>VZDJ01007754.1:38226908-38249569 GCA_008694505.1 Cyanoderma ruficeps | reverse complement strand
AAAAAAAAAAGTTTTGTAATTCAGCGCGCAATGCATTGAAGTCATCTTTGCATTTACTGAGGAGCCGAGCCAGTGGGGTTTTGATCTTCTGCCTTAAAAGCATCGTTTTTACAAGCTGCCCAAACTAAAAAGGGCTGCTGAAAGCACCAAAGCCAGCCCAAAGGATTATGTTTGCTGTCGTGTGCCAGGCTTGACACATTTTTCATATCCTGCCAGAGCCGAGGAATGGCATCAGGAGCTGCCAGTGAGTCAGGCTGGGCCCCGGCTGTGCCGCGCTGGGAGCGAGCGCAGCCGGGGCAGGCTCGGGGCTCAGTGAAGGTGCTGGAGAAAACTCAGCTCTGCCACGAGCAAAGGACTCACTCTCCTGTCTGTGGTTCACTGGGAGGTCAGTGAGGCACGGTCTGTTGTGTTTATCTCTCCTGTACTCGCCTCCGGGTTCATCTGACAATGAAAGGGATGAGCTGTTACTGGCTGAAAGAAGAAAGAAATGTGCACTGCTCGGCTCTCTCTATCCCTGCCAAGAGAGAGAGTGAGCCAATTCATACATAACTTTAGAGTCTCCTGCCATTTAGCAGCTTTTGCACAGCATCCAACTGTACAAGGACACATCCCTGGGGTCAAACAACCTTTGGCTGTACTTCTGCCTTGATGGAGTAAGATCAGTATGATCTCTCCCTGTACAAGAGAGCAAAATACTCAGATGCAAAAAATCAACAACTGTGTTTTGACCAAGAAGAAAACAGTAAATGGGAAGGAGGCTTAGCTTGTAGAAAAAAGAGGTAACTCAAATGTGGGTGCATCCTCTTTTACTGCCACTACCCTTCCTGAACTCTTAAAAAGGCCAGATATTCACCAGTCACTTTTTACCATTATTGTTTTTACAGTATTATCCTATTTGCAGATGGGGTTAGCCTGCTAAGGAGAGTCTTTTGCTTGAGGAATGTTAGAGGAGCAGTGGTATAAAAGCCCTCTCTGCCCTGGGCTAGCCAGCCCAGGGTGACTCACACCCAAAAGTAACAGAACTATGGGAGCAAAAAACCCAAATGATTTTAGGCTCCCAGTGAGGGAGGGAGCCTAAGTGAGGTGAGGTTAAGTGCAACACAGATGTGCAGGTACAACTCTACATACCTCAGGCCACAAGTCGGTGAACTAAGAATGTGATGTGTCGTGATCAAAGCCTGATTTTTGTTCTGCAAGGTTTACCATGAGTAAACCCATAGCCACCACTTGTGAATAAACTGCAATAAATAAAATCATGACCGCAAAGGAGGTGTGAGGCAGTAATTTTAATTAGTCCCGTGGGACTGCCTGTATGTTTGTATTTTCCTTGTGGAGTGAAATGCGTAAGAGGAGCAGTTTTATTTGCACAAGAGTTGTCCACTCTCTGCCTGCAGCTGAAAGACTGCTCTGCCTGCAGGAAGGCTGAGGAGCATTGTGAGACCCATCTGGTTCACCTGCCAGCTCCAGAGGGATGCTCCTGGAGAACAGGAGAGTTCTGCAACATCCCTCCTGACTGGAAAAGTGGGGCTCTTTCTGATCCATGCAGGATCTCAGTGGTGGGGTCCTTAGGCAGAAGATTCTGTAATGTTTTCATACTTGATTGTTGCCTTAATTCTCTGCAACAACTTGTTTTCTCTCAGCTTTTTTGTCTTGCTGTGTTTGTGATCCCTTTCTCTGGACTTTCCTGGTTTTGCCCAGAGCACCTGCATGGCCTGGGGGTCCTACTTAGGTTCTTCTTTACATTTCTTCCCTCACGTTAGTAATTTTCTTGAGGAATTCTGGCACCTCATCATCCCTGCTTTCAAGGTTTCTCATATACTTCAGATGCTCAAGCTCCTCTTATCACTAGCAGCTTTTATCGCTTTGGGATTTTGGAACAGCATTTCCTTAAAACGTGGCCAATTACTATTTTGAGAGCCGGAAAACAATAGGCTCACTCTTTTTTAAAATGTCATTTATTTTAAACATCAAGGTTTTCAGCCAGGTTAATTTTTAGTGATGATGGTTGTGCTGATGCCGTGGCCACATCTGACCCAGTACAGGGGACCACAGCTCTGCACCACATGTCTGGAGCACTCCTGGTGCTCCTGGAGCCCTTATTCCTACACATCTGATGTGTGAGGCCATGGGTGACGTCCCACATCACCCAGTGCTGGCACAGGTGCCTGCAGGTTGTCTCCCCACACTGGCACAGCAGCAGATCCAGGTGGCTATTCCTAAAATCCTGGAAACAGCAGCTTTGCAGCGCTTTGGTGCCCTGCACCCCGAAAGGGTGTTGGTGTGCCTTGCGTAACAGGGACCTAGTCAAGGTTATGAGTGTTTATTTATGAAGAGGTTGGCATCGTGTTTGTTTTTCTAACATTCAGTTTCCTGCTCACATGAAGGCAGCTACAGGAGACAGCTGTCCTGACTGGGGAAACATTGTGGTACCTCTGGCTGGCTGAGCTCCCCAAACCTGACCTCCCCTCACAGTGAGTGCAGGATGGGACAAGAAAAAAAACCCAAAGAAACATCAAAACAAGAGTGAGCAAACATGTGCACTGTGCTTTGAAAAACCTACAGTGGACTGTTTTATGCATGCTCTCCATTGTTGATTTTCTATCCACACGAGTAAGGATTGGTTTCTTACCAATCCCTTTCTCCTTCCTCCCCTTTCCTACTCCCAGCTCAGCAGTACAGTTGGAGGGGGCCACTCACTTCTCCCCAGATTATAGCTTAAAGGACATTTTTGTGGGGGACTTCAGTTGTGTAAGAGGAAAACCCTTTTCTCCGGGATGCACAAAGCTGGAGGTGGGAAGGCACTCGGTGGCACAGCCCTCCCAGCCCTGATTTCACTCAAGGTGCTACAGTAACACCAAAGTCTTGTTATTGTATTTCATAATGAGTTTTATTTTGACTGCTCTACATGATATAGTCTTTAAACGTTTTGATGTTTAAACATTTAAGCTTCAGGAAAAGGAAATTAATTTGAGATTCTAAATACATTTCATAGAGAACAACTTACTTGTAGCAAGGCAATCAAAAGGGGTCTTTGCTTCTGGGATGGAGATTTAGGCACTGATTTATTCATCTGATCTATTTCATTTGTCCTAAAAATAAGGAAGGAAAGAGACAAGCAAAATTGTGTTTATAACAAAGAAGTTATCAGGGCCTTTCCAAGCATGCCCGTGCCATTACAATGCTGTAATTCTCTTTATAGATTAACAAGCCTGAGCCATCGTTATCTGACTAGAAACATAAGTAGACACAACCAATATGTCATATGATAATCCCAGTGCAGTGGTGGTTTTGGATTGATAAATGTTATTAAACACTTGGCTGGAGAAGTGCACCAAATGTTTCTCCTGGGGCATTTTTGAAGGTTACCTTTGATCAGGCACAGCAGAGGCGAGGGTTTCCTGCCAAGCGCCAAGTTACCTGGGCACTATTTACCTTCAGATGAGTCAGTGGGATGAGGGGTTGTCGCAGGGCAGGGAAGGACAGATAAAACCAAGTGTTGCAGAGCCTCTGACTAAAAAGAAACTGGCCGGTGTTGGGTGCCTGACCGGAATGTTCAGGGCTCAGTTCCAGGAGGTGTCACTGGCAGTGCTGGTGTGAGCTCACGGGGTCTGGCTGCACCGAGCTGTCTCAGGAGGAGGTGGCCCAAGGAGGGTGGCACCAAGAAGATGCTGAGTCCCTACACCCACACATCAGGTGACATGGGCAGCCCTGAGGACCACAGGACCTCCTGCCTTTTTCACAAAATAAAAGGCATGGGAAAAAGCCCAACTGGCACCCAGCCACCGCCCTCCAGGAAAAGAGAGGAGATGGGCTCATTGCCGTGGAGATGTGGCTCAGCCATTAGTCCACCACAGGACTCTGTGGGATGAGCTCTCCTGCCATACCAAACCCCCTGTAACACCTCCAGGAAGGCAGCCAGCAGGTACCAGCTGGGGCTACCAGTCCTTGCTGTGGGGACCAGGGCCTCACCCTGCTGGGACACAGTCAGGGACACATTGGGGTTCCCATTGGAGCATGTCTTTTTTGGCTGAACGAAGGACACAAAACATGGCACTTGGCTACAATGGGCAGCAGTTTCCAAAACAGAGGGTGTAGTACACACTTCTTATTGGTGTTGTAACAGTCTCTTATTTAATTCTCTAGTCATACAGTTATCTCAAGAATAAGACACTTGGTATAAATTATTTTTTATAAAAATTCAGTGTTTAGTGTCTTCAACACTTCTACTTGCTGTAGACTTCCATGTGATACAGAACAGAATAGAACTACTTCAGTTGAAAGGATCTCCAAAGAAGATCTAGTCCAACAGGCTGGCCACTTCAGGGTGATCAAAGTAGATTGTTAAGGTCATCATCCAAATGCGTCTTAAACACTGACAATCTTGGGCCATTGACCACCTCTCTAGGAAGCCTCTTCCAGTGTTTGACTGCCCTCCTGTTAAAGGGGTTCCTAATGTCCAGTCTAAACTGCCCCTGATGATGCATCTTTGAACCATTCCCACACATTCCATCACCAGATCCCAGGGAGAAGAGATCACCACCTCCTTCTCCACTTCCCCTCCCCAGGAAGCTGTAGAGAGCAATGAGATTGCTCCTCAGCCTCCTTTTATCCAAACAGTGAACAGAACTGGCCCTAGAACTGAGTCCTGAGGAGCACCACTGATGACCAAATACATGCAGCCCCATTCACTACAACCCTCTGAGCCCTGCCCTTCAGCCAGCTTTTCACCCAGCCCACTGTAATCCCACTCATCCCACAGCTGGACATGAGCATTAGAAGTTCACTGCTACACCTTGAATGGAAACTACTCAAAAAACTTATCATGATCAGGTGTAACTCATGTACTATTTATGCACATTTATCACTCAGCTACTAACTGTATTTGCTGTGAATGAAGTCAAGCTCCACTATATGTCTGTGGGAACTATTGAACTATTGCTTTAATGGGCCAGAACAAGAGGAACGCTCGTACATGCACTCACTCACACGTGATCTGAGTCACACATAACTCTGAGACTATGTGGTTAAATAAACTACTCTGAAAAAAAGAGGATTTAGTTAATGGTGTCAGCTCTGCTGGATATCCATGGAGGTTGTTCTCAGGTGTCATAGGGAAGGCTGATTTGAAGTCAGCCCTGGACATCATCCTGGCTGTACTTTCCTGGCTTGGGGTGGTGGCTGAGTTTGCAGTGTTTTGGTAAAAGAGACTCTCTGGAAAAAATATTGATGTTTCATGCCAGCTGCGTTGCAGAAAGCTGTTTTTGGGAACACTTGCTGCTTCACCGCAGGGCACTGTATTTCTTCACTTATAAAAGTCAGTGTATGTTTTACCCAGTGTGGTGGGACGCGGCCTGTGAGACAGGCAGCCAAGTGTGCTGCTATCCACGGCGCCATAGCACACCCTGGGCCTGTCACGTTCACTCCAAAAGCCTCTTCAGACAAGGCACTTCCCTGTCCAAAGGAGAAGTTTGAGCTCCCTTTCTCTGAGGCAGAGTGGCTGCTGAGGGGGCCTAGCAGCAGAGCATGCCCAAAAGCCTGGGGAGGGACAAACCCACATTTGGCCCCATGTCTGCCTGTGTTTACCTCAGCGGGTTTTTCCTCTGTCCCACACTGAGGCCACTGCTGTGACTCTGGCTGTGGTGTCCCAGCAGGCACTAAATCCTGACTGCCCCAGCTCAGCCCCGTTGCAGAGGAGCTGCCTCAGATAAACCCAGGCCCTCCTCAAACACCGTTTGCCATGTCATGAGACTGCTGGAGTTCATCCTTCCTGGAAAAGGACATAGTCTTGGCACAGTCTTGGTGTGGTGTGTGCCCGTGTGTGTGTATTGGCAGGTGCTGAGCCTGCAGGTGTCCCCATGCTGCAGCCAGGCAGGTTTTGCTGGCTACAATCAGCAGACACAACACTAGAAGGATTTGACTCTTGGAGTTGTTTGTGGTCATTTCCGCATGCATCTGTCTCTCCTGTGGAGTGCTCGGTGTGACCTTCAGTGCAGAGGAAGTGCTTGGGCACCCAGGGGTTCCAGAGAGCTTCCAGGGGTTCCAGAGAGCTTCCAGTGGCTCAGGGACACCTCCATGCCCCTCTGTTCTGTGCCAGCTCCCACAGAAACTCCTCTGAAACATCCTGCAGCGCCTGTGATGAGCTTGGTGCTATTTAGAGCTGTGTAAAGTGAGGCCACCATGGTTGAGCTTAGAAAAGATAATGAAAGAGAAGGACCAGCTGCAAGTGCCACTGTGCCTGTAGTGCTGGGGCTTTGCACGTGCAGGGCAGCCCAGGCAGCTGAGGGGCTGTGTTTGCACTTTGGCAAGGGTTTAGGGCTGACCCAGCACTGCCCACAGCATGCTGGTGCTTCTAAACCTTTTGTTGCAAGCCGCGTGTGCCTGAGGTGCATTTATATTTGGGTTATAATCTTTACTTCTGTAAACAGGAGCACCTGATGCTTTATAACTTAAATGAAAGGACCATCACTGCTTGGATCCAAAAGGCTCAACAGTTTCTTTAAGAACAAACAGGAGATAATGTCACATCTACTTGCTTTTAGACCTATGTAAAAGGACATTTCACTTTTGCAGTCCTGTGCTTATTGCAGAAAATACCCCAGCTGAGAAACCAGATGTAAGGCTGAGTAAGGGAAGCCGCAGCTGCCCAAACTGCTGGAGAGGCACGGGGCTATGGGTGCCTAGAATCCTAGTCCTGCCTGGGAGTGAAGCAGGGATGTCTGACTATGTTGAGCTGCAGGGGTGAAAAGTGCTTTGGCTTTTAACAGCAGAAAATAACTTGCTGACACCAAGCCCAAATGGCAAGTAAAGGAGCTCTGGGGTTATGAGTCCCTGCAGGACTTCTGTCATCAAATTTCAAATTGTGGTGATGGCAAACCCAGCATGCAAATACAGAATAATTTTATTACTTTGTGCTGAGAAGGTAATCAACTCACGCCTATAAATCCTGAGTATTTGCTCATGTAATTTATTTTTGTTTTCCTTTGGGATTCTTTAGCCTTGTCCTGACTTCACTGTCATTTGGACCATCTGTACTTTGTAATGCAGTGGACTTTGGTTTATCATCCTGTTTTACAGTCTGGCAGCTTTACAGCTTTCAGAGATATGTAGTTACATAAAGTGGGTGTGCTTTCTTGCCTGGCTAAAGAATAGCCACTACCCCTCAAATTTTCAGCTAGTTTTGTTTTTGTTTAAAACAAATAACAAGGTGTTATTTCTTTGATCCTAGCACTTGTTGCTGCCTCCATCTGCCAGTTCTGCCTGCTGCTCTTCAGCAACAAATAATTCCTGCTCCTACACCACCAAATCCAAAATTAGTACTTGCTAATCCATTAAGTTATGGCTAATGACATCAATGGGAGGTAAAAATAATCCAGAAATTATTAATGTATCCCAAGAATTTGCCTCTCAGACTTCTGATTTTGGGAAATAAGTCTTACAGTTTGTTCTGATTACATTACCTGGAAAGAAAAAAGCCTAAAGTTTTTCCCTTGATGCTGCTTCCTCTGTTGGGTGTGTGACTTCGTGTGGCAGGCTGTGGTCAGCCCCTGCACCTCACCTCCTTCAGTGTTCCTCTTTCTCCTGCCTCCTTTTTAATTTATATTTTCTGCCCCAGTGGCAAAGCTACACCTCTGTACGGAGGTTATGACCTCTAGGAGTGGTGAATGCAGAGTTTGATCCATCCCTCTATGTTAACTCTGAAAAAGACCCTCACATACCTGCAACTGTAGTTAAAAGACATTGAGTCTGTGTTTGGAAGTGTTCGTGTCCATTTGTGCTAGGCCGTGGCAGGAAGCTGGCTGGGATAAAAACCCAAATCCTATCATGTGAACTGATTGCAAAAGGCACGAGACTACAGAACAAAACTACGAGTCCTGTTTCCTCCTGCACAAGGTGTGCAGTGGTGTTTGTGTGTCAGTGACTCAAGTGGGCCAAATCTGGAAGTTCAGGGAGATCACAGAGAGCCCAAACTGGAGTTTGCTCATCATGACAGCAATAAGGAAAACCTGTTCAAAGGTACCTCCACAGTGGTATCTGGGTGTCCAGTTATAGCAACCAGCTTTCCAAAGTCTCACCCTGCAGTTTTATCAGTGTGTTTTGAATATAACACTGCAATAGCCAGTTACTTGGAAACACTGATGGGCTTTCATGTGGAAAGCTACTGTCTCTCTCATATTTTTTGCTGTGTGGAGGAAAGTTTCTAGTAATTCTAGGAATTTCAGGGATTTGTGTCCCATCCCTGCTCAGTGGTTCCTGGGAGGTGATTTGGAAGATGTAAAGCCACCTTATCATACTGTACAGCAAACTTACAGGAGAGGATGGGAATATTTGTCTTATCAAAGCATGTTATTTTTAGCCTATTTTAGTGGAGAAGGAAAAGAGTTCAAGAAAACAGAGGTTCCTTTTTCCTTTGAGTAGACGTGACCATCTGTCACCTGCTATATCAACAATCAAAATACGCAAAGTTCGAAACACAAATAAACAAATCTATTTACCTGAGAGCAGTTTCTGAACAGGATGTTTGTTTTCCATCCTCACTAGCTAATTATCCCCTGGGGCTTTTTGTCTCTTGCTTTGGCCTGGAGTTAATCTGTGAATTGAAACCGAAACTGGTTTGAAGGTGGAATTTCTTCCCCCTCACTCACTATTTTCAATTGAGGTGTGTACCTGTTCTTTATTCTGTTACCAAACACTGTTTCTGATCGCAGGAAAAATCAGCGCTCAGCAGGACAAGGCCTGAGGGTCGGGAGATGTGCATCTCCCAGTGCTGCACTGGTGTTGGGCTGTGTCCTGCCCCAGAGCCCACATCCACCCTCTGCAGCCTCACATCGTCCACAAGCTCCCTGTGGGGACAGGTCTGGGCTCCTGATGGGGTCTGAAGCCCTCCATCAAGGTTGTATTTACCAAAAGAAGTTGGGACAGCAAAAAATGTTAGCCAGGTCTTGGTGAGAGAAAGAAGAGTCCTGGGAAGGAATCTTGCCTGGATGGTGAAGTTAGACCCTGCCTTGAGTTTGCAGTGAGATTAAACATAAGCAGCAGGCATGGTGCTGCTTTGCTGCTTGGTTTCAGACAGCAGCTGAGGTCTTCCGCTAAACTGCAGCCACTTCTCTGAAACCTGAGTTAAAAAAAACCCCAAACANCAACAACAACAACAACAACAACACCCCATCAAAACCAAAAACCAAAAGAAAAAAAAAAATTAAGCAATCCTGCCCAGGCAAGCAAAACAACCCGGCACAGGTGAGTCCGTTGCGTGAGGTGAATTCTCGAGACCCGCAGGTGTGGTCCCTCAGTCCGTGTGAGCGCTCCGGAGCTCAGCTGCTGCTCCCCGAGGGATGCGGAGGGAGAGCCCAGGGCAGCGAGCACTGTGAGGGAGAAGTTTGGACAAGCCGAAGGAAATAAAGCTTCTGGTCAACTCAAAGAGAGGGAGGCACAACACACACCCCTGGGCTGGCCTCCAGCCCGAGGCAGCGCTGCCTGGCGGGGAGTTAGGCCGAGCTTTCCCGAGCCCCGCTCCGTACGGAGCTGGTGTTTGCCCTGAGCTGACACCTCCGCTCCCCGCGGGCCAGGCTCCAGGCTCCAGGACGGAGACTCTCCCAAGACAAAACACCGTGCAGGAATGCAGTAAGGCCCTTTTTCGGAGGAAAAGTTTGCATTGGCCTTTTGAATTAACATCGACGGCTCTTTACAAGAAGAGGGGAGGGGGAAGGGTTGCTTCTCTCACATATATTTTGTTTTAACTTATGTAGACAAAAAAAGCCTCTTTCCATGCCGTCGCTATGGCTACGGCTCGGATCATTGTGCCGGAGCCCGTGAACAGGAAAAGGCCAAGCGGAGAGGGGGCGGCGATCCCGGCGCTCCCTCTGCTCGCGGCCCGGATGGTCCTGACGCATCCTCCGGCCCAAATCTGTCCGAGGCCACCCTTTGTCCCCACCCGATGGGAATGTGGAAACTTTGCCATTGCGAAATGTCCCGCTGGCCGGCTCAGCGTGAGGAGAACTTCCCGGGGCATGAGTTTGAGAGGGAGATCGAGGAGGAGCTTTGCCCCTCGGCTCCCTGGAGATCCTATCAGCGCCGGTAACAGGCGCTCCCTAACTCTTCCCCGGAGGCAGGCTCGCTGCAGCAGGGGCACAGCGCAGCACCGGCTGAGCTGCAGGACACTCGGCAGCCCTGTGCCTGTGATGGTGGGATACCAGCACTGCTGGGACACCAGTGACCCGCTGAAAGCCAGCTGGTATTGCTCAGCCCCCATCATAGGCTGGCATTCAGCTCGGCAGTGTGACTGTGGTCCTGGAACCGAGGAAAGTCCCACCAGGTGAGGTTTCTCCAGCATCCAAAGAGACAGAAAAAACGCTGCTGTGTATCTCAGTTGTAGTTCCAGAGTCACTTTGGTCCTTCCATAGCTTGAGAAAAAGTTATTGAGGGAATTAACTATTAGTCTTTTCTGGACCCACAGCATTACCACATCATTGTTGGAGATTTTCTTACCAAAAATGTGAGAATACTTCTGCTGGTTTTAAAGACCCTGCCTCTTAGTAGGATCTCAGCAAAAGTCATATCTGAATAGTTGGTCCTTGTATTTCCTTTCACGTGTGAGTGTTTAAAATTATCCCCATTGGCTAGAAAAGATCTCCTCATTTAGCACTGCCTCACTTGTTTTCTGTGACTCCCTGAGAATCCATTCAATCAGAATTTATTTAGAAAATGCAGTGGTAAGCCACATTGGCAGAAGACAAACAAGATATGATAAACAATTCTAAATTGATTGAAAATTTGGCGGAGCGGCTTACTTTTCTAATTATAATGCCTAATTAGTTAGCTTGTTCCATTCAGTCATGCAGCTTTGATAGCTTTATTGTGCTCCAGAAGTCTGGGTCCTGAGATATAAGCAGGCCTGCCCTAGATATCTAATGAACTGTTAATTTCAAAATAAAAACACTCTTAAATTGCTCTACTAGCAATCACCTTCTGGTCTGATAAATGGAACCAGAAGCACAAGCTTAAAATAACTTCAAAACAGATTGCACTAGGACTGAGATGCAGTAGGTATGAGATGCAGGAGATGAGATGAGGAGGTTAATGTAGTTCACAGAGTAACCAGTGAAGTTACTATACCTTCCCCAAGGAAAAGGTAAAACACCCTGATGCTCAGTGAGAACTGCTAGAGACCATCTCCTCTTTCCTGTTCTGGCTCCATCACCAGCTCTTGGGCTGGTTCCTTGGGTACGTTTGTTCTCACTTCCTTTGGCCTACTGAATTCCAGAAGAGTACAGGCTCAGCAAGGGTAGGGGGGCTTGTAGCCTGGCATTTAATCTTTGGCCAAGCGAGAAACACAGATTTCCCCTCTCCTTGGGTAGGAGGGGGATTGAGCCTCGGGCTGCTGTGTGTGGTATGAATGCTGCCACAGCAGCTGAGGTGCTGCACAGACAGGGGCAGTCCTGGAAATAGATATTTCTTATGGAGAACCTGACATGCTCAATCAAGGCAATTTTTGTGACAGATTCTATTCTCAGTCTAGCTGGAGTTAGTCCAGATAAGCACTGGAACCATATCACAAAACCATAGAATGGTTTGGGTTGGCAGGGACCTCACAGGCCATCTCCTTCCAACCTCCTTCATGATCAGGGATGTCACCCATTAGACCAGATTGCTCAAAGCCTCATCCAGCCTAGCCTTGAATGCTTCCAGGGATGAGACACCCACAACTCTGGGCAACCCATTCCAGTGCCTCACCACCCTTACAGTAAAAATTTCTTCTTACTAGCTAGTCTGAACCTGTCCTCCTACAGCTCAAAGCCCCCTTGCCCCTTTGAAAAGTCCCTCTGCAGCTTTCTGTAGCCCCTTTAGGTACTGGAAGGCTGCTGGGTCTCCCTGGAGCCTTCTCTTCTCCAGGCTGAGCAGCTCCAACTCTTTCAGTTTGTGTTCATGGGAGAGGTGCTCCAGCCCTCTGATCAGTCTTCATTGCCTCCTCTAGATCCACTCAGCAGGTCCACATCCTTCTGATGTTGGGGACCCCAGGGTTGGATGCAGCACTCCAGGTGGGTTTCACCGGAGTGGAGCAGAGAGCACAGCCTCCTCCTCCCTTGACCTGCTGCCTGCAGGGCTTTGGATGCAGCCCAGGACATGGTTGGTTTTCTGGGCTGTGAATGCACATTGCCAAGATGATGTTGAGCTTCTTGTCCACCAACACCCCCAAGGAAGAGGTACCTCCTCCTCTCTTCCAATATATTTTATTAGTATTCTTGCTCTTGAAGCAAAAGCTGGCAGCCAAACCTTACACCTGGGCAGAGTTGGCTCACTGCTGACTACACATCAGCTAAAATCAAAACAGAAAATAAGAACAGTTTGATGCACAGGTCTCTGTCCTGGGCAGTAACACCTTATTCTTACAAAAAGTTCAGCCTTTCCCATTGCTGAAGCAGTCACTGCCCACTATTCCCTAGGATGAGGAAACATCTTCCATGTGACACAATTTATGCAGTGACTAACAGGTTTAAAACCTTGTTTTATTTAAATCAGTTTATGTTACAGGGCAGCTAAGTTTCTTCCCTTCCTTTGAAGTGAAAGCTGTGCTGGCCAAAAAAAGCCTTTTATTGCAGGGTTACCAGAGAGCAGGAGGAGAGCAGGACAAAGTTTGCAGGAATCCACTTCCAAGAAGGGTAAACATAGCACTGCAAAGTTGTTTATTTGTTTCAAAGACAACTGAAAAATTGATGAGCAGTATTGTTTTCACCTGCTACTGTGCAAAGGCTTAAACACACAGGGCTGGTTTCCTACCATTTAACACAGCACTTAAGAGCTCAGCACAGCCACTGAGGCTCAGCAGAAATGCTGAACCTGATCTGAAATCATGATCAGAAACACATGGCACCAGAAGCATTTGAGTTTGGTGGTTTAAGAATTACATAAGGGAGCTTTTTTGTGTGGTCTGTAAATACACTTTCATTTCATGTGACCAGTCAGAACCAATTTTTGTTACTTAGGCCTTGGAACCACACCAGGATGCATCTTTCCCTTCAAGGCTATTACCCTCTGCAGGTAAGTGGAAGTCCTCAGCTCTGGACTTTCTGGAACAGCTGTCCAGAGAGCAGCAGCCTAATTTAGGGACTCCAACTGTACCTAAAAATATAGGTCAGAAGGACCAACCAGGGGTCAAATTCAAACCCTTTCAAACACTCAGGTGCTCAGAACCTTGCCACCAGGTCCCACAGGCACACAAGTGCACTTCTATGCCCCGGGATCATGGTAAATCATTTCACTTGTGAGAAGGCTGAAGCAAACCCAGTCTTTTATTAATCTGCATTATTAACCTTATGTGAGAATTAAAGTCAGAAACTACTGCCATGAAGTGAAAACACTATTTTATTTTTATAAAAAGCAGTAATTAAAACAAACCCTACCAGTGTGTACATTGTACACATTTGAATGACACTTACAAGAATGAAGTTTCCATATACAAAGATTACAAGCCCACACTGGTAAAGGATGCACACAAGCACATACTGAACTTCACAGATGCCTCAGCTCCAGATCGCAGTACCATCGCTCTATGACCACACCGGCACTGTCATTATTAGCATCCACACTACTTTATTCCACTACAAACTGTACATACATAGAAAGCAAGAAGGAGTTTATTCAGAGAGCACATATATTTGCAGAAAATTTATTTGCTGGAATAATCTCTCACTCTTCTGCTGCCATCTTCAAGAGATACTTTTTGTCAATCTTGAAGAGCCTCCAGCCCTCCTCGGTGGACAGATCCGAGGCGCCCCTTCTCTTGTAGAACCTGATGGAGGGCTCGTTCCACTCTGCCACAAGGAAGTGCATGCTGCTGCAGCGGCACTTCACAGCCACCTGCAAAGCCAAGGCCACACGGTCACAGCCTGGGGACAGACAGCCCCGGGGACAACCCACCAGATTACTCAGCAACTATCTATCACCACAAGTCATTGAGTTCATTCCACAGCCACTGCAGCATTGCTCACAGTTTACCAGACTCCAGGCAATGTTTTAAGCTGTCTGGAGTCCTGCCACCTCCCTCAATTCTTGTTTAGATTTAGCACTTAGACATACCTGACTCAAGTTCTTCAGAATTTCTGACCCAATACCAAGTCCTAAAAACCAAAAAAACCAAGAAACTTAAGTTTTAAATCTACAGAAGCCCTATGGGTAGCAACTCATCTAATTCTGCAACACTTACCTCTGTACTCAGCCATCACGTAAAAATCTTCAAGGTACAGCAGTTTTCCAATCCATGGATCATAAGTGAAGTAATACATGGCAAAGCCCACAACGCATGTTTCTGAAACAAAGGGTGTAACTTCAGCCAGTCGGAATTTAAAAGGTAAAAATATTAAGTTTTACATGCATGATTTAAACATACAGATCCTCTGGGACATGCAAACATTTGATACTAGGTTACAATTAAAAGTGAAGTTCGGAAATAAGCACACAATTGAAAACACAAGTTCTGACAAGTTTTTATCAGCCTAATAAAAAAAAATATTTCCCTGTCCATACCCTGAAATCCTCAAAAGCACTGTCATAGTAAGTGCTAACATGGCCTTTTTCTACAAAATAATGCACACCCTACTGATTCATTTCCAGTTTGGAAGACAAGTAAGAAGAACTTCACACAGCAGCTCACAATCTAGATTGCCCCAGCTCTGCTTCCTTAGGAATAGTCTGTCAAACCCTGGAAAACACTGATCTTTCCATGTATATTCCTCAGTAAGCACTATGCCAGAAGGCCTATTTACAGGCCACCTTTACAGCAGCATTTCAAGCACTTCCACTTCTGCTTCCACTGAGCATCACACTATTTTCTTTATCTCCAGCACCAGGAAGTCAAGACAAGTAAGGCTACAGCTTCAATTGTAACTCAGCAGCTCAAGAGAGAAGAGAAACCAACTCTTCCAACAACAGCCCACTCATACATAAACCCTGAGTATTTTAACTACATCTGCCATAACACTCTGCACATACTGTAAGAGAAGCGTGCAAACAGGTTTCTGTCATCTACTGTCTTTGGTAAAGGTTTGGGAATAGCACTTGTCCCTGTAGACCTTACCTCATATTTTGATCATCTACTTTATTGTGTAACGGATCTTTTAGTTACCTCCCCGCCCATCCATGTACACAGAAGGGCCATGTACATGGCGAAGCTAGAGACTGTAACCTGAAGATTGGGGACAAATTAAAGAAAAAAATGTGATTCAACAGAATTACATAAAGGTAAGTCAGGGTCAAACAAGAAAAGCCATTTAATAATTGGAGTCAAGTGCATTATGTTACACCTGATCTCCCATGCTTCCAGGATTAGCAACCACTTCAGCAGAGTATCACTATGCATTACTGAAATTTACCAGTTAACCTAGTCCTCCTACCCCAGTCCACTGGTGGAACCTCATCTACAATCGTTAATATTAAGCAATACTAAGATGCTTCTGTGTATTTAGCGTCCAAAAGTAAGTAACAGGAAGTCTCACCTTCAGACGACCACTGGTCTTTCGGCACTTCTGCTACCAGACAGTGGTAGAAAGGGTGCTCGCCAAAACCATCCTCAAGCAGCTCTAGAAAAGCAGAATATACACGCACTTGAGCCACAGGCGCTGTCACTCGGCTGCCGACCGGGTGAGGTCTTTGCAGCCTCCATACCTTTCTCAGTTAGCACCACTTGGTCCTCCATATCCTCGTACTTGGCCAGTTCCTGGAAGAGAAAGAGGTTGTGAGCGGCCTCTCCCTGCCCCCCCCGCCCTTGCGCAACAGCTTGTTTTGCTCCGGCACCGGGCAGCGCTGCCCCCCCCGTCCGCCGGGGCCGCCCGCACCTTGATCAGTCGCAGCAGGTCGGGACAGTCCTCGGGACGCGCGGCGCGGATGCTGAACGAGGCCATTTTCGGCGACGCTTCCCCCTGCGGCCCCCTCGGCTGACGAGTCCCCGGTGTGTGAACAGGAGGAGCAGCTGCTTCTTCATTCGTGTCCCGGGCGCGGCGGCCACCTGCGGTCAGTCAGGCTGCGAGCATGTCCCGGCGGCGTTCGGCTGCTGGCGGTCCGGCTTCGCTACCGCTGCTTCCCCGGCTCGGAGAATGCAGCCCGGCTGCCCCGGCCGCCATATTTAAAGACATCCTCGCCCCGCCTTCCCCGCCTATCGACCAATGGGAGTGCCCGTGCTGGTCGCCCTCAGCCAATGGCCGCGCCCCTCCCCGGAATCTTGCCCGGGCCTGCCAGCAACAGCTGAGGCCGTCTCGTGACTCGCCCTCCCCCCTCAGCGCGCCGCGCCCCCTGGCGGGGCTGGGCGGCGGTGTAGGGCGAGACCCCGGCGATTCTTCGCGGGCGGCGGGAGCGGCCCCCAGGGGCCCCCGGTACCGCCGGTCCCCTTTCTCCCGGCACTGGCTGCCGTGGCGCCCCGAAAAGAGAGCCCTTCATTGCCCTCGGCTCGGGGCTCTCCTTGTGCGGGCGCCGTGGTAGGGGCCGTGGCGCCGCCCTGGCCGCAGAGCGCGGGGCGACGTTGTGGGCACTTCGTGCCCTGCTGTGGGCAGAGGGGGAAAAACCCCCTCAGTATTTGCGGGAAACGCGGAGCAGTGATCCCTATCCAACCCGGGGAGCAGGGGAGCGTGTCTAGCACCAAGGAACACCCCCGGGCAGGGGCGTCCTTACTGAGAAAGGTTCAAACCACTGAAGTTTAACCTTGGGGTTGGGACGTTTCCCAGGCTGGCACACGCACCGTAACCTGCCTGACTGGAGGGGAAGGGTTTGTGCTGGGAGAAACACGAAGGAGTGGGTTTAAAGTAGGGGGATCTGCCAGTAGTTTGCCGTAAGGGAGGCTCTGACACCATCCCGATGGAGGTATGGATGTCACTGAGGAGAGAGGTGGGTGTGATGAGGAAAATTCCATCTGGGTAGACTCAACAACATGAGTTTGGAGTATGAAAGGATGGAGGGATTATCCTCAGCCCTGCACTTCTTCTGGATATTACCGAGAGATACTGCTGTGTGCTGAGGAATGGATCACGATCTAGATGACTGTGTGGTCCACGGACCGACCAGCTGGGCCACCCAGAGAAGTGCAAATCTTTGTCATACGTGTGGTTTTTCTTTTCTTCTATTAGCTGTGCCACTATCATTCTTAGATATTGTAAAGGAGCTCTTTATCTTACATTTAACTTAATCTGATTTAAGAGTGGTTTGGGATATGGGAAGACACTAAGTCATGCTGCTGACTCTCATAACACACCCCCCATTTTTAAATGTATCCAACAAGCTACAAGGTTGGCCTTCACTTAGACAGAGGGACCACCATGGAACATGATACTGCAAGAGGATTGTATAAAGAAGTGTGTATAAAGTGTGTGTTCGGGTGGCTGGCATTAGCACACAGTGGAAAGTGCCTGAAGGCCTGGGAGAATAATTTAGGATTTATGTAAACACCCTAACTGGCTCAGTTTACCCTCTACTGGAGCAAGAATAGAGATGCCCAAAGATCAAAAGCATTTCCATATCACTAAGCAACCTCCAGTTGCTAGTTGGCTAGTAGTAGAAAAGTTAAAATTTATTTCATGGGTTGTGAGTCTGGAAATCCCTCAGGACAGGGTGTTTAGTAGGGAGACAATCTGAATAAACTACCAAAGAACAGACTCAGCCTAACAACATATCTTTAATGAATACAGATCTTTTTCATTCCCTAGAAATGATTAGACTGGGATCAGAAACGGGGAATACTGTCTCTGTGAAAGACAACAGCCTTTGTGTTGTCTCAACTCTCTTTGTTTTGCATTTCACAATGAGGAAGTCACACTATCAGGAAACCTACTGCTGTGTAAGAACACAAAGTGCCTGGTTTCTTTCTTCTCAAGTCAGAAAAGTCACATGATTTAGAAGTTGAAGTCTCAGCAAAAAAAGGACCCAAACATTTTCTCCCTTGACTGTTTTTGAAAGTCCTGCTTTAATTTGCTCAGAAATATGCTGATATTGTGTTGCCCGAGTTAGTACAGTTCATTGGATTTAGCTTTCAGTTTCACAAAGGAAATTTACTCCTCTCAGAAGGAAGAAATACAAAAAACCCCCATGAAGTGTCAAAAAATGTTTCATAAAACAATAGGAAATGCAGAGAATTTAGTGGAAAAAAAAAGAAAATTAAAAGTAGCTAATTAAGATATCTAGGTCTCAGAGACTATAGTACAATTATTTAGTTATGCATTATTAGGAGTACTTTTCCAGAATAAGTAAGTTTAATAAGAATGGTACGAATATTTTACAAAAAGGTTCCAAAAGAACTCAGTTTGTGAATTAATCAGACTTATTTGGTGTGTGTTTTACAGCTTCTTCATTTTGTCTCAAGTCTGTTTGTTTTGAGCAGGTTTCATGTCATCTTGACATAGCTGAG
Organism: Cyanoderma ruficeps; assembly: GCA_008694505.1. Taxonomy (NCBI): domain Eukaryota; kingdom Metazoa; phylum Chordata; class Aves; order Passeriformes; family Timaliidae; genus Cyanoderma; species Cyanoderma ruficeps. Next base: position 38,231,187 of record VZDJ01007754.1, on the reverse strand, counting down.
GCCAATGATGAAATCTTTAATGACCTGCACAGGGCTTGGATTTTATCCTTCAGTGGTCACAGCCGGTTGATATGCCCTTCTCTTCAAGGAATGAGCAGTGGCAAGTCTCCTGAAAAGGATCAACATTTTTTTAAATTGTGCAAATATGTGTACTGGCAGGTGGTTAGCGAACATGTTTAGGGTAAACCAATGTTGAAATACTCTGTTATAATAAAATATGCACTGAAGTCTGGATTAGCTCACTTCTGTATCAGCCAGCAGCGTCCTCCATGTGGAACTGCTGACTGAATCCACCAGGAGGGTTGGACTTTGGTGTTTGAGAAAGTAAAATGGTTAGAACTATCTGAAATGTGCATCATTTCTATTATTCGTACTGTATCTTCTCCCTAAATATTACTCATAAGAGAAACAGAAAAATTTGTGCAAAACAGCAAGCAGAATTTTCTTTTTAGCATGCAACAGGAACTTTTATAAACAGCTGTTAATAGAAGCACATGGAGCATTATGTAGTGACCGAGGAACACATCCTGCCCACATCCTGCTCAGAGATGGAGCTCTTTTCTAGTCTGAAGATACAGGAAATAGCCACGCCAGTTCTCCCAGATCCTTTCACAGCAATGCAACTGAACAATTTATTTAGAGACTTATGGGACCCCATCTGCACTTGTATCAAAACCATGTTTTTATTTGCATCTGAATTTTCTAATGTTCTCTTTCCTTGGAGGATGGACAGAAAGGCTCAAAGTGGGCACCAGCTTTCTTTCTTTACTCTTCAACTAATCAAACTCTCTTCCCCTGTTTTAATTTTTGATTTCCTCCTTTGCTAGGAAGATTCCTTGCATTCCTGTATGAATGCTTCTCTCATGCCTCAGAGGTTCTCTGTAAATAAGAGGAGAAGGAGAAAAACTCCTTATTTCACATTAAAATGTAGCAAGTTAATGATTTTTGACTGTTCTAATAAATATTTCCAGGTATTTCAATCCAAGTTGTATGTCCTGTCAAATCTCTGGAGCAAAATACAGAAAATGCAATTAATATTCAGTATTGACCTGTAATTTTTCATGATTTTAGACATTTGGGATTCTCTTATCATTTCAACTGAATGTTTTCTTCCTAATCCTTAGACCTTGTGTTTATGAGTTCACAGTTGCTTCTGATGTTTTATTCAAACCACTTAAAATTACAGTTTATCAACACTAGGCTGTATATAGAAAATATATTAATCTCTGTCAGAATAGGACAAATACTAAATAAATACTGCATGACCAAAGCTCAGAATTCAGGGCAAATGCAAAATTAACAGTTTCATGTGATAAAGCTACATGAATTTCCATATGCTGGCAATAAAAGGACCATAATTTTTCTTTATTATCTTCAAAAACATATATTAGATAATTAGAAATCTATTTCTGTAGGCTATTCTATCTTATCTGTCATTTGTAATTACACAGTTTAATGAATTTGGGATTTAGACATAGATAATTATCTGGCTGAATCCATCTGTATCATGTGTGCAAATGATTTGGGATATAAAAGTTATAGAAATAAATGTTGGGAAAGAATCCAGCCACGCCTCCATTTTGGGTACAGTAGAAGTATTGTATCTAGATACAGTAGAAGTCCCTTCGGCTCTGATCCTGCAGTATGCTTAAATCAGGGGGAAATATCTCAGGCCTTTTAAAGAAACCTACAAAATCTAAATTTTTCCTTATAACTAATGGGGGTTTGCACAATGAGTAGATGTTTTGATTATGTATCACAGTCACAGTTTTGTCTTTGGCACAGTCTTCTGCACTGCCCAGAGGTGATTCTTTTCATGACACCTTGATTTTTGAACTTTCAGTATGCATGCATACCAAGTTTCCACTGTTTGGTGGTTTTTTTTTTCTTTTTTTCTTTTTTNTTTTTGTTTTTTTCCCATGACCAAATGAGCGAGAAGCTTTGCAATAGCGCCCTCAGCTTTTTCACAGAATGGTTTCGGTTGGAAGGTACTTTAAAGACCATCTGGTTTTCAGGTGTCACCCTTACATGTAATGAATACTCTGGTTAATGTACTTTGTGTTTGCCAGAACGTTTTCTCATATCCTCATCCAATCTCACTGGTGTTCTCCTAAGTCTTCAGCAAGGTGTGCTTAACAACTTCACTGCTAACTTGTAGCTCCTGTATGCACTATTTTGCTGGCAAGCTGAAATGGCCAGCGAGAACCACAAAGGTTGTGGTTGGTATGGAAGCCACAGGCTGCACCTGAACATGTATATATATGGTTGTGGAGGCCCAGGGGTCTGCCACCAGGGGAGATACCCTTTTTGATTAGGGTGAGAAAAGCCTTCCCCCCACAGGCCTTTGCAGCCACATGTTAATATTTCGTAAGTTTTGCTGTTTCATTGGTTTGTCAAGTTCTGTCATCCTGTTCAGCCCCCGTTCACCATATATGCACCCCTCCTAGAATGTTCTTCCTTCCCTTGAACCCCATTGGGTTATTTTGGCCGCAGTGTTCCACCCGTGATCCCATTAGTCCCCCCGGTTCCTAGCCACCCCTCTGCACTATGTTTCCCTATCCCTATTGGACCATGACCCTCAGGACCACAGTTTTTTCTGGTGTATAACCCTGGATCCTTGGCCCCATTTTGGCTCTCGTTCCTGGAACATATTTGGGGCTGTACCAACTATGCACGCACCGATAATAAACAGCACTTGGGTTTCCAAACAAGACCTCATCTCCTTGCCTTTGTCGTCAGCCCTTCATTAGCAGAGTGCACCGTGCCCCGAAGGCACAGGTCGCTCTCAGGGACATGCAGTAGCACGATGCTACATATCCCTGTCCCCAGGAGGTGCAGACACAATTACGGCAAGTACTCTGGTCCTTATGGGCTCTGTGGAGCCAGGGCTGCCCCTCTGCCACACACCCCAGTGCAGGCTCCATGACGTCTCTGCTCTAAGTTTCTTCAGCTCCCAGGAAAAAAAAAATCTGATTAATTGAACTTGTTAATTATTCACCTGTGCAAAGCACACAGTTTATTCAACACAGCTTTATTTTCACAGAATTAATTAGGTTGGAAAAGAGATTATGAAGTCCAACCTGTGACCGAACACCAACGTGTCAGCCGGACTACGTCACTGAGTGCCACACCCAGTTTTTCCTTAAACACTCCAGCACCTCCCTGGGCAGTCCATTCCAATGTCGAAACACCCTTTCTGGGAAGACATTGCTCTGCCTAATGTTCAACCTAAATCCCCTCTGGAGCAGTTTAAGACTATGTCCTCTTGTCCTGTTGCTGGTTGCGTGGGAGGAGGCTAACCCCCACCGGGCTACACCCTCCTTTTACGGAATTGTATAGTGACAACGTCACTCGAAGATCTTAAGCCTCTTCTCCTTAGAAAACGCCGAGGCTCTCAGTTACCTTCCCTAGCAGTGCCACCAAGTGACGGGCCGGGGCAGGAGGCCGTGCTCCCCACGGCCGTGTGACGGCTCGGGGCGCGCCTCAGGCTCCGGGCACGGCGCCCAGCTGAGCGCCGCCAGCCTGCCTTCCTCAAGACACAGTAAAAAAACGGAGCATTAAAAAGAAAAAAATAACGATGTTTATTAAAAGCAAGTCCCAGCAGGGCCCGCCCGCTCTGCCGGGCCCGCCCGACGACTAACGGTGTCCTGCCCCAACCTCCGCCCCGGGGAGCGGCCGCGCTGCGAGGCCACAGGGACACGGGGCAGGCCGGGGCCAGGCGGTGCCGCCCGGGGCTCCCGGCGTGGGCAGGGCGGGGGCTCCCAGCTGAGGGCGGCCCGGAGCCCGCTGTGTGCTCGGCCATCGCGAGTCGCTGGTGCGGGAGGACCGTGTGGCGGGGAGAGGCGCGGCCCCGCAGTGACAGCCCCGGCCAGCACCATGCTGCCCACCCGGTAAGGCCCCCGCGCCCTCCGGCCCGGGCGGGGAATGCCGGCCGGGGGAGACGGTGCCCCCGCCGGGCCCGGGCCTGGGCAGGGGAGGCCGGGCCCCGATCCTCGCTCCGCGGCCGCGCCGCGCTCCGCCGTGAGGGGCTCGGGGCGCTCCGCCGTGAGGGGCTCGGGGCGCGGCCGGGGCCGAGCACCCTGAAACTTGAGCAGCGCCGCGGGCAGCGCGGCTTCGGGCGCGGCGCCTGGGCCAGTCCGGGGCACCGGGCGTGGGGGGCCCGCGGGGAGCGGCTGCAGCGGGAAGGCGTATGCCGGCCGTGCCGTGACACACCGAGCCCAGAGGCTGCAGGAGTCATCGCTAGTCACGTCATTCCTGGTGCATACGGGACTCCGCTGCC
>VZDJ01007754.1:37881105-38226883 GCA_008694505.1 Cyanoderma ruficeps | reverse complement strand
GAGAGAGAGAGAGATGTGTAAATGGCCTTGCTTTTCTGTTGGTGCCTGAGGACTCGCTACCTTTCCTTTTTTGAGGTGGAAGCCCAGTCTCAGAGGAATAAGATTAAGGCACTAGCATTCAATATTTCTTGTCAGGATGATGCTGTAAACTGTCACAAGGGGTTTTATACACTCTCTGTGTGTTTTTGTGTTACCACAGTTATGCTTGCCTAGAGGAGTAGTGCTGGCTAGTACCTTGTAGAACTCTTAGTGAATTATGGGTGGATTACATTCTCTGAAGGGTTTCATGGTTGTCCCTTCTTGCTTAATGGCTAAGAGGGTTATATCCTGCAGTTTAGGCCTTTTTTGAGTTCCTGCAGTACTAAGCCATGGAGGAGAAAACCAGGCTTAGCTGAATGGGACTGCTTGTGAGACCTTGTGAAATCCTTTTTGGTATATTCCTCCTTCCACTGCTATGCACACCAGCTGAGTGCAGAAGAAGTGTATGGTTAGGGCCATGGATGATTTCCTAGAGGCACATGGACCTCATCTGTGTTAAGATGCTACAGGGTAGAAGCTGGTGTTCGAGTCTAAGTGAGTTGTCTTAGGCCATCTGAATAGTCTGTGAAGAAAACAATTACTGTCAGTGAAACATTCTTCTTTCTTGTTTTTGTATAAGGAAAGGTGTCAGTTGGAATTTCAACTGTCTTGGAACCATCGCGCTGATAGTATCTAGTTCTAAAAATCAAGCTGAAAAATAATGACTGGTTTTTCTGAAGTCACCAGGATAATTCCAAAATTTAATCCAAAATTATTTTCATGGGATTACTTTTAATGACACTAAAATTTTCTGCTCTTCCTATAGGTTGTGCATCATGAGGAACCTTCCTTCTGTTCTGGCTAGGACACTCACTTCTGGGACCAGTGCCTCCCCAGGGCTTCTTGACATGTCCAAAGGTAAAGTAAATAGCTGTAATCCAGAAAATTTAATGATGTTACTAAGGAGTTTCTTTTTTCAGGTGGTGTCCCTTCATGTATTAATATGGTTTGGATAATGAGCGTGCCTTTGTCTGTTAGCTCATGGTACAAGTGTTTAGGAGGCAGCAGAAAATCACTGTATGTTTGGAAGTGAATGGCACAAATATGCCTAATTCCTGAAATTGCAAATTTAGAGGCTCCTCTGCTTCTTCAGCCTCGACAGAGCTTGGTTCTTTTCTGGTAGGATAACTGCTGCTCAGCTTGGGTCTTAATAGAAAGTCAGTGTAGTGAAGATAGGTACAATGAGACTGGAAAGAATAGCCAAGAAATGGGGAATTGAGTGGAAATAATGCCATACAGAACTTTTAATCTGTCAATCCTGTTAGTTTCACAAATTCGTAGAAATCTTTTAATCGGATCAGCAGCACTGCCTTGTGAAATTGCTCTTGTCTATAGAGCTTTGTGTTGAAAGTTTGTTTCAGTGCTCTAATGGTAATAAACCATAATGCTCCTGTTTCAGAAGCTTTTAAAAAGATTCTCATGCATTCTAATCCCTTGTACTGAGAAAAGGGCAGGAGGAAAAAGGCTGGAGCTGGGTTCAAATAATTCCTTCATGGAGTTCTGCTTATTTCTGAGATCTTTTTTCCTTTGTTTTCTAAACAGAAGTCACCAATAGTTACTGGTTATCCAGTAAAAGAGAAAATGGGAGTTATTTGTTGGGGATGTTAGAGAATTTATTTTCATTGTTAATTAATGGCAATTTAGGAGGTTAAAGGAGAGAAGCAAGGATACAGACTGTTGCATACTTGCAACTTGCCTTGATTGTTTATTTGAATATTTGAAAATGATGCCATCTAGAAGGCCAGTAAAAATAGTGAAACAGTGAGGTCATCCTGGTACTCCAAGGGGTACTAATATTTTGTGGACTACAGTAACTGCAAATGTTTGAGATTCTGTTTCAAAATTGTTCAGATTCAAAGTTTTGCTGATATGTAAACTATTCTACTGTTATATAAACTATACCTTCAATTTGGTATCCTTGCTTTCACAAAACACCAAATACTTTTTCTTACTAGTTTTTCACATGCTTCCTTTTCACAATTTTGGGTTCCTGGTGTGAATGCCCTCACTTCTTCCATGGCTCTCCCAAAGGCTACACAGAGCAGGACTTTGTAATTTTCCTCTGAATAAACTCTAATCCCACTTCCTGAAAAATGCTCCAGGTACTCTTTCCAAAGTTAACAGTTAGCAGTGTTTGTCAACAGTACATGGTAGCCCCAAGTTTAAGAAATGTTTGGGATTACACTGCAAGCAGATACCACACAGAGTCGTGGGCGGGGAATTGGAAAGCTGGCCTGACAGGAAAGGACAGACTGAGTTGAAAACAAAAAGACACTGACTGTGAATCAGGCAAGAGTAGATTGCCTGCAGTTACTAAGATTAAGGAACATGTGCCTAAATGGAACTGAAGCAGGTGGAATAATCAAGTAACTCCTTATTAGATGTAAATTGCATTGTTTCTTTTCATTGTTAATCTAACCTGTGTTTTGTACTCCACAGGACAGTCACCCATTCATGTGAATAATGGTGTGTTGTGGTAATTTGTACATATTAAAATATTTGCTATAACACTAAACTTACTCAGCTACTGTTTTTCCTTACTTCTGCATTGATGAAAAATGAAATGCCATTATTCTTCTCTGTTGCCTTGCTTAAAGCCCCTTTGCCTTCGGTGAATGGCCCTGGTCTTTATTGTGGCGGTGTTGTTGCACTTAATCTCTGTCAGCACACTCTGTCTGCAGTGCTGAATAAAATGTTTCAAAGAGGCTTGTGGGATACAAAATCTCTCATGGCAGCAGATCCCTCGGTGCTTGGCCTCATTTTAGAATCTGTGTCCTTCCCCGAAGTCCAGACCAAGCTCTGTACCAAAGCTGGTGGTCTGTCTGAACCCGGATGCAGCTGGGGAGGCACCAGCGCGAGGGGCATGGATCTCACTGGTAGAGATGAGAGATCTTGTCCAGCTGCTCTCCTTGTGTCCTTTTCCATGGCACAGTGCAAATAAACTCAGAGCCTGCTGCTCTGGCATCAAGGATCCACTGATCACAGTTTAGGAGATACTGTGAAATAGGCTATGTGAGCACGATGGAGAAGTCCCATTTGCTATAACTGTTTTGCACAATTAAGATATTTGCCAGATAAGAAAACAAATATATTAGAGATTTTTGTGCTTAATTTTCTTACTTAAATTTCTGTTGTTATTTACTTAATTTTGTAATATCTAGAAGAGCAAGATGGTCTTCCCAGGAGGAAAGAAAGGAACAAGTTAAAAACTATGTACTTATGAGCCATAAAATGGACTAGATTTGGCTTGATGACATTTAGAAATGCTTTACACTTTGTGCCTTTTATTGTTAAGATTAAAATTTTAATATGTTCTCAGCCTGAAAAATAGTTATTTTTATACCTGAAACCGAAATCAGATGTATTAAATGGGACTAATAACCTATATACAGTTTTTCAGGTTTGGACCTGAGTTTTTTTTCAGAGCTTTTTCTCTCTTTGGAGTTGAAAAGGAAGATGAACTTAATTTAAACAAAGAGAAAGTGCTGTTTGTTCCCCATTCATCCCAGCACAGTCTGCAACTGTTGAAAATTTGAGGTTTTGTGTTCTAGAAGCTCTAACAGTGTTTCTGCTAACACTGTACTGATCAAATGCATGCTATGGCAGCTCCACAGGTGGAGTATGAGTAACAAGAAAGTAATACCTATTCTTTAAGCAACCCTGCTGCTGCTTAAGGAAAAGGAATTAGACCTTCCCTGTTTCCAAAAGAAATCAACTCTCAAGATTTTCAATCAGCTTCTTTCCTTGAAACTTTTTTTTGTTCTGAGAATTAGTAGTAGAAGTCTTTGAATTTCAAAGCATGTTTTAGCCTAATTTTGTAAAGAAATGAGGCCTAAGCAATCTATTTTTTGTCTTTGTCTGCCTATCTTCTTGTCCTTCTCTTCTTCCAGAACCTTTTGATGTCAGCCAAAATAGATGAGCCACAACTCTCAAAGAGAAACACATTTCCACAAATTTCATGAAAATTGGCTTCCAAATCAGAGGCTTGTTAGGGTGCCAGAGCTGGTGCTGGGGTGAGCCACAGACCCTGGTGTTTGCTGGCTCTCGGTGAGTCCCTGGATCCATGTGCTGGCTGGCAGTCATTCCTTTGCCTGCCTCTGGCTCAGGCTGGTGCTTCTCTAGCAGGCAGAGCAGAAACAGGCTGGGAGTGTGGGGACTGGGGCTGGGGGTGCTGCAGGGGAAGGAGCAGGGAAGGGGAGGTTTGGGGTAAAGCAGTAGTGGTGGTGTGGGAGGAACTGGGCAGAAACTGAAGCAATTGAGGGGGGAAGCAGAGCTGAGCAGATCTGACTGAGAGAGTGGAATATGATTTAAATCCTAGGAATTCAGCTAGACTTGCTCCACAGTTTATAGGTCAGCTTGCTGATCACTGTGAATACTCTGACCAAGCATTTGGCTTGAAAAATGCCTGATAAAGGATTAGCTTGTGATTCACCAGCAGCCTCTTTCAATTTTGCCATGAAATTCTGGATATTTTTTGGTTGCTCTTCCTTGATGTGTCTCAAATATTTGAACCTCTTTGTATCAAAAATCTTAGCAAATGGGCACGGAATCCGTTCTATACAATTCTCAGCTTCTGTTCTGAGCTTGAGAATTGTTGCTGCTTGTTTTCAGGTGTTTCCAAATAACCAACATTCACCTGCCTAACAGCCATGGAGTAGTGGGTAGATTTGATGGGACCTTAGCACACTGAATAATCTCATCTGAGAAAGAGTAAAAAAGATTCTTGTGCAGATTATTCTTGAAATTTAGGGAAAACTTTTGCAGAATTACTATTAACTTTGAGAGTACAAACAGGGCCAGAATAAATTGTATAGGCCTGTGTTCTTTCAGGCTACTAAAAATTTGGGCTATGAAACCCTGCTGGCAAGAACCAGTCTGCTGATACTGCCTGCCTTTGTGGGTGGGATATTTAACTGGTATTCTCCTCATTCCCTGTTTCCCAGCTGCACTGTTCCCTTTAAGTTCTTTTGTGACTTTCTGATTTGTGTTATTTCCACAGTTTGTGTTTAGGCTATAATATTTTCACATCAAAATTCCTCAGTCTAATCTTGATCCGTGCTGTCTTTCAGCTGTTAATTAGCACTGGAGGTGACTGATTGCACTAACAAACACTCTTTGTTGACTACATGCAATAAGCTATGGCATCATGTTACTCAACCCATTACTGTGATATGCCTACTAACAGCAGCAGTGAATTTGGCCAAACTTTCATTCCTGGGCTGCTATTTGCATGAATTTGCCTAGTTTGCCTTCCTGTTCTGGGATGAGGATTGTACCTCTAACACCAGGCAACCTCATGTTTGTCGCTTGCTGAACTAAGCTTGATTTGCTTTGATTTTTTTTTTCCAGTGCGGAGCAAATTGAGGGATATAGTGGGAGCATCCACCAACTGGAGGTACAGTGTGCATTACATGTATTTTACTTCATTTGTGAAACCAAGGTGGAGCTCAGGGTTGTGGTAGTGGAAGTTACCCATAGTTAGCTTGCTGATGGGGAAGTGTAAGATCCCACTAAAAGGTCATTGAAACAAAGCTTCTGAACTGCTACTTTGTGGATCATAAACTTCTAAGATTTCTCTGAGATTTCTCTGTCAGAAACAAAATACCTGATCTTGGTGCTCACGTGATTGCCCTAGCTTTAAATCCAATGGGAGTTAGGCGCTGTGGAGTGTGGTTGTCAATGCTGTGTGCTGTTACCTCCTGAGTTATCTCTAGGTGGATTGCCCACATGGTGGATTTATCCTGCACTGGATTCAGAGGCAGCTGAGCTTGCTCACTGTGTAGCAGGCTGTGTTCCGAATGGTACCCATCACTCTTTGGAAAATTGTCAGCTTGGGATCAGGATCTCCTTGATCAGGAGCATCTTGAGCATTTCCTTCGTCTGCTCTAACTTAATTTTTGATTAATTTACATTTATTTTAAATAATTGCTGGTTTGACTTTATTCAAGTTACTTTCCTCCCCCTCGATTACATTGAATAAGCCAGAGTTGACTTTAACCCTCTACTGTTACAGTCTGGAAAAGTCAATATAGCAGTCTGGAGGAATGAATACACGTTGCAGTTTGGTTGGTCCCATGCTTTTTGTTAATTTTGGCTGTGTTTGCTGAGGTCTTTTTTCCCACTTTGTGCAGTGATAGGGAAATGAAGAGAGGCTTGTCTGGGTGAAGTGTCTGATGTGTCCAGGCCTTCTGACTCAGTTTGTTTAAACACAACTTTAGGCATTCTAACAGAAATGCCTGAATCTGGGAAGCTGATTTTTGCTTAGTAAGAGTAATATCTAAACATGAGGGGGCTTGAACTTTTCATCAAGTCAGCTAGAAAGGGCTCTAGAAATTGTTTATGAAAAAGCCTTTCCCACATCCCAGAATGGCTGAGGAGGAACAATGCGATATGGAAATACCATTTGCAAGTTGAGATTTTAGAGGGCTCTGGTCAAGTCTGATATTCCATCTATTTTTTTTCCCCGTACTGCTCCCATTGTGGAGAGGGAGCAGACTGAGGCCAGGATCACCATAGCAGTGTTTTTTTTTTAGACAGGTACTTCTCTTGTGCTGTACAAAATACAGCAGAAATGGTTTGCAGAGCACTGAATCCTTCAGCTACTGTGAAGAAGTAAAGCTGGGGAGACACAGATGGGAGTGCTTGAGAATGACAGGTTTAATGCAGAGAAGTTTGGTAAACATGGATTGTGTGGCCTTTAAGAGCCCACTTTAAAAATGGAGTGTCAAAGAGTTGATAGATGTGGAGACTGAACAGCTGGGGATTTAACTGAGTTAGGCCACAGGATGACTGAAGAGGACAAATCTGAGGAACAGCTTGAACTAGCTCCTGAAAAGGGAGCTAGGGAAGGACTCATGTACACATATCTGGAATGCTGGGAGAGAGGAGGGGTGCATGTTGGAGGAACATCTTTAACCATTGATTTTGCTAAAAGGAGACTTTGGTTTGTGATTTCTCTTGTAAAGGCCAGTGGCATTTTGTGTTCATTATTAGAGAGAAATATCTTGCTTATGTGTTTATTCCGGCTTTGTACTTAAATTGTAGTTTAAACTATTAATCTGTTCATTGTTAAATGTAGTCTAGATGGAGTTGTGGCCATTTCAGAAATATATAAACATTCCTCAGAATGTTTAGGGCAGGTACTAGTTAATAGATGAATTAATGTTACTATATGACTAGTACTGCAGTGTATAACAGTATTTGTCTGTTGAAAAATGTTACTGCATTGGACCCAATATTTCTGCATATTGAAGAGCACATTCTGAAGTGGAAGTCAAGAAGAATTCTTCTGCTGACCTCAGAGGAGCCAGGGTGGAGCTGGTGAAAACAGAATATAGTTAAATTGTTATTGTTAGGTTTCTTTACATTTGTAGACAAATTTCTGATTTACTTTCTGATTAATTTCTTTTAAGCCTTTCACTGAAAGAACTTGGAAAAAACTTTTTTAAAAAGCATGAAGATGCATCATCTTGGACCTTACATCTTTCTTTAGTCATGCAGTAATATTCCATTCCTATGCAGTGGCATAACTTTAAATATTAACCCTCTGCAGGAGGTTGTTATCTTTGTGTTTCCTCTGAACTCCATGCTAATCATGTTGCCCAGATGAGGTAAACCACATCTCATGTTTAAAACAAACAAACAAATGAAACTAACAGAAGTTTTCTGCTTGTCTTTCTCTCTCTTTGATCATGAATTATATGTATTTCCCTGGAATGCATTAAACAGAAAAGAGGGAATATAAATATGTTGAAGCTTGACTTTCTGAAATAATATTCAAGCCAAGTAAGCCTTGAACCCAGAATTCATCCAAAGTCAAAACTTAAGACAAAATTTCTTCTTGGTGAAAAGGTTTTCTGTTGTTTATATTTATTTTTTTTAGTTGGTTTTGTTAAACACAGTGTCTCTGAAATCTCAGCAATACAGCAAGCACAACTTGAAGGAATGGCATGCATCCAGAAATTTACCATTAAGTTTGGTTGCTTAGTGTTTTATGCATTCTCTTGCTCTATGAAATGGATCCGTATTTTTGCTTGGTGCTTGGCTTTATACCAGAACTGTTGCATGTTTAACCCTTAGGTTTTCAATAGATGGGTTCTAGGGAGGAATTGATTCTAGGGATGTTTCGAAATATTGCTTTATTCGGTCAGGTTGCACTTTTAAGGGGAGGGAACTTTGGAACAGGTAAGAGAGCATGTTGGGCAAGACTCTTACATCTTGTAGATACCTGTGCAAGGAATCAACTTGGTGGATTGGAAAGAAGGGACAGTAAGTTGCACCTTTCTCCATTGTGAGAGTTGCAGCCCCTCTGACTCGGTGGTGCTGGAAAAACAGCTCTGAAGGAATTGTTCTCCCTTTTCTGTGTTGTCTCTTTCTATAAGTTTCCTGTATACTTTTAAGATGTCTGCATAGGAAGAGAGAAAGAGAAGTAGATTAGTTTTCTTTGTCTTTTGGCTTGCTGTTAGAACTGATGCTGCAAAGGGGGAACTCACCTATGGATGATGGCAAGTCTTAGCAGATTAGTTCTCTTGTTGTTAGTGTTAGCCAGCACTATACATCTATTTTACTTCCTGGGAGAGATTGTAAATTGATGGTCAGTCCTTTAAAATTTGCATTGTGGGAGGATTTGTGATATTGTAGCTCTGGAAGACATGAATATTCACAAAATCCCATAGGTTGTTAAATTATGTGTGATTTGTTCTTTTCAAAGGGAATGATTTTGGTAGCATTCAGAATTAGATGCATTTTGTTCATCTCATTAGTGGGAAGTATAGTATAGTTTGCACACAAACTATTTAGAAGATTTCTGCAGTAGTCTTACTTAGCATCTCTCATTTTGTGCATTTCACTTTCTTTTCAAGGCACACTCACCGTGTCTTGCTATTTCTACCACTTCTTTGTTTTAACTTCAATAATCATTGATGTGGCATCTTTTAGTTAGGGTTTGAATTTCCTTCTTCTACTTCAGAATAAAGGTTTTTTTTCTTACCAGGGATCATGTGCAAGCAATGCAAGAAAGAAAAGCTCTTCATACTTTACTGGCAAAACAGCAGGAAGATCTCCCTCCTCGGAGGATGAAGGATAGCTACTTGGAAGTTATTCTACCTCTAGGAAGTCAGCCTGAAATAAGAGAAAAGTACCTGAACGTACACAACAGCGTAAGGTAACAAAGCAACCATGTTACACCTATCAGCAACTGTTAACTTCTGTTTGCCATGTGTGTGAATATTTAATTATCAAACCCCTGTATTACAGGTTTGGAAGGATACTTGAAGATCTCGACAGTTTAGGAGGTATGTACCTATGTCCTTGTAAAGGCTGCAGAAAGTGAGTTTGATTACTGCTGAGCACTGATTGGTGTGACACCGTATGACTTTGGAGGGAAACCCATAATTCTGGCATCTCAAAAAGGAAGGAATAAAAGAAGACACTGTTACTGAAAGAGAAGGAAGGATAATAAAGAACAGATGGAAGCAAAATTGTTTGGCTTCTTGCCTCTGTCAGATTTTTAAAGGACCAGCTACAAAAATAGTTTACTGAAAAGTGATCCTAGATTATGAACATTATTGAATGTGAGCTCAGAGAAAATTTGCATAATGCATGTTGAAAATGAACACTTACTTTTTTTTAAAATCTTAAAAAAACCTCAACCGAAACTGCCACAAACATCAACCGTTAATGAGATACAAATATTTTAATCTTCCCTTTGGGGAGAAGAGAGTAAAATCTGGAAAGAATGTAATGTATCCATTGAGAACAAATTAAAAACAATTGGTGTATCTGCAAATTGTTGTTAAGGGTAAAACCAACTCAGTTATTTCATGAGTTAGCTTTCTTAATTTTTTTCTCTTTTTTTTATTTTATTTGTGGGCTTGAAACGTTCACCGTCATTTTCTTTTGTACTATAAAGGTGAGGTTGTTAATAGAACTGGGAGATACTTTTTCTTAAACCATCACCAGGTGACTTCCTCCTTCATCTGAGTTCCATAGCTGGTTGGGAGATTTTTGATGGAGGTTTTTGACAAAGAATTAAGTGCTTATTAAAGGGAAGTTGTGAATAGAACATCTTCTTTTCTGTTCCTTCTGAGAGTCCAGATGGACAAAATTGAGGAAGGCAAAGAAAGAAATGAATGCGTGTCTGTTGAAGACAGATGAAATAGCTGCATGACTGGTATTCCTTCCTGGGTGGTAAAAGATACTGGTCTCAGTATCTGTCCTGAGTTAGAAAAGGAGACTTCAAACTGTTGGCTACCCTGCATTGTTAGATGAGATAAGCCCATTTTTCATTCTGTCCTTGTTTAGTTTCCCCAGATATCTGTAAAGTTCTATTTTTTTTCCTGTGACAGCACAGAATGTCTTTGCCTTGTTTGCAGTCATACTGGGCTCCAGTCAGTTCCCCTGGGGATGTATTATTTTGGGTTAATCAAGATTCTGTCGCAATTAAACAATATTCAGGGTGGTCATATTGATACAATAAGTTGATAGGCTTCACAGGTTTTAGAGTTGTGACTTCAGTAAACATATGGAAAAAAATCTTAGATTACTTGGAAGGCTAGAGATCTTCCAGATCACAGATCTCAGAATATTCTGGTTTGGAAGGGCCCCACAAGGATCGTCAAGTCCAGGTCTGAAGCGAATGGTCCATGTGGGGATTCCTTCTCTCTTATCTCATTGAGTACAAGACAGATGTTTCTGATAATGAAGATCTGTGTTGGATGAAAATTACATGAACATTAGGAAAAAACCTATCTTTGCAGCATTGAATTACTCCAAGGAGTCTGTTTTCTTGGATGTGCTCTTATGAACAAAGCTAATTAGTTTAAATAGTAGTTTGGCTAGTAGTAATTGCAGTGTGATAAATACCTCTGACTATGGTTTCGTGCCTGTAAGGCACAGTTTATTTAATCTTTAAAGGAATCAGTATTTAAAAAGTCCTCAGATAGCATGTATCCTTGGACAGCCTTCATGAAATCAAAATAGAAGATAGGAAGAGTCTGAGACAGGGAGCTGCAGAGGTAGAGTGAAGAGATTATGTGGGATTCGAAGTCAAGTGATGAGCTGGTTTAAAATGCTCAGTTAAATTTATCTTCATAGTAAGTAAATGTGCATAAAACAGAGACAGCTGCTGCTGTTTTTTTTTAAAGCAATCCCAAGTGTTACATACATGAAGATGTGAAAGCTGTACTCTCCTATAGTAGGATACTTTAGTTTGTGTTTTCCAGGTACCTCTTATACTTTGCAAAGATGACTTTGATCTGCTCTGCTTATGTTTTTGTTAAAGAGCTGGCTCCATTTTTGATCTCTTCACAGTTCTTATTTGCTACACTCACACCAAACAGGAAATGCAGCAAAGGTCTCCTTTGTCCATAGTTACAGCTCTGGTGGATAAAATCAGTAAGTGGCAATTAAGTAAATAAAGTAGTTTCATCTGCTTTTCTTGCTCTTTCATCAGCTACTGCCATCCCATGGTTGTCACTGAGGATACCCTTTTCACTCCTGTTTAGTTCACTTCATCTTGTTTTAGCTTTGAAGTTTTCTGGCTTTTGTTGACAAGAGGTGGGAAGAGGGTTTTGTAGATGCTTTTCAGCATTTCATATATCCTTTCCCTTCAAAATACAACTTCATGGTTCCTGCACTTTTGTGTTTAGTTTTATTTTGGCATGCAAATTCTTAGCTTCATTATTGAACAGTGTTTGTTCTGGTGGAGTTGGAACTTGCTTGTGTTGCCTGCTCTGCTGAGCACTCCCTTGGGTCTGTTGTCCACCTGTGTGCCTGCCTCCTACTCCTGTTCTGGCTTCAGAAGTCTGCAGAGGCAGAAACTGCAGACAAAGCAGTGGGGTCCCTTGCAACAACTGTCTTTTCTGGGTTGTCTTTGTGTGTGTTGCCACTTTCAGGTCATGTAAAGGTCCTAGCGAATCTGGCCTGTCTAGTATTAGTTGTGAGTGATCTGTCTCTGGTGACCCCTAATGTTTGTCTTGTAGATTTGTGCCAGAAGATTATACATCCAGACTGTGACATCAAATTCACAGGCAATGTTTCTTGGGTTGGGAAGACCTCCATGGAAGTGAAGATGCACATGCTGCAGGTTAGTTCCTGTGACTTTTCTCCATCTCCATCTGAAGCACCTCCAGGCAGGAGGTGCTTCAGGAGGAATTTACAAGAGCGTATAGTGACAGGACAAGGGGGAATGGCTTCAAACTGAGAGAATGAGTTCAGATGAGATAGCGGGAAGAAATTATTTACTGAGAGGACAACGAGGTACTGGAACAAGTTGCCCAGAGAAGCAGAGATGCCCCATCCCTGGAAGTGTTCGAGGCTGGGTTGGATGGGGCTTTGAACCACCTCATGTTGGAAGATGTCCCTGCCCATGGCAGGGGGATTAGAACTGGATGTCTTTAAGGTTCCTTCTAACCCAAATCATTCTGTGATTCTATGATTCTGTGATAATTCAGGTAAACAGGTAAATTTTTTTTATTCAATTGTTCTCCTTAAGTCTCTGATGTAGAAGATAATGTTGCACCTTTTTGTTCTGAACTCCTTACAGTGCTGACGTTACTGGCAATTTGGTATATTAAAAAAAAATAGGGCATTTTTCGGAGTAAAGGTTAAGTGGGTTTTTTTACAATGACTCTGTTGATTTCCTCCCCTCCTAACTCAAAGTTTTAAATAAGCATTCCCTGGTAAATGTTTACATTGCAGAATTCCTGAAATGGAAAGTTTTTAATTATTTCCTTATCTTTGACCTATTGTGAGAGGTGTTGGAAAGAATGACAGAATGTGAAAGTAAGCAGAATTAACAGTATGATTGAATAGTTTGTGTCAACTAAATAGCTTGCTAAGCACATTTCCAATTTTAGAATTCAGTAATGTATCTCTTTTCCTGTCTCTTTTAGCTACATGATGGTGATTACAGCCCTGTGCTAGATGCAACTTTTGTCATGGTTGCCCGGGACCCAGAGAATAAACGGTAATTTGTAGGACAGGAAAAGTTTCCTGACTTCTGCTGTGCTGGAAATGGCAAACATGGCAGCTTGCTCTGTATGTGTAGAAGCCATACAATGTAGGTGGTAAATAAACCACATAATTGATGCTTTCTGCTGGCAAGTGTGAATTTATCTGTGACAAACTTCAGACTTATTTTAGCAGTCATGATACCAGGAATTGCTGGTAGTCTTGGTAGCCTTTTTTTTAAACAGATTTTCCTGTGTGTTTGAGTTACTGGTCTGAATGAACACAGAAGTGAATGTGAAACCCACCTGCATTCTAGTAATTTGAATTAATGATTGAGTTTGGGTGGTTAAACAGTCTTTGAGTGAATAATACCATTAATTCCCTAATAGACACTTAATAAGTGTCATCAGAATAATTCAGGTTAAAACTTGCTTGTGTAACTAAGATGGAACTGGTAAATATTCCTACAGAACTTAAAAAAACCCCAGACACTTATTTTGTTATTTTCCTGGTTTTACTTTCTTTATAATTCCTTAGTTATTAGAATAAAAGGCTGCTCAGTTGCTGTTTAGGTTTATGACTCCAGCATCAGAAAAATTGCCTGTAATTCTTACCTCTTTCCTATATAGCCTGCCCAAGTAATAAACATTTCTCTGTTTCTAATTAGTTTAAATAATTGATTATATTTAACAAAGATGTGTTTACTGAAGGGGTTTTACTTCATATAATTATGTGGTCCTGATAACATTAGAAGTAGTTTCTAGGTTTATTTTCTTCAGATTATTTCTAGAACCAGTGAATATACTATACATTAAGAAAACAAATTATATTATGGTTCCCATTTTAAAGACTAATTTTTCAAAATATTGACATCAAATGTGATGCAATTATACAGTAGCAGATTGACTGAGGACAAGCCTACATGGACTTGTGCAGATGCAAACTTCAGTGGCTGTTGTACAAGCTAGCTGGCCACAGGCCAGCTGTGTTTTGGAAGCATTCTGTCCATATATGGAGAATATTTATGTGAGGTCAAAACCCTTCAGAGAGATACAGGATATGTTAGGTTGGCTGTAGCCCCACAGAAAGAGGGTTGTGTGGCTTTGGGACCATAGCAAATTTGCATCTCAGTAGCTTGGAGATTGGTCAGGAGGGCTGATGTAGATGTGTGCTGAGCTGAGGGGAAATGAGCTCTGTGATGGAAAAGGAGCTGGTGGATTTCCACAATCCAGAGGTTTAGCAGACCAGGAAAGATCAGTTTGTTCTAAGAGAAAAGCTCCTCTCTGCCTCTTGTTGCCAGCCCCAGTAAAGGCTTGGGTTAGAGGTGAATCGTTCAGCAGGTCTGTGTGTGTGTGTGCATTTATGTTTATGTATGCTGTTCTCAGCATTTGTATAAATGTTGAAAGTTGAAAAATAATAATTAGAAACCATGGGGAAGAACACCTCTTGAAAATAAGTGTTTGTCTCTACTTGTGCAAATAATTAAATGTTATATAATTAGGTTAAAGTAAACTTATTTGTGCAGTAAAATAAACATAGTAATGTTGTGCTCAAGGCATATCATAATCTTTGGTAAGTGGTACATGTGGTAAACAGCTTTTGGCTGTTCATAAGGCTGTTAAGGGAACATGTACATTATAGAAACACTTGCTAGCTACAGCATTGTGCTTCTTCTATTCCATGAGGAATGGTACCAGTCAAGTTTTGGTTTAAACTATCCTAGATCATCGTGTTTGCATTTGCTGAGTTTCCAAACAGCTTTCTTCTTGAACAATCTTCATTATAATTTATGAGTGGAGTTTTAACTTCTTAACCATAGATGTGTCACTTTCTCTTTCCTGATTGCACTAGGTAGTGGTTGGATCACTTAATTGCCTCTTCAGAGTTAAAGCTAATGTAATATTCTGTTGGCAGCCATATTTATTTTTATCATATAACCTCAATTGTGTAATTTCATCCTGTACTTGTATGTAAGCAAAAATGGAAGATTGTTATAATGTATTTATGGGACAAATTCTTGTAAAGTTTGTGACTTAATAAAACCCTTCCTGTCCACAGGCCAGCATTTGTTAATCCACTCATTCCTGAGAACCCCGAGGAGGAAGAAATCTTCAAGCAAGGGGAATGTATGTCATATTTCCTGGTAGTATGCACATCTGCCTCAGTTTCATCTTAATAGCAGGGAGGAAGCAAAGTTCAGGATTTCTGCTACTTAGAGATGCTCCTAATTTGTTTAAAATCAGACTTTTGTTCTTTTTCATTTGTGTCAGTGGAGAGTTTAAAAACCTGCTCCCACATGCTTGGAATCTCTTTGGCTAAACTGACGGACACTCCCGATGTGCTCTGCACACCCTCTGGACTTCTCCCTTGGCAGGATGGTGCCTCTGCTTTGGATCTGAGTGCAGCACAGGGGCTCCTAATACTCTGGCCAACTGATTACCCTGTGTGGGCCTGCAGGACATCAGCTCCTCACTTGTCTGTGTGCCCATGTTCCTTTTGGAAAGAAACTCAGGAAAAGAAAAGTGGGAGAGCAGGGGAAGGAGCATGTAGCTCCATCCTCACTTGTTTCAAGCTGGAGTTTTAAAGTGGAGAATTAGAAAAACACTGAAGACTAAATAAACTGGACAGAAGATCTTTTAAGCTAAAATTTCAATCACTGAAGCCTATGGTAATGAGTTCTGTCATAAACTTCCATTCTTGTACCACTGGCAAAACCTGAAGCTGATTGTTCTGTAGGTTTCTTTTTAGATACTTTGTGAGTACTCACTCTCGTGAGTACTTTGAGGGCAGTACTCAGGTTTTCTGTAGGAACAGCATGTGGGTGCCATAAAATATGTGTAGAAGTTGTTCATCACGTTGGTGAGGTACTAGTGAACTTCTGCTTTATTTTTATTTCAGTGCAGTCAATTATAAAAGCCAAATTTTCTTTGGGTCTATAGGACCATGAAGTTACAGCTTTTAACTTATGGGTGAAAAGGAAAAATGGAAAGATGGTTGTTCAGGTTAAAATCTTCAAAGCCATTATTTGTTTTTTCTTTGAACTTTAATACTGTGTTTTGTTTTGGTTTTTTTTTAATATTCAGTGAACAAGTTGAAGAGGATTGAGTTCAGCACTGCTTCCTTACTGAAAATGGCTCCCACTGCAGAAGAAAGAAACATTGTGCATGACATATTCCTTAATACACTGGATACGAGGCAAGAAGGGGAGGGGTGAAGGAGAACTGACATCTTGTGAAAGAGAGAAATGACTTTTGAGTGGGTGCTCATAACAGGGTAGTCTGGAATACATGCACATTTAAATTCTGTGGTAGTTTATTTGAAATGCAGGTACAAACTTTACTATGACATCTGCAGCTCTTAGAAGAGTCTTCTGTTTAAACAAACTGTTTGGAATAATTTTAGGAAAAAGGTTAATGATGTTTAACCAGATAAGAGAATGGAATGGTTTTGCAGTCATGACTTGAATGGTCAGTTTTCTGCCATGATAGCTAATTTAAAAAATAGTGAGGGCAGGAACTGTCCACCTTTTAACCAAATAACCTAGCACTGAGTTTTAAATAAAATATCTGACAACATTATTTCATGGAGTTGTTAGCATACTTCTCTTATACTTGAGATTGGTGTGAAGTGTTAGTGCAGTGTTGTATTTGTGATAATTTATAATTTCTTTAACTTATTAGCCTATACAATTGTTAAAGCTGTTTACCAAAGGCAGACCTGCTTTCCCTTAAAATTGGCAGTTGTACTTTGTACACATTCTGTCTGGGTTTGAAAAGTTCAAAAACTGTCTGCATGTTTGATGTTGAATTATTCTATTAGCTCACTGTGTGCTTTTATTTCCTATTATGACTTAAAAAACAGAGCAAGGCTTTTCTGACAAAGTGTGCCCTTTGTGGTTGTGATTCATCTTTTTTTTCATATGCCTTTCTCAAGCCTCTTCATTCACATAAACTTGAACATTAGCAGAAGTTTTTGAAAGATCAGGAGCATAGGTTTATTGCAGTAACAAATCAAAGGATGGCTTTAGATAAGGCTTCAATGTCAGCTGGAACATAGTTTAGTGATACCATTTTTGTTTTGGGTTTATTTTGGTGTTCTGTGTTTTTGTGGGTTTTTTTTAGTATGTGTCTGCATTTGTTATTTCTGCTTTTTTGGCTTGCTGAATTCTGCTGATTCTGTGAACTATAAAGTTTGTTGTCTCTTCCAAAGGACAGTGAGTTTCCGGAGTCGTAAATTACCACCCAATTCAGTGTGGATGGAAGATGCAAAGCTAAAAGCCCTGCAGATTTGCCATCCTGAGGTATTTTGAGAAATATTAATGAATTACAGAAAGTTACTTTAGAAATAACTTTGAGAGGGAATTTTTATAGGGATATGTAGTGACAACACAAGGGGTAATGGCTTTAAACTGAAAGAGGAGAGGTTTAGAATATATATTAGGAAGAAATTTTTTACTGTAATTGTGGTAAGGCTCTGAAATTCTCTGAAATTCCAGAGAATTTGTGGATGCCCCATCCTTGGAAATGTTCAGAGCCAGACTGGGTGGGGCTCTGAGCAACCTGGTCTAGTGCAAGCTGTCCCTGTTCATGGCATGGAACTAGATGTCTTTAAGATTCCTTCCAACCCAAACCATTCTATGACTATGAATTTTGGCCTAACATTAGTCAAACCATTATTTTGTTTGGCTTCTGCAGTCCTTGCAATTTAGACCCTAGTTTCTTCTGCCAGTTTTTTGTTATTTGTATGGATTGCCACTGCATAATGGGTGATTTTTAATGACCTTGTTTTCTTACCATACTGTTCATTCTATGTAAAGAAATTCCTTTGCAAAGTGTTAGCAAAAAGTTTCACCTTTGATTGCTGGTACAATTTTGAGTTGTTATCTTATGCTGTCAAATTAGTCAGATGAGCTCCTATTAAGTAAAGTTGCTTTGGGCATTTTGAATTTTACTTACATATTTCAGTAGTGCTTTTTATATATTCAGGTGTTGGGACTTCTGTTAAATACTGTGAACTGAAGTGCAGATTTCAACACAAGGCTTTAAAAAGAATTTGGTATTTGTTTCTATGTACAGGAACGGAACATCTTCAATAGGATCTTTGGGGGTTTTCTCATGAGAAAGGCATTTGAACTGGGATGGGCAACTGCTTGCAGCTATGGGTGAGTTGTGGACCTGCAATATTTATATAATCCAGAGCATTTTGTTCATACACAGAGGTTGGGAACCCAGGCTAACCAGCCTAATGACAATCTGAGCTGCAGTGTCTGTTAGAATTGTGCACTATTAGTGCACAGAGCTGCTTTACTTGATGCATCTATCATATTTACAAACAGACTGGCAACTTGCTCCTTGGAGCTTGGGTTTTAAGTATTAGTTGTCAAGATAGAAAATACATCCATTTTCTGTTTTCTTTTATCTTGCCAAACTATTGAGACGGACTTTTTAGCCATATAACGTTTTTCATTCTATCAAATAAATGTTACATCTTTGCATTCAGTACTCAAGAGGAATGGGTTCTAAGCTTCTTCTATTAACTGCTTGAGCTTAGGAAGCCTGACTGAAGTCATCACCCAGCAAAGGTCTATGTGTAAGTTCATTGGGGTATGCAAAGCCTGATATAAAGTTAAGTGGTTTGTGTCAGTGCTTGAAAAACTGAGGCCTGAGCAATGATAGTATGAAGATTGTCTAGCAAGTGTAAGTCATAAGATATAATAATGGTGCAATAATGTGTCCTTAGAAAGTGTGTATTTCGTTGGTGTGAGAGATTTCCTCCAGTAATGATGTAACTCCTAAACACTTCCTGTAGCCTCTGTTTAAAGAAGAGATTTATTCTCTAGTAACCCTTCATCAAAATGCTGACAAGTAGATATTTTAAATTTTTGCAAACATCCTTTTTATTCTTGAGAAGAAATTTCTCTTTTTCTTCCTCAGGGGTTCCAGACCCTTTATCGTATCTGTTGATGATATCATGTTTCAGAAGCCAGTTGAGGTTGGATCCTTACTACTGCTTTCTGGACAGGTAGGAGTTGATTTCCTTTTGAAAAGGAGCAAACCTGTCAACCAGTGTTAGTCACTGGTAATGAACAATGTGTTATGGGAGTGTGTGACTTTTCTTGTTAAATGGTGTAATGAAATATGTTTCAGTTTTCAGCTCTGGTGATAAATTACAAGCTCTAACTCTTGTTTAACTGTGTAGGTCTGTTACACAGAAAAAAACTACATCCAGATTCGAGTACACAGTGAAGTTTACAATGCAAATACCAGGGAGCACCATACTACCAATATTTTCCATTTTACATTTGTATCAGAAAATGAAGTCCCAAAAGTTGTACCTAAGACATACGGAGGCAAGTATCCCATTAATATGTTGTCATCATAACTCTGTAAAAAAGATGATTTTCTTTCTTTTGGAGCACTGGCCATTTTAATAGATGAACTATTGACATTTGAATAATATAATAGGATTTCATGGCAAACCACATAGATTTTATGCTTTGATGACAGTGTGGATTACTTCTTTTTTTTGCTAGCCTGTTTAGTTGTAGTTTCCCAGTACTGATGCTAAGGTACTAATGTGGTGTTCTCTTTTCTCCACTTTATTTCAGAGTCCATGTTGTTTTTAGATGGGAAGCGACACTTTACTGCAGTCATGAAAGAAATTTGACAGGCACTGGGTGCTGCAGCAGCAGTGCAGCAGCATGCTGTCTTGGCAAGAGCTGTCACCAGAGGTGGCTAATGGACAGGTGCTTGTAATACTCAAAGAAAAACCCAACAATCACCCAAAACCAAACCAACCAAACTCAAACTCCACACCAAAATCCGCCTTTTCAGTACTCGTCATGTATTTGCATATTTTTGGATTTTTTTATTCTTTACTACTAGGATTTGTTGAAATCTTTTACATGCCAATGCTAGGAAAAGAGGCTGAAAAAATACAGTCTTAGGCTTTGGATAGACTCTCTTTGTCTACTTTGAGAGATTTTATTACCACCTTTGCTGTCTTGTCATCATCTGCTGCCTTTCCCTTAGTAGCTCTCCTTTGTAATTCCCTGATAAGGGATAGAAGTTCTGTCAGAAAAAGGTGTGCAATAAGTAGATCCACACAGGTGAAGCAATTTGACCTACATTCTTGTGTAAATTAAGGGTTAAGGGTCATAAATCTTTTTTGAACAAGGAGACATGCATCTAAGCAGCTCAGAAGTTACCAATGTGTGCACAGTGGAAAGCAGGTGTTTCCCATCACTGGGGGTTTTACAAGGTTATTGCAGCTTCTGTTTGGATGGTTTCATGTTTGCTTGGGAAGAAACTGATTTTTGAAATGAGGTGACCAGATGGTATTTTCTGGCACTCTGTGTCCTTGCCAGCCTCTTCTATTTGTTTGTTTGTTTGTTTGTTTTAATATATAACTCTGAATTCCTTAGTGAATTATTTCTCATGGCTTGGAGACTAGAGGTCTGATTGGTGGGACTGGGAAATGGTGTTGTAGAACAGAACATTTTGGTTTATTAAGGACTGGGAACAAAAAAGGTAAAATGCTGCCCAAATGGTAATGGTGATGTTTGGTGCTGCAGTTAGGGGTCCTGAGAATCTGTGTTGAGCAGCTCCCAGGTCAGCTGCTGAATGATGGGAGGATCTTTATCCCCCTGAGGGGTGGTACAGCTAGAGGACAGTCTCCTCCTCAGCTGGATTATTTATCTGTTCCCTTGGTGGACAGTAGTGCAGCATGAGTATTGCACAGCTCTAAAGGTTTACCTGTGAAGGACAGAGAACTTCCCCAACACAGGGGACACCATGGTGGCCATAACTATGGCAAATAAATAACAGGAACAGAGTACTGAAGTGCTTCCGATGTAAGGGAGAAAGCTTTAATAATCTCCAATTTCTGGCACATGAAGCCAAATTTCTTGAAATCAGGAAGCTGTGTGGATGGGAGGCATCGACTTTCAGCAGTATGTCACAAGCAGGAAACTGGATCTCTGGTACCTTCACATCAAGATTGATGTCCTAACTGATCAGGACAACCAAAGAGGAGTTGGGCTCAGGGGTTAAATGGATGAAATGTGATATCTTACAATACACAAGAACAGATTCTGTCTTCCTTGTGAGGTTTAAAATCTTTTGTAAAGAGGATGCAGCAAATAGGCAATAGCAAATAGCCTGAGACAGTCCCAATTAGGAGCAGTTTCCTTTGGTGCTAGGATGGCATGAAGTTCATGACGCCTAGCAGCTCTTAGCTATTCCTGTGAGGAATTGTAATTGAGCATTGCAGTAATTAGCATGTTACACATCAACCTTTCCTTCTTAAGATTCAGCTGCTGTATTGGATGAGTTAGATGGCTTTCCACAGGAGGCACAGGGATGTGGCCAGATCCAGAGCAGATTCTTGCATTGGCCTGATGGTGAGCTCTTGGTTCCTTCCATAGAGTTTCTCTCTTCAGCCACATTTCAGTGCTGACTCAGCTCTATGACATTAAAATCTTTTTCTTTAATGGTTATGATGCTGTGGAGATAAATCCTATTTTCTGGGGTTTTCCTTTTTAAAACTGACTCTATTAGACTGACCACACAAATAAAGAACTGAAATTGTATCTCAGCTTCTTCTCCCTTGTTGCAGAGAATCAATGTTGACTATTAAAAAATAAATAGGAAAGCAGGAAATAAAAGGATCTATTTCAGAACTATGTTTTACTCCTGGGTACGTGTGGATTTTTATCACTGACCCAGTGATCCTACCTGGATCACTTTTTTATAACACATATAAGTTAAGGGGATACAGAATTCATCCTCTACTGACTTTTCTTCTGCATTTAAAGATGAATTTATCATAATTTCTAAATTCAGCCTTTGGGAAGAGTTTGGAGAGGAGAAGAAGAGGTAATAGAGTATGGAGGAAGGTGTGACATCAGAACCTCTGGACACAGTGAAGAAAATGAATGCCACAAATGAAGACGCGTAGAAGAATTGATATGTTCTCAAAGTTCATGATAACTTGATCACGTACCACAATGACAGGAGTTACAGAATGTATGTACAGCCATACAGAACATGTGTTTGTGTATACATATGTAAAAGATACATTCTTTTCTGTTTATTGCTATATATATGTACTCATGTATTTTTTACTCTGACATGGTAGCTCCGAGCTGTCACTCTCTCTGGTATCTTTGTTCAAGGGTGTGCATGCTGCTTTGTGCCTTTGTGTGTGTGAGAGAAAAATGTTCTCAGATCTCAAAGAATTAAAATATTTCAACATAGTAATTCATGTTGGGTTTATGTTGCAACTTATATCCAGCCTGTCACTGCTGTAGGTGACTAACCATTACCACAGAAGCCTAAAGGAATTGCTAGAAAATCTTTTTATTTTTAGTAAGCTTATCTATATAATTAATTGACTGTGGCTGTGTAGCAGGAAGCAAATGTCTATGCCCATTTTTCTTGGAATACAGTGAGGAGGAGCAGGATTGCCTCCCCTTACTCTCTCACTTAATAGTGGTGTAAAAGATTTCTATGGTATTGGCTGAACTCAGTGCCCAAAGGAGTGCCTTGTTTCAAATGTTTTTAGTTTTCTGTGGTTAAAAAAGTACTAAAATTACTCAAATGTCATGTGACAGCTTCTGGTAGCCCTTTTTCAAATATGGACCTTTCCTTTGCAGCCATGTCAGATTTTAAAGTCATGTCACATTGTACAGCACTCTGGAAAGAAGTTTGCAGGAGCTTATGCAATGTGGGCCATTGAGCAGCAGTTTTAGTTCAGAAACCTGCTCTAAACACACTGCATGCGCAGTTGGTTTTACTGCACGTTCAGTCCAGCCTTTGGTGACACTGGTTTGATTGCTGATCCTGCTCTGAATGCATTCTTAATTAGGCATGGGAGAGATCATTTCTTCCTGGGCTAGGCACAAGCTAACAGGAAAATAAAAGGGTAAATACTCAGCTTTCATGAAAGAGAAATCAGGGACTCCTTTTTTGGAAGATGTAGTTGGATGAGCAAACCTGTACAGAGAATATACTGGAGCACTTCTCTGCCAGCAGAGATCCTCATGCCTGCAGGGCTCCTGTCCATGAGGCTGGAGGCACTGCTGGGCATTGGCAGGTTGGAAAATACCTGTAAGATCATAGATCCAGCTGTGAACCTAATACCAGTACAGGCTCCCAGCAACGTGGTGTTTATTGTTTGGATATACTTGAGTTTGCAGAGGAAGTGGTTTCTGTGGGGAAGGATTGGGTGTAACCCAGGAAGGCTGCAGAGGGCTACATCAGCTAATAACATCAAAAATCTGTGCCATTATTATTATCTGAATTGATACTTCTTTGATACTTCTGGAAGTGGCATCCAGGTCTCACCTAGATTCATCCTGCTTGGAGAGGTGGCTTTTATCTGCAGACCTCACCACCATATATAGTTTAACAGCTGAGGGGGAGTAGAGGGGTATGGGACGCTTGCCCAAAATAGCAGAGGAAGTTGAAGACTGTCTCATTATTAGTCATTACTTGCTTTGCAGGAGCATTTTTGGTTTTTCTGTAGAAGACAGGCTCACAATGGCATCTGCATTTTATGCACTTTCAAGAGAGGCCCCTGAATATATCCTGGGGTTTGGGAAAGCAGAGATGTATGAAATTTAAATTTTCCACTATTTCAAACCTCACATGGAGTACTGGAAGAACAGATTGCTTTGTCATTTGTCCATTTCAAATATGTACAATCACATGGCAACTCAAGTCTTTGCCTAAGGACTGTTTCCCTATTTCCCTCATACTTTTTATCCCCATTGAACTGTATTAAAAAAAAAAAAATCTCTATGCCATCCCTTATCTGAAACTGTACTTGGACAACTAACTCCAATATGCAGGTAGACTAAAACTTGTAAAAATGAGACCTTGTGACCAGTCATCCATTTTGTGACCATTTTGTGTCCATCTTGGGTGCAGCCCTGGCCAGGCTCTTGTGCTGCCCAGAGTGTATCCTTAAAGGCCTTTTCATGAATACCTACTTTGTTCTCTTGGCTCTGTCTAGTCTGTTCCAGGTCAGCCTCCTCCAGGCATCAGTTCCCATTCTGCCTCTGTTACCCTCTAGATGGGACGAGGGAGTCCTTTCCCCAGACCTCACAGGAACAGGGAGGCTGAGACTCAGTGGAGCTCTACTTGCTCTGCCTGTGGTTCCCTCTGCCCCTGGTGTAGGTGTTATTTGTATCAGAGCTGAAGTGAAGTGAAACAGCTGTTTCTGCTCTGTGCCTGCAGTGACTTAACGTGGAGAGCTGCTAAATACTCAGCCAAGTCCACAAAATCGTGTAACTTCACAGTGCAAATGCAAGTCCTGGCCTAGTTCTTCAGAACTGCAGTGAAGTGTCTGTATAGGGCAGAGAACTGTGTGGTCTGGTGAGGGAAGGGGAAACTCTGTGTGTCTTTTTCAGAGCGCAGCTACAGCCTCTGCTGCAGTGGAGAAACTGCTTGAGAAGAATTCAAGCAGCAATCAAGCTCACACATCCACACATGTTACTGGCTAGCTCAGCAGAGAGGCAAAAGGCTCCCAGGCCCAGATTTCTTCCAGCAGGCATTTATTCCATGTGCTGAAGGTGAAATCCGGAGGCCAAAAGATGGGGATCATGTGAATTTTCTCAGTTATATAGTGTCTCAGGTTCATGGGTGGTAGGAGGTGGGCATAGCAGGGGGCAAGTGACCATAGGGAAGACAGCAACTGGATACCAGGCCCCATAGCCAATGGGGAAACAGGGAAAGGGGATACCATGGGGGGGGTGGTGATGGACTCGCAAAACCCAGGGAGCAAGTTGCACAATGTTTGCAAGGAACCATGGGGGAGAAGCCTTTATTACACCTGGGAAAGGCATATATCTTCACTTTTCCAGGGCAAGGCAATTGGAAATTCCTTTAAGGGCACAAGGGACTCCATAGGAAGCAAGTTCTCAGGCATGTGGGATCCAACTAAGTGTAATAACGCAGTGGTGCAGATTGGAGATGGAAGGTGCCTGTTGTGACCCTGGTGAAAAGCTGACATACATTTCAGTTACTGTTTTTCCAGTTGCACAGACTCTAGAATACCATGTCGAAAAGAGGAAGAGGTGGGAAGAAGCAAGATGACATCCTCAGGAAAGGGTTCTCCAGTGCACACAAGTATGTCTTACATGGAGATGTTCTTTTCCCTCGAAAGAAGAAATTCGCGTCCATCAGCCACAAGTTTCTGATGATAACATGTCAGTACTTGGGAAAGACTACAACTACTCCCTTAAAACTAGGAGCCACAGTTAGGGAGTGGATTGGCACAGGACACTATCCCCCACATCCATCTGTTAACAGTGTAGGGACAGGGATAAAACTCAAAGTGTGAAACAATCCATCTTATCTGTAAATACACTATAAATTCAAGCACAGAAAAATTTACTGGTTCAGCCCTTGAGTCACATGAACTGGTAGAGCTGTGCTTTTTCCGAGCAGATGTACTGATTTATATAGTGTAGGGTGTGTTCTTAGTAGTCAAAAAATGTTTTACACAGACTGGAAATTTAATTCAGCAACTGAAACTTATTCTTGGCTTTTAAGTTAGCTGCTATTGCCTCTGGACTACAGACAAATGTACCATAACCAAGTGGCTCTTTTCTAGCTGTAGTTTCTAGAATGTGACCAAACACACAAGATTTTTGCAGAAATCAAGAAATCTAGTAATAGCAAAACTCATGAATCTAAGCCCAAGATGCTAAGTGGATTTGGAGAAGACTGAGCATCTAAATAAAACCTAAAGAGAAAACATGTATTTCATAAGAATATTCTCTGGTAACTAATGAGGTACCTGTGCTTCACACAGGTTAGACTTCTGTTTAAACAATGAGCCCTTTAATGTTTTACTGCCATTATGTATTAATCAAACTCACAAAAGTACCAAAAATGATGAAATTTTATTGGCAAAAATTAAGTTGAATGTGACCTATTTAATTCAACAGAAGCACGCCTCAGTTTAGTTTATCAAAATACTTCAGTTTTCCAGCTGGATCTGGAATTATCTGTGCAAGAGAGAAAATGAATGTTAGTCAAAAACCAAAGCCACAAAAACACAGCGAACAGCCAGAACAGCACAGTATTTCATGGTAAGGTGCTACTACCAACTCACTAGCAACACTGAAGAGTAATTTATCAGTGGATTTGGTACTAGATTACTGTTCATCTCTAAAGGTACCTAACAGCAGTAGCAGAGAGATCCAACCGATTGAGGCATGAGAGAGTGCAGCCTACCAAAGGAAGAATTTTGACAGCTTGCCCCAAAAGCAAGGTATTTTGGTAAATTAGTATCTGTAATCTAGAGGCTTAGAATTTACTTACAGTTCTTCCCTTGGCCACCACACTCTCATGGCTTCCTCTGGTTTGATCTAATCAAATCAAACACATTTAGAAGGCATGACTACATCTTTGAGAAAGGCTTTTTCAGCTACTCTGCTATTGTCTGCATCTTTTGCACAGAGGTGGAGAATGCTTATGTATTGCTTTAGATTATTAAATTGGCAGTGTTGGAGCTGTTAATATTAGCACTGTAAGGCTTTTTTTTAGAAAATATATCAATCTCATGTTATCTAGGTGATCCTAGTTATGGAGGGCAGAAGTTTTCAGTGCCAAAATATGAACGTTGGGCCAGCCAGCCCTCTTTCATTTCATAGTCTTAATATCCAGCTTTCCCCATTATGATACTCCTCTGCTAGCTTGAGAAAATTGATTCCCAGCCTCAAGTCATCCTAGGAAACTTTCACATCCAGCACAGAAACATGGTTTAACATTCCACCGTTTTTTACTATCAAGTACAATGCTCACTAACACTGCTTAGAGGCTGCTGGGATCTGGTTTTTGTAGAGCCAGTTATTTTAACAACAGTGCTCCGTCATCACCAGATGGTTCAGAAGGGAGCGACATGCTCAAAGAAGTGGCAGTGATCTCATCTGAACGAGGCAGCTCAGACCTCTGGTGAAAGTTTCATTATTCTGCCAAGGCTCGCTCTGGGCCAGGGAACACAAACAAGTTCAGTGAGTGTTTATGTGAACTCTGGCTCCTCTGCCTCCAGTCACATGGAGCCCAGGAGTAACAAAGAACAGAGGGCAATTGCACAGCAAAGCAGTGCTCCCTGCTGGAGTGCTGACAGTGGCACTGCCTCTAGCACATACCACAGCAGCCTGGGAACTTTTATCTTTCTTTTTTTGGGTAGTGCCCGGGATCTGCAGTAAGAACCACCAAGAATTTATAAGGACAAATAACCAGGAAGATACAATAAACTCAAGAGTTTTGTACTTTCCTTCATCAGGTGTTAATAGGAAAAAGTTCTTGATCCCAAACTCACTGCTGATTGAATGAATTTTGTTCACACACTGGGAATTTGAAACAACTGGAACATGTCTAGTGTGAGGGAAACAATCCCCTAATGAAATCAATAATAATCCAAATGGTTTAAGTTTAATAATGTGACATCACTCATACCTTCTCACTGAAAGTTGCTAAGATTTTGGATTTGGCTGTAGTAGAAATGGTAACTGAGTGCTTGTTAGTACTACATGCATGTTAATATAAACAGTGACTTACTGTTTCACTGCCAGGTTTCCAACCAGCAGGGCAAACTGAAAAAAGAAGGGACAAAGTTAGCTGAAGTATTTTTACACACACAGACTTTTGTGGTGTGTTTAATATTCTCTTTCTGACCTTGAAGTAACACACCATGAAGTGTCACATGTCAATATCTGAAGCTATTAAATGTGCAGTTTTCTTTACACGTGGCATGGTGACCTGGCAGTTTACACCTGACACCACCCATCACTTCTGTTACCTGAAAACTGCAGATCTCTGGATGGATGCCTATGCCTTAGTTTAATTCTTGTGCCCTTCTACACAAAGTACTGGCAAAGCAGTATATGAGAATGAACAACTCTTCTAGTGAAACAAAAGTTTTGCAATAAAATTCAGAGACCTACCCTTTCTTTAAAACCAAAACTAGGGGTATTTTTTAGCAAAGAGATCAGTTCAAAGATTCCTCAAGAGACTAATTTTATTTGTAGGCTTGCTTAGGAGCAAAGGGATTGCAGCATGTGCTTACCACAGTGGCTGGGAGCCCTAGGACCACCTGTACAGCTGCATATTCTGGAGTAAAGCTCTCATCTGTTCAGAGCTCTCCCTCTGAGGCTTCAGCCCAAGCAGTTATGTCATGCTGCACTGCTTTAAGACATGCTGACAGACAAAATGTCCCACATGTCAGTAGGAATTGTGGAGAACTATTATTCTATGCAAAGAAACCAATGAGGTGTCTACAGAGGCTCTCCTCAACATTCATGTAAAAGCTGGGAAAAAATGTGGTATTCTGGAAACACTGCAAATCAAGCTGGCTTTGTAACTAAATGTGGGTAGATCTTCTTAGTCAGATTGCATAGCCTAAGTATCAGCATCTATTTTTTCACATCTGTACAGCACAGCAGAATAATGATTTGTACCTTCATCTAAAGGTATTTTCAAATGCTTGGCAACTTTGAGTTGAACTGGAAGTTAAGCAGTTAAATGTGTATTCAGATTTAAACAAATCTTCAAATAAATTATTTAAAGAAATGTGAGAAAAGTTCACCCCATGCTTGAACTGGATGAATAACAATTCTTGATACAAAGTAATGATCTGAAGACAGTAAAATTTCTTTGTTGGTGAAAGATGATCACACAGCACTTATAGAGACACCACAGGTAATGGTGCTATAATTTCCACAGTATCACCATTATCTTGACCTGAAACACTCTCAACTACTTGTCACAGGTCCTCACTGAATGGCACAGGACAAGGATGGCCTGCATCACCATTATTTTAGTATGTAAAAATGTACTGAAATGTTGGGCCTCATTCTTCACAGCCTCACATTTCATACAAATTTATGCTTGTGACACATGGTACATAATGCAAAAATTCAGACTAAGGAATGCTTTATGCTCTCATTCTCATGGATGTGAAGCAAAATGGAAATTACTATTCTAGAAACAACCTGGGACCAGGGAATCAAGCAGGGCAATCAAACCACTTCAGTCACTGTATGAGGCCAGTCCTTAATGCTAATAAGCATCTTTCCTCCAAAAAGCTAATACAGCTTCCAGGCTACATAAAACAATCTTCAATATGGCAATATTCAAAAGAGCACCTTCTCCATGTTTGTCTGTGTACTGGAATGCTTGTACTAAACGAAGAGTTTCATCCACTGATCTCCCAACAGGAAGGTCATTCATTGTGATCTGTCGAAGGATTCTTTTATTGTCAATAATGAAAAGGCCTCTGTGGGGAAAAAAAAACCAGTGTGTGGGGGTTAGGAAACAGAACTAATGATAGTGGTGCTTTCATGCATTATTTTATGTCTGCTGGATGGGAGGAATTTGATATTTGCAAACACCATATAATACTCCACCAGTAACCTACTATTCTTTACCTGGGTATCAGAGGACATGAGCTGAGCTCCAGTTAAAACCAAAAAAAAGATATTTCTTTGTAGAACATAGAACTAAGCTCTCACAGGCCCTGCCAGGGGATGCTGCAGATGCTAGGGCATTACAGGGATCCCAAAGGAAACTATTCAGTTTTAGGCAAATGTATCTCTTTAAGGTAACCTTAGTCTTGACTTAGACCTGGGAGGTCCCTGAGCAACTGCAGTTCTGGGGAATCCTGCATATTTGCCCCACCCAAGGTATCTACTGATGCCTGCTGTTAAACAGAATATTAACCTTGACCTCTCTTCTGACTCATTATGAGTATATTTTTTGTGTTCTTTAATATTTGCTACTTGCCATAAATCCCCAAGTAAAAGCTGCTCTAAAAGAAAAATTTCAAATGCTTCTTTAAATATAAGGCAGTGAGCATTACCCCAGCAAAACCCCAACCAAACTGCAACCCAGTGAAATACCTGAGTGTATGTCCTTGATCTTCCAGATACACTCCGTAATCCTTCGAAATCTGGTGTGTCAGATCGGAAAGAAGGGGAATCTTCATTGGTCCAAGTCCTCCTTGTTTACGAGGAGTATTAATCCTTTGAAGGCAAGGACATATAGATGTATTTCTCATACAGATTTATATTCCCAACACAAGTCAGAAATCACAAACTACACGAGTATAGAAGGATTTAGTGCAAGTGACATTTTTTCTGTTCTGCACACAAAGGAGATGAATAGTACTGGTGGTTTGAACAAAATGTTCAGTAGGTCTTTTGCAGATTTTGGCCACATCTGTTAATGATGACCTTTTTCTTATCAGTTGCATTTGCTTTATGCCATCATGTTCATGAACTGGGACAGTGTGAACCATTTACTGATAGTTTCATTAATATTTTCTTTTTGTATTTGTAGTATTTTTTGGACTGAGACATGACATATTGCAAGCAATATACATTAAACAAGCTTAAAAAAATAAAGGTACTTTCACACACTAGGATTAAAATTTATTTGAAACATTTGTGTCAATAGCATCACACTTTCACACATTATGATATACTTACACAGGCTAAAAATTTGGGGAGTACTGTTCTTTTACTGAGTTGGAAATATGAATAATGTTTAGTGAAAGACAAGAGGAAGATACATACCATGCTAAGTGAGTGAATTTTGAGTCCACAGAACATGCTACTACTTCAGTATTTATTGCTCTGAATTCTTCAATTCGGTCACTGAAGGCAATTATCTCAGTTGGGCAGACAAACGTACTAGATGATTTAGGACAAGATAGAAGTCAGAATTTCATGAGAAAGCCAGTAAATTCTCTGCCTAACTTTAAATGGTGTATTTATCACACATTACTATACTTTTGCTTATTTTTATTGCTTCTTCAAGTATTTAACCAAAATGCTGCCTGACAAATCCTCCACCCTCAGACTCCAGCTTAGTTAAAAATGGATTATTTCTGAAGGCTATAAATCTACGGTTATTTTACAATCTGGATTCAGAGCTTGTACAGTTACTTTCTTTTAGACTTTCCAATTGTGGCTGAATTTAAGCACTATAAGCCAATTTTTTCAGAGGATCATACTATAATTTGTTGTTACTGTGCATCTCTGCAAGTTTTAACTAATTTGTCTTCAACTTTTTCTATTACAGAACAACTAAAGCAGTAAAGCTAATGATGCTATAATATTAAAAGTAATTATGCATCTCTGTCCTCTTATCTTCATTTTGTGGAAAAGAATGGGATTGTCCCTTAAAAAGCAAAGATGTTTTCACTCAATTAGTGAAGTTACTGCATTCTAAATAAAGGACGATAATGTTAAGTGCTCTTAGGATGTTACAGGAACAGCTTAAAGGGAAAATGCCACCTCTTGGATACACTATATACACTCTAGAAAAAGTAGATGGGATGCTTTTGTCTGCCTGGAGCACTGATTTACAGCATGAAACAGAACATAGAATCTGTCTAACTGGGTAACTATAAAGTTGTTTTTGTTTCGTGTGAAGACACAAATTAGTGGTCACAGTTATTAGGACAAAGATTGTGTTGCAATTTTTACCAATGCACGATGAAAAAACAAATGCAAAGAATATATTTTCTTCTGTCACTCCTTTCTTCTCTCCCAAATTCTTACCAAACAAAAATACAAGACCTCAAAAAAAGAGAAGAATGAATGAATTATGAATCTAGCGTGGCTGCACTCAGTCTTGGTACGCCCACAGTGCTCTTACTTACAAGTCAAGAGGATAGAAGAAGAAGACAAGATATTTTCCTTCATAATCTGTTAACTTCAGCTCTTTAAACTCTCCATTAATGACTGCTGTTCCCTCCCAGTAAGGTGCTGGCTTGGAGACTGAAATGCAAAGAATGTTGAATTAAAAGTCAGAATATAACACCTGTGTTCAAACCAAGCAGTACAAGGTCAGCTGTTCTTCCTGTTGCTTGAGAAACAACCTGCAGCAGAGTTTCCAGATGAAACTGCTTTCCAGCTCTAAACAAGGGTGTACAGAATGATAAAGAAATGAAGGCTTTACTACACATACAAAGTAAATAAGTTGACCGACTTGTGCTCATACATGAGCCCTGTTGATCACTGATAGTCAAGGCAACACAAACCTTATCTGGGCCTACTGAAACAAACCCTGTGTGCACTGCCAGCTCAAGGCCCCTGCTAGACTCAAGGGGTAAAGCTCTTTAATATTTCAGATACTTGCACTGTTTTGTTAGGAATAGCTGTTGGGAACCAGAAGCACAAGATAGTTCAAATTCACTTTGCTACTTTTTAGCCATGGAAACCTGTCTGGAATTCTGGTCCATAAAAATTGCATGCCACAATATATTCACAGACAAATGCCTAAAAATGCAACATATGTTTATTAAATTACATGTCCTAAGCAAATTTTAACTTGAAGGCAGCCATGTTTAAAAAAAATCCAGTTGAAAAGCATGAAATATATTTACTATTCCTATCAGAAGGGATTAACCTTGAATTTAAAATATTAAAAATTAATATGCCAGGTACTACTTTCATACCACTGTGAATTCTGAGACAAAGGATGGGGTATGCTGGAATGACAAGGTGATCTGAATACAACTGCCATGTCAAGGACATTGACATACACCTCCAGCTAATTAGGGAAAAGCTTCTGAGAAAAATATATGGAATCTTAAAAATTATCTGGACAGTGCCTGAATTGTTTCTCTCCTTTTCTTAGACAACCCACAGCTACAGAATATAGGTAGCAAGGATGTATAACAAGGACCTTGAGATTAGGAGGAAGAAGGAAAAGGCATACACAAAATACTGCATATCTTGACCCGTTTCTAAATTAATTGTTTTTGCAGTTACAAACATCTGTCTTCTATAATAACTTATATTGCAAAGGGACAAAACCCCAAACAGTACTGGTTACAAGTATGTTGGCTGCTGTTCCTTTTTTTTTTTTTTTGGGTAGCATCTGCTTGCAAACGTTTAAAACAGAACGTACACCCTGGCTCAGTAAAGGAAAAGGATTTTAAAGCTGTAAATTCTCATAGGAAAGGTAATTTCTGTGTAATCTCTTTGTACTCTCTGCACTGCAGGACGGGACTTTGAGCGGGTGTCCCTGAACATCTCACAGCGACGCGATTCACGGTGTTTGTCCCCACGTCTGCCATGTAACGCATTTAAATCGCAACAGAGCAGAGACACAACACCAGCGGCAAACCCAGAGCGGTGGCAGAGGGTTACGAGAGGAGCTCGTTCATTGTTTCTGATCGCAGTGGGAGCACAAAACATTGCTGTGTATCCCTTGAAGCGCTTCCCTGAACTCGTTCGCCATTTCTGGAACCACGGACCTTGCTGGACGCCCGTGAGACGGCGGCGGTGACCACGATGGGCATACAGGTCTGGAAGGAGCTGGCGGGGGCCGGTCCCTCGCCGCTCCTTCCCTCTCCCCCGCCCGCCGAGGCCGCCCCGGAGGCCGCCGGCAGCGCCGCGTGGGGACGGGCAGGGCTCGGGGAGCCCCCGCGCTCCGCCTGACGTGGCGCTGCCGCCGCCCCGCTCCGCAGCCCCGAGGCGCACTGCGGGCACATCCCCGCCCCGGCCCCGCCGCTCCCCGCGGCCCCGGCCGCGCCCGGCACCTACTCTTGGCCTGGCTGAGGTGCAGCGAGTGGTCGGAGACGGGCAGCCGGGCCGCCTCCCCGGGGTACACCTGCCCGCCCGCGTAGTAATGGCACTGCTCGTCTCCGCGCTGCCGCGCCGGGCGCGGCTCCTCCGCCTCCGCTTGGGCTCCCAGCGCCGCCGCCACCAGGAGCAGCAGCAGCGTGGGGCGCCGGGCCCCGGCCCCGCCGCCCGCCTCCATGTCCCGCCGAGCGACTGCACGTCCCCGCGGCGCGGCGAGGGGCGGCGGCGGCGGGGAGGAGCTTGGCCCGCACACACTCCCGCCGCATGGCCGGGCCGCGCCGGGGCTCTGGCTGGCGGGCGGGGGCCCGAGGGGCTGGCGCTGTGCCAGCCCTGCACGGCCACGCCAGGCCCGGCGTAGGAACCGCAACCCACCACAATCACCCCGGGGCAGAGCACAGTCCCCTCGGGCCCGGCATAGGAATGGCAGCCCGGCACAGCCACCCGGGCCCGACACAGCGACCCTGGGGCAGATCACAGTCACCTCGGGACAGAGCACAGTCACCCCGGGCCCGGCATAGGAACTGCAGCCCGGTACCGCCACCCAGGCCCAGCTCAGTCCGTGGGCCGGGCGCTGAGCGCGGGCAGTGCCGGCGGGGCTGCGGCCTCGGAGGAAACAGAGAATTCTGTACGTGTGTAGAGAAAGAGGAGAAAAGTTCATGTGTGTGATTGCAGAAGGAAGCTATGATTGTGAGAGGTTTCCCATCTGCTCTCATCTCTTATCTGTGGCAGCGTGGGTTCTGTGGGCACGGCACTGCTCGTGGTCATGCCCAGCTATGCCAAGTGCAGCTTGTGCATTCTGGCCTCATGAATTACAGGGAATGTGGAAAAGGGGTACTGCCTTGGGCCCAAAACCTACAATTTTTGCCAGCTGGCCAGCAAGTCTGAATGTGCACCATGTAGTGCATATGGTGACTGTTTAAGAGTGTAGTTAGACAGAAATTAAATACTAAGTGTCTTAATTCACAGAATCACAAAATGGTGTGGGTTGGAATGGACCTTTAAAGATAATCTGTTCTAATACCCCTTCAATGGTGGGGTTATTTTCAGCTACATAAGGTTGCTCAGAGCCCTGTCCAGCCTGACCTTGAATGTTTCCAGGGTTGGGGCATCCACCAACCCGTGTCAAAGTTTTGCCACGCTCACTGCAAAAATTTTCTTCTTTATATTTAGTGTTGATCTACTGCTTTGTAATTTGAAACCATTACTCCTTGTCCTTTCATAATAGGCCCTGCTAAAAAGTCGTCCCCATCTTTCTTATAAGCCCCTTTTAGGTACTGGAAGGCTGCTCTAAGGTCTCCTTGGTGCCTTCTCCAGGCTGAACAACCTCAGCATTTACAGAAGAGGTGCTCCAGTGCTGTGATCATCTCTGTGACCCATATGCCTTGGCTCAAGTTTGCCTTGTGAGAAGTCATTTTTCTCAGTGCTGAGTAGATTGTGGCTCATATCACAAAACAATTACATATGTCACAGATAAGCATAGATAGAATGTAATTCCACCATGCATTTAATAACAAGATTTTGAAGACTGCAGGCTGTGACAAGCACTTTGTAAGGCTTTGCAGCACAATTTCTGGTTGAACTAGGCATACCTGTTGGACAGCGACAGGTCAGGTCATCGGTCAAGTGTTTCAATTAAATTGTACTCAGGGTCCTTAAAAATAAGGGTGTGAAAGAGCTGGAGCTGTCCCTTAACAAAAGTGTTGACCTTTTGTGCTTTGAACACTGTGGATGCCATCCTCTGGGAAAACTGGTGGTCCTGTGAAAGTTCTTCTCTGGACTGACAATGCCAGGAACATCTGCATTGCAGCCTGTCTCTGCAGATGATTTGTGATAAATACTTCAGGATGGTGTGGTACCTGTGCCAGAATGGACAGTACAATTTCTCTCTTTTTTTTCTCCCAAATGATACAAAACAGACCTGTGGAGAGCAGAAGCAAAAGAAAATGCTGATGGCCTTTTTTGAAGAATAAAGGCTCTGTAAAAGAAGAAAATGATTAGCAAGGCACCTGTGATTATACATTGTGTCTTGAAAAAATTCACAGGAGTAGGAGAAACAAGGTCTTGCAGGCGTGCTTGGACTTCTTAACCTATGATTTTAGTGTTCCTTTGTCCCAAAGCTCTGACTTCTCTCCAGAAGGGTCTCCTTTTCTTTCCCATCTCTTGTGGTATTTGCCTTTAAGTTCCAGTCTAGGTTCTGCAAGTTAGGGTCATGCCACTCGTATCCTTACTGCGACAGTAATAATCTTCCTTGGGTGCATTTGCCCACCTGAAGGAAGGGATTGAAGACTACTGAGGGTCAGAAGCGTAAGGCTCTGGAACTCTGATGAGTATGGGAGCAAAGGCTTGATCAGCATGTGGGGAATTCTTGGAACCCTGGAAGCTGCGAATTTTAGGCTTTCTGTTCTGACAGGCACTGACCCTCAAGAAAACATTACATTTGACCTGAGGCCGTGGAAAAAGCTTCCAAAATTGAGTGATAGCAGTGGGATTACGGGTGTGTAGTTTGAGTAGAAGTGTGTAATATCACATGGTGGAAAACTTAAGAGTTTAAGGTTTTAGAATATAGTAATGTATATAAAGCAAGATGGAGAATTTAGGGCATAGGCTAAGTCCTTCTTTTTCACCTTCTTCTTCATGGGTTTGGGTGGTATTTTGTAATTGAGTAGAAAAATCCACTTTGCCGACCATGGGTGGTTGGTTGTTGGGTTAAAAGTAATATAGGTGTCATTTCATAATTGGACAATTTGTGCTTAAAAGACCTTGTAAAGAGATAGAGATGGAGCCATTTTTCACTTTTTTAGCTAGAAGTCACAACTTGTGAGACTGTACTATACATCAGAATAAACATCTGAGTCCGAACATGAACACTGTCTCTCGAGCATTTAATCCCGCCTCTAACAGAAAGGAAGATAAAAACTCCACATGGAATTAAAAAAAAAAGTATTAAATGTCTGCCTAAAGGGGAAATGGACTTGATGGCACATGAGATTCCCTTGTCCTGTTTTTTTCACAGGGCATTGGTGGTGGCCATTTTCTGTTTATACCTCCCAAAGTGTGGAAAGCAGAACAGAACCTGTTCTTTTCAGTGCTGCTGTTTGAGTTTGACACCCCTCCCCTATCAAGGTCATGTCATTAAAAGGAGGATGAAGAAAACCCATTTGCTCATGTTAAGCACTCTGGCTGTGGTGGAAAAAAGCATTTAATCTGTATACTCCCACTGATCTCAGAAACAG
Organism: Cyanoderma ruficeps; assembly: GCA_008694505.1. Lineage (NCBI taxonomy): Eukaryota > Metazoa > Chordata > Aves > Passeriformes > Timaliidae > Cyanoderma > Cyanoderma ruficeps. Next base: position 38,190,013 of record VZDJ01007754.1, on the reverse strand, counting down.
ACGAGCTTTACATTTAAGCCTGCTAAAATGTGTTGATAGATTTCTGTCTTACATGATCTAACTCTAGTAGCACTGAATTTAATATCAAGCCTTCCTCAATCCCAGTGCTCATAAGAAAATCACAGTCATGGCCTCTGTGAGTTCAGAGCAAAAGTTATTTTGGTTGGCCCTGCTCTTTTCTTTGTGCTGATGTTTTGAGCTGTAGAAAGTGGCAGTGATTTGAAAGGTAGGCATACAATGAGGTTGAAAAAAAAGAGCGGTTGTAAGGTATGCACTTTACATAATGTTAACATCCTTCCTGAAAGATATTCCCACATATCTCTAAATGAGAGAGAAAACCAGTAAAATCAATGCAGTAAAAACAGAAAAAAGCAGGCCTATTGTGAGTGGAGAAAATGCTGAAGGACAAAGATGGGTTTTATCTGCAGAATATAATGTTAGTTTAATAGCATTAATTTGAGGTTCATATGTGATTAAGTATATATAGGCATGGAACGGAGTTCAAAAGAGCAATGAGAAAGACTTTATGGTTGATGCTGTACTCTCAAGACTTCTGCAAGTGATTAAAAAATGAAAAAAACCCATAAATGGAATCCAAGATGAAATCCAAATATCTATCTTTCTTCAGTGTCTAAATGGAGAAGATGGGTAGCAGTCTTTCTTTTCCCAGTGATTAAATACTTGACTGAATGCTGATTGTTGTGTTTAAATTGGTGATATTAAGTGATGCTGCTAAAATGTGATAAAAGAAACATTGCTACATTCATACTCATACAGCTGATCTGAAGTTAGGAAGGCTTAGCATGTGTAAAGGGAAATCACTTAAATCCTTCCTTTCCCCCACTGCACTCAGGCAGCGTTCCTCCTGTCATGCCGTATCCAGGCCCGTGAGGAAGGTTTGGTTTTGGCAAAGGGCTTGATAGTGGCAGGATGTCATTGCCACGGTGGCACTAAAGTTGTGGAAGCAGGGATTGGTTTAGGCTGCTGAAGCGGTTTGAAAGTGGTTATGGAGGTTCTGTGTGGTGATAAAATTACCTCATTGCAATTTAAATGACCGAACATAAAAATACCTTAGAAAAATTAGGGTAATATATTTTAGCAAGATACTTGTCACCATTTCCTGGAACAGATGGAGCAGATGTTCAATATTGTGCTAGTGAAACTAGCAGTTGGTTTTATCCTCCTCATGGTTTACAGGGACATTTTAACAAATATATTGCATTGCTCATTGTGCATGACAAAAAAATCTATAGCATAGGAAACTTTGCTGGAGAAAGGAGGGTAGAAAACATCTGTTTTGTGAGAGGAATTGGAACAGAATGACCATAATTAAAATTAACTTTTAGAGAAGACTTCTTCTCTTTGGCTCTTGCTAAGGCCAGACTGGCAGGGTCAACTGTGTGTGTGCTGACTGCAAAGGGGCCTTGAAGAAAAAGTGTATCAGGCTGAGAAATGCTGGGTGGTGCCATTTGCTTTAACAGGAGCTGCATCCTGACTTCTGACTGCTGCTTGTGTTGTCAGCTAGTGGAAGCAGTATGACTGAGTGAACATAAACATAGACTTTGTAAAATCTGCCACTTTATACTATAGAAGCATCATAGATAGGTTTATTCCTGCAGCCTACCTTTGGGGAATACATTAGTGTTTAGAGATGAATTTGTGTTTTTTCTCTGCAAACATACCTGCCATAGAAAAGTTCTGCTTAGTTTCTTTCCCTTTCTCCTCCAGCCAGCTCTGCTTCCTACGTCATTGGTGTCAGAAACCCTGCAGGGCCTGTGTGATAGGAACAGGGCAGAGCACGTTACCGATGTGTTAGACTGAGCATGACAACAAAGGGTGGTTGGTACTGCTAGTCACTGGGTGAGGGGGAATATGGTTTCTAAAGCACCTCCTGTTCCAGGTTTTCTTCTGCCTCTCTAAGTGCTGACAGAATCTACAAGTTTGTGAATAAAAACAAACGTTGTGAAACCACCTTCTTGAGTTGGCAAATCATGTAGTCCTTGGAGGACCTTTGTCTGTCACCTGGGGGTGGGTTACAAGTGTGTTTATGCTCTGTCTCATATTTTCTTCGTTTAACAAGTACGTATTCAAAGAAAGTGCCCAAAACATCTCTGTGCACTAGCACAATTTTTGGACAGCTGTACTGACAGGGACAGAGAAAGTCAAGTGTTGAACAGCACCTGTCAGACATATGCTGTTCTCTACAAGTCAGTGAACTGTGAAGGACAGTTGAGGAATTGCACTGGAAAGCCAACACTGGACCTGCTGTTGGCAGCGCGCTGCTGCTGTGCCCTGAGACCATCACAGCCAGGAGCTTGCTAGCCAAAATCACCTGGCTAGCTTTGTCTGGTGGTGCTGACCAAGACAGACCTTCACCCACAAAGCAGTAACCCCACTGTGTCAACTGTAGTGATCTCCATCAGTGACATTCACAGGGTTTCATAGGCTCCTGCCCTCGGGATCCCACCCTTGGTTCTGCCTTCTCAGATCTGAACTGAGCCTGGAGCACTCTGGTCCAAGCCTTGAGCTCAGTCAGCCTTTGGGAAAAGGTGAAAAATTTGTCACCTCTCTGCCCAGACAAAGCAAAGCTATGTCTTGTCCTTGCAGGTGCCTGAACCACAGCCTCAGGGATGGAAAGAAGTCCCGTGGCAACCTAATTTCATATTCTCTCACACCAGAATGGGGACAGGTATTGCTGATGTTTATTGGTGACACCTGGGGGATGCCTCTTCTGTGGGTACCCACTAAAGCCTTGCTCAAGCTTATGGGTGTGCTACATGCCTTGCATTTGGGCAGTGAAGGAAAATGGAATTTTTAAACCTATGGTTAAAAAACAGACCCCACTGTCTGAAGCATGGGCGATGCCATGATCTATGTAGGAGAGAAGGCTGCATTCCCAGGATGGTGGGATAGCGTGGTCATAAAGAGCTCCCAACTCCTCTTGTTATGTGGGCCTGCCTGTGCCTCTTCACTTTTATCTTGCAAAGCTTTTTATATTATCTATTTTCTAGTAGTGTTCCATACCTAAATTTGCTTTTCCCTTTTATTTGTACTCAGGAAAGAGAAAAATGTCTTGTAATGGGAAATGTTTATGCGCCTCCATGTGTCAGTCTCCTTTACATTTCTCACTAGATGGCAGTACGATGCTTGTTATACCGATTGGAAGACCTGAAGTCATCTATTCTCCAAACGTCTGAACTTCCCTAAAACCTGGGGATCTGGTATTTTCTTCTTTAAAATACAAGGTCCACAGGTGTAGGAAATGCAAGTTGAAATATATATTCAGTCCTCACAAACAACCCCAGTTCTTGTGAACTTGTTACAACAATCAAGCTTATATAATTTTTCAGTAAGTTTACTCTGAACAAACTCTGACAGTGAAGATGGTGGTGATACTAGTGTAGTCTCTTGAAAAGGAAGAAAAAAAATAATAAAAAAAGCTTCATAAAAATTTTGGTGAGAGAGGTGAAGATGTGTAACAGAAAATGAGTTTTAACCTGATCACTACGGAGTACTGAAATCAATACTAGATTTTTGTTTCTGCCTCCTTTTTTGCTAGCTACACAGTTTTCTGGGAGTTTAGGAGGCAGTCCAGAAAGCTGTCATCTCTAACTAATCAGAGTGGAGTGCACAGACCCTGGTTCTTCTCTGCTCTTTCAGAAATCTCTGTGCTGCATTTAGAATTGCTGTAAATAAATGAAGACTTTACCTTTCTTTATGGTAACATCCTCACCTATCCCAGTTCAATTTTGCAAATATTTCAGAGGTTCAACTATTTTAGCTTGCCTGCTTGGTCTAATGCAAGGACCTAGAGGTTTCCTTACAAAGCAAAATTTCTTAGTAATTGAAAGTGAAATGGACCCAATATTCGTGTTCCTTGGACCATAGGTGTATGTCTTAAGTCTCCTTCAGATAAATTCAATACTCTAATTTAACATATAAATTGTGCAGTAAACTGTAAATTACTTCAGGTTAATACTGAAATAACTCCTGTTAGAGTCAAAGCTCTTTCTCTGCTTTGATTTGTCAACTTTCCAAGTGGCCTTGGGAAGCAGAGCCTCTGTGCAAGAGTAAATATTTGATCAACCACAACTAAACTTGAGATCTAGTGCTGTTGTTTTCCCATGATTAAAGGAAAAAAAGCCCGTGGTGCATAGATATGAGTTTTATTTATTATTGCATGTTTATTCATTTTGAAGAAAGGTATAATTTTTAGAAGTTTGGAGAAGTTTGCAAGTTTACAAATTCTTAACTGAAAGCATAGGGATTTCAAGATAATATAGGTACTATAGGTAGTACACTTGAAGTATACTACATCTGTGCAAAGCATTTTTGTATTTATACCCCACAGTCTCATTCACCATTACAGAATCAAAATATGGATAAAAATGTTTAGAAAATACTGATACCTGCTACAGTTGGGTGCAGCTGCTTTTCTTTTTTCTGCTGCTCTTGAAGCCTAAAATAAAGCTCAGTGTGGAAATTGCACACTTAAATCATAATACAAGAATGAGAACCAGAATATTCTGACTGTTTTCCTCAGTGTGGGGTCTAAAGTGATGAAAACGGGAATGGGTTGGTTCACACCATTGTGTAATCTGAAAATAAAATAGCACTTCTGCATGAGCACAGTTAATGCTCCCTGTGCCATTCCAGGCATGACCCAAAGCCTGTCCCTGGACATAGGGATGAGTATATCTGAACCACTCCACAATTGCAGCTGTCTTGTCAAAATTTGTGTCATCTCTGTCATTCAGTGTGTGGGAGGTGCTGCCGAATAATTCCCCCTATTTTAAAAAAGATTAAAAAACTTTCTAAGAATTTGAAGATGGTAAATGTTGCTGAGATATATAAAATGATGTGTTGACCTTCTGCACAAGTAGCTGTTGCAAAGGATTATTCCTCAAGCCTACGCTTTGAAATAGTTGCTGTGAGCGACTATTGAGTGAGCTGAAGTTGCCAGTTAAGAAAGTTGATAACATAGAATAGTTCATAGAGCAGAGTTCCACTCTTAGACCTGGGTGTTGATTTCTGAGATAAGTTTTCTGCCAGATGGTATTTTTAATGGAAACGAAACAGGCAGCATTAAAAAAAGAGAAAAAACCCAAACAAAACCAAAAAACCAAAAAACCCCTCAGATTCTGTATCTATTGATCACCCTGTAGGAAAGCAGACTTCAAGGTCATTTGCAACATTTGCTGCCATTTCTCAGAGGTCTGATGAGATGCTTTTTGTGCTGGTGAGTCTCCGGCCACATTCCAACAGATTGGAGCCTCTTAGTGTTTAGCAAGAAATAATTAATTTTAAAAATGCCTCATTAAAAGCACCTGACATAATCTCTTCGGTAATTTTATTTTTGGTACCCACTTGGTCAGTTTTCTTACTAGAAAGCCATCTAGAAACTGTTGTGGCAAGTTGGCATTGATACTGGAAGGCTTGGCTGGGCCATGGGCTTTGTGCTCTGCTCCTCCCAGGCAGCAGCAGTACACCTTGAGAGTCACCTGCTTCCTGTGCCTGGAGTTACTTGAGTAGGGCACCAGAGCAAACCAGCAAACTGTTTATATTTACCAAGCTGTGTGTTAAGGGTCAGTAGTTCATTATAATCCCAAGCCACTTTGTGCTTCAGTGCATTCTCGTTCACCATCTTGGTGCTCCTGGGTGCTTCTCATAAAGACTGGTGCAGGATTGTTGTTGTGGAGGGAGGGATAGACTGTCACCAGTAGGTCCTGCCTCATAGAAGGATTCCTTGAAAAGTTGCAAATAGAGAGCAAGCAGAAGGTTCCAGATGACAGAACGTAGTAAATGTACTAAATCCTTCTGCACCCACTCAAAGAAAGCAGAAGTCTGTCCTGTCTGGAGCTACAGGGGCTGTCTATTTTTCAGAAGCTGTAAAGATTTTTGCTTTTAGCCTGAACATTCATGGTGTGAAGCCTGCTGATGGTGACAGCAGTACTTCCACAATGGAAGAGTGTGAGCTCTGCTGGGCAGGAGGGATTGCTTCCCCGCACACCAGCCAAAATGCTCCATCTTTCCTCACTCCCCAGGGTGAACCAGATAACAGCCTCAAGCCTGGAAGGAAGAAATGGTGAGTCCTATGCCTTGAGCTTTTGTACAGTGTGGCTAAACTCAGATGCTGAGAGGTTGGAAGGTGGAAAACAGTAGCAGTAAGAGACTTGGAGGTCTTTGTACCTGTCTGGTTCATGGTTCCTGGTGTGCGTGTAGGATTCACATGTCTGGGTTTCCATGGAGGCCCCAGATGGCTGTTGTTTTAAATGAAAGATGAGCTTCCATGTAATTGTGAGACATTTGAAGGAAAGACTTTGGGGAAACAAGCAAATACTGTGATGTTTGTGGACAACCATGCCCAGTCTTTGTGTGGCTGAAAGCAGAAGAGCGAGGAGGACCCTTTTGCCATGGGTCAGATTTGTTTGTGGTTCTTACATGAGGTTTGTGTAAGGGCAGAGTGTGTGGGGTCTGAACAGCTGCCCTGCTATGCCTGCAGCCTTGTCCTGCTGTGGGCTCCTTCCACCCTCCCTTCCCCAGCAGAAAACTGCGGCTGAGATGCAGCAGGGTCAGGGCCTTCTTCAGGGGCTGGGTGGAGAACAGGTTACAGGCATCAATCACCAGAAGGAGTCTGGCATTATCCTGCTCCCAGCCCAGTGGAAGCTGCTATGCTGGTTAAATACCTCAAAGGAGCTGGACCAGGCTTGAGTTTGGAGGAACATCATCTCTGAAAGGTTAACTCAGGCACCTGAGGAAATTAGTGTGAAAGAAAGGCTTGGGAAAACTGAACTGATCCTGAGCATCAGCAATGCATCAAGAGACACAAATATTGCTAAAACATATGAAATGAAAGTTAGTGCAAAAAGTTAAATGTTTAGTGAAGCATGCAGAACAGGAAACATTGCTATAGTTATTAGGCTTTAATTAGTTGGAAACTGTTCAAGCTTGGTTTCTGTGCAGTGATTGTCCTAATGTCATTGGCTTTGGGATCTATGGTTTCTGAATTTTCCTTTCTTTATGAGTTCTAAGTCCTAAAATATTAATTGTACATGTGTCCTTCTGGCTTCTGGAGTGCTGTGGAAGGAGATCTTTTGTACACAAATTTTGCAGTAAATTATGCAGTTCCTGCCTAGTGGTACTTGCTGTAGCCCCAGGGACTTACATGGTCCTGCTCAAAAGACATTTCATGTGAAAGGAAACATTTGAGGGTGTTTTACAACAGGAAAGTAGTGCCACCTTAGCTGTTTCACCTTCCAATATTAAAAAGACTGAGAAACTCAGGGCCCATGTTTTTACAATGATCTGTGAGCTCATGTGGCCTCTATATGTACATGTATGCACACAGACACCTAAGTGTGTCAGTGAAAAAACTCAAAGTTGGTATTTCTACTGAAAGTTTTCACCTCCTTAGTTGTGAATACTCCATTACTATTAACATACTTCATAATATCTGTTTTCAGGGACAGGAACATTTATAATCCCTGGTCTCACTTCACATGAGTGAATACAGATCTACCTGTTAACTAGAGCATTGGCACCTGGAATTAAAAAGGTATATTTTGGGCATCACTGAGTGTCTGTTTTCTAGTTCCTTTTTTGGAAGTCTTTATCTTTGCTATCTTATCTGATGCCTTCTGGAAACAATTTTCCCTTAATACCACTTCATAAATTTCAGCATACACTAGACTGGAGGTTCTGGGCCATTTCTCACATTTTATAATGAATTTTCTGATTGAATTCTTTTACAGATAGCATCTCATACATGCAAAGCAGTGCCTAAGATCCTGGTGGATTTTTTACTGATTTTATGCATCTTTAAGAACTGGTGATATATTCTGAAAAACTAAGTTGCCACTGAAATGTGCACATTTATGTTTTCCAAGGCATTAAATGAAAAATCTGAAAAGGGATAAGAATAAGATAAGAATAAGCCTATTAACATAAACCCAGGTAAAATTAGGAACCAACTTTGTTTGAGTAGTTAAATTTTGTTTGGAATAACTACAACAATTTGAAATAACTACCAGGTCTGTTGTCAAATAGCTGAATGTTATTAGAGAAACTGTGTCACTTACATTAATTTAACTAATGCCTCAGGCTTTACATGAGTAGCCATAACACTAAGATGATTAATCTCTGATTGTAAAAGGAAGCACCGGTATAGTTCTGTGGGTTCAAAATTTTCCTCACTGGGCAACCCACATGAATTTTAATTCAGAATTTCTGTAAACCTTAAAAGATAGTTCTATCATATCATGTTCTTCAGGGATGGCTGAAGGTGAGGGAGAAAGGCAGGGGCCTCTCCCCTGTGAGTGCAGATCCCAGCCCCCTCCCTGAGCTCCAGAAAGGGCTGACTTCACATGGAAGGTGCAGCCTGGCTGCAGGAGAGGTCTGGCTGCTGAGGGAAAGGTTATTCTGTGGGGGTGTTGGGGCACTAAAGGTGTGGAAGTAATTCACAGAATTCAAGCAGCTGCAGAAAAAAGCAGGAGTGTTAGTGGAGAGAGTCATGATGAGAGGGATTCTGCTGCTGTAAAGCAGCACGAGTGACTGTGTGTTGAAGGTACTAAACGGGGAATCCCTGGAGAAGAAGCAATGCTTGGCATTGTTCAGAAGTGCAAGCAGGGTCTCGTTTGCATGGTTGGGGCTGGAGGGACTTTTGGTCATTGCAAGCACTGCACACTCAGATTCAGCCAACTTTCAGTAGCAGAACAGGAACTCCTGCACCTCTGCCCCACAGATTTACTGTAGCACAGAAAGGGAAAATAGCAATTTGTTGCCTGTATTTAAAAAGGACTTTGGAAACGTGTCAATGTGGCTTTTGTCAAGAGAAATGGCGTCTGAGAGAAATCCACTGCTCTTTGTCTGAAGCACTGACATGAGTGTGGATTAGGGTGATTTGGTTGGTACAGTGTGCTCAGATTTTCCTAAAGCTTTTGATAAGCTCCTCAATCGGAAGATCCTAAAGAAGCAAAGCAGTAACAGGATGAAAGGAATGTTCCCTGCTGGAAATGATGTGAGGAGTAGGAATAAACATTCAGGTATTTCAGTGGGAGATAACAAGTGGAATCCCACAGGGATCTGCACTGAGTTCTGTGATGTCTGGCATATTCTAAAGTGGTCTGGAAAATGTCCTAAATAGTGCTCAATGCTTCTTTGACTGAGTTATTCAGGGTAGGAAAAATAAAAATCTACTTTTAAAAACATGGTGCATGGCATTGCAGTAAAATGGCAGCCTGCATTTGGTGCCAATAACCACAAGTTAACGCACATGGGAAAAAATAAACCTGACTGTACGATGCCAAAATGGGCTTTAAACTACCTATTGTGACTCAGAGAAGAACACTCAAATTAACTGTCAGTAATTCTAAGAAATGTTGGCTGAGGGCAGAGCAACGCTCAAAAGCAAATGGATTGTCAGAAATTGCTAGGGAAGACACAGCAAACAAAATAATTATTTTGCTGTGCATTCACCTCTTGATTACTGTGCGCTGGTCTGGTCTCCACGTCTAAGAAAAGGTATGCCAGTGTTCAAAGGGGACAGAGAAACCTGACAAGTGTTTTCACAAACAAAGGACAGCTTCTGAATTGAGATTGATTAGATAGACTCTTTAGATGGGAAAAGGGAAGGTGGAAAGGCATGCGATAGCCGTGTTTAAAATCATGAGTGGCACGGAGAAAATAAGTAGCAAATGATTATTTGCGTTTCTCCCAGAACAAAAGCAAGGAACATCAGGTGGAATTACTGGGTAGTGGCTTAAGCAAACACCAGTGAGCTTGGTCCTTGTGGTGTGTGATTAAACTGGAACCAGTCTTACAGTATCTGCTGGGTGTCAAGAGGTTAGATGGGCTCAAAACCAATCAGGTGAGTTAACAAAAAAAGTTAATCTATCAGGGACTAATAGGAAAGAAGAGGACATTTGTGCCTGAGGACCTGCCTGCGTGGCAGGCTCTGGATGTGGGGAGGAGAGAGTAGAGAAAATGACTGCATGGTTACCCCTTTTAAAAATTGTTTGCCTTGGTATCTTCCTCTGGCTCCTGTCAGTGGTGGAATACTGGAGTAAGTGGACCTTTGATCTGACCCAGTAGAATTCTCCTGCATAATGTTTCTGTTTAATGTTTTTTTTTAATGTTTTTAAAAATATTTCAGAGACCCACAGGGTCCCAAGGTTTGATCCCTGCTTAATTTAGACCCAGCCTGGATGTCCACTTGAAGTCATGAAGGAGAACATGTTTGGAAGATCTCATTGATCTGGCCACCTGATCAGGTGAGAGCCCTGGGGACTACAGTACTGAAACAGAGGCACCCATGCCTCTGGGTATGGAATTTGGTTCCTTGTGGGATAAGTAAGTAAAATGAATACCAGTGCTGCATTGGGTTTTCCTTCATTCTGTAATTCAATGATTTGTAGTTGTCTGAAGAGTACCTTTTGCATTGTACAGTTTATTGTTCTGCTTTCTGAGCTTGTGTATAACATGGATGTGCAGGAGGAAGCCAACATATTGTCATTGGTTAGAGAATGCCCCTTTAAAGCAATGACAAAATTAGTCTGTGGCTAGGAGTGTGACCATGAGAACTGCATTTTGATACCAGGAGAATGTTGAACTAGAGTTAAATTGAATATCTGTTTCTTCAAGGAGGGTAAATTTAATCAGCTGCTCAAAATCAAATTAAGGGGGAAATCGGTTTGGAAAAACACAAGAATTACAATATAGCTAATGACCTGAGGTAATACTGGCGAGAGAAATTTGCTTTCACATTATAAAATGAAAAATTGTTTCTCTAAGAGGGAACTGCTTGCAGCTCGTGATTGCCTACGGTAGTTCAGAGCCCGGTGTTTCCTTGAGAGAACAATTAAAATGTGCCGCCCTTCCACCATTTACTTCCCCTCTATTATGGTAGTAATACCAACAGTTATTATACTGTGATCAAGCCTGTCAGTGTTTCTATCATAGTATTATTTTCTAACTTGGATGTTAAACTGGAAATGTTTTTCCAGCCCAGCCTGAAAACAGCCTCTTGCAGCTGGTACTCCATGAGTGATCCACAAGTGTCATATCTTTTGCAGAAACACAGGCTCTCCTACAGCATCAGTCCTTACAGAAATCATCTCTACAGCTGGGAATAGAAAGTGAATCCTGTGTTTGACTGCATCTTGCTGCAGAGAGGGATTTGGATTTTAATGCACAGATTATTTTGATTAACATGGGTGAGTAAAGGGGCTTTATTCAGGATGGTTGAAAGGGGGGTCATCTTCCCCTGCTGATTTACTTCCAGTACAAAGGGAAGATACTGAAGGAGCTGTAGCTCAAAGGTACTGCTGCTGTTCTCATTACTGAAGGTGATCTCTTCGGGCATAAATTTGTCTCTCTTATTGACAGAGAATTTGGAGATGGTGGCCAGAAGCTGCAGCCATGACTCAGTAAGAAGGGGAAAAGTGCTGCTCTGATATTACCTAGAATTGCATTTAACTTAAACCAGCACAGTGCCTTGCTCTTCTGTGACCTTTACCCATCAGGAGTTATTAGCTAATTGAATTCAGAAGGTAACTCCCTAACTGTTTTCAAACTAAATTAACTTGCTTCAAGGGACCAAGTTGTGTTTGTATTTCCACAGAGATAATGAGTTTAGGCTTCAACTGAAACCTTGCCAGATAATGAGGAAAAAATAAATCAATGACCTCACTCTTATCTGGTCTTAACAGGCAGGCTTTCCTTTGCTAAAAGTGACCCTGAAATGGTCTGGATTGATTCACACAAATACCGAACCCTGCATCCTGCTAAGCAGAGCTGTCCTGGGGAACACTTTGCTCCATGAGGAGATCTAATCTGAACATCAGCAAAGCTGCAAGGATTTGAATCACAGCTTTTCTTAGAGTCAAAGTGAATGCCTCTGAGAAATTCAAATGAGCAGTAAGATAAAGAGTTAAGGAAGAATTTAGCTTCAATACTTATTAGAAGAAAAAACCCACATTCTCACACTTGTGCCTGGGACTGAACAGTCTTCATAGGCATATACTTCTCTGATTCTCCATAGACATATGCTTCTCTGATTATTTAATTAGCTGGTATTGTTAAATAAGAAATGCTTTACAGACATTAAAGGGAGATTGGTGCCTGCTGATAACTGGTGCAGTTGTATTGGTGGAGATCCTTCCTTTGGTGCTTGGATTAATGGAAGAAGTACACAGCTCAGAAATGTTCCTCTCCAAAAGTACCTCCTAACTCTCTATATGGATCTCTCAAATGAAGGCTTAAATCTTCAGGTAATAAATGTGATTAATAATGCTTTTAGAGAGTGTATGAGGCAATCTGTTCAAATGTGCAGAGGTAAGAGGCAGGAGATTTTAATTACTTGTAAAGAATCTGTAAAACTTATTCTTAAAGTCCAAAAAAAAAATTGAAGTTTTATAGTGGCAATAGCAGCAGTAGTAGAAAAGACCATTCTGGTCTAATAAGAGATGTGATGTTTTAGGGAGAGATGGTTGCTTTTATCAAATTTGTTGATACAGGTTGTATAGTGCACCAATTCTACTGTTGAACATCAAGGAAGAAGTGCCTGAGGTAAAACCCCTTGGAGAAGTTCAAAATCTGACTGGACACAGCCCTGAGCAACTGTCTTGTTTTGGCTCTGCTCTGAGCACAGGTGAGGACGGGATGATCTGCCTTCCAAACCCAACCAATCTGTGACTTTGTGAACCTAGAATACATTTTTAGTGAGTGGCTAGGATCTTCTTGTGCTGACTGGTGCCGAGAACAGAGCCCAGGTCCCCTGTAGAGGAAGGGGCTCTGGAAAGGGTTTCTCATTAATCAAACTGGGCTCTGTGTGTTGCTTAGCTTTTTGTCCTTTTACAAAACCAAAGTCCTATGCAACTTTCAGACAACTTAACTCCTGGGAAGTGGCTGTGATTCCAGATTTAGCAACCTGCCACCCCTGCAGACTGTGAGAAGTTGGCCTTTGGACATAAGTGAGTTCCACTCAGAGCAATCTTCATTTTGACTGGCTTGTGTGTGCTTACTTCAGTGCTGCATCCAAAAGGATAAATTAATTTATTAGGGAGGTGATTTGATCTGGGAATAAAATTCATTGTAAAAACACCATAGGATAAAGCCAAATGGACAGAATACTCCTGTAAAACAAATCAGATATGGAAATAAAATGTCAGAAGCTGAAATCATTCTATGTAATGCATTTTGTTTTTTAAGTATTTGCAGTGGAAATGTTTCTTTTTACATGGTCTCATTTGGAAAATTTTTTGATTAAAGAAATTAAATGAAAATATCCTCTGCCTTATTTAAAACACTTAAATCTTTTTATATGTTGTTTCTGTGATTATTAAGATTAAAATAATATGTTTGAAAGGTGCTTTAGGTCATTGTCTTCAGGCAATTGCCATAGGTCTATAGTGACGAAGATTATTATATAGCCAGAGTGCTGTAGGGATGAGAATTGAGGCTTGAACTTTAGGAAAGCTGTAGGATATTTTTTGCCAAAAAAGTGAAGGACTGACTCCTCGCACTTGGTGGAGATCCAGTCAGAGACCACACCGAATGTAACATGCTAACATATATATACAACCCCCCGCCCCCCCTTACAGTGAGGAATTTGGCTGCTGTTTGATTGTAAATGTGATTAAATAGATAATTTTATCAAAGAGTCAGAACTGATTTGTTCAGCTGGATACATCTTCACATGGAAGCAGAATATTCATCTAATACGTGAACCACAACTTTGATTATAAAGCTTTCACACTACTTTTAAGTTGTTTTGTGGTAATCAAACCCTTCTTTTCCTTTCTTGTCAGCTGTCGCCCTGCCTGTGCAATGCATGCCAGCTGACAACCAGGGCTCCATCAATTTTATCAATGGTCCCTACTATCAGCAATTACAGATATCGATTTCCCAGTCTCAGGCAGTCAAAAATACATGACAGCTTTGTGTTATTTGAGGAGTGTGTCCTTCCTGCATGAAGCTTATGTGGGCTCACAGATCTGCACACTTAGATTCCAAGCACAAATACATCTGGTCCCCTTCTCTTTTCAGGTCCTGAAACTAAAATAGATTGGATTACCCCCAATGGTAAGACTGAGTGTCAAAACACATGAAAAAGGAAAGTTTGTGTTTGTTTCTGTGGTTTTGATCTTTTTGTTTGGGTCCTCTGCAGATTTCAAGCTTTCCCCACACTTGGGATTTTCATAACCACTTGCTTGCTGTCCCTTGTGTGCAATCTGGTTCCTAAAGAGGTGGGAGTTTGTTCACCAGCCTTTCCCCCACCGGCAGCATTAATGAGCTCTTTCTCTTCCACCCACACCCTATTTTCAGGAAATGTGTAGGAACTTAATGACTGTAAGACTTCTGGCTGGTCTTATTAGATCTAAATTGTCCAGTGGGCTCACAAAAAGGTTAGGGAAGAGACGCAACAAAAGACAAACAGTCCTAGATGCAGACACTAAGGGCCTTGTTTCCTTAAGAAGTGTTAGCATTTCAGCTTTCACTCAGAGCTGACTAGAGGAACACCTGAAAAGAAACAGTGCTTTTCTGCTCAGATGGTTCTTCAGACCTGGGACTTTCAGGACAGGACAGTGGCTGAAGGAGCCTGGCTGATTGCCTCTCCCATGCTTGATCAGTCTGGACAAGTCTGAACATCCCTGTCCCTCCTGACCACAGCAGGGCTTCAGGGGTTTCCTCTCACATGTGCTATCCTTGCATTTCCTGGTGCTCTTAGTTTTAACCTCTGCCAGTGTATCCACTCTGAGCTGAAGGAGGTCATAATAATGTGACAATGTGGAAAACTGTTCTACTAATTCAATCCTCTAAGAAATTATTCAGTTTTGCTTTCCTCAGCAGCTTGCTTGCAATGATCCTTCTTTCTCTGTTTTCCCACTCCTAAGTATCAAAAGCCTGGGTAGATGAAACCATTCATGAAAGAGCTGGTATCCAAACAGGTGAGAAAGCCTTTCAAAATTGCCACTGGCATCAACCTTCTTCTCTTGGAGGCTTTAAACAGGGCCCCTCATTATTCTTCCTCTCTCAGCTACTGAGTTTCCAAGTGCAGGTTTTCTGTGCCAGCAGCAGCTCACTGCCTGCAGTCACACCCCAGCACTACAATCACTTTCTGCTGGTCTAGATGGGTTCTTCATACTCCTTCAGTCACAGCAGGGTCTTATCTTTGGTGCCTGATGAGTTCTTTCCAGATACCCTCAACTCTTAAATACTCATCTCCCTCTTGTTCTTAACCCAGGGCCTTACCCAGTTGCTGGGGCTGACAGGAGGAAAAGGTCTGGGATACCTCCCAGCCAATGTGGCAGGCCCAAAGTCACAGCAGTCTTGTGTCTCAACAGGAATGCTCCTTTTATGTAACCATGTGCATAAAAAACCCAGTAGCTTGAAATTTTATCATAGGATATAGGGGATGTGTGTTTTGGAAAAAGCTGTGTTCATGCAGGTTTTTACTGCACTGTAGGAAGTCTCAGACCTTGGGCTCCAGGTTTTTATTTTGCTTAAAAATAATTGAACTGAAATGAAACAGTTCATCCTGCTTAAAATATTTTCTCTCTTGTTTTTTAAATTTTTTTTTTTAACTTAAAAAATATGTTTTAAATTCTAAACAAGGAAGGATGTTTCATTTTAGAATTACCTGAAGATATGATTTTAGATCTATTTTGTCCCAAAGTTAAGATTTCCTGGCTGGCAATTCCTACTAGTCCTGTATGCTAAAGCAGAGTCAGTTAGCTTGAAGGCAGCAGGTGGTTACAGATGCTGCGATACTTCCAGTGATACTATTGGAAAGAAAAGCAGAGATGGACTTACATGTTGTTAAAGTTTAGGTGGTTTAGTGTACTACCAAAAGACATTACAACAGCTACCTACAACTTACTGAAGGTGGAAACCACCAATTTAATGTAGAATTGGTGTGCATAATTATGTTCAAATTCTGCTTTAATAATGTTGTCCATATTTGCAATACTGTAAATGTGAAAATGAATTTCTATCTGAAAGAATGCCAGTGTGAAGCAGCATATAATTTTGTTTTTGTTTGTGCTGTACTCTGCATAATTACTGTAATTATGCATATTAGGCTGTTCTGTGTAATGGCACCAGAAGGTAGATAATTTTGCCAATGGAGCAGCTTATATACATTTTGTACCATCTACAGAAGTGTTTTGAAGATCACTTAATACTGCTGATTTGACCATAATAGGTCAGAAATCATTGCTGCTGCTTCCAGAATGTCTACGGGAAGAGAGGTCTTCCACAAAAATCAGGCACTACGAAAAAAATCAGAATTTGTCTCTGAGAAAACAGAGAGAAGAAAAAGGGTAAAAATCTTTAATTATCTGATAGGGCCTCTATCAGTGTGATATGACAGGAAAATGCAGCACAGATTATACTCTGGAGAAGAAATTGCAAATATAGAGCCACAGAATCATAGAATGGCCTGGGTTGGAATGGACTCGCTCAATGCTATTTATTTGTTTTTCAACAGAACAAACTTATATCAAGATACTTAATAAAGAACTAACAAGAAAACTTAATTTTAAAATGATTCTAAGCACATTGATGGTAGAGAAAAAAAAGGGCAGAGGAAATGCAGGTGAGAAAAGTGGAGTCAGGCAGGGTGAGGTAGGCATGGAGAGAGATTCTATCTGGGTAAACTCAGAGTTTCAAAGGAAAGGTGGTATTTAGAAGATGGTTCCTTCAAATGTTCAGGAAAAATGCATAAAAGTAATCTTTTTTTGCTGTATGAGGTAGTTGTTAGTAATGGTATTGGGGTAACTGGAGACCTCAGCCATTCTCTGGGAGTCTTTTGTGTGTGGCAGCGGGGCTGCAGTGCTGGGACCAGCTCTCCTGCAGATCTGGCTTGGTCTGGCACTCAGTTGCAGTAGCCAAGCTTTTCTCAGCGTGGAAAAAGCTGATGTGGGGGGTCCTGGGGAGCCAGCCCTGTCCCTCTGTTAGAGGTGGGGCTTTCTAGGTGGTGGTCCGCAGATGCTGTGGCTTGGGAGAGCCTGGCACGTGGATTTGTCTGCTGGTCCCTTGCTCTCTGTGAGCAGCACCCTGTTGGTAATTGCTGGTTTTTAGTTGTTGTTGCTATCCCTCAGAGTGATGGATGTTGCACAAGGCTTTTTTTTCTGCCAAAAGAATCATGGGTGGGTAGGTGATGACTCATTTATCAGAAAAGTTTGGGAACTAGTCATTGAAAGCAGAAGTGGAGCTGTTTGGGGAGATGAGCAGGGCACAGGGTCTAAAGCTGTCATGATTTGCTTTTGTGTTATGCTCTGAATACTCATCAAATTAGGGCTCTGTTCTTTGGGAAGGGATGGCTGAGTGACCCTGCTGGTCAGATGCATTAAAAGTGTCCTCAGCCCTGGTGAAACAGGAATGCTGCTGTTGGATAAGAGCAAATTCTCTGAGAGGATCTTTATGTCTCCCTAGGCTGAATGGATTCACTCTGAAGTAAAAGCCACATGAAAACCTTCAATGTCATTTTTAGCTCTCCTTCAAAAGGCGTAGTTTGGCAGCACTGATTTAAGATACACAGGCTGTGCGGGATACACTGTTATTTATCTTGTATTGATCTGGTGATCATAACCTGTGCTTTCCTGAGATGTAACGCTTGTGGCTCCCTTCTTGTTTGGTAAAACCGACCTGCCACTTGCAATTCATTTGAAATGCAGCAGCACACCTTGCCATAGATTTGAGCTGGCACATTCACCCTGCACTGTTTTCTTTTTTCACCCATATCAGGCACATCCAGCTCTGGAAGGGTCTGGCTTTGGTTGTATACAATATCCTCTCCTTGGTCTCTGAGGGGACTCTGCACTCATATGTTATGTGAGATTCTGGGTTTTGACATCATGATAGAAGTCCGAAAGTAATAACGATTTGGCCATGCTGGCTCTGACAAAAGGCCATTTATTCCTCTCTGAAATTTGGCTGAATTAATTTCCACTCATAAAAGCAGCCACAGATAAACGTATTTTTCCCTGAGTGATTTGAAATTATGATTGTTGCTTTATTGACTGATGTGCATTTCAGTCAACCCACTCTTCTTTTGTTGACAACTTTGTAGAAAATTTCAGGTAATAAAAAGCTGTTTTCTCTTTGTTGGTCACCACAAATGTATTTGTGTTCTTCATATAAAATTGCTATTGCTTTGGTTAGTATCTAAAAAAAAATGGTTATGGAAGTTGCAGAGCCTTTTTTATCGGCATGTAGTCGCAGGAAAGGGTGCTGCCATAATATAAAACTCAAGTCCGACTTTCTCCCTTATAAGAAAGTTGAGAAAATCCAGTCAAATGACAGAAAAAAAGAAATACTTGTAGAACTCAGAATTAAGTCAGATGGTGAGATTTAACTGTAGTCTGGTCAGTTGGGGACATGGTATTGGGAAGGAAGCTGTAGTTCTTGGTGACCTGGAGTCAATGACATGGCTGAGGGCAGTTTTGCTCTGATGTGCACAAGGTCTGAACAAATTTTTCAGCCACTGCCAAACTTATTTCCCCAGGAAGTTTTCTAGCTGAAGTGTCTCTTCACTGCTTTTTTTTCTGCTGGCACAGTTTGTAAACTTCAACTACTGCTGTGCTACTAACACCACCCTTGTTCTGAGAACATCTTGACCTTGTTTTTTAATCTGTACTTTCATTCCTGAGACAATTTTTATCATTCATATAGAAGGGTATAGCAAAGTGGAGGCCTTCGAGATGGAAGAATAGTCTCACTCTGTGCTGCACTTCCCTGGGTGAAACAAGTAGCTCCCCTACAAGGTCAAGCAATCCAAGTGTACTTGAAGAGTCTGGACAGTTTCACTCTGTTTTTCAGGAGTTCTCAAATGAAAGTCTGTCTTGTTTTGATGCATGAGACTTTAGCAGTACTGCTTGCCTAAACTAAATTCTCCAGCATAAAATCAATCAGATATTCAAACTTGTATAGTGGAAAGTCTAAATGTCATTCATTAACTCGCAGGGACATGACAGTCTTCATTGATTTCTTAAAACCAGTGAGTTATTTGCACTCCTTGGAATATCAAAAAGAAAAAAGAAAAAGGGAATGAGGGAAATTTATGTCACCTCATTCTTTTTCTGAATTCTGGATATCAAATTTTGGCCAGCAATTCCTAATGAACATAAGCAAAGATATACCATTTTATACCAGTTATCCTGCCTTTTGTCAAGCTGCAGATACTTGAGTGAGAGAGGAAGATAAGAGAAAGTACACAGTGATACTTCCTTAACACTCTCCAAAATGCTTAGGATTTGTGTCTTAGGGCCTCCCTCACTGCAAGTCTACCAAAATCTGTGAGCAAGTTTCATACCCTCAGGCCAAAAGTCTGGATTTGTTGCAGAAAGAACCCTAATGGTTGAACTTAATGACCTTAGAGGTGTTTTCCAATCTAATTGATTCTATGATTCTAAGCTGAGAGGAGCACTCCAGCCTGTTGCAGGTGATCCTGGGGACCTCTCTGGCCCACAGGAGGGAAGGTCACTCCAGTTTTGTGAGAAATGCTGGTCTTGGCCTGGTTGGAGGAGCAATTGGAGCTGCAGGGCTGAGGAGGCAGAAGTGAGATGTCACACACTGGTTAAATGAGAGGTTAAATGAGCCACACTGCAGATGAGTGGTTGGTCTGGTCACCAAAAGTTCTGTCAAGTTAACAATGCTACATGATTATAGCAAAGTTGTATAAGAACAACTTTGTCCTTCTATAAGAAGTACAGGACAGACTTGAAAAAGATTTTAAAGAGAGTTGTGATTTGCAAACTAAATAAGGATTTTTTGGGTACTAGCCCAGTGAACCTCAATAAATAAAGACTTGATAATTGGCAATGCTTAAGTTAATTAACTTCAAGTAAATAATAATATATGGAGTAGGTCATATACTGAGATCATGAACAAATATGGGTTTTTTCGTTAAATTTGCTAGTGTGTTCCCAAAGATGGACATTTTAGTTTGTGAGAGAAAAGCAGGTTGGTCTGTTTTTCAGTTACTCCATTTTTTGCTTCCTACAGCTTTGCTTTGCTTGCAAGCTTTTTTTTTGCTTTTTGGAAGCTTTGCTTGCAGAGGATGATAATCAGCTGAAAATTGGACTAAGTACCACGAATATTTTTATTGTCGGTCTTATGGATTATAGCTCTGACTTAATGAGGAAAGTCAATGTTCCCACAATTTCAATATGTGAGAACAATTGGCCTTAAAACCCAATGTGCTCCCAAGTATTACTTAAAGGAAGAAGTTTGGACAATTTTTCAGGAAAAGCACTAGATATCCTCCATGTGTTCTTCTTGCCAATGTGATTTCTTTTTGTTCCATGTTGTGTATATGCATAGCAGTAATGTATTATGAGTTTCTTAATTATTCTTCACCTTACTTCTTTTGCATTCAGCTACTACATCAGCAGGTTGTGGGTAAATCTAAGTGATTTCAAATGTAAGATCAGTGATTGAATTCTGCTACTAGTTTGTGGTCATAGTGGTGGAAACTAAAATTAAGGAGTTGCTAGTTTTTTGCCCTTGCCTTTAATTATCTGTTTTCATTTTGCAATCTTTTATTAAAACTCAGGTTAATTTTAGACTGACAGAGATCTCAAAATAGGCAGGTGTATGTGACTACATCAAGACTTACTGAACCAGTCCAGTTACTACACAGCTGTATTTTGTTAAAATATATAATATTTCCATAAAATATTTTCAGATCTTAGCTTTAGTGCTGTGAGCCTTCACATGATTTGCAGACTTCACTCTTATTTTTTGTGTAGAGAGCTGGTGCAGCTGTAGGTAGAGATCTGTTGTGGAAAGCTACCAGAGGCTATATTGTCAGTAAATCTCCACATGAGGAGTGAGTTGACCGTAGCAATTCTCCAGTCTACTTGTCCTATTCCAACAGTGTTGGAACAATGTTGTTACGATGACAACATCCCTTGGGAGATTTCTGAAGTCATTTGCCACCAGAATATGCAGCAGTACTATTATTGGGAGTCATTAATAACATATTTCTATTATTTATGTATCAACATAAATACAAACATATGTATGCAAACATACCTGTAAGAAAATTGGAATTGTCATATGCAATTATACACAAGGGATAATTTTCTGTGTCTATGCACAGTATTATAAAAAGGATTTCCTCACTTCTGTTTAATGAATGTTCAAGTTACAGACTGACTGTTCTTTCAGACAGGGCACATCAGAGATGATGTTCAGATGGGAAGGGATGTGACTGCTCACACTGAGACACAGGGCATTTTGAGCAAGTACCCCTTTGGAGGCATAAATCTTGTTTCATAAGTTTTTAAGCTTTTCTCATTTTCAAAGAGAAATTATTACTGTCCATTCCTAGCTTCTGCCAGATAAAAATTGAAACTCTATTTAGGAACAATAAAAATATGTATGTATAGCAAAGGAATATTTTACTTTCTGGACTTTTTTTTTCTTTTGGTGGTTGCATTCAAGGTTGAAAATAGCAACAATGTAAAGGATTCACCTGTTCCCTGACAGATTGTGTTGAGAAGAAAACAACAAATCCACCAAGGAGAAAAAGCAGGAAGGGAGTAGGTGCAAAATTTTATAGTCTTATGAGTGAATACAGATACACATAATTCATGTTATGCACATAATTCATGTTATGTGCTCTGTCTTACAAGAACTCAGAGAAGTTCAGGCAATAAGGAAGTACAAGTGCTTTAGAACATTGTAAGTGAGCTTCCTCTTTTGAGGCTTTGTTGAAAGGAAATGAAAGAATACCATATTATCATTAAAATAACTTCATAAAATAATTTCATTTACATAGCAGAGGGCAAAAGTTGTGGGGAGGGACCTGCAGATTTACTGGGGTCCATTTCACTGTGTACAGTGGAGATAACAACTTGAGTTCCTGTTCTCAAAGCAGCACAGATGGTATGACAAGGGAACAGAGAAAGAAATAAAAAGTCTAGACATTTTTAACAGATACTTGCAGTGCTTTTAATTTTTGATTCTTACTTAATTTTGAAATTTCTAGAATAAATGCATGTGATGGCTTGCCACTAACAGGGCTTTTCTGTCTACTAGTTAGAAAAGGATCCTAAAGTTTGTGAACAGCCCCAGGACTGGTTTTAAGGAGGAGACCCAGGCCCAGGAAGGAGCAGGACTCAGGACAGCAGTTGGCAAAGACTTGTCTCAGCTGTTTTGTGTGTCAGCTGCAGGTTTGGTTCTGCTGAGAGCTTGGATGCTCTCCTGGTCCTGTCCTGTTGTGGTTTTAGATGGAAGAAGAGCAGCTGTCCCTGAAAACCTTCATTCCCTCACTGCAGCCTCTGGGCAGGACTCAAGTGCCCTGGAGGGAGCATGGAAGTCTCTCCCTTGTGTGTTTTGTGTGACCTGTTGTCAGGTACAGGGAAGTCTGAAGCCTTGGCCTGATTGGAGGCATGAGTTACAAGTGTCCCACACAGAGTCAAACCTCCCACTCCAAGGTGTGCATGAGATGCATGGAAACCAAAGCAAAATCTCAGCTCGCACACAGTGTCTTCCTCAGGCTGGAAAAGCAGGGCAATGTTTTTGACTTTGATAACTTTCTTCTGTGAAGAGGATGAGATGGAATGCACTGAAATTATGGATGAGCTGGGGCTAGAGAGAGTCTTTGCTGTAGCACGAGGCAGTGCCAGTGCACTCATCGCTGGTGCCAGCACAGGCTCCGAGCTGACAAATGTTGACTTCTACAGGGAACTCTGAAGACTGCAGAGAGAACTGAAGTTATGCACAACCATAAATATTTAATTCCTATTATTGCATGCTGAGAATTGCAAAACTGCCTGCAAAACACTGTAAAACACAGCAGCGTAAAATATATCAGAAATGCAAATATGCTGTAAATATTGGAGGAAAAACAGAAGCATAAAATTAATTCTTAAGGTTATTTATAACTATAGACCTCAGGATTCTCTTGTGCATTTTGGTGATATTTTGTAATTTTACCAGCAGGTAAAGATGACCAATTCTCTCCTGGCATAAAATACATTGTGATTTAATTAAAGCCGAGAGCTAATTTAGGTGGAATTGAGGAAGACTAAATCAATTACGAAGAATGCTATTATTAGATTTGAAAGTCTAGCAAAATTAGTCAAGTACTAT
Source organism: Cyanoderma ruficeps (assembly GCA_008694505.1). NCBI lineage: Eukaryota > Metazoa > Chordata > Aves > Passeriformes > Timaliidae > Cyanoderma > Cyanoderma ruficeps. The sequence continues at coordinate 38,166,913 of VZDJ01007754.1, read as the reverse complement.
AGCACCACATTTTCTCCTTTTTAATGTAAGAAAAAAGATTAGTCCATCATTGCCTCCAATGGTTCAATGAAGGTAATTCACAAAAATTGAGAGGCAACATTTTCAATCAATTAAGATATAATAAAATAATCACTTGAACTTCAATAACATTTTGGCAGAAGTAGGTGCTTTTCATTGAAAACTGAGGTAGTACAGCCAAGATCTGTGCCTTTGGTTTGGAAGTGCTATGCTGAATCCTTCAGAAAGCTGCCATTTGTTTTCCTCATGCCCCCATTTTCCCTGTAAGCCAGGTTCCTCAGAAGCAGTGGTTTTCATGAGTGGGGGGAATGATATCTTCAGGCATGACACGATGTACAGCTGGACTACAAAGCTTGGCCTACATCAAGGACAACATAAGTCACTCAAATGACTGTTATGACTCCTGCTTTCCCAGTGTTTTTGGTGAAAATATGTTCTTTTGTTTTCTTTTTTTTATTTGAGGTGTTGCTTTTGTGTAGCAAAAGTCAGAAGTAGTAACTTGCTTTTCAGCTCTTTTTGTTTTCAATCAAATTTCTTACTCAGCCATTTTAAAGAGTTCTCCACTGCCCTTATCCTGACTCTCACAAGCTGTTTATCTGGACTGGTGTTACTTTTCCAAAACATCAGTATGTTAAATCTTTATGAAACATTGATCAAGTAGGTAGTGGAAGTGCTAGAGGTGCAATTATTATTCCTGAACGTTATGATGTTTTCACACTGCCAGAGGAGAACACTGTGTCTTCTCAATACACAGTCTTCTGCTCTTCCCTGCCCACTCAATGGCTTGCATACAGAAAGGTAATGAATGCTTCACTGAAATGAGGACATTATCGACTTTTCTAGGTGAGGAAAACCCCCAGGGAACAGTTTAATAGGCTGGAACTGCTTACACAGGTTGTACCAGTGTAGCTTCAAAGCAGCCACACGTATGGCCAGGGAGCTGAAGTCTGGAAGGGTCGGAGGAGCAGGATCAAATCTTTGCTCATTTGTGGTTTGGGGGCTGATATTTCTGCCTATTCATAAGAGGGATATGGAGAAATGACCAGAAATTGTGACAGAACAGTGCAAGTGGAGCCAATGGATGTATCTTCTTGAGTCATGGCCATAGGCTACCCTAGAACATGTCTGGTATGATGGAATAGCTTTACAGCCCAGCCCTCTCATGATATCAGCAGGCACATGCAAGACCTTGAAGCGGTTCAAAAGGTTTTCAGTGCAGAAGCTGTGGCTGCTTAGTTTGCTCTCAGACAGAAAGTTGTTTGTTGCAGAGTGTGGTGTGGTGATTTCTACCTTGCTATCAGAGCTATCACAAACCATCTGAGTTGAACTAATCCAAGCCACTGCACTTGGTACTAAACTACTAAGGAGACGTGAAGAACTATTCACTACATCTCAGATAACTTCTAGATGAGCAGTAGGTTCACTTATCACAGTTGTCTAATACAGTTGGAGTCTTTATAAGATTCTAGCAGCAAAAATTTACACTTGGCATTGTTATTTATACCAGGTATATCATAAAACAAGGAATAAAACAAATGATGTTAGCTAAAGTGATTTTCCAACAGATATATGTCTATGCTGGCAAGTCTAAAAATGTTGTATGATCTCATTTCCCCTCTCCCTTGCTTCCTCCCTCTCTCCCCTCCTTGCTCCCCTCTTCCCCATATATACATAGAAGATGATTGTACTGGCAAGAGCAGACCTTGCCCAAGATGAGGTGACAATAAAACCTCACCGCAGGGGAAGAAAACCTCCAATAGGTATTCCCACAAGGCAGCTTTACTCAAATGTCTGTATGCTTTTCCTTTTTGCAGTAAATTTGTGTCAGTCTGACTGAACACTTAAATTCTGAATGTTCTTGCTTCTGATGAGCAGGCTTACCTACCAGCACCATTCACTGGTTTTGCCATTTATGAGTTTATTTCTGCTATAGAAATGAACAAACAAGCAAAAAAACTTCCAAAGTTTTAGAAGTGCTGTGTAATGATTGGTTATATGAATTCATAAGTTAATTAAAAAAACCCAAAAAGTGGTGCTTGGAAGTGTATAGATCTTTATTGGCCATTAAATAGTCCAAGCTCAGGAGAATTCTCAGTATCTTTTATCAGCAAAAAGCCCTTTTCAGTACACAGACAAACTGCTTTGCAGCACTGAAGCACAAAAACAGCCACAATAAAGTAAAATCTCACAATGCTTTAGAAATGAATTTTAGAAAAGAAGTGACAATAATAAATGTTCTCACAAAACTCAAAAATCTTTCTCATAACTTTATGTAACTTGCTGAGAAGTTATTTTTTCTAGGCTTGCATGAAATCAGCTAATGGTTTGGTGTCAAGGCTCAGATTTCACTTCAGAAATGGATACATTAAATTAAAAAAATTTACTATGAACTGTCAATCTAAACTGAGAGAAAATGCTCTTAATTGAAATATCACTTTCCATGATGGTTGTGCAATAGTGCAATACTAGATATGAAATTGATTTAATTTAATTGATGCAACAAGTCCTTTGTGGCCCTCATTACAGGAGGCAGCAATATGCATTTCCTTCACATAACACCCTCTACCTTCCATTACCTAAGACTCATTTGCTGCATTTATTTGGCAGGAGGAGCAGGTTTCTCAATTCAGCTCCTGCTCTCCAGCCTCTAATCCTTCTGGATTTGTCTGCAATTTCTGCTGCACCAGGGCAAATGAGCAGGTTCAGCTCAGAACACAGTTTGGCCCTTGCAGGATCCAGCTTCAGGTGGTGTTCCCACATCTGAGATGCAGATTTAGTGGGATGGAGGCAGCACACCTGTGTTGTGATCCCTACTCCTACCTGGCCTCAGCCACTGCAGGACCTTGGTGAGGGACCGCTCCAAACATGTCCCATTATAAGTAGGTGTACGGACACATAATGAAACCTTAGCTGGTATTGAGTTTCTTTTCTTTACTATAAAAAACCCTGCAGTGTGCAGTATACTTCTAAAGTCCTAAGATTCCTGTTAAATATTAATTTGCCAGCAGGTTCTGAATCTACACTCCAGGTAAGAACTTGTACATCTAACATTACAGTTTAAACTCATGCTTGTTTCAAGTCACTCAGAGATGGTGGATTTTCCTCTGTCTTCAGTTTACCACACGTAAAACAGTGAAATTCTGGCCAGTGCTAAAGACCAGACATATTTTAATGTGATGCTAAAAGTCCACCCCAGGCTCTCCAAGGTTGCCTCTTGGGAAAGTCCTTGTTGCTGGTGATGACAAAGTTATATTACAGTTAGTCTTAAAAATTAGGGGAATGTATTCACTGTCTGCTCAGAGCTGGCCTTGCTTCAAGCCCTGCCAGGGTAAGAGCTATGGAAGGTTCTTTTGGACTGAGGTGAAATCATTAGTAACGAAATTTATACGGATGAAAATGATCTATTGAGATTTTTTATGGTTGGTCCATTTGTTAGTGCCAAGGGTTGTTCAGACTGGGGCTGGTTCATGGTCTCCCTGCCAGGATGCTGCTCTGTGCTGGTGCTGGTTGGCTGAACTGGTGTCAGTCTGGTTGCTGGTCTGTGCATCCAGCTCTGGACATGGTATTTACTGCACTCTTGTTTTTTCTTCACCCTGAAGTACATGGAGGGATAACCTTGTGTTTACACCTACCTCCCCCTGGAAATGTGTCTGGGTTTCAGTTCCTTACAAGCTGGGATGTACCTGAGGTGCACATGTAGAGCTGAGGAAAAGGATTGTGTTCCTGGTTTGCTGAAGAGGTGTTCCTCCTCAGATCTTCTAGTCTTCATGCCTTTGATCCTTTTGCTTCTTTGGATTCTCTTCTTGCTGGTAGCAACAATTCTAAAATGCTGAGATGATTTTGTTTTTCTGTACTCTCTCCTTGTGGGCCCCTTTCAACTCAAAAAATTCTGTGATTCTGTATCATTCTTCAGGCTGTCATCCTTTAGTTCCTGTGCTAACATCCTGCCAACCCATTATAACTTGAAAAACTTTCAGGTGAAAGCCCACAGTAAAATATCAAAGTAGTTCATGTTAAGTTTCTTCCCTGAAAAGCACTTCATCCCCTCATTGTTTTGAAATATTTTATTTTGAATGCTTTTCATGGAAAAATGCTTTTCAAGGAAACTTGACATAAGCTGCTTAATGGCCATGCAGACCCTAAATGTTTCCAGGACTAACTGAATGGTTTCAGGATTGCTCTTTTTCCATGAGACAATCCAGTACTTAAAGCCTAATTTGAGGGCTGATACCTAAAATAGGAACAGTGGCATCTCTCAGTTTGCTGATATCAGTGTTTTCAGAGAGTTTCCTGGCAGCACCCAGTCTTTACCCAGATGTGTGGAGCAACCAGATGTGGATATTTATTTGAGGCACTGCCTTTTGGTGCTTTATTCTGTCACTGCCTGTTATTGATGTCGTTTCTCTGACTTTTTTTTTCTTTTTCTTATCCTTGACTGTTTGTCTTCTTTTTTTCATCTGCTTCTCTTTAAATTTCCCCATCTCAAAGGGTTTCACTGACCACTCACACCTCTTTCTCCCAGTGTTCAACCTCCAGATGGCTGCTGCTGACACTATAATGTTATAACTAAACCTGGTTGTGCTAAAACCAAATAAGCAAAATTAAATGCACATTAGCTCACCATTTCAGGATGCCTCTGGACTACAGAGCTCCAAATCCATTAGTGCTCAGCCAGCAGTAAAACACTCTTCATCATATCCCTGAGAGTTGGAAATGCATATTAAAAACCATGTGGTTAAGGCTCCTGATGATCCAAATGCCTCCTCCAAGCCTTGTAAATTTGTAAAGTTGTCACGTATTTCACGCTTGTAATTTGTCGTGGACGTGAACTACCAGTTTTCGCTTATGCAACTTTATTTCAAAGCCACTAAAGAGGATGGGAAGAATGGGAAAAACACTGAGTGAAGGATGATTTGTGCTAACCCTGGTGACATTTATCAGCTATTAGGCTGCTTGCTTTTACCAGCTGCACTGCCATAGCTAAACACCTCAGGGCTGTGGCAGCTGTTGTGTGGTGTCTGCTGTGTTTTGGGGTGCCCTGAGGACCCAGCTGAACAATTTCAGCACTTGCAAAGGATCTGCCATCGCTTGAGGTGGAACATGCAGAGCACATACAGAAACCAGGAGGCAAATGGTAAAGTAGGCTCACCTGGGAGTTACACTTGACCTAACGTTTCATCCAGTTCTGTATAATGAACTCGAGAGAGTGGTGCTTGATAGAAATGATTAGGGACTGGGAATTAAAACTGATATTGCTAAGCAGCAAATACAGTTGCAACAGAGAGGATTAGAGGAACAGGCACAGTGCAGGACTGAAATATTCGTCTAATTATTTCCAATTCCAGTTATGCCCAGTGCATGAACTGAATGTTCAGCAGCACCTGGTGGGCCTGCTACCCACTGAGCTCCCAGCAGCAATAGTTTTCACTCATTTGAGAGACTGTTTTTAAAGGAAATGATAAACTCTATGGTGAAGCTACCTTTGCTGTAACTCTAGAGACAGAAGAAAAACCCCAAAGTGTGAAATACTTCCCATGATGTCCGTGGCTGGTGAAACACTACGATTTCCAGCTGAACATTAAAATCCACAAAACTAAAATGGAAACATTTGTGAATAGGTACTAATCAAAATCCAGTGACAGCAGAATAATCATATTCTTGATAAAGGTTCAGTTGAAAAATACTAAGAAAATATTGCCTCTGCCTGGAAGCTGTACTGGTGCAAAAGTGGTAATCAAGTCTTCAATGTTTTGCATTTCTGTTGGGGTTTTATCCAGTTCAACTTTAAAAATCCATATGCACGTGAACTAGTTTTGAGTGCTCTATGTTTTGCACTAGAGGTTTTTTGCAACTGTGTTTTGAATGTGCATACGCTTGTACTTTGTGGGATACTTTCCAAAGGTGATATGGAGGACCCAGTATAAAAAGAATAAAATATTTTATTGTGTGAACAATTAAAAAAGTGATTGGGCCGAGCATTATGTAGATGTTGATTTTAGAGATTTGCATGTGATTAAACAAGGTTTAAATGTCCTGCAGAAGAGCCTTGGTTCATTTAATCTTAACTTCTAAAATGAATTTGTGGGGTTTTTTTTGGTTTGGTTTTGTTTTTGAGGTTTTTTAAATTTTTTTTTAAATTATTTTATTCAGGAAAGACAGATTCAGTGTTAACTAATGAAAACAGAATTGCTATAGATGTGATTTATCCTTACAAAAAGGATATGGATAAGGGAATGGATGTTCTGATCCCTGCAGAACAGAGTAGATGTATGTGCTTCGCATTATCCACCTACTGTCTCACCCTGACTTTCATGTATAGTGTGTTGTGTGCTTTGCTGGGGCACCACCTCATTCCCAGGAAATGATAAATCATGAAATCACACAGAATGGGTGAAAGGGATCACCAGGGGTCATCTGGTCCAACCTTCCTACTCCCCTAAAGCACATCACTCAGGAACGTATTGAGACAATGTGAGTATCTCCAGAGAAGGAGACTCCACAACCTCTCTGGGCAGCCTGTTCTGTGCTCAGAATGAACAGGAAGCTTCACTTTCTAGACCTCTGGATTTTTGTCAGCTTTTGTGATTGCAGAAGTGAAAGTAGTTGTTGCTGGTTTTCCTTTCTGTGGTTTTCTATCTTTTTGGTATCCCCAAGGCAGCCAGTGTGCTGAATACAGTATGGATACAAACTTCTTGCTGTTCAAGGCAACATTAGGTTGACAGATGGGGCTTGCCAAGGCAGTGTCAGACCCCAGTGTTGGTAATGTGTGGAAGTGGCTGACCTGGCACTCGGCTGTGCCCTTCTGTAGGGCTGCACCTCACATGGTGGAGTCTGCACCGCCACAGAGCAGGGGTTTCCATTCTAGGAAAGGATTCGGGTTTCATTCTTTGTTTCACTTATAAGGTAACACCCAGAGAGTTCCATACCTTATTTGGCCATGTTCCAGCATAAAGACCCCTGATGGATTCTTGAAGCTGTACCCCAAAACCCTGTTACTATTTCTATTGGGCAGGATGCCAAGAATCCTGCCTTACTCATTACACGCTTAAAAGAGTGCACTAAGACTTTCAGTGCATTTTCAGGGTGTTGTAGCAGGTGCAAAGGTCCTCCTAGCATCTGACATGGCTTGTCCTCTTTTATTCTGTATGGTTTGTTATTTTCACCTTAATTAAAACCTTGTTGCTTTTCAAACACCTCCAGTGATGCTGTCTCACTAATATTTTAAGCCATTCTGGGGCTGCTGGCCAAACCCAGAGGTGACACGCCTGCCAGGGGCTCATAACATTCTGCCCCGCTGTAAATGCATCACCCTTCAGCAGGTGCCAGAGCTGCATGGAGGCCTCATGGAGTGTGTGCCACTCTCAGGACGGCATCTTCCAGGTGTCCTGGTGGGCAGAGATTGCTTAACCTGACTCATGCTGTTAAAGATCCTGGGAGGTTGATGCTGAACAGCTGAGGAGAGGGGAATATGCCCAAAGGATTTGTTTTGTTCAGTTTTCTGCTTTACATACACAGTACAAAGGAAAATACTTCCCAGCAGAAGCCCATGGGAACAACTTTGGTTTCATCTGGTTTTACTGTTTGAGACCAGATGAATCAAGAAGAGTTTCTGCAAGAGTAGCTCCTGCTCATGGAAGCAGAGTCTCCACACGGTGCCAGTTTGTACATTAGGCAACTGGATAGGGGGAGAATGTCTACAGGCAGGGGCTGCCTAATGCTTTTTAAAATTCAGTCACGCCCCTGGTTCCCAGAGTGTGCTGTGGGTGGCACAACCCATTTATCCATTTTTAATGTTGAAATTCAGTTTGAAAAGAGAACAGGTTGAAATCTTATGCCTTTCTATGCCAGTGAAAACACTCTGAGTAAGTTCAAATAGCCCAGTATTTATTCTCCCCTCATGCTCCAAGGTTGAAAAGGAAATGATAACGATTTTTCCCCCTGAATTGTATTATGCAGAATCATTTCCAAATACTGTAGCTGTGATGTAAATGTGATGGATGTGATAGAATTACTGAGTTGACTAACCAGAGCACATTAAGTAGTCATAATGAAACTTGGATTAATTGCTTGGGTAGACTTGTTTTTTTTAAGTTTTTAACTTATGGTCCTGCCCATGCATAATCTGCGTGCTTCACTGGTCTGATTCTCCCTTGTCTTCATGGAGAATCTCTGTCCCTGGTCCTTTGAAATAAGTGCTCAGTCATACATTCAATTGGACCTGTTCTGTGAAGGCTGCTGCTCATAGAGTGAGCAAAGAGAATGGGAGAAAACCACCTGCAAAGCAGCAGTGTGTTGAAGACAGAAACAGCAATTCCCATAAATTACATGTATTTGAGGAATATGTCTGTTCTGGGAAATAAAGGTAAGCAAGTTGAAGATAGTTCCATGCTGTGTTATTTCAGCCCATATTCAGTACATTTTAACAGCTCATTTTGAGAACCCATTTCCTACATGATTCAGGTTCAACACATTTCTCCAAATGCCTGGCAAACTGCAATTTGTATGGAAACACTGAGCTGTTGGTGTCTGAGGCTGGACCCAGAGACAGACACCAGTGGTGTCAACATACAGAAATGCAGATTTACTGTGTGTAATATTTTTTGCAATCGTTCAAAATTCTGTGATATAGAAATCAATAGTGTTAATAATTCTAATGAGAAAAAAATTGTAAAGATTACTGATCTTAATGTGTTGTTATAGGAGAAGCTGAAGGCTTTGATTCCACTATTTTTTCCCCACATCTTTTAGAGAGCAGGTTGCTGCTTTGCACACACATATAGCATACTAATAAGATATTATTTTCCACCCCTCAGATCTCTTTTGAATTCAAATATATCTATTAGCACCTTTACAACTCAGCTTATGCATATCCCAAGCCTATGTGATTAACTATTTCTACTGTACCATTTGGTGGGTGGCATTGCAAATTACAGAGTAACGCAGGGGAGCAGAGTTTTCTGCTGTGGGTCTTAACACTGTATATGGAAAATGCAGAGAGAAAAAAAAAAGATTTAAAGTCATTTGCGTCTGCATTATTTAAGCTGGCAGGGATCCAGGGCTTGTAATTTTAAGGCTGAGTATGGGTCAGGATGGTGACTGGTGAAGGGAAGTCTTGATAAGGGTTTTGAAGGCTGTTTCAGGAGTAGAAGTCAGTACCAGTACAAGTCTGGTGGAGGAAATGTGTGTGGCTGAGAACTGTTCCCCAAAGGAAGGTGCAGACTGAGAGCTGGCTCAGGACAGTCAGCAGGGTGGGCATTACATTTTCTGACTCTGGGCTGAGGTATTTGGCTGTTCCTGCCAAAGCAAGATGATGGTGGAAGATGGAGACTGCATGGACAACTGAGAGAGAAAGAACAAGGGAAAACAAAGGAAAAAAAGAGCTTGTTTTGATGTGACTGTGAAATGTCACAGTGGTGAGGCACACCTGCCTGCATACCCCAGTGCCATCTTTGGGAGCACCCACTTGTCTGGCTTTTGAGGGCTCTTGATGTGGGTGAAAAAGGCAGTCAACTCACTCTGCTGCTCCTGGTAATCAGTTTCTCCATAAGCTTTGTGGGAGCCTGAGGCTGTCCTCACCTGGCTTCTGAGAGGAGCTTCAATACCTGAACAGTCTTGTCATGTTTTACGTTTCCAGGCAACTTTGAAGGCTATACTCCATTCTCAGGAGGGCATCAAGGGCCTTTGTGCTGAAGACAATAAAGACTGAGTCAGGTTTTCAGGCTGCATGAATTTAGGGCTTTCTTTTTTTTTTTTTCATATTATATACATTTTTTTCTGAGCAGACAGAAACAAAATGTTGGCTTTTCTGAAAAATGCAATTGGTGGGATGATCCAGCCCTGGCAGTAGACTTGGGGTATGGCAATATTGATTATCATCTGCTGCACTGCTCTCAGAGTCCTGGTGACTCTCCAGCTAGTGTTAAAACTAGCTTAAAACTGAGCTGTCTTGATGCTCTCCTGCTCAGAAACTTTGGGATTGTCGTTGAAGAAGAGAGGATTAGTCAGGTGGTGCTCCCTGTTAGGTTTGAAGTATGGGCTTGTACCACTTATTGCAGGGGTATAAAACTAGATTGTTTCCTTACCTCTCCTTGAATTTAGCACCAGTTCTACACTGTCTCCTGGAGTGATGACCTGCTCTGCTTCTCATTTCTGAGGCCTGGTTTGGACAAGCATCTTTTTGTTGCTTTTTATGTGTTGCTTTTCATTACAGTCCAGATAGGGTGGGGACTATATGCTACTTTCTGCTTACTTCCAAAGGACTCTGCAAAGACTTCAAAGCAGTGTTCACTGTGGTTTCCTAGCTACCTGCATGGAACAGATATCGGGAATAATTTCAATCCTGCCCTCAAATTTTGGGGCCTTTTTGGAAGATTTTTAGAAAGATTACTCTTTAAAAAAAAATTTTCTTTGTCCTTAAAATCCTTGCTGTTAATGAAGTTGCTTGCTAGGGACCTTTTGTAGAGTAGTGTTGTCTTTTGTTCTGTAACCTGCTGGCTTGCTGTCATCATGAGCCATAACCATGAAAGAATGTCTGTCTTTGCCTTTAGAGTAGTGATGCTTAATGGATTTGACAAGTGGTGTTGCAACATGAACAGCTCCTGCAAGTTAGGTAAGTCTGAAAGCCTAATTGTTATCCTAAACTCCCTGAGCTGAGTTTAACTTGGATGCTCTTTAGTCACCTTCTGGTGCAAGATCCTGAAGCCAGTGTCAACATTTTAAAGTAAATCCAATTCATGAGTTGTCACATTATAAGAACAGCCCCATTATGCTCAACCAAAGGCCCATCAAGCTCAGTATCCTGTTTCTGACAGTAGCTGATAATTAAGGAAAGGGTGTAACTGCAGGGAAAGTATTGAGTGATATTTCCCCAATATGTTCTCCCACCCCTCAGCAGCTCATGGCTTAAGGATTTTCTGGTCTCTGTGTTTAATAAGTCCTTGTGGCCTTATCTTTTGTTGATTTGTCAGATTCCACTTTTGCTTTCAGCATCTGCAGCACTTTTGGCAATGAGTTTCGCAATTCAATGATTCACTCTGTCAGAAAGTCCTGCTTTTGTTTGTTTTAAAGCCCTGGCTGAAGATTCCATGTGATGCACCCCTATTTCTTCTATTTTGAGAAACAAAATTTTTTCTTCATCTCTTTCATGCCACTCATGATTTTATAGAGCTCTAATGAGAACCTAAACTGAATGACTTTTAGTATGATTTAAGGCTCTGTATTATGTCTTATGCTTTCTGGCTGTTTATATTCCATTTGCTTTTACTTTATATTTATTTCATCTTTATTTCACAAATTTAATCATTTTGAGAAGATTATTTTGTCTAATTAAGGTAGAATTAATCCAGGGGCAGTGATAATTTGAGAGCCAGGATTTGAAGGTAGTTTATTTAATCTATGTGTCTTCAAATCCTTTGGATTCAATTTGCCCAGCTTTCATACTGATGGATGCTGTATTAAATTATTTAAATAGATGAATTAAATTTGGAGCAAACAGAGGCTAATGCATTTCACCCTCAAATAACACGCCTCTGTAGCCAGGGAGCTTTTCTAGGAGAACTGAGGAGACAGTCGTGAGCTGGAAGCACTGTATGCAAAACAGGGGGTAAGGGCCACACGAAAACCCCTTTGATTTATCCTCTAGAACTAATTTGTTGATTCCTTGTGGTCAGATTAGCAGAATGGAGCCAAGAAAGAAACCTCACAGAGATTTACGATGTGAGCTGAAATAATAAGCAGCTGTTGCTCCAGAGAAAGCTCAGAGCAGACTTGCAGAAATGTAATTAGCAGCGTGCTGGCTGAGCTGTTTGCATGCCTAGAGCCTGCATAATGCCCTTCTGGGGAGCAGTGGTAATTTCTGGTCTTTCTTTTGGAGAGAGCTTCTTTCTCACTAAGAATCAGGATGACTGGGAAGGGATAAAAGAGATGGAAAAGAGCGGAATATACTCTGCAGTACTCAGGGACACTAGATGGGGATATTTGCTCACTTTGTGGCTCTTGGCGTCCCTCACAGCTTTGGTGGTGATGTTACTGAGGCACAAGGAGGGCTGGTGACATTCAGAGAGAGGGATTGATCAGAGGGGGTTGCACGGGACTTGTGGGGCAATCTACACCCTTGTTGCCATTTCTCACTCTGTGGTTTCCATCTCAAACACAGCTGGTCTGTGCAGCTCAGGACATGCTGAGGTCTCTCTTCTGGCTGTGAAACACAGCTCAGCATCATGGGGGACAGGATGATCATGGTTCTTCCCCTGCACTGAGAGGAGGAAGGGAAAAATCTTCCCTATGGGATAGAGAGAACTAAAACCATGGCAATATTACCTTTGTGGACCCGAAGCATTGCTGCTGTAGGTGTCATTGGTGTGCTTTTGATGGCAAGAAAGGGCCATGAAGCTACTTTTTGTATTCCTTTCCTTTACACACATTTGGCTTGCCAAATTGATGTTGTTTAAAGCAGGAGACTCCTTCCCTGACACAGAAGTCTTGGCTGCCCGTGATGTGTGACCCAGGGTGAAGATGGACTGCTGAGACAACTGTCTCACAAAGACATGACTGCTGCCCTTGCAGAGCCACTGGGCTAGAGTGGGCTTTGGGCAGAGAAGAGCACAGTCACCAGCACAGAGATTCACATGTCACTGGTACTTGGGACAGATTTCAGAGGTGTCAATGGGATGCAAGATAGAGCTGATGTGTTCTGGCTCTGTGGGATGCTGGTGGCAGTGTTGGTAAATGCTGCTGCATATATTCTGTGCCTGGTCAGGCTGAAAAAAGGGCTCTAAAGAAAGTAGAAAGCCTTGAATTCTCTTGTTAGGCTGGTGAGTAGAAGATGAGGAGAAAAGGTGCATTGTTAACAGTCTTCAAAAATCCATAAAGGATAGAGCATATTTCTTACTAACAGTTGTGGGACAGATGTAATAAAAGCAACTTGCTTGGATCATATATCTACATTTAGTGTATCAGGAAGCTTTTAAAATTTGTTTGGTTTTTTTTGTTTGTTTGTGCCCATATGCACTCAGAGTCAGAGGCTCTGGGTAACAACCATTTGTCAATATCTGCTGATATCAGAATTTGTTTCAGCCTTGAAAATACTATCAAGTGGTCAGTGAAGCCAAAGGATAGAGAGGAAGCTGCTGAGTCATAGGTAGGTCCCCATGTTTGCTTGTGTTCTAGTGACTTTAACCACTCTGACATTAAACACTCCCAGTGTCCTCTTTCACCATCTCTGCTTGCTGTTATTCCCAGCAAGGAAGTTGTTCAGTCATAGATTTTAGATGATTGTTAAGATCTCTTCCAATCCAAACCATTCTGTGATTCTACTTCCCAAAGTTCCTTTGAGGTAAAAAAAACTGAGATCTTCTCCAAGTCCCCTTTATATTCTAGAAATTTTAGAAAGTTTAGGCTTTGGTGTAGTAAAAGGTACAGTTGATTTTCAGAAGCAACAAATATCCTTTTTTTCCCCTACATAGGTTCATAACTTCATTGTACTTCTTTAAAGGCTTGCCTATTGCAGGTTTTGTGTACAGCCTAGCATTCAGCATACAAACACCTTCTGTGTAAAATTAACAACTGATGGAAATGTTTGGCTGAGCTAGTGAAGGTTTTTACATTTCCTTTTTCTCAGGATCAGAAGGCTGCCTGAGCTAGATTATTTTCTTGGTTTAGTTTCAGACTCTTATTTTTTGCTCTTTTGCTTTGACAGCATATGTTTAGATGAAAAAAAAAGGGGTGGAGAAGCTCTGTGACTCCTTTGATGAAACATTAATTGGTATCTACACATGCAGAGGTAAAAAAACTGCTATTCTTGAAATAGGATCTCTACCCTTTTTGTGTAAGGGCTTGCATTTCTGAAAGGGATGGATTTCTTAAGCTTATTGGTTTGGATTTTTTTTTAAGTGGAAACAGAGTTTTCTCTTCGACAAACTCCAGTCTCCAATCACTAACTTTGGGCTTGCCTACATTTGGAAATGTACCAAAATAACTATTCCAGAATAAGATCCCAGGAGGATATTTTAGAACTAGATTAAATTAAATTGGAATTAAGAACTCTTATTTTGGAATAAGAGTGTCCACTTTGGGATTTATATTGAAATAAACTGTCTCAGAATAATTGTAGCTATTTTGGTATATTTCCAAGAGCAGACAAGAGCTGAGCAATGTTCTGAAATAATTATATTGAAATCTCATGGATGTGATGGATAATGGAGAAAAATGTCAATACTGAGCTAGAACAATTTGGAGTGAGTGTGTCTGATGGTGTCATACACTTGTTCAGTAGGGTTTTTTGAGTTGAAACAGAAGATCCCACCTTTCAGACTATGTATATAATTTGTTATTTATATTTTAGTAGAAACACTACTGTTCTAGGAACAGTCTCACAGACACAGGTCCCACCTCTGCACAACCTGCAGCCTAGAAATAATCCATTTGCTTTGTAATGCTATAGATGTCAGCATGTCTGTTTTGCAGATAAAACAGGAATTCTCAACTCTTTATAACACTCCTTCTTCATAACACTTGTTTATAACACTCCTTGTTTGTAACACTTATTTATAGCACTCTTTGTTCAGGAAAAACTGCTACTTAGGTTTGGTTTCTTTTCTTGAAGGCAAACAGAAGAGGATAGTTACAAGAAGATGGAAATGATAAAAACCCACATATTTGTTCTGTATTTGTAGTTACTGTGCCACCCCTCTCTGCTTAGTTTACTGTAGGTGGCACGTGAATCATTATTGGCAAGGCAAAAGCCATGTGCTTCATCACATCCTGTGGCACAGAACCAGTACAGATGTGAAATGGATATATCACCCCTATTTACATACACACAGGATGCATGGAGTGGTAGTTTAAAGTAACACTATCTCAGTTAATAAGGAATGCTCACTGAGAAAGTTTTGTTATCTTCCTGGGTAAGAATTTTTCTTCTCCCTTTAGGCACTTTCATTTGTGCCTTGACTCCCAATGAGTGGAGGTCACAGGGATTTTCTCTGTGGCAAGAAAAGGTCACACTCTGTATTTACTCATATTCTAATCTTCCATGTACTTTCAACACTATTTTGGTTCCATACTGGAGGTCTAAGAAAAGGCGTGAAAATTCAGTGGCACAATTTCAAGGTTATCCCACAAGCCAGCAAATCCATGATGTGATTTTTTCTCCCCTTTATGATGTGTCATAATAGAAGAAGTTGATATAATACGAAAGCGAAAGGCAGTTTCTTCCTATCAAATTATCATATCTAGCATCAAGCCTGTGCTTGAAGGTAATTCTAGCTAATCCTTTGTAGCAATAAATATCTATTACATTTATCACATTGAATTTGTTTCCCCTTCATTTCATCCAATTACCTTTTCTACAACTGGAAAATATATCAGAGCTGTCTCAACACAATTTTTATGGATGTTAACTTACTATTCTCTTCTTGATCTTCTGTCAAGATGTGCTTTAATTAAAATGTTCATGTAACTTGTTCAAGTTTATCCTTAACTCCCTCACTATCCAAGAAATTGATGGGTTTGCTTTTAAAAGTGGAATATAGCAGTCCCAAGAACTGGGATAGGACAGAAATTCTGTAGGTGTAAGATGTTATAAGCAGGTTGCTATAATGCCAGTTTAGGATGCTACAGTCAGAGGTCTGTCAGCATTACTATTATAGATATCTTTGTCTGATGTTTTGCTATTTTACTATTAAAATTCCCACAGGAAATACAGATATAAATAGCCTCAATCAGCCAACCTCTTTTCAAATTAAAAAGACATATGGTTTCATAGTGTGAAAAGGCACTCCATAGCTCTGTGACAATAACACTGTATCAGGTCCTAGAAGACAGCAGGTTTTCCCACTGCTTTCTCATAGAGCCTGAGCTGTGGGCTCCCCGCACGATGGCACCTCAGGGATTCCTTTTCCAATGGGAGTGTTTGTGAAGTTTGTGTGCACAGTGCAGGGATGGTGCTGCTGTCTTACCAATTGTATTTCAGGTTTCTTTCAGCTCCTTATCCCCATGTGCAAAGCATGGTGTTAGGCAAGATGTGTGGGTTGCTTATATGTGTTGTTCATATCCAATACAGGCTTTTTTTCGCTGGGGTGATGTGAGGCCAGAAGATGGATTAAGACAGAATGAACAGAGTGATTCAGAAATATGTGATTGGTAAAGGGTTGTCATTAAATGAGGGTGCTTTAATTGAACTCTGCAGCCTTGGCTGCTTTCCTCCAAACTACTCACCGATCCCGACAGTAACAAATAAGGTAAAAATCTTTGGGTAGGTATCTTGTAGATATCATGGAGGCTTCCCCGTGCCAGTGATGAGCAGTGGGCTGCTGGGTTTGCCATCCAAACTGCTTGGCTGTACACGTTGCTTTGCCAGATGTACACAAAGCTATTGTGAAAGCACTTTGGAATAAGGAAAGGAAATACTGGGGGCTATTTCAGCCATTTCAGCCAAGTGACCTTGAGAGAAACATCTACAACACTTTACACAAGTGCAGGAAATGGCTCCTCCTTGAGAGGGAAAAGAGTAGATGTCCAAAGGCTCAATCATAGGAGCCTTTCCAGCTATGAGGGTGAAACTGCTCTCCTCCTTAGGGCCAGCTTGAGGAAACAAGAAAAGTTATAGGAAAAAGGATTAATTTCCTTGAATGTCTTTATTGCCTTCTTCTCAGCATATGTCCTTTAAAGGAGGTGATACAGGAGACTAATTACTGAGGTTAATGTCCTGAAATTCTTCCCTACTCAAGGCTATTTATGTGGTTGAGATGTTAATACCTGCAATCAGTCACAGATTCACAGGGGAAGATGCTGACCTTTTGAACGCTATGGGGCTTAGGCCCCTGAATTCGAGAGTCAGGTGTTGCCTGAAATCCTCTTTTTATTTCAACCATCACAGAACTCCCAAAGGGGTTGTTGCAACAAAACATTTGCAATATGAATGCAAGAAATGGAAATCCTGACTTAAAAAGGGATGCATATCCCCATCTGTTCTGAAGTCTATTTAGAAGCTTTCAGGTTTGAAGGAGATATTAGCAGCTTCTCTCATCAGGGAGGATTCCAGGTGGCTACTGCTCTGCTCCCATTTCCTTCAGAGGATGACCCAGAGGTGGAACTCTGTTGCTGTGGGATGATGTGCTGCTGGAGAAGAAATAAAACTGCCTTAAGGCAGGCTCACAATGCAACAGCCTGGAAGATCTGGCATGTGCCCAAAATACCTATTCCCTTCTGCTCTCCTGGTGCTTCATCAATCATATCACCTGTGTGTCATGATTGTCAGCATGGAGGAAAGTATTTGGAGTGTTCTGGTTTCCTCTTTCACTGGCAAGGTGATTTGTTACTGGAAAAAAAAAAAGTGTTTTTTCATGGATACTAGTTCCTTAAATCAGGAATATCCACCTAGGAAGAGAGCCCACAGAAACAAACCCACTGTAGTAAAAGTCTGTGAAGCTCTGCAATTTGTACTTTTTACAGGAAGATGAATACGGATATGTTAATCCACATTAACATTAATGTTTTAATCCAATTAACATCCACATTGTTACATCAGTTAGACAAAAAGGTGAACCACATTCAGAACAACCTGTTTTTCATACATGCAGACACCCAGACCTGCTCTGGGTGCCAGGTGACAGTGTTCTTTAGAGCTGTGGAAGCTCCTGACTCCAGAGAGTCAGCAGAACTCTCACGGCTCTGGTTGCCAATGACTGCCCCTCAAACAAGACACAGAACCTGTATTCTTCATAGGAAAAGCCAGCAAAATCCAAACAAGCCAGACTCCCAGCTTTTGCAGATGTCTCTCTCTAACACACCAAGAAGCAGCAAGATAAGGGTACAAGGACCATTTCTTTCCCTCCTCACAGGCCACCTTGGAAGACTGATAGATGTGCCAGTAGAGCAAAAGTGCTTAAAGCAGTTAGAACAAGCTAGGGAACATCAGCCTGCACCTTGTCTCCTCAAACCACCTTACCCCTAGAGCATCACACCAATGTAGCCTCAACTGTCTGAGTCAAAAGGGCAGCTACACCAACATTGGCATCCTTCACCGTACAGCAAATGAACTGAGCACCTTCACACGAGTCTATTCCTTTTCCTCTGGAAGGTCTATGCCGCACACTTAATTTGATGTTAAAATATTTGACCATTTTTTCTGCTATATAAATAAACAGATTTTAGCTGAATTATATGGAAAATACTATTTTCATATTTCCAAATTTTTCACAAAGTAATATTAGATAAGCCACAACTTGGACTGAGGGCAAGTGTACTACATTAATAATTTTGAAACATTTTAAATATCAGAAATGTGTAAAATGAAGATTGCGTTCAAGGTTTTTTCCCACCCTTTTACCCACCCTCAAAGCCTTGAGCAAGGGAATAAGTGTAGCTTCAAATGGGAACTTTAGTAGAATTC
This sequence comes from Cyanoderma ruficeps, assembly GCA_008694505.1. NCBI lineage: Eukaryota > Metazoa > Chordata > Aves > Passeriformes > Timaliidae > Cyanoderma > Cyanoderma ruficeps. Next base: position 38,148,504 of record VZDJ01007754.1, on the reverse strand, counting down.
AATTTTAAATTCAGCAGTCGCTAATGTTATTATATCCTTTCTGTGGTAAAGCTCAAATGCCTGGCTCTCTCTGTGATTCCCTGGCTGCAGGCAGCATTCACCATGTACTTTTCCAGAGATTAGAGGTACTTTCATAATACTGATTTTGGTGGTGCATCTTCCTTGTTTCTTTCTTACCTGAGGGCAAACCCAGGTGATCTTGTTCCGAGGATCTCTGACAGTGGCTATTCCATGTCTGGCAGTCACTACAATCTAATTCTGCTGGGCGTAATTACCATAATTTATTCCCTGTAGATGGTTTCCAAAAATAGAAGTAGGTATGATCCTTGCCCTACAAGGCTCACACAAAAGACAGAGAATTAAAAAGACTGGCAGACAGGGGAGAAAAAGTAAATGAAGCGACGGCTATGACAAGTACACTGAGAGAGAAAAATTAAATCCAAATTAGTCCTTTGGTGTGATAGTGAGACTGAATAAGCAAGTTTATTAAAGGGAAAAATATAATTCAACTAAAAGATAGAGATGCATGAATTGCTCTCAGAATAACACACAGACAGCAGCATCCTAATGGTATGAACCCTACAGTACAATTGAAAAAGCTTTTCCTTCAGTTCAAATCACTTGTCTCTGGTGTCAACCTGTCAGTAAGTAGCTTAGTCCTTCCTTAGGAATCCCATCTCTCTCCTATAACTGACTTTAAAATGCATCATTATCTCATTTCCCTGTCACATCCCAAATTGTTTTGAGAGTCTATTGGGCTCTCCACAGGCAATGAAAAAGCTGTGAGCACAGGCCTTGATGTCCAGACCCCTCAACAGACCTTGGATAACAATTCATCTTCCAGGCTGAATGCTCTTGTTGCACGAGGATTTCCTGAAGGTAAGGAAGCCCTTTTGTAAGGCAGGGATGGGGATGCTGCAAACCCCAGACCTGCTTCTTCTCTCAGGGTTTTCATCTCTGTTAGTACCTGCTGCTGCAGTCTCATACATGCTCCTATGTATTTGTCTTCCTCCTGTCCCTGCGATGTGTGGCCCTGCTGCTGTTCCTCTCTGACAGATGACTGAGGTTTGCAGAGGAAACCTGGATGGAACAGGCTTGAGGCTGGCTCTTGTGTGGCCTCATGTGGAGGGGTGATCATGCCTGGCTGAAGTAGCTACTCAGAAAAAAGGAGTATCCAGGCATGAACTCCTGTGGTCACCTAGAAATCTTACCCATTTCAACTCTGGGTGCCATGCCCTAGGCTTTGCTGGGTGACGTTGTGTTTTGCATTTCTACATCCGGAGTATTTTCTGCTATTTATGGGATTTCAGGCTTTACTCATCTTGTTGCTTCCTGCAAGTCTCTGTGGATGTGTCCTTCACGGATAGTACAGCCACGTGCACATGTTTATGTGTAGCACATTTTACCTTGTGGGACACTTGGTGTCTCCAGCACAGGGGGTCCTTCTGCCTTCCTTGGCCTTTGGAACAGGCTGCTTTCGGGGAAAAGTCTATATCATAAGAAAGCCTCCATGGATGGGGAAAAGATATCAATAAAACAATTTATTGCTCCAATTCTGAAATCCCCCTGCAACGTTTACCCTAATATATCACTCTGCTTGCAAGTATATCAGTGGTTGACTTGTCCTATAAAGCCATGGAATTTTCTCCTTTCCTTTGTGTGCAAGAATTTCTGGATAATCTGGTACTGATTTGCTGTTACATCAAATCACTTGCACACATTTAGCTCTGTCTTTTGTGTGTTGATTTCGGGATCTGTCTCAGGGTCTCCATACTGCTGCTCCCAAAGTTGTTTTTGCTGTTTGTTGCTTCCTGTCTTTCAGAAGAGTGAAACATCTGGCCCGAAGGTACAAGCTGCTCTCCACAGTGAGCACACCAGTGATGGCCAGAGGGAAACGTGGCACCTTCCTGTGTCTGTCCCCCACACACTCAGGGAATAGCATGGAATTGCAGCTATGGTGTAATTCCTGCCTGTAATTCCTACCTGTAATTCTTGCCTGTAATTCCTACCTGTAGTTCCTACCTGCCTGTAATTCCTGCCTGTAGCAGTGGGGCAGGAGCTGCCCTGTTGGAGAAGGGAGGTGAGGGCACCACATCTCGTGGGCAGCTGCCTCGCAGGTGTGGAGCAGTGGGAAATCAGGCACTAAGCAAATGCCTGCTTTCCCTGCTGTTGGCTTAGCAGGTGTGTGGGTGTACATGCTGTAGGTGTCTCAGACTTGCTAATAAAGCTAAGGATATGAATAAAGCTTCAGTGCTATTGCACGGTGCTTCTGCCACTGCAGTTCATTGGTAGCAGTGGTTGGGTGAGAGAAGGGATGCTGTGGATGCACAAAACCTTCACCTTCCTACCATCTTTACCTTCTGATTCCATTTCACTGGGAATCAAACAAATTTACAGTGTTTTAACTGGAAAATATTTTGATTAAAGTTTCTCTCTAGAAGGACAAATAAATCTTCATCTTGTGATTAAGAAGGTACCATTAAGGAACTAAAAAATAAAATGTTTACTTATAGAGTGTGTTCCACTGATGGTATATAAGTTGAATATAAGTTTAAGATTATGTCTTTCTTAATGTGGCACATATTTTCTTACACTTTTTTTTAATGCAAGAAGAATGGTTTTTTATTTATCTTTTAGATAAATAGATAAAAATTTAGACACATTTAAAAAGAAAGAATAGTTATATTTGTAGTTTGTTATTGTAAGTTTGCCATGATAGAAACCTATAAAACACTGTTCTGGGGAAGAGAGTGACCAAATGAGGGAAAGTAAATAGTGAGGGTGCACTAAGCTAGGACCTCACCAAAAGAACAAAGCACCACGGAAATGTGGCTGGCTGCAAGTATAAAGCATAAACAAAGCACTCTGATTAGTCAACTAGTCTGCTTCTTAGGTTTATTAAACATGACAAGAAATTTAATAGAGAAATCAAGGTATTTGTAAAACACTAAAGGTGAAACTGCTTGCTGTTTACAATCAGTGATTTTTATGTTGTATTTCATAAGAACTGCCTGTCTCTGTCCATAGCAGAACCGAAAAAAGAATAAAATAAATAAGAAATGATGCATTGTGATCACAATCATAGGCTGTTTATATGTATGCTTCAAATTAAGGGTTTGGTGTCATGGAAACAGGTTCTTCATTTGGAAAGCTCTGCGGCAGTGTGAGAAGGAAAAGACTGGAGAGGGCGAGAGGAAGAGGGAGCGCAGGAGCGCGGCCGTGCAGTCTCCCCAACACCGCCGGCTCCCTCCTCCCTTCCCTTCCCCGGAGACAACGGGAACAGGAGGGCAGGGCTCCCGCGCTGCCTGCCTTACCTCGCTTTGGAATAATGCAAATCATTCCCCCTCTGCTGCTTGTCATCGGCAAGACGGCATGTGGCTTATTTTGTAGTTAATGCAGAGTGTAGTTCTAAGCACTTTTAAAGGGAATTTTTAAAATATATATACACACACACACACATATACATATATATTTATATGTAGATAGATATGTAATATATTTTTGTAAATGGACTTTACCCAAATACAGCATTTATCCACCAAAGCAAATTAATCTAGAATTCCTATAAATACCGTTTGTTCAGTTCTGCTTGTGTACATATACGCATAGTATGTTTTGTGTAATTTTAGTGCTAAAAAGACATTCCCTGTTGCTCCACATCAAAGGAAAGCAGTCATTTATGTAAAGACCTTCTAAAATTTACCAGGAGAGAAACCTCTCCAATGAATGCCGAATTACAATAGATGGCTGGGAATTAACACCACCACTTGCATTGTCCTAGCTTCTATGCCAATTTATGCTCATTTTGTGGGCACAGTTCAGATTACTCAGTAATTGATTGCATTAAGCAGTAACAGGAGAGCTTTACAGGGACTAAAATAAGGGCATGTGCTATATTTCTGCTGTGTTGCTGTCATGAACATCACCAAGGAGCTGAAACAGACTAATCCTATAAAACAGATTTTTTTTTTTTAAAGCATAGTAAAGTTAGATCTAAGATCCTGAGGTGGGATCATGTGAAGGCAGTGGAGATGTTCACGAAGCTCAGGCTGGGATCACAGAAAGATCTGCTCACAGGGCAGTGCGAATCCTTTGCTGCTTTCACGGTGGGGCCAAACGTGTCCCTTCCTTGGGCTCCCAGATGAAAATGCTGCTCTGTTCTCCACCTAACTTCCTAACCCAGCTAAGTGTGAAAGTTTTGGTGATTTGGGCATCTTGCGATGGTGCCTGGATCTTGGGAGACCTGTTGGACAAGTGGTTTAATTTCAAAACCAGGAGAGAGCAATGTCCCCAGTGCAGGGGGAAAGAGCTGCCCACACCAAAGCAGGGGTTGATGTTGGGGGAAGGGAGAGTATCAGTATCTTTGGAAAGGGAAGAGTCATTGAGGAGCTGCTGGCTGCCTGTATAAGTGGGCAGCCCCAGGGGGAATGGGGAAGGTTGCAGGGCATCCATGGAGTGTGTCTGTTTATAAGCAGCTTTCACTGGGCTAATTTATTTCCTGCCCTGTGCCCACCCCCAGAAGTGTCTGCTTGTGGTTTGGCTTCCCGGCAGAGAGGAGTTTCTGTACCCACTGCCTGTTCTCCAGTCTGGGCATGTGGAAGGGCAGGAGAGAAGTTTCAGGAAAAAAATCCAAATGGATTTGTCTGAAACAGATCACTTTGCTTTAAAGCTCTTATTTACCTTCCCTATACCTGAAAGAAATGGTGTTTCTCTTAGCACCAGCACTGAAAAGAAGTTGTCAATTTTTCTTTCTTTAAAAAATAATTTCCACTTTAGGAAATACGCTAAATGAAGCACATCCCCTCACAAACAACCTCTGAGAAAGAGAGAGGCTGCACTTCTTCCCGCTTTTGTTATGGTTCCTGCACTGGCAGAGGGTATCCCGGTTAATTCTGCAGGAAGGACATTTCTGGTGTAGCAGTGAATTCTGCTGAATGGAATTCTGGTGCAGTAAAATCAACGTGCAGCTTTGGCACGGAAGGTTCATAAAGAGGAGTTTGGTGTTGCTGTGAGAGGTGCTCAGCACTGCAGTGGCAGCATCTTACTGGGAAGACATTACCTAACAAAACCAGCTCATTCTTGTCTGCTGTGCAGAAACAGGTGTGTTAAGGAAACTGGAGGTGGAATGGTAATTGTGAGAAAAGTGCTGAATTCTCAGAGGAAAAAAATCTCATTAATGCGGAGGAAAAAAATCCCAACAAACCTTTAAAATTATAGAAATCTTTCTGTTATAGAATAGGATAATAGGTTAGGTAGAAAAGCTTGAAATTCCTTTATTTAGAACCAGGCAATGGAGTGTAGTTTAGCTGAATAGTTCTGCTTCAGACTTTCGTTCCCTTTATTATCAAAGCAACATGAAAGGCATAGAAGCTTGGGCAAAAGAGAAATGACTGTGCAATCTTTCTTCTCCTTGAGTTGTGCCTTTGTGCATGACTTATTTCAGTGTTTTCAAAGGTATTGAGGAACAGGATGAAGAAGTGTGCATTTACTTTGGTGGGTTTATTCAGATCTGGGATGCATTTTGAAATAGCTCTTCCAGTTGCTTGCACTAAGGTCATTTGGTTTGTGGTACGGAGTGACCTCAGAGCTCCTGAACTCTGCTCCTCCTGGATGGAGGAGCGCACCCATGGCTAATCCAGCACATCAGTTCAGACTAGACCATGCCTGAATACATCCCCACTCTCCACCCTCCCTGTCTTTTTTTAAATAGTGTAGCATTAGGTTCTCAGCACTAAGCGTTTATCTCCACGTACATCTTTTAATTGCAATGCAGACACAGCCTTAGGCAATGGAAATGGTTGCTACCCAACTGCTCCCCATCTACATCTTTGGAAGATCTTTGGCTTTCCCTCATTCAGTGGGTTGATAGTATGTGCCCAGTAAAGCTTTTTTTTTGCATGAGAAAATGGCTGTTTAAATAGCAATTATTAGTAGGAAGGTTCGTGGTACAACCTATTGCCATCTTTCTCCTGAATATTCAATGCACAAGATTCCCCTGAGAGACAGGGTCATTAAGGAGCTATCTAGATACATATGCTTTTGCAAGTTTTTCATCTAACTCGAAGGTGGGAATGCAAATTTTGAAACTTGGGGACATCCTGTGGCTTTGTAACACTCTCCAGGAGAGAAGTGCTCATTGAGATGAATAGCTCTCACTCATTCATATTTCTCGTTTACTCATGTAACATTTATAATATGGGTAATGTTCCTCCTTTTATAATAGCTCAGTGTGAGTTACTGATAGAACTTAAAATTACACTTCCTTGTGCTTAACTCTTTCAGATGAGGCTTTGTAGAGCTGTGCAAGGGGCAGAGCAAAGGCTGCTCTGTTGCAGTGGGAGCCTAGGGAGTACTGTGCTGCAGGCAGATTTCCTTCAGTGTGCACACAGGGGTAGCAAAGGAGGTGGGCACTCAGGCCTCCATGGTCTCTTGTCCCTGGTCTCCCTCGATGCTTTGCTTTGCTCTGGGAGCCAAGCTTCCTCATGGTCCTGCCTCCCACCTCTTCTATCCCTTTCCTGGGTCCCGTCTTTTGGGTTGGGAGCCAGCAGAAGCTGTTCTGATGATGCAGGGAGGCGATGGTACTGGAATGCTTGTCGTTTGGGCTTCTTGCTCCTACTTCACACGAGTCTGACTCCACATTATTCTTCACATGCAGGGAAATGTGGTTTGCAAACTCATGGTATGTGACAGGGTAATATTTTTCATCCAGGAGGACACAAACAGCTGTTGTCTCACAAAGGACACCTCTGCTGTGCCATAGAGTTGGATGGTTGCACTCAATGGTCTTAGAAGTCTTTACCAGCCTTAATGATAATATGATGACTCTATGCTTAAAGGATTCAGGTGCTGCCCTGTTTCTCTCTTGAGCTCTGCACTACCATCCTTCATCTCACTAGACACGTACATTTCCACACCAATATCTACAACAAACATTCTAATAGATGTTATGCAGTTCTTGAGTTTCTTCTTTATTGAGATGTGAACTCTGCTTCAGGGTAGTCTTTTCTGTATTGTGATTTTTTTGAAAAAAACTTTCCTCAGTGTCTTGTTTTTTGTCTGTCTAGTTTTGGAGGAGGATCATGGCTGCTTCATGGAATAAAAGCCTGGGAAAAGATTTCTTAGCTAGTCTTTTTAGATGTAAAATTTTCAATAAATACTTTTCACAGACATTTTGAGACTCCTGCTTGCCTTAATAGCTGTAATTAAGGCTTGAAGATGTATTTGAATTAATGGAGGTCATTAAAATAGTGTTTTAACTATAGAACAAGAACTTTCTTAAGTTGCAGTGTGATGTCAGGGGTGAAAATGGTTGGTACTGGTGACAGAGACAGCAAGAGAGGAGAAAGAAAAGAAAAATGAAGCACCAGCAATAAAATCAAGCAAGTTTGTTTAAGAATGGCTGCTCAGTCCTTACAGTAGATTTTTCAGTTCATCTCTAGGACTATGAATGTTCTGTATGCAAAAATTATTTACAAAAAAATATTCACCTTGTTCTCCTCAAGACAAAAAGGAATGACTTGGCTGGCTTCACTGCCAATATAAATTGGGCAGTAAATATAAGGAAAGTACATTGAAAAAAATGTGGACAAGACTTTGAGCAATTGTCCCAGCTCAGGAAGGAGTGAGGAGGAGCTTGGGATGGGACTGGTGTGGTGCTATTGTTGGGAAAAAAGCTTTTGTTTTCATCTGTATCTCATGTTGTTAAGACGTGTGGGGAATGCTTCTGACGTGATGGAATCTAGTGGTTTGCTGTCCTGCACTAGCTTTTGTCTTAGCAGAAATACAGGAATATTTTGTATTCTGAAATAAAGAAATAAAATCCATCTTTCTTTCCATCTACTTGAATTGGTGTTAGATTGGACCCTAAGTATTTTAAATAGATTTGTCTCAAATTTCAGCATGAACTTGGTCAAAATTAAAACATTAGCTTGGAAACAGAATGAAGGCATAGGGGAGGACATAAATGACAGCTGGGGGAAAAAGACCAGTCAACAAGTTATTATTCTCATCTTCCCTTTCAGTTTTCATTACACATCACCTGATACCTAGGAGGGATCAGTTTGCTGTTGGGAGCTGTAGGCACCACCTCAAAACAAAGAACAATAACTGTGAAATGCAGAAACCCTCTGGCACATGAGCTCCAGATCTTGCTGTAGCCATGGTGTTTGTTTTGTTTTTTTTTTTTTTTTGTAAGTGCCTTGGATGGTGGCACTGCTGTCAAATCCAGACTCTCAAGGTCTGTAGATTACAGTAAAGGGAGGAGGATGATGCAAACAATTGTAGACACTTAGATAATCTATGCTTTACCAACTTAGGTAAAAAAATATCCAAGACAAGGAAGACATTTTAGAAAAAATAACCCCACAAAAAGCAGCATGATGTGGCAAAACACATTGTTCAAAGAGCATAACTCGATATTTTAAAATATGAGCTTTTTTTAGGCTAAAGAAGCACTGACTAGCCTGCCATACAGGGAAGGACCTGCTCTGTGTTAGTAAGGAAAGCTAATGTTGTTCTTCCAGAATATTTAAAGCATATCTGGAAAGTCCTAAGAATCTCTTGATCGAAGGAAATGAAATGTTTTGCTCAATTCCAATTTCAGTTGCTTCATTTCAAAAGTAAAAAAGCAACTTAAGCCAATAAATGCCTTTGGAAAAGGAAGGAAGTAGTTCAGAATAACTATGTTTGAAAAGATCAGATTCCACTTGATCATAAAAAAATATTGAGAGAAGGGCTTAATGTGTACATTTATTAGATTAAAATGAAAAGATGGGAAAATAATGAAAGAATCTTACTGCTCCACAGGGGGTATTTCTAAAAATGTGAACACTTTTTGTTGTTGTTGTTGTTTTGTTTTGTTTAAATCTATGTTATAATTTTGGGGGTGCTTTGTCAGACTGTGTGTGTGCATACAAATAACAGAGAAAAGAAACTCCAAGTGCTAGAACTGGCAAGCTTAATTTAGGTTTTTTAAAACAATCAGTGCTGGTGGTGATGGTAGTAGTTCTCTTTCTGTGTACTCTTTCTAACATGACTCATTTGTTTGTGATTAAAAATTTAAAAAGCCACTTCAGGCATCCTGTGAGGATTTTCTGCAAATCCCTGAATTTGTGTCAACGGGCCCATATGCAATTTTAGCTCGAAAAATGCCTTTGTAAATCTGCCTTCTGGCACCTAGGATGTTAATAAAGACGAGGTCATGCCCAAAATATGCCTCTTCTATCATTGCTGCTGTAAATGGGAGATGTTTGGCCTTTAATTGGTGTTGGCTCATCCTGTGTGATCATGAAACGTTATAGTAACACATGGGGTTTTTATTGTAATTCCTTTGCAAGGGACATTCTTGCTTTTTTCCCTTCTCTCTAGATCGCTGTTTATCAGCCCTGCCCAAAGGAGAATGCCATGTATTCTGTAATGATTATTTGTTCTCTAACCCAATGAGTGGATGCATCATGATTTGCCCGTTCATGTTTATCTCAGCTGTTCAGTGAATTTTGCTAAACCCAGCCTCTCTATCCATGTGTCTCTTTGTCTTTATTCATGGGACAATCTTTTTTGTTTGTATTACAAAGGTTTTCATTACACCTTTTCCTCATCTTGTAACTGAAATCTGCCAGTTCTCAGCCAAACCAACCATTCGTGTTCAGGACTGTGCTCTTAACTTTTGAAGGATGTGGAGATCTGAAAAGGTGATTTTAGTCAGCTGCCTGGTTTTCCTACAAGTTCTTTCTGGGGCTCCACAAAGGGTTTTTATGGTATGTATTTCAGACTGAGAGAGTTGAAAGGGGACTTGTGTATTTGCAGTATAGAGTAGGAGAAATTGATACCTTAGGAAGGCTGAAGACAAATCTGAGAAGGGGATAAAGAGATATTTTGATAAACACTTTTGTCTGCTTCTCATCTGAGGTTATGTGAGCCATCTTATACTTAATTATTTTATTCATCTGGTTCTGGTTTTGTAATCTGAGGTAAAAAAGCTGTTTTACACTGGAAGTGTGTTAGAATTAATTCCTCCAATTTTTTTGTTTTGTTCATTGCAAAATGATGTTGTGTGTCATTATATGATGAATACTGTGCTAGCATGACTATGCTGAATTTTGTCAAGGGTGAACTGCTGCATATACCTGAAGCCACACTGAAAATCAAGGTGGAAATCCAAGTCAGAGCAAGGCAATTTGTTTTATGAGCTGGGTGATTCACCAGAAGCAAATGAAAGATCCAAGAGAATCAGTCTGATGTCAGCCGAAGATTAGTAACACATGAGGATTTCTCATAAAAATCCAGTTCTGACTAAATGTTTTTGTTGTAAACAACTGCTGCCGAAATGATACATGAGAAGAAATACCTACTTCATTACAATGCTTGGAGTCTTTCTCTTTTCACAATATAAATGCACCAATTTTCTTTGGCTTTCATAGCTCTGGCAGATAAAGTGTAGAGGGCTGCTTGAAGGATCACCTAGTTTAACCTTTATTAGCACATGAATGCATGAAACAGTATTAAATAGAAAATAGAAAAGACTGAAGATCATATCAAGTGTTCTGTTTGTATTTACAGGTTGGACTGTAATTTGTGAAGATACTGGATGACAGGTCTTTGTCTGCCTGGCTGTTAAATAGAAGGGGTTGGAATTCTAGAGGTAATAAAGCAAGAAAGATCCTCTCTTTTATTGTTTTGATTGCTTTTTTTCTTAAATATATTTAACAGTTTCTCTCTCTGCTGGAATAAAAAAATTGTAAATTCTAAGTGTGTCATTTGGCTTTCAAGACTTTATTCAGTGTCAGAATGTGACAATGCTCATTTGTTTATACCCTTTGACATAATAAATACGGAAGTATGAGGTATAAATCTTTTTTCTGGAGATGCTGTTGAATTAAAACCCTGTTGTAATATTCCTTAAAATGGAAAGTTTAATTGTAAGTGAGTTGAACACTGTGAAAACATGCAGCAAATACACAGATTTTTTCCCCCATTTGTATCTTGTATACTGGGCTCTTGAAATCAACCTATTGGGTTGAATAAGTTCTTTATAGTGAGATTTGACTGGGGTGAGTAGGTTCTCTAGTGAGGGAATTCGCATACACAAATTGTTTTCTGGAGTTCATTGCTAAGCTCCTTGCTTCCTCTCGGAACCCCAAAAGACAGATGTAAAAGAGTAGAAAGAGCTGTCCTATAAGCCAGAGGACATCAGTTTGCAACTCATGCATGTCCAAAGGTGTTGAGCAGAAGATTCACAAGGTAGACACCAGGAACTCATTTTCCATGGGATGTAATTTTCCTGTTCAAATTTCATTTGCTACAAATAATTTAGTTCTCTGCACTTCCTAATTGTGCATGAACAGGAATGAAAGGGTGGCCTATAAACAGACCTTACCAGAAACTACAAGCAGGTTGGCTAAATGTAGCTTTGCAGAGGCAAGAGACATTGCAGAGTTTCTGTGCCAAACCAGGTTCAGCTGCTTCTAATCCGTATTCTGCTGCAATTTAATATCCACGTCCCCCTGCTCCATCAAAGTCACTATAATCTTTGTCCCTGCTTTTCCTCCTCGTGTTCAGGCGGCAGGGCTGAGGGCAGTGAGCTGTGAAGCCTCCTGCTTGCTGCTTCCATTGCAAGGTGCAGGAACACTCTGCGTGGGAGTGGGGAAGTGGGCAGGGGATTCCCATCTGGGGAGGGGTAAAGGGGGCACACAGAGCAGAACTAAGAGAAGGATGGGAGTGTCTGAGGGGTCCCTTCTGGGACCATGAGTATTTTTGAAAGGATTACGGTACCTTGTCCCTGCCACGTGCTGTAATTTCCCAAGTGTGTGCATCTAATCACAGCTGTCACTTACTCAGATAGATGGAAAAGATTTGAGGTTTTTTTTCTCCAACATCCAATATTCCTCACAGAGCCACATAGCTCTGAGTAGAACTTCCTGTTTTGTGGAAAAAAAAAAAATAAAAAAAAAAAAAGAAAAAAACCCCCAAAAAACAAGACAGGTGTTTTGTTTTGTAAGAGCCTGTCCTGATCTCTGAGGTTTCTGTCAGGGTGGCATGGGTGAGGTTGTGCTTTGGTGGGTTTGCTCTGCATTGTGGCAGGAGGGGAGGCAGCTCAGGGGGGTGGGAGTGGGCACTGGGGCCAGGGGGCTGGATCACTGGTGTGTCTGGCAGTGCTCAGGCTGACAGGGTCACCTTTGGGGCTTCACTTTCAGCATGCTGAGCTCTCTGTCCTCTCAAAATTGCCCAGATGAAAAATGCTCTAGTGGGAACTTGACCTTTTCCTTCCTGGTCACCAGAAGTCTCGGGGAAACAATAAACTTTTATCAAAATCAGTGTTTTCTTGAGAAAAGGTCACTATTGTTTAAAAAAGAGGAATTTTTTTGTTTGTTTTTACTGGCTGGTTTCTTTGTTTAGTTTTTCGTGAGGGGAGTGCAAAAAACCTATCTGTTTCAAGGAATGGATCAGTTTGCTATAAATCAAAGGGAAGTGGAAATGGGCTGGGCACTCCATGAGAATCATAAGCTTTGGCTGAGAAACAGATTTCTTTGTTTCCATTAAAGTTAGCCAGTTCAGGACTTCCAGCTTGTCTTAACAAATCATTAGTGAATGCCCTCTTCTCCCCCTATAATTTTTTATATTAAAGAAGAAAGCTCAGCAGAGGTTATTTCTGTCTCTTTGGTGGAGGCTGGGAGCCTTAGAGAGAGAGAGAGAGGGGGTCCTGTGTGGACTGGTCCCAACATACTTATTGCTTGAGCTGATTAAGATGGCTTTTCATACAGTATTGAAGACTTGGAGAAACTCAGAAATTTTGTTTTATGTTAGTTGACTGCTGAAAGTCTGAATTTTGAGAGTAAAATAAAGCCAGAGCCACTGAGAAGTCATTAAATCTTCAGTATGTTTTCTCTTTCTCTGTTTTGACCTTGTCAATGTAGAAGGTCTTCAATAAATCACAGAACTCAAAACATGAACTTTTGGGGACTAATTCTTAATTACATAGCACTTACAGTCTGAATTATGGTCTTTCTTGGAAAACCTCACAAATGTCAAGTTTTAAAAAAGAAAGTAAGTGGTAAACATTTGAGGGTGATACCACATGTTTTGCATGTTAAACAACATGATAAAACATAATGCAGCTTAACTATGGCATGGCAACAGGTCTTCCAAGAATAACTGTGCTTTTTGCAAATGAGCCCCACCAATTTGTTTCAAACTAGGCTGGGGCACCAAAGTATTTTAACCGAAGTCTAGAGAAAAATCAACCTTTGGATGAGTTAGAAATGTACAAGAAAAATATAGGATGATAGGAGAGGTTGTTTTTATAAAAAAAATTTCAGAATATTTCTTCTCTCAAGCTATTAACAACAGTGTGATTGGTTAGATGTGGACTTAATTATATTAGAGGTCTTTTCCAACCTTAATGATTGTGTGATTCTGTGATCACTTGGTCTTGTGAGAGGCATCTTCCCTGTCATGAATGCCATTTCATAAGCAGTGCCAAACAGCTGCAGAGCACTGTCATTATTCAAATGTCCATAAAAACAACCTGGCTTTACAAATGAATATAGAGAATCCTGTAGATGAAAAATGAATTGGAGAGTGACTAAGCAAAGTCAGATGGATCTTTTTGGTGTAGAACCATCTTACGCTGTTAATGTCTCTTATTTAGATAAAATCTTCTATACTTATGGATCAATGCTGGTTGTAGGGCTGCAATAGCAACGGTGCTTCCATGGGATGAGCAGCACAGGCAGCCCAAAGCATTTAGTGGCACCAACATTTCCTATAAATTAAGTGTGCTGAATTATATTTTATTGACAGAAAATAGCTAATTTGTCTCAAGGCATCTGGCTTATGATTTTATTAATCTGCAGGATGCCTAAACAAAGAAGCATATATATAACATTATGTCAAAAGGATAATTATTTCTGGAAGGGTATTGCTTACATATGAGACATGTTGGTGTTTCATATAACAAGCAGTGGAATAATTGTCAAGGCTGTACATAATCAGAAAGTATCTCAGAAGAGGATAAAATTCAATAACTTTTCACTGGCTTCTTGAGAAAAAACATTATGCATACATACATACATAATATATATAATTGTTATATATCTATATATCTATCTTCATCCTAGCTTTAGTTATTTTTGTGCATTTAATAATAACATTTCATATTCTGTCAAATTCCATCCAGGCAGTTAACAGACATTAATTGAGATCCATGGTCTCACACCTGTCACTTTGATGAGAGATGGTGGAGTGGAAATGGAAGGAAAACGAAGGGTCTGACAGCCAGAGAGGAGGGTGTCTCTGGGTAAGCAGTGTGCTCAGAGTCTGCCTGTGATCCCTTCCTCGTGCTGCCAGTTCTGAGAGCTCTACTGCAGCTTTTGGAGTTTTCCTTGAAGTTCCCTGTCTGAAGTCACATTACTATATTGCATTATGAGGAGGTTTCACTGTCAGAGAGACCAGCCTGGATAAGGGTACTCCAAAGCCTCAGAAAACAGAGTGTAAAAGAAGAAGTAGCTTTTCTATTTGAAATATAATGAAGGATATTTCATAGATTTCATAGAATCATGGAAAGGCTTGGGCTGGAAGAGACTTTAAAGGTCATCTAGTTCCCACCCCTGGTGACTTCTGCAAGTGCAGGGCTGTTGGGATGTTTCTCTGAGCCAAACAGGCGGTCATGAATCTCGGGAGAGCATCAGCAATTTTCCCCTGAATTCAGGAACAGGCTCCAGACTCCACATTTTCTTTCCCAAGACTTTCAGTCCAAGCCTGTGGTTCTTGGCTGGATGATGATGCCTTCAAGCTCCTGTTGGATCAGTTCTGCTGGTGACACACAAGGAGTTTGGAACTGGTCCTTTAAATCTGTGCCAATGGTGCTGGGGCACTGACTGCCAGTGTGAACCAGCCCAGGGCACTGGCACTGGGGCTAGAAAGTGCTCAGAGCTGTTTAACAAGTTTGAGGTCTTTCAGCAGACCTTGTGGCACCCAGCTGAGTGAGAGTGAGCTCCCTGCTGAGATGGCAGCTCTTTAAACTTCTTGCACATTACTTTGCAAATGAACATCTGCCCTGCTTGAATGATGTTCCAAAGTTCCCCTTGTCCTCCAGAAAGCAACCTGAAGCTACAGGTATGAGCTGTTGTCTTGGGTTATCTAACTAAAAAATATTTATCTATTCCAACCTGTTGAAACCAGCTGGGGAGGTGTTTTCTTTATCTCTTGTAACTCCAGGGTGAGGGGCTGGCTGCCTTCTGTTACTGGGCCAGCTGTTACAAGCAGATGGGGCAGTGTTCCTTATCTCTTCCACAGCCCATCCTCCCTTCAGGGGGGATATCTGCTGTTAATGGGCCATTAAGGCTCACCAATGACTGATACAATTACATCATCCCATTGTGAGATGCTCCACCCAGTGGGGGGAGCCAAACCATTCCTACCTAGATAAAAACTGAGATGTAGGAACACCAGGCATCTCTTTTTCCACTGGATTCCCGGAGGAAGACTGGACCCATCTAATCATTACTGATCCTTTCTACAGGACCATCTCTACTCCAACAGAATCACATCTGACACCCCAGGAGGGCTTACTTTGGATTGCTTCCAACACCTTGACCAACAGCGTGTCAGGTTGTATTTCTGACCCTGTCAGGGTTTCTCGGAATTTTTTTGCTTGTTTTTGTACTACTACATTTTTATTCTTAATACTCCTAGTAAAGAACTGTTATTCCTATTCCCAAATCTTTTCCTGAACGTCTTTAATTGCTTTAATTGCAAAATTATAATAATTTGGAAGGGGGGGCGGGTACATTCTCCATTCCAAGGGAAACTCCAGCTTTCCCTGACAGATGCCTGTCTTCCCAAACCAAGATAGCAGTCTAGCCAGAGCACTGTGGTCTTAAGCCAGGTGGTTGCTGCTGAAGTTGTCACAGCAGTGAGGCAGGTTAGGAGCCTTGCTAGGCTGGCTTCTTGTCCCAGACCTCAGGCTTAGGTCTAAATGGCAAGATAGATGTGCCGTGGTATGCCAGGCCTCCCTGTGTTTGTTACACCCAGTTGGTATAAGACATTGAGCTGTGAGCAGGCACAATGATCACCCAGCATTTTGTATCCACTTGGAATCAATACAACATCCTTTCTTCGTTTGGCAGATTTAAGAAAACTTCTAAAAGTACACACAGCACACTCACATGAACCTCCTCCCCTTGCCAAGACTATCCATGATCTCTGTAGCCACTATATATAGTAGATTACTCCAGAGAGCCTATAGCTGTCCCAAACTTCTATCTACACCTAAAGATGTGGTTGGGCTAACAGATTAAAAATTCATTATAAAAACCAATCAACCAACCCACCATCATGTAATTTAGCACTGCATTGTATTATTCTAATTTATTATTTAGAATAATAATAAATCAACACACACCTATAAAACAGATCATATAAATGAATACTATACAGCTGGGCTAATGTTACAAGAGTAATGCTTGTCACTCAGCCAAAACCACTTTTAGGTGTGGATGGCAGGTATGATGTTTGCAGAGCAGATGCTGCTTATGTTGAGTGAAGCTGTCTCCAAGTGCCTCTACAGGAGAGATGGGCACAATCATCTGATTCAGCTGGGATTAGGGCTGTGTAATTTAGTACTGTAGAGAGATGAAAAGATTTTTACGAGGATGCTGCCTGTTAGTGGAAGGGATAAATTGGAAGTGCTGCTAAAAAACTTGGGGTTTTGCTTTCAGATACAGGCAAAGGACTCTATAGAGAGAATTCACCTCTTAATCTCTGAGTAGCAGAGAACTGGCCATGTGACAGAGAGAATTAAACTGAATACTGTGGTCATTTAGTTACTGTTTTGTCAGCTGAGGTTGTCTGGTTATCCAGAGATCACATGCATACTCTTTCTGTTTGTAAAAGCTTTCCTTAAATAATGCAGCCAGGTAATCAAGCCTCACTCCAGGATACAAAAATATTTATAATTGCTTTTCTATGTTTCAAAACTTTGATAAAACTTAAGAATTTATATCTAAAACTTTCACTGCCAAAACATGTGCACAATTTCTATTCTCTGAAACAATTTGCCTGTTTACAAGAAAGAGGGTTCAACATTGCTCAGGTAGGGCTTTAGGGCAGGGCTGGAAATCTGGGTGAAGAGCAGGGCTGCTGTCAGGATCTGTGCCTTACTCTCTCTGTGAAAATACCCCTCAAGACTGAAGTTTCTGCTAGCTGATTTCATTCTGTGTGCAGAATGCTCATATTGTGTGTGTGTGTGTGTGTGGTGGAGAAGGACATGGGGATGGGAAGGGCAGGTTGGGGATGAGGAAAGGGAGGCAGGACGGAGCCCTGTGGGATGAGGGCAGGGCTCAGGTGGGACCGAACCGAGCCATTGAGAGTCACAAGGTGACAGGAGGGTTGGACCTGACCTGAGGAATAGAATAGCTCAGGTGCAAGGGCAAAAATTGACTTACTGCCATTGTGGAGTGTAGTTCCTTTTGCTAAGGAGCCAGAGTGGCCATTTGCCATTGTCATCTTTGTGACACCTATGCAGAGGATTATTCCTGTCTCAGGGTCACTTCAGGGCTGCAAGCATGAAACCTGGGAACTTCCTAGCCCCTTCTTCACTTGTCTCATGAGTTTTCTTACAGCACCAGAAGGAGGTATGGAACTAGAAAAAAAAAATCAGTTTTTAACTTGGCTGTGCAAAGCTGACTTTCCAATCCTGAATAGTAACAAGTGTAATTTTGAGTTACTTGCTCACCCTCCACATACAGGGTTTTTCCACAGCATTGTAAATAGTTCAGGGTACATGGGTTGGGGGATGTGTCACAGCTATGGGGAGAAACTGTCGCCTCCAGGACCTCTGCATTATTTGCTGTGGGAATTGGGAATCTGTGCAGTGAAAAAGATGGAACAAGAGGAAGTCTTCTGGGATGGGCTGTTAAATACTGCCCTGGAGAACTTTCTTTTCTTCCTGACATGCCAAAATTCCAC
Organism: Cyanoderma ruficeps; assembly: GCA_008694505.1. Taxonomy (NCBI): domain Eukaryota; kingdom Metazoa; phylum Chordata; class Aves; order Passeriformes; family Timaliidae; genus Cyanoderma; species Cyanoderma ruficeps. The sequence continues at coordinate 38,130,540 of VZDJ01007754.1, read as the reverse complement.
TGGGATTTAAATCACACCACTTCACTGACATTTCTCACAGGTGATGCCTGTGTGTTCTTCAATTTCTGGATTTCTTATCTGAGCCCTTCCATCTGACTTGTTGAAATGAAATGAGGAATGCTTGGAGTTTCCAATGGAGACCAAGAAACTCTGCATTGCTGAGGAGAAATGTAGTGCAATAAAATGCCTGGTTCCCTTAGAAAGTCGAACTATAAACTTTGAAAGTGAGTTAGGCCTGTTGACATTAACATCTCTTTGCCTCAAGCCTCTGTTTGTAAAATGGATGTAAGGAAGTTTCCTTGCCTCACAGGACATTTGGGAGAACAAGGTGCATTGTTCTTGAGAAAATGCTCATATGCTGAGAAGTGATAGGGAGGTGGATAATTCTGTCTTACAATGGAATTTGAGTAACTCGTAATAAGGGTGGCATTGGTGAAGAACTGAACAAAGATGGAAACAATACCGGGACTTAACAATCTATTTTGTCATTTCCCAAGTGAGGAATATCAGGTGAGCAGTGCTGCCCTGTCTATTCTGTGTAGAAAGGACAGGAGTGTGATAGAGAGGGTGGCTTATGCAGTTAAAAGATACCACAACACACATGATGGAGCTAAGCTAGGTTTGCAGGAGCACAGCCCTGCCTCAGCATCTCCATGCTTGGTACTGTCTCCCTGGGCTGTGGATGTGCTGCACAGCACCCACTAAAAGGCACCAAAAGGAAGGGCAAGGAGGGTGACAACAAAACATGGTGTAGCAAAGCCAAGTGCCCTCACCCTGGGGTGCTCTCTGCCCTGAAATGCTTCTGCCCAAAGGTGCTCCTGCACTCAGAGCCAGCAGGCTGTGGGAGCTCAGGTACCAGTGAAGACTCACACATGCAGCAGGGCTGAAGTGGAGAATTAATTTGCAATTCAAATGTAGTTACTGAGGTAGATAAATTTAATTATTTAGAGACATTCAAGCCAGATTTCCGAGTGCCACACTCATGTGTATTTGTCAAAAACGATCACTTGCTTCATTTACTCTGCAATGATTTTCGTATTTTGAATTGTCACCTCAGCTCTTAAAGTTGTGATGTATGGCTGGCACTGAGATATCTGAGGAACTCCAGACAAAGAGTAAATGCTTGGGAACGTGGCCGAGGCTGTTCTTGCTCCAGTATGACAATGAGCAGGCTGCACTGCTTAGTGCTTGCCATCAGAGCGAATACACACCACCATCTGCCAGGTGTACATGGGGAGAAAGCCAGACTACCATCGTGCCTAGGTGTGTAACTGTGTGGAGGAGGCCAGGAACAAAAGCCATACATTACAGAAAATGAAGCCTCAGCAGATGAATTCCCTGTGAGGTAGTGGGAAAATCTTGCTCGCCCTATTTACCTCTGTGATTTCATTGATGTGAACTTTCATGAGAAAGGCAGGGGGAAGCTCTGTTGGTCTGATGAAAGACACAGAAGGAGCATGCTTGAGATGGAGATGGAAATTGCAACCCTTTGGTAGGGCAGAAATGGAAAGAAATTGGGAATAGATGTGCAGCAAGTTTCCTGAGAACATACATTTAATTTTACTCTTTTCAGATGCATCATTGTGAACAGTACACAATTTTCAGCCCAGGCAGATCTGGCACTAGCGTATTTTAGAGGCTTTTCAAGTGGAGTGGCACACTGCAGCTTCAGGCCCTCTGTTCCTCATGATTAATGCATCCTGCTTTCTGTGTACGAGGAACCTCGAGCTGCACAGGTACTCACAGGCACATAAATGGGAAGAATTCAGAAAGGATTTTTCTGACAACCCTGGTGGCTGAAAAATACAGAAAAATTTCCTTCTTTTCACCTGACCTCATATCTTTGGTGAACTCCATTTGTCCCCAAATAAGAAACCTTATTGTTTTGCATTTTGATGGATGATTCTGCTTTACAATATGACATTTTATACATGACGTATAGAGTATTTCTGGAAAGGGTCTTATTGTGCAAATCAAAGATATGCTTTTGCATAATAACCAAAGATATTGTGAGACAGTGTCCTTAAAAATAATATTTATTCTATATTTTTATTTTATTTTATCAAATTTGTTTTCTACCTGTTGTACATCATTGTGACACATTCTTTTGTTAAAAGACCTCTAGAGGAAAATACTAAGTTTTCTTTCCTTCTATAATATATGCTTAGATACCTTGACTTTTAGGACAAATCCACACTCTGTTTTAGGGAATAGATATAGATATTTTTGATTATATAGGCCACTCAAGAATATATCTTAATTTGTTCTGTTGCTTAGGTATACAAAGCACACGGAACATGAAACTGTAAGTCACTCCCTCTGCCTAATCAACGTGATTGTATATTATCTGTCTTCCCTATCAAAAGAGACATACAGAGAAGCCTACAAGCCTGATGGTTCCCTATGGATCATCATGGTCTGGTATCTAGACTGATGTCCAAATGAAGAATAATTAGTTTTTTGCATTGGCAAAATGGTCTTGAAGACCTGAGCCTGTTAGATTTTAGGATGTGCTTTTCAGCATTAGTGTTTCTGACTCAGGCTGATGTGTGGGGCAATGTGCTCCTCCCCATGTCCCAGCAGGCAGGCAGGGAGACTGGCAGCTGCTGGGAGCTGTGCCTGCAGTGTCCCTGCTGTCCCCTCCTCAGTGTGCAGCACCTGGGCTCACGTGGTGGAAACCACATATCTGGGAAGAAGTGGGGCTCCCCTCAGGCAGCTGAGCCATTGGGGTGGGACAGGGCAAGGACAGGGCAAGGACAGCCTGGCAGCCTGACCACCTCCACCAGAGGCAAGAGTTGGGGTCCCTGAGGGAGCAGGGCTGGGGTCTGGTGCTGTGCTGTGCCCCTGTTTCAGACCAAAGCCCCACTAGAGATAAAATTAACTGGGACATCAGTGTCGGCACCTGTGAGATCGATGGAAAGATAGGAAACAGGCGTCCCCAAAAACTCCAGAAACCCTCAGACCACCTGCCACCCCTTCTGGGTTGTCATGGCCCTCACTGGCTCCCCGTCCCTCCCGGTGACACTGTGTCCCCCTGTGCTCAGCCACAGCTCTCCACCCCCATGTTCACCTGAGTTTCAGGTCTGAAAGGAGACCTACTCACTCATTTGCTAACTGTGCTGATGAGGTTCAGGATTTGTCTGGACTGCCAAGAAATCTTTGAATTGGTTCCACTAGTGAAGCATTTATCTAACTCTTATGTGACACTATTACTTCCTTGTCTGGCCCCTCTTTGCAGGTGTCTCATCAGACCCATCGGGCGGATGGATGGAAACATCCCTGGTCCAAGAAATGTGGCCTCATCGTGATGATTCAAGCATTTGAGTACTCACTTTATATGTTACATTGTAAATCTGAGGTATTGAAATGATTGAGTAAGTTGGGGGTCCTCATAAAGTTTTCAGTGCTTTTTTCCTTTGCAAAGGATGGGGGAGAGGCCAGGCAGTCCTGAGTTCCAGTTAAAGGAAACAGAAAATACCACTATTAATAGGTAGTGGAGAGGTGCTGGTTTACTAATTTATTTGGTTTTCCTGTGCCTCCAGTTTGCATTAGGTCCAATGACTTCATGAAATTTGAATGAGTTTACAATATTTTTCAGATAAGACCAGTCCTCGTGCAGAGAAAAAAAGAAATGTAAGATGTAGTATTCAATTATGCAAGAATAGGGAGAAAGTACAGAGCAGCTGACTCAAGGCAAATAGACTGAGTGTTGGACAATGCTGTGGTGCTGCCATTCTATCCTTTAATGATGATTTATTAAGAACAGACAATATGTGAGCTCTCCCTCACTGGCTTCTCTTCAGCTGAATGCCATCAACTCAGGAAGGCTAACAACAGTGGCTTTGGGGTAGACATATGTTAGAAAGTGTGTCAGAGGCTACAAAAAGATGGAGAAATGGTGCAGGTATGGAAAGAGTATTGAATTTACCTTTTCTACAATGAAAACAGCATGGATTTGAATGCTGCTGTTGCTATCGATTCTTGTTGACTTCATTGGGAGATACATGCAGTCAGGGATGTGGAGTTTGATTTTATGTGGCTAAACATTTAAGCAAAGCTGTCAGTGGCTTTTCAAGGCAAAAATTCAATTACTGGGGTTTTGACATCACTATCTATTTTCTCAGAATTATTTCAAGATCTGGTATCATCCCTGCCTTTTCCCAATATCCTTGTTTTTATTCACTGTTTCTTCTTTTCTACTGATGGCATCTCTATATTTTGCCTTCTTTTTCTGCTTTTTTCCCATTCCACTTATTTCTGAGACATTCCCCCCTCCTTCTGTTAACCTCTTTTCTCTCCCTGTATGCTTTCTGTTCTTTCATTTGCTCCTTTTTATCTCCCCCATGCAACCTCTCTCACTTCTACGTTAATAGGCTAACCACAAACAGTCAGATGTTTAAGCTGTCTTTTTATGGCAGTAAAGAGAATGAGCCTTTCCATTTGTGAATAAAAGTATTCTTGATAACTTTGAATGACTTCTTCTAGCAGTCTGAGATGGTGAAAGAGGAAGCCCGAGGTGAGCTTCTGAGGAAGACGATTCTGCTAAGGCAAATGCTGCAGTGTATATGGCATTCTGCATTCTGAAAATGTTAACAAAGAAGGAATTTGAAAGAGCTGGACACACTAAACTTCTAATACAGGGTGTCTCCTTGTCAAGTGCCTCAACCAAGACGAATATTTTGTTGTGTTCAGTTACCAAACCCTTTAAATGTCTGCACTGAAATCACTAGAAAATTTATAGAACTGCCTCTGTATAATGTGATTATCAAAAGATCTGACTGCATCTGGAAAAACAACTGCAGTTCAAGCTTTCCTTCCTATTCAAAATTTGCTTGCTGAAGGCCCTTGCCCGTTCTCTGTCATCATTTGGCATTCTCAGCGTTTCACACGACAGGAACAATGCCTGCTGTGTTAGCTGGTCTGTCTGGCATTCCTAAGCATCATGACAGAGGTGGATTGAAAGTTCTCCATACAAGCATTTAATTCTCTGTTCCAAGAAGCAGAAGAAGTTCCATGGCCTGTACCCAAAATGGAGGAGAATTCAAGTATGATGGCAATTTCCTTCACGTAGGAACTCTTAAATGAGATTCAAAACTAAGGTCATAATCCTGTGCCTACCTGTTGTGTGCAAACAAAGTGCAAGCATACATGTGATACACAGTTGGACTGAATGACCCTAAAGGTATTTTCCAATGTGAAGTATTGTCTATGATAATGTTGACCAAGAACAGCCAATGGAAGAGATAGGGAACATTAACAGCAGAAATGGGATGCCTGGAGGACTGCTTCTTTTCTTTCCCTAGGTAATCTTGCTTCTCTTTAGCTGGTTAATTTGGAGAGTGGGAGCTCAAGAGGGTCCTTAATTTGGGACTGGCAGTAATTCCCACCTGCCAGCCTATCCAGGTGCCCACATCAGATCCAGATGCTCAGATTAGGAGGTTAGCCCCCTCCGTGGCATCAGTGAACAGGGAGATGTCCTGCAGAGCCTGTTGAAAGCAGGACCTTAACTCATCCTGAAGGAATCTTTGCCCTGAGGACAAGAGGAATTTGGTGGGACCCTTGCCACGTGTCTGTGGTATGAAAACTGAATTGTGGGGCAAAGCAACTGCAGTGAAAACACACTCAGCGAAGGCTGTATTAATATAATTTTGAATAATGAATATGTGAGAGGAAACCAATTTGCTTTTAGATATCCCGCAAACAGAAAAAATATCAGATAAATTATTCATTGTGAATTATTTGCATAGACCGATAGGAACTCATTAAACACCGAAAGACTGATCTGCAAGAAAGAAATGGAGAAAGTATTTAATCTGGTATTTCTTGTCTCCTAAGCTTCCAATAATTGTCTATCCAGCAAATTAATTTGTCTCTCTTCTGTTGTTATTCTGTACTTCATGGACCCTTCTTACTGAATGTTTTACAGCAGAGATTTTCTGTGAGCTAAAGAGCTTGAATTTCACAGATACATATTAAAGTGCATCAGGAAACAGTAGAAGACATCACATTTTCTCCACTTATTGTGGCTGAATTGCTACAAATTTTAAATTGCCGTACTTAAAAGTATTAGCTACAGATACATAAATCTCTCATTTTTTTGAACACATCCCAGCCTCTACAGGCCAGGAATCCAGATTTTATGCTAAGTAACATGACAAGCAATTCAAGGTGCCTCTGTTTCTGAATATACAATAAGCCAATTTAAAGGGACATAGCTTGGGGCAACTTAAGTTGCTATACCATACTTGAGTTGGAAAACACTGGATTTTTGTAAAAAAAAGGGGCTGAATCAGTATCTAGGTTGTTTCAAGCAGGTTTTTTTTTGTGTAACCTCTTCTTTAAACCCTGCTAAAGATGGTTCCACAGCCAGCCTAGGCATATTCCCAGTGCATGCCTATTCTTGGAATTAGGATGTACAAATTGACTTATATTTGCTGCAAATTAAACTGATTGTGTCTTGTCCCACCTTCAGAGGACACAAGAAACATTTGATACCTGTTCTTATACATCCTTTTCATACAACAAGGTGTTACTGTGGTTCTCAAATTCATCTCTCCTAGAAATAAGCAGGCGTTCCTGAAGAAAGTGCATTTTTCTGACTCCTCATTCTCATTTAATTCCATAGTCTTTCCAAGGGTCATGCCCACAGTGTTCAGTTGAAGATTCATCTCCTCTAAGGAGAACAGAAAAAAATGTCTTCCATGTCTTCTGTATGTGATTCTTTTAATAAATTGGGTAAGGATTAGATGTGATGGCTTTGTAGCATTGCCACAATTTTTATTCACTGTGAAGCAGTGACCAAGTGCAATCTCTGATACTCTTCTGCAATATTGCTGTTTAATCAGTTTTTCCATACTTTGTGTTTGCACCACTGATTTCTCTTTCCCCTCTGGACCTGGCTTTTTTGAATTTCTTATAGTTGATTTCACATCTTTCTTTCAATGGTCTGAGTGTGTTTTGACTCTGTTCTCAGCCTTCGGAATTCTGCAGTTCTTCCCAACTAAGGTGGACAATGCTTTATTAATATATTCTTTTGTGCACTATCCATCCTGGTAGTAGTGAAAACATTGAATGGAGCTGGCCCTGAACAGCCCATGTGGGATCTCCCCCTTGTGTGTCTGCTGAGAGTACCACTGAGTGCACCAAATGTGAGCAGGCACACACAAGCAAATGTAGAGATGGATTTTAAATTTGACCTGCTATTTCCTATTGTACCACAATTACTCTGGGATTTGAACACAATTAGATTTCAGAAACACTTCTCTTTTTTCAAAATAGTGCCGTTTGACATTGTAATTGCTTTGTATTCAAAGCACAGACCAAAACTGCTACCACAAAACCCACTATGATTCTGTTGTAAAAAATAATGATATACCCTCTTCACTCATTGCACTCACACTAAACTCACAGCACATATTTTGTAAAAATTAGTAGCATACATGGCTTTTGTTCCCTCTGCAGCATTTTGGGTATCTGTCATTAGATCATCTTTCTCAGTTTCTTGTGGTGTATTGAGGAAAGGGGAAAATTGACAATTTTGCCAGAATTGCGGATTGCTTTCCTTTGCCAGTGGAAGTGGTGTTGGCTTAGGCCATAGGGGAATGGACTGAGATCAGCCTTTTGCATAGGAATCTCTTATGTGCATGTTGTGAGATAAATGGGGATGAGAACAAGCAAGGAGAGAGGAGGGTGCCATTACAGGAGGGCAAATTGCCAGGGAACCTTCCTCTGAAGAAAGGCAGAGATCTTGAAATGTGCGTGGTCACTCCCAGAGGAGAGGGAGACAGTCCTGCTGGAGGTCTGCAAAGCAGAGCCCTCTGCATGTTACAGAGACTTGGTGGGATAACCCACGGCTCCTTGGGCAAACTGGGAGGACCTGGCTCCCTGCAGAGCTGTTTTGAGGGCATGCCAGAGATTTATCTGTTCTCCAACTCTAAGTGGAAGACCTTCTTCCCCTTTCCTGTTTTGAGGGCCATGCCAGAGATTTATCCATTCTCCAACTATAAGTGGAAGACCTTCCCCTTTCCTTTTTCCCCCAGACTCTGTAGTCGAGGAGGAGCCCAGGAATTAGAAACTCTTTGGTGTTTCATTACTGGCACGTTGCTGGAGAAATGCAGCCCTTTAGGCAGTGACCTAGTTAAGGCTCCTACTTCTGCAGAAACTTGGTGTTCTCACCTAGGCAGCTCCTAGCAAATGCCTGGTGAGCCGCTCCTTTTCTCTCCCACACTCTCTGGAAAATTGTATCCCTCTCCTTGCAGGTATAATTCTATGCAAACAAGAACTGTGTATTCCTTGCTAGTTCCCCAGGCACTGACCGAGTCATTGCCTTCCTATCGGCCTCAATGGGAAGTTGCATAATGCTGCAGAGACACAATGGAGAAAGGGATATTTTTAAATGTGTGCTTTATTTTTATTTTTTTTACCTGTATAAATAAATACAAAATGACAAAGAGGTTCATGTTTACTAAACATTGCATTTGATTGTATGACATTACACAGTGTGTGTCACAATAGTTCACCTTGTAATTGTGTCCTTTTAGCTGTTGATGCATAATTCTGTATGTCATAGGATACAATTAGTCCTGAAGGTGCATCCAGCCACCCCTTTAGTGGAACCCCTGAGTACTTACAATTGCAAGAGTGTATTAGGGGAGCGCTTGAGGCAACTGGCCAAAATTGGGGAATTTCATAAGAGAGGCCTGGCATAGCAAAAGGAGAAGGTAATGGGAGGTACAGGATAGACTCTTGCGAAAAGAAAAAGTAATAAAGGTTTGGAGCATTTTTATTTCTGTATTTTGTCCTCTTAGTGGTTAACAGAAGCATACTGGAATTAACCAAAGTCAGCAGAAACCACAAGCTCATTTAGGAATATGATTTTTTTTCATGCTCACTGAGAGCAGGCAAGTGGACAAACCTTGCATGATCAGTTTTTACCTGATGAGCTGGTTCATATTTGAAAAGGGTAAAAATATACTCAACCACTTGATGAAATGCTGATTCTCCAAACCACTTACCATCCTCACCCACTGAAGGTCAACTGCCAAGGTTTTATAGACATTCTCTGGTCATGATTTGCTTGCTTGCTTCTTTAAATTGCACTCCATGTGCTTTTTCACATTCATTCTCTCATTCATTCTCTTCAAAAGGCTTGATAGAGCTACTTTATCTTCACATTTTGAGCTTTTTAAAGTATTTGCTGCAAACAATTTTTCAATTCTGTTTGGCCTGTTTAAAGCAAATTGTTTTCACATAGGTTAGAATTTTGTATAGATTTTTCCCATTATTCTGTGAAATACATATAGTTTACATATATTTTAGGAGTGGGGGGTAGCTGTAAAGGATGACCTTTGATTACTTGAGATCTATGGCTGGCCACCTGAGTATGGTTTGTATTTGGTCAATGGCTGAATGTATATTAATGATAACTCATTAACAGGTCTAAAAATTATCATGATTATGTATAAACAACCAGTTACAGATTTAAATGGAGTGTGAAAGTCACGGATCTGGTGACCTTACAAATAAGCCATAACAAGAAGTTAAAAATCATAGAAAGGTGATTTTGACAATCTTTGCCTGCATTTATTTTTCCTGCCTCAGGAGATTTTTGGTAACATTTAGCCAATTATGCATTCAAGTCTGTGTTTCCATAGAAGTGCAATGTTTGCTATTGTTTGCATTGGCTGCTGCCTTGATATCTTTTCTCAGCTCATGTCTGGCCTCTCCTCTCCTGAACAGAAGGTTTTGTATATGATTTTATGTGCTTTGAGTTTATCAGACTTGAAGACTTCTCCTTTCAGAACAAAGGTAAAAATGTGAACTTTCTTTAAAAAAAAAACCTAGTCTTTTCTGCTGAAAGTTTCAAATCCAGCAGCTCTATTCAGCTCTCCTCCCCTTCCCAATGCTTTATTTCCACTGGGCAACATGGTTTCAATACAGAGCTCGTACTCTGCTTGGAGTATACTGAAAATCCATAGTTCTTCCTCCCTTGAGAGTTGAATAATGAGAACCTTTTAAAAATTTGGTACTGGAAAATGAGGCTCACAAAATTTCTGGTGATTGAGCTTCACAAAACTAGTTGCCACTTAAGTGAAATGATGGGACTTTTGCTTTCTTTCTCTCCCTCCTGCTGTGGCCACCTTCATTTCCAGGAATACTAACAGAGAATAGAGATGGCAGGTGTGGAAACCTTCTGGGGCAAATAGGAGAGATCATATTTAAAAAGACTTGGTTGTTCTGAACAAAGTCTTTTTCACCAAAAAGGTATCTCAATAAAGCTTGCAATATGAGTGTCAGAGGGGCTGCGTGGCCTGAAGCCAAAGGCTGAGGGCTACAAAGATTTGGGAAAGCACAAGCATAAGGATGCCTGGACAGCATCCACAGCACATCTACTGCTTAGGGAAACCACAGGGTACCACAGAGGCCAATTTTTCTTACGAGCTTTTAAAGTACATTAGAAATTGGAATGCTGTCTTTTGCACTGCTGTCTGATGAAGGAGGAACAATGTTTTGCCTTGCCATGGCTCAGGTGTGGGTTTCCTGTTCTGGCCTGTGCTCGCTTCTGTGTCTCAGGTCCTTTGTCACTCAGACACTGTCAAGGGATCATTTGCCTGGAAAGCAGACTGGCAAAATGAAACTCACCCTTTGGCTTCCAGGGGAAGGGGAGAACAATTGTCTGGAATGTGCTGGGTGGTGCTTTCAACAAATGTTATTAGCTGTAACTCATGAGAAGTCTGTGGACAGGTGCTGATGAACACAAAGAATACTTCATTGAAGGATTTTTCCCATAATTTTTCTATTTCTCCCCTACCCATGTTCCACACTTTAAAGCTCTGTTGGTTGCTAGTTGTCAGTAATTTAAAACTCATACCTTATTTTTGATTTGGTGCTGGAACAGACCACCTGAAGAGCTGTCCAGGTCTGTGAGTACATTTAGGAGATTTTCTGTCCAGGTTTTCGTGGAGTTCTCTACAATAAATCTAGGCATTTCTCATCTAAGTTGATTTTTTTGTCTCCCTTGACTTTAAAGTTTCCAATATGTATTTGTCATTTCTACCTGTGAAATGTCCTCCATGAATTTATTATTTGCTTCTCACTTCAAATAGTTTGTATTCTGAGATCATGGCTTTGAAGCATATGNAAAAAAAAAAGAAAAAAAAAAAAGAAAAAAAAAGAGGAACTCACTGATGTTAGCAATCTTCTCCATAATTCTGAAGGCACATATCACTGCTCCATGTTTCCCCTTTCTAAGCCAAATTATTTTAATATTTTTCTGTAAATGAGATTCTTCAGGTTTGGTATCACCACTGACTGTGATGTGAGAACTCCTGCTTTGACAGAGAGGTTTAGAAAGTGCTGAATCAGCAGTTCAATTGATATTCTCTCCCTCTCCTCTCCCTATTTCTGCGAATTCCATATAATAAAACTGCTGTATAAACATCCTCACAGATGGTGATATTAAATATCATATGATGCCTTGACAGTGAGCTTTGGATGCTTCTCCTTGCTAGATCTAATAATGTTATGGCACTTGTGCACATCAGAGCCATGGCTGTTGGTTGTCCTGTGACAGCCGTTGTAGCCACCCTTCCACTAGGATCCAAGATATTGACAGAAAGGCTCCCATGAGAGGGGCTAATGAGCAGGAATAATCCTGAAATTATAATGTAGCCACTGCCTCTGAAGCCAGCACCAGGAGATGCTTGGCAGAACCTCGTCTCTCTTGCAAAGAGGGGTGCGATACACTGATTGGTAAAACTGCCAACAGACAGGTTTGGAGCAGCATGCAATAGCATGCAGAGAGGAAAGAAAAGAGAGATTCAATTGCAGGTGGATGTCCTTGAATCAGGAATCACCTTAAGAGGGCTGGAATTTCCCACTTCTTGCTGTAGGTTATGTGCCTGAGGACTCACTTCATCCAGAGAGAAAATTGATCGCACAGTCATAAGAAAAGAAAAGAAATCCTTCCAACACACAAGTACTTTGTCAGGAAGGTATGGCTATTTCAGAACATTAAAGTCAGCTGCTCTTCTCTAAGTAAGAACTGCAGTAAAAGAGTGAGGGTCAATTTGTCATTTTTAAGTAAGTTATGAGCCAGAATTCATGACCAATCTCTTTTTCTGTATGATACTGTTTATATATCATGTTAAATTCTCCAGCTCTGGGCTACAGATTAGATTATGAATGATATCCTCCTTTTATTCCAAAACAATGAAGTACTGAATCTATATTTGAAATCATATAATTAGGCAGCTATGATTTTTATTTTCCTTGTATGGACAGATCCTGTCTTTTATTAAACAGCCTTAATATACATTACAGCTGCTAGTCTTACATACGTTCATATGATTTTTCTCAGTCTCATTCTAGCTTAGATCCTCCTTCCCTTTGCAACTCAGAAGTTTTTATGCAATTTCTTTCTCATCCTCCTGACACAATAAAACCTACGTTTTAATGACAGCTCTGCATTTCTGCAGGCAGTTTCTTTGTTCCTGAACTCCTTACCAAACTTCTCTGTTGCTCCTCCCCTGCTGATCCATTACTAATCTCAGAACAGATAAACTATTCTTCCTACCAGCTTTCAACTACATTTCTAGATTGGCTTTTCCTCCTCTTTATACGGAGCCAACTTGTGTTGGGCATATAAGAAATACATAATTGGTATGGGGGTGTATGCACTATATATACATTAGTGGGGCATCTCATTTTCCTGAATATAGCTAACAAATAAAAAATCATTTTTTACTTGTAGCATCAGGGAACAGATTGCTTATTATGAAATATAATCAGTATGTGAGGGCATATTTTTTTACAAATTGTGTTTTCTGGCATCAGTTTGTTTGTATACATTTAAAATTTTGTTTCCAGCAAACTTCACCTGTGCAAATTGGTAATTTCTAAGAAGATAAATGTCAGCTTTGCTCAAAAGTATGCCTCCTCACAGAACAGAGCATATTTCAGAGGATTCAATGTGGCCAAAAAGGAATCAGAATGGAATATTCTGCATTCATATATAACATATGCTATGTATAGTCTGGATACCCAGCTAAGGGCTTTAACATGATTTTTACATTTCTCATGTGTATAAATTTTCAAGTGGACTTTTTCCTCTGCTGGGGGACTGTTGGATGTCTTATTCCCTGGTTCTTTCTAGCTAGTGGTTGGCATATATTTCAGCTATATTCTGCCAGTAAACTAAAGTCAGCAAAAAAAATCCTGTTCTTCTCAATGAGTTCTATATTGCCATTAATGTTTACAAGTTCAAGAGATATTTACAGGATGAATGTAAACATGAGCACACTTCACTGTTGTGGGTCCACAATCCTGCCTAGTTTCTGTGTGCAAATTACTTGCATAAATAAGGAAATGTGGTATTTGGGAGTGAAAATATTCTGACTTGTATGTAGCAGTCTAAGAATTGCATGTGGAATTCAGACATTCTGCTCACGAACATTTGTTTGGCTGAACTCTATTTCTTGATAAGCTAAAAATCAGATTTAACATGCCTTTATTTTGAAGGTATACGTACAGATGAACTTTCAGAATAAAATGTGCTGATTACACATTTGAAAAGCCTGAATTTTTAAAATTAGATTGGTGGAGATTTGCACGAAGGAGCACTTGTTAACACAAATGAGGAAAATGAGGAACACCAGCCTGGTATGGGGATTTTGCTTTTTTGAGTTCCTGTGTGATGCTTAGACATAGCCTCTCTTACATTACACTAGCAATGAGAGAAATTGATACAGTTCGAGTTTCAGTTTAGACAGAATTTTTGGCAACAGTGCTCCTGGATTCTGAATTTAAGGCAATCAGAGAAAAAATGACTGAAAAAGATGAGGCCAGGAGCCATAACAGGTATCAGGAACCACCTCTAAATTGCAGACACAAACTTCCCATTAAACTAAAGCGGCTGAAAGCCTTTGGTAGCCAAAAACCCCAAACCCCTGCTATTTATTGCAGTGAGTCGGGATCGGATTTGGCTCATCTGCATTTTACAGTAAAGTGAGGCATATCTCATTTCTACAGAGCACCTGTAGCTGTCACCCTCATCCCCTGGTGGGGTGGTTTGCTTCTGCTTTGAAGAAGTTAGACCCAGTTGGTCCAAATGGGCCTGCAGGGATGCTGCTCCCCTTCTCCAAAACATTAGGAAAGCAGCATAAATGGATTATTTGCTTGGGCATAGGAAGAAGATAATTAAGCACAGTCATCAGAAGATCCTGGAGCAGCAGCTATGGTTCTGCTGGTGGGAGAGGTGCATCTCTCAGTGATGATGGGGTTTCTAAATTTGTGGATGGTAAGGTCTTGGTAAGAAAATTTTTAGTAATAATAATTGTGTTCCATCGGAATACTTCTGTTCAACAGTAATACTTCAGGTCTACCTACCTACCAGATCTCAGAAGGTTCAGCTCTTGACTGAGGAAATAATCTGTAGTTTTTGATCAAATCAGATTCAGATTTTTGCCTTAGCCGAGGCTGGGGTTCTGCTGCTGGGTTATCTAGAACACCCCCCAAAAAGCACTTAGATCCAAATTACATGGAAGTGAATAGATGTGAAGTGGTTTTTGCTGTGCTTGCTGCTGAGCAGTGTGCAGCCTGGAACAAGAGGGGCTCCTGGAAAAGCAGCATGCCCATCATGCTGGGGACATTACTGGCTCTGTGCTGAGCAGGTGCCTCTGAACTACTCCACCACCCCTCTGTGGGGACTTGGAGAGCATGCTCATCCTGATTATTTGGGATAGGCCAGTTTGTTGCATTGGTGATGGCATGGGATTTCAGTAGCAGTTTGGGAGCACAAGAAGCAAAGAGAGAGACAGCCATTTTATTTTAGGCTTATGCTATACATTGAGATTCATTATACAATTTTCCCCTAAATTAATACAAAAATAGTAAAAATAGGTTAAAAAAAGCCTAAATGAAAACCCCTGACATCTTGCAAGCCATTTATTTGATGCACAGATTAAGACTTCTTGGAGCTTAAATAATCTAGAACTGTTTCTGCCAATCTTTTTCTTTTGTTTTGTTTTTCCCCCAAATTAAAAAAAGGTAATGACTTGCAGAATGCCAACGACATCAGAACAATTTGTGCCTGAGATGCGGCTGCCCCAGGCAGGCGCACATGATGCTGAGGTGCCCTCTCTCCAGGCAGGAAGCTGTGCCAGGACAACAGGGCAAGGGGTGGCATGTCAGGGCATGCCATTCTGCTCCAACCCATGCACCATAGACAGGAATTTGTGTTCAAATGCCCTCCTGGGATACTTTTGCCATCTCTTTCGCAAAAATCCCAACCAAACATGAAGTTTGCCATTGCGCTTTCCTGGCAGTGGACAGGGTTCACAAGGGCTTCCTGGGGGCTCATCCCCCCCACAATCTGGAGCTAAAGCTTCTCCCTGTTCTCTAATAAGATTGGGCAGGGGGGATAAGGCTGCCCTCCCCACTCCACTGAGCTGGGGTCACTGGGGGTGCCCTGCAGTGATGGTGTAGTGCCTGGCCATGGGTGGAAGATGCTTCCTACCTTTGGGAAGGGGAAGGAGAAGGGGCTCTCCCCCCTCCCTGCCTCCTTCTCATCAGACTTGCGTGTACTCCAGAAAGGCTTACTTATTTCACGATATTTGTAAGAAAATAAATGACAAGTACTTTTTGTGATAAATGTAGGGATAAAGCCATGGAAAAAATATTTTGTCCCTACATAGCTAAATTGTACAATCTGATTTTTATGGATCATTGTTTTAACGTGTGCAAAGGCAGGGGAGGAAAAGGCCCTGGGTAATTCTTTCTAACCAAGAGCTTCCAGAAAGTGGTTTCCTACAGGGCTTGTGCCTTACCCTGCAAGCTCCGGTCAGCAAAACCCACCAGCAGTGCTGCCACAGTGTGAGAATCGTGAGGAGCTGATGCTCTCTGCAGGCTGCACACCCCAAGAACCCCCCGGCAGGGCTGTGGGATGGGGACAAGGGAAATGGCACCACGACAGCCCCTGGTCTGGCATCCCCAGTGCCCACACAGCAGTGCCCACACAGCAGTGCCGTCCCTGTCCCTCCCACACTCCCATCCTGCAGTTCCCAACCATGCCAGAGGAGCTACTGTAACTGGAGTCCACAGCAAACCCAGAGCTGACTCCTATTGACTCGGCTTCCCTTCCCTGTGTCTGTCTCCCTGAACATGATATTTGCTTCCTAAGTTAACAAAATGGGAAAAACCACCATTTGCTAAGTCTTGAAGTCACCAGGTCTTCTCCCACAGCCCACTTGCTTTGCTGGATCTCTGTTTTTCAGAGAAGCCAGTCTTCCTTCTGAACCCCCCTGATCTCTGCCCAGTCATGCCACCGCTTAGGTTTGTTTTCCCTTTGAATAAAAATAAAGGTGTTGGCTGATGTGGGATTTCATGGCTCACAGGAGGACAGTCAGCCTAGAAAAGAACATTTAAAAGTACACCTTTCAATTTACAGTACATGTTTTACCTGAATTCAGTGCTGGCTCAGAAAGCTTCTGAGAACAGATGTGAATCCTCTTGTGACTCAACATAACCTCAGGCCACTTTGGTACTGTATTCCCTCCAGGCTCATGCAGTTGACCATGATAAGTGTATTTGCTTGTCTTTGGAAAAGCTCTTTTTCTTTGACAGACAGGTTTTTCTCAACATTTCCTGCTATAATTTTAATCTAACTAGAACACTTCCACATTTCTACTTTGGGCAGAAAATTCTGTCTTCATCAATTGATTTTTATGGCATAGTTATTCCAGCTACAACAAATTTTCTTTCTTTATTTTTTTTCTCCAGTTAGAGTACTTGTAAATTGAAAGTGGACTTGTGCTAACACATCAGAAGTTATATTACAAGAAAACTGTATTGATCTTGAGGGCCATATGCACATAGGTTGGCTCTTTCCCCCCATGCTTACCCTGTAGTAAAAATATACTGTACACCATACTTTACCGTATGGGAATTTTAATGTTTGTAGAAGATATATGTGCTCAGTGAGCCACAGTCCTACATAGTCTTGTTAGCCTCAGCTAAAACTTTCACTGTTAGATTTTAGTCAGTGTCTGACAGTGTATAATACTCTGTTCTACTCACTGAATTTATAAAAAAATTGGATCATCTATATTGCAAACAAAACCACAGTGATACCTGGGCCAAAAAGCCACTTAAGAGTATGACAAAAATCTGCTTAAGCCTAGGTAGTCTTCCAAACTGGAGGTTCACCAGTAAGGGTAAAATCGTCTGCACAGTTAGCCACTGGGAGTGCTTTGGACTGAGAATAGAGTGCTGCATCTGCACCTACTTATCAATCAGTGCAGGGACATCCGTTGACTTTGGTGAAGATAATTGCTCCAGAGGAAAAAGTTGAAGGGGAGGAAGGCCAAAGTGGCTTAGCATAGTCTGAAACCTTGAGAACATGGTTCGTGTTGAGGTATTCAAGCTGTCTGCAGAGAAGGAGCACTTGGTGCATCCCTCAAACACATCACGATTCAGGCAGAATTCACGGACCTGGGCTGAGTGTACCTTGGACACTTCTGTGGCTGTACCTTGTCAACCCTGCATGTGGGAAACAGAATGGCAGCTTGACGTGAAACACAGTGAAAAATGTATGTAAGTTGGTTTTGGCTCTGCTCTGGGTTTTCTCTTTTGGGGATGCTCCAGTCTCCTGCCTGTCCTATCCCTGTGTGGAGAGGGCCATGGCTCCTCTTCTCCATCCCAGTCTTGGGTGACTAGCAGGAGTTACTGGTTACTGCAGAGGGTAACAGGGCATTGGGGGAGAACTGCTGTGAGAGGAATCTGCCCTAGAAGACTTTCAGGAATGGGCTAGACAAACATCCTTCAGAAATTATTTTAATGTTGTTGGCTCTGCTCTGGTGGGAAGGGCGTGGACTGCATGACTTCTCACCCTGCCTTCTGTGGACACTCAAGCCTCTTCTGCAGCATTTTGCAACAGGAATGCCTCCACATCCTTTTTCTGACAGGTTTGGAGATAGAGAAGTAATTTTATCCCTGGTTTTATCACCTTTCTTGAAGATCTCTGAAGGCCTCACATGGTGAGATTTAATAAGAGATCTGTGAAACTGCAAACTTGTCTTTGGACATCTCTTTAAAGATGCTCCTGTCTATGCACTGCAATTAGATGTGAGGAGGTTTATGGTAACTATCTTGGCATCTAGTGTTTGCAAGTGATAGCGTGAGGGATAGCAGAGGTGTAAAATCAGTGTTTGCCATTTATTCCTCTCAGCAGTGTACAAATAATCTCTTTGACACATGTCCCATTTCCAAGTCTCACAAGTCAGTAGATTACTGCAGAGGAATTGCAATTCCACTGTAACTCTCAGCTAATTTGCTAATGCCCTCAAAAGTTTAAAAGCCACTGCAGCTGCCTGTTGAACAGCCAAGGGACAGGGTGACTGGTATTGAAACAACATACTGACGATCACAGAAAATCTACAGTGAAGTATATTTAAGGAATATTTTTTGGCTGGAAAACATAGCCCCAAGCCTGAGTTTAAAGAAAACAGAGGAAACAGATCTTTCTCCTAGCCTTACATTCATTTGGCTGTCTTCAAGGTGTCCGCCTGTGTTCTGCCAAGGCTGAAGTTGTTGTTACAGCTTCCCAGCTGCTACTGAAGCAACTGTTGTTTACTTAAGCAAAGAGCCTGTGCATTCCTGGACACAGCTTCCTTTCTTCTGGTTAGGGAAGGGACTTATCCAGGGGAAAGTAAATGTTGCCAGCTGCACTGCTGACTTGTTTTGCTAGTGAGAATGTAACATTTTGCTTCAGGGCAAAATATCTGGTTATCTTATTTTCCGCTAGGAAGGATGCGTCAGAAGTATCTCTTTGCTTGAAAATTAATATTCAGTAGGTGACATTTGCAGGTTTTGCACAGGGCATTTGGGGGTCACTGGGAATTGGATGCTAAAGAGATGTTTCATGCAATGAAGCACATCCTGGGTTTGTGACCATGGACATCCTAGTGACCACACAGGTACCACAGGCAGCCTCCTGGGCCACGGTGCTCCCAGTGCTCCAAGCCCCACGGCTCTTGCAATACCCCTTCCCCTCCAGATACTGTCATTGAAGCAAACTTTGGGCCAAATGCTAAAAATTTTTTGAGTACTCTTAGTTTCCAGATGAGCTGCAAAAGGGAGTCTGGTTGGAATACATTTATGTTGCACCACAAAGCAACAGTCCATATGAAACCACCTGACACACCAGGCCAGCTTCCTGCTACTGGGTTTTCACAGGCAATGTATGGTCAGAATACTCTCAGCAAAACCTACAGAATTGGCTTACATATCCCCACTGGGGTTCAACCACATGATAAAACCTTGCTGTAATGAGCCTGTCGCTCTTAAGGATGGCGGGGGCGGAGGAGGGAAGAGATGCTGCTTTATCTGTATTACTCCACATCGCAGATGCTGACAGAATTATTGATTTAGAACTCATGGCTCCAAAAGGACTCAGTAATGTAATCTTTTTAAGTTTGGTTTTTTTTTTTTTCTCTCTTTTCCCCCCCTCTCAGATGTGATGTTTTTGATAGGCCTTTTAGATATGGGCTCTTTGGGACATTGTTAAACTTGTTGCTGCTAAACCACAGTCCCAACTTTCGGTTTTCGGTTTGTTCCACACAACTCTCACTGTCTCCTGTCTCCTGGAAGAGCCCATAGCTGCAAGGTCTATTGCTTTACAGGTACTCTAGGAAGATTGAGGGATTAAGTTATACATTATGTAAAACTACCCACTAATCCTCTTAGTGTGCATTACCAGTGAATGGCCTGAAATAGGCTCTCACTAAAAGAGCCCTAACATTCACTTTCGTGATGACATTTTAGTATTTGAGGTTTGTATCATGGATTTTGGTGCTGAAATATTCAGTACACCATCTTCTGTCTGCTGCTAGATCCACTCACATCTCTTAGTAGAGTGCTAACAAAATTACAGTTGGTAAAGCAGATTACATGTTTAACTAGTAGCGAGACATGTATAAAATAGAATTATATATTTTCTAGAGTGACAGAGTCACATGGATCTTTTTTGTTCTTTTTTTTGTTCTTTTGTTTTGTTCTTTTTTTTGTTCTTTTTTGTTTTTATAAGAAAAAGAAATAGCTATAAAACCATGATTAAAAATGTTACGAGGGATGATTTCCATTTTAAAATAATGATACTTTTAGAAAAAAAAAGTGATTCATAACATAAAAGTGTTTGGAAAGCACTTGGTTGCTGTGTACTGCCTTCTTCCCCAGTACAGCTTGCTATCTTTTATACAGTCTTGCATAAATGTTTAGATTAGGGGAGAAAAGAAAAATTAAATGTGATGGCGAAGACTTATAAGAGCTGACTCACTGACTTGAGTTATTGCTGTGCAGAAAGTTTGTAAAGCCTTTACATCCAGCGAACATTTAGTGCTACTTCAGCCTTGACAGTTGACCTTTCAACATGATTTGGTTTAGCCACAATAATTGCAGCATCTGCAGAACAGGTGATGCAGACGACTGCTTAAGAACCCAACTTCTTCCATTAGATCTTACTTCATGCATCTAAAATTTAACCTCTCTGTGCATGGGTGTGCAAATTCTCCCATATTACCTGTAATAGGAACTGAGCAAGGTACAATACCCCGGCTCCTTTTGTTTTTTTAAAATTTATTTTTAATTTCTCCCATAATTTTGAATATTCCTGGATTTAGCTTAGAGGAAGGAGGGGAAAACCTCCAATCTCCTTCCCGTCCCCACACATTTAGTCAGTACTGGTTTCTTTCTTTTTTCTCAGTAAGACCTAGTGTAAAAAAGCAACCAACAAATCAAGTTAGACTGTTGTAATTTGGTCAACCACTCGGGTGCTATCCATATCCACCATTTCAACACACTCTATTTCCTCACGGTTTTCAGGATTCTTCTTTTCTTTCCTCTTCTTCTTGGAGGGTGGCAGGAAAGTCAGTATCACAGGTAAAATGGCAAAGCAGTGAAAGAAGGTGACTAATGCTATTAAAAACAAGCACCTGAACAGTGTACGGGTCAGATTTGAAGGCACAGCTGCAAGAGGAATCAGACCAACAATATAGCAGAGGTAGCTCTGCAAAATAGCTACCCCATGCACTTCCAGGGCATTTTTCACCCATTTAGTTCTTGTGAACTCTTTGCCCAGGACAAAGGTTGATAACAGTGGAGCACAGTTGTCAATCGTATAATTAATTCCGTAAATTAAGCACAACACAGAAATACAATCTAGTTCCACTTTCCACAAGGTCATAAAACCTATAACTCCAAATTCAACCGAGGCAACAGTTAGAGTAAGCCAGACATTGATCAGAGAGTCTGCCACCAGGAATGCAGAGAAGAAGAGCAGAAATAAAGCACTAATGCAGGAGTTTTGTAAGGGGGCTCCCACTGAAGAGGCATAACGATCCATGTACACAAATGATGGATTGAAAACGATGAATTTCACCTTAGAGGTGAGAGAGAGCTTCCTCAGGGTCTCCAGGAGGTCATAAAGTTCTTCCCTCTTGGTTTCCATTGTCTTGGCCACCAAGAACATCCTGGAGGCCACAACATCAACTTCATTGTTGTATTTCTTGGAAAAGATGATATCCTCTGAAAAATGGGCAAACTGAGGGGTCTTCAGGAAGGAGTTCCTCAACATATCAGTGAAATTCTTCTTCGGCAATCCGGTAGATATGTTGAGTTTCCTAAGGTAATTTAAGTAGCTTTCGAACCAAGATATCCTCACAAAGCCCTTGGTATACTCCAACACATCCTCCTGGACACTGGTGTTCCAGTACTCGATCGACTCATAGATGTAGAACCCAATGACCGGGCTGTAGTTACTGAAATACTTCTGCTGGGCAGTTGTGTACTCGATGGTCCGAGTCGCAGTCGCTACGATGTTGCTCAGGTCTGACCCCTCACTGACCTGCAGGTAGCCCATTAAGGCAAAGGAAATATAAACAAGGTAAAAGAGAACTACAAAAGGCTTGACGTAAGTGTTTGTTATCCAGTCACAATAATAGCGTTTCAGGAACCACACCAAGAGATGACTCTCGTAAGTGTTCGTTTCCTCTGAATCATCTGTGTCCTCACTGAATCTGGCTGTCAGAAGAAACCTATACCATGCAGGCTTCTCTTGCAATACCTCCGGCTTTGGTACCTTTCTGCAGAAGATACTATGCTGGTAGTTGTTTTCTATGTAGCCAGTAAACACCAGGCTGGAACCATAAAAGGAGAGTACATAGAGGTAGTTGAAGAAAATTGCAATACAGGAATTGCAGCAGAAAATCCTGGCTGCTTCAATGTTAGTGAAGGGACTGGCACCTATTCCAAAAG
Source organism: Cyanoderma ruficeps (assembly GCA_008694505.1). NCBI lineage: Eukaryota > Metazoa > Chordata > Aves > Passeriformes > Timaliidae > Cyanoderma > Cyanoderma ruficeps. The sequence continues at coordinate 38,108,235 of VZDJ01007754.1, read as the reverse complement.
TGACCAGGTACATGGCAGTGGTGAGAGAAAACGACAGCATGGAGTCTGCAAATACAGCTGCAGTCCTCTCCTTAACGTGTTGGTCTTCTCTAGTTTTTCTCCAGGAGGACAACATTTCAAAAGTCCCATACAACCCATGACCTACAATAGAGAACAAAGGTAGTGTTTAAAGTATTCAAATCCTGAATTGCACAGAAAAAAATAAATGTGGACATGCTAAAAGGCTCAAAGGAAACACAGCTGGATGCTACTAGCGCTTGAAGGAAATGTCCTGCAGAAGAGAGAAATGATTATGGAGTTGTAAACCACAGAGCACGTTTGCTACCTGCCCAGCAAACCTTACTGCCAGAGCTCGAGGAGAGTTCTGCACTGCTGACACAGGATTCATGGGTTAAAAAAATAGGTTTTTTTTACTCTGCTTGGCTGTTTTGTTTCATTATTTCCGAGTGCCTGTGATGGAAGATGCTTTCAAATTAGTTTTTCCTGGTGATGGTATCTGACCTGTGGCGAAAACAAAGAAATATGACCTTGAAGTGCCTGTGCTGGAAGCATAGCATTAGTTGGCTGCTTTGTAGAAAATCTGTAAAAAAATGAAAATTCCACATAAGCTGAAAATTATCAATTAAATGAGTTACTGATTTCTCCACTTCCTGTACAAATTTTTCTCCAGGAAAAAGAAATCCTAGAAATGAAACAAACAAATAAAAGCACAAATAAATTTTAGAGGAGGAGAGTGGTAAAACCAATATGAAGCTGCTTACGGCATTGGTCTTCTTTATATATCTAAGACCTTATAAAACCAAATACAGCCCTGTATTTCTTGGCAATGTCTACATTTTGTAATGTATTTAACTGACTCTTAAAATGGCTATACCACTCACAAAAGGAAATGAAAACCCGTTGACTTAAAATCCTGCGTTTAACCTCCAAGTGCAGGTAAATCAGGAAAAGTACATCCTTTTATTTTAATCCCTGGTTGGTCATCTTCCTCTTACAGTTTCTATGTTGTGAAGATGCATTTGGAGGACACAGATCTCTGCTCCCTGGTAGTGAACCTGATCTGGGAATGCAGCCATTGACCATCTACCAGGTGAAAGGAGCTGAAGTAAAAGTAGTTTGACAATTTACACAGAGATAAACAAAACATAGTCCTTGTATCACACCTAAAATGTGAGATGGTAATATTTTCTTGTAATAATTCATTATAACGCATTCATCTTTACTTAAGAGATCTTTTCCATATAATCCCAGCTTCTTTGGTGCCTTTTAATTCCTCCTTCTTATTCTTTATTCTGATTTTGCTGTCACTTATCTGCTTCTCTGGTCTGCTCTCAGATTATCTCCAGAAATTTCCAAGTTAGTCCACTGTGTTTTGCTTTTACCCATATTCTCTGATAGTACTATATAAAATGATCAGTGCTAAATTAGCTGCTGATAACACTGAAGTGCAATCACTGAACTTTTGAAGCTGATGGTCCAGTCAGGAAGGTCAGGGTAATTCACAGATCTGTCTTAGAATTTCAGGCTGTCTGCAGAGTACCAAAATTGCTGTATCATCTCTGTTCTCTCCACCTGTAAACAATTTTCACTTTTGCTACAAGAGCTACAAATGCAAGTCAAGAAGCCCCAAGCAAATGAGGTGTTTTGAAGAATTGGAAGACCACAAGATACATTAGGTGTGTTGGAACTAGATGATCTTGAAGGTTCCTTCCAGCGCAAACCGTTCTACGACACTGTGAGTCTATAACTATGTTTATTCTTAAATGCCTCATACAGGCTAAATATTTAATTAACTTGACAAAACAACCCTTTTGTGGTGAGCACCTTTTACAGTAGGAGCAGTTGTTGCTGATTCACTCCACCCTTCTTGAAATCTGTATTTTGACAGATGGCAGAGCTGGTCACTCTGTTATGCTGAAAAGAATAGGTATGGAGTATTTTATAAAGAAATCACAATACAGAGCTCATAAGTTGAGACAATAGAACACCTGGTGTATCTCCTTATCACCTAGTGTTTAGGGTAATGAAGTCCACACTCTCATGTATATCAGATATTTTACCTATTTTATTAATTGGAGTCATGACATGGACCTCAAATGTCCAGTCTGTAGCAGTATTACAGACCTGGCTTTGGCATTCATCTTAATTTTCCCCAACAATGTTTTACAGCTGCTTTCAGAGGCCAGGTCAAGACTGTCAATTTGATAACTAGCACTGTGCCCCCTCTTAAAGCTAATGGGGAATACTGGAAGTCCCCAGACATAAAATCAAGCAAAAAGCACAATCAGTGACTGGCACCCTGTTGCTAATTATACTTCAAATAGTTATGTTCTAGGCTCAGTAGGGAAAGCTATTAAACTTGCTTTCAGTGTGTTCTTTGTAAAGACAGACTGACCTTTATTTAAATGTAACTGATCACTTGCCAAAGTAGGGAGTGAGAGGTTTAATCCATTTATGGCTCCCATGAGTCCTGCAGACAGGCTCGTCTGCGAATTTCACATGGCATCATACGCATTAGCATTGAGTGAGCAAAACAGAACAAAATGAGGTCATTGAATATTATAAATTACTTCCATCATGAGCTTTAGCTATAGCATGTTTTTGTAACAACAAAAAAAAATCAGCATTAATAGGCTCTTGCCTAAAAATACTCAAATAGCCATATTAATTTGGAGAACCTTTGACTCTGCAATGAGAGAAGGAAATTAGAGCTAGTTAAATATGATGCTAAACATGATGTTTTAACAGGTATAAGGCTTTGGATAATGCTTGATAACATGACTTCTGACACTACATTCCTCCTTTAAGCAGGAAAGATAAAACCACAATTTGCTCTTACATAATCTTCAAGACTAAGACCCTAAAATGGAATCTGATTTAGAGAACTGCTCAAGTAAATGCATGAAGAGGCGTCACCACATGTGCTCCACAAAGTCAAGAGAAAAATATTTGGATACTCTCCTATTTTAGGATAGGTTCCTTTTGTTGTTTGCTGCACAATCTGTGTACTAGAAACTGGTATTTTCCTTCAATTGTAGTTTGTGATTTCTCTGTCCATTTCTTTGATAGCTACATTATTATCATTTACATTTAGGAGGACATGCCTAAATGACAAAGTTGCAGACTTTTTGCAGCAGTGGCATTCCTGACCTGATCCACTTTCCTCTTGAGAAAAGAATTAGGCCCAAACTGAAGCACAAACTGGGCTTGGTAGTCAAAAGATTAGCCGTATTTAGCTAGGATGGGATTTACCTAACCTAATTTAACTCTCCAAACACTGACTGTAAACACAACTTGGGTAACAATCTCCAACACTGTAACTTGCTGATGTTCATATAAGTCCAACCCACAAAGACTAGAGCAGATATCTCCATGGAAGCATTTTGAGAGAATTTCTTTCACTTCTCTGTCATTTCAGAGATTACATTTTTTTTATCCCTAATCAATCTGCACCAATTACCTCTATTTCTCTTGATGTTGCTATATCTACGCCATGTAATATTAATGAGATGAAGGCAATTTTTTCCTTGTAAATAAATTCTGTAATTGCTTCAACTGATTTTCCCTTTTTAATAGAGATTTAGCCACAAATCTGTAATCATTTAGAGCAACTTGTTCATTATTCACGGTCATTCAGTAAATAACAAATATGAACTCAAACAGCTAATGGGCTACTGGAGATCTTTTCCTGCTGACATTTGCTGTTATGATTCACCGGTCGTGCCCTACAGTCAGGCTGTACAATCATGAGCTAACAAGAAGCACACAGAAAAATGGAAGATTTTTAAGAAAAAGAGGTTCAGGGTCAAAGGAAAATGTTAAAAGGATAGGAGAAGGGTATTGGACAAAACGGAATCAAACTTTTTTTTCATGTTCTTTTTCTGCTACTTTGCATTTAGGAGCTATTCCTGCTATGTGTTAGAGGACTGAGAACAGACATTCTGACTTTTGCAGCCAAAGAAAATTACTGTTAATGCTGAGGATCTCACAGGTTTTTCAGCCTGAAATGGGCTACCTTTAATTTTAGAACCTAGTAATAATAGTAAACTACCAATAAACCAAATAAATTAGTCTTAGCTTAAATACAGCACTTTTATGAGTAGCCTGAAAATGGTATAAAAAGTTTCATTTGCCTCCTTCAGAAACAAGTCTTCCAATTACACATGCTCTGCAAAATCAATGCGGAGCATACATCAGAAAAAAAAACACTTGTAGGAAGTTGTGAAAATGAAAGCAAGATTTTCTCTTCCTTAAAATTATCGAACCATTTACGTCGTTTTAAAATACTACTTATCTGCAGGCACTGAAACGGTTCTTTTTAATACCATTTTCAAACCTGAAAAAAGAAATGCATCCTTTCCCCTGCTAAGTGGTTGTTCAAGCAAGGGGCCTTCATAAACTGGCACAGGCAGCCCAGGCTTAGTGTTGGCTCTGCTCCTGACTGTGAGACCAAAGCAGAGGGAGGAGAAGGGATTTAAGCAGCCCTAGAGCCTGTGAGAGGCCAGCAAAGCGACCTTCTGGTCACTGGAGTCACAAACCAGTTGCCTATTTGCTTGGAATAACTGCTTACCTGAAACAAGGGATGCTGCCTGCTTTTGTAAAACAACTGAGGAGTATGTTCAATGTTGCACTAAAATCATGTGAAGTTTTGATCTCATTGTGTTGAGACTTAGATATCCAAATAGACTTCTTTCACCAGAGAAATTAAGGAGAAGGTCTGAGAAAGAGGTTTTTGGCTTTTCTTTTTATACTTTTACCCATCTATGAAAGTAGAGAATAATAGTACACTGTGGGTCTCATCTTTTTTGTCCTTATTGTTTTGAAGACTGTATGTCTCTGTATGTGTTTGACACTTGAGTAAAATCTCTCTGAGTGAAACATCACTGTGAAGTTCCAGCCTTCTGTGTGGAAGGTCGCATTTCAGGGGTATTAGATTTTATTAATCCCATTTTAATACAGAGGCACACAAAACACTAATAACACATCTGCCCCTTTGGGAGGTCGAGTGCTGCACCAGAATGTATGGTGCCACAATTAACACCAATAAAGCATCAGACTGTCTTCCAGAGGGAACATACTTCATTACTGGCAAAGCTGGGCTATAGGGTGTTTCTCCCTTCTCAGGCATTACTTTCCCTCTCCTACTGAAGTTTTCTGCTCCGACCTGGCTACTAATTCACCTGTATCATTCTACACTGGAATGAAAGGAATGGTGGGGATCAGAAAGCAGCGTTTTTTGTTTTTGAAGGTTACTTTTGAAACAAAATGTTTTCCTGATGTTGATGGCACAGAAGACTGTCTGAAATGGGTAATGACTCATGGCAGGATACATGGGAACCTTGTAAACTGGGTGGGTGAAAATTTGAAGTGAAAGCATGCTCTGATGGAATTTCTGAGGTTAAGCGTGGATTTTGATTTAAGGTTTTTGCTTGCACTGTAATGGCTGCATCCCTGTAACATTATCAGTTAAGCTGGACCAATGCTGTCCCATTCAGGCTGATTTAAGCTTGAAATCACCCCACTGAATTGGAGCATTTGTCTCCAAGAGGAATTTAGAGTCCTGTGAAAAAGGGTGTGAATGTACAGAGGGCAAACTATGTTGCACCAGCTTTCTTTGTGGATATCTGTGAAGCACAACTTGATTCACATTCAAAGTGGAGTGAAATATCATCCTCAGAGACAAACACCAGATGAATTAACATGAAATAGCTAGGATGCTGTAAATTCATATCCCAGCTTGCTGCCAATGCAGGCAAGGTCTCAAGAACTGCTCTTGGGCAAAAATAGTACATAGGAGATCAGAATTATATCGCAGGAATTGCCCTTTCCAAAACGGTACCTGCAATAACATATGATATAATGAAGGTGCAATGAATTTTCCTAGCTGACAGTATTAAAAATAACAATGTACACTGCTCAACTCTAGGACTGCTTTCCACAGTAATGTCAACAAAGAGGCTGAGATAATTTCCCCCTGCTGACTTATTTTTTTCCAGCTTGATCAGTGATCTCATCAGCTCCCATCTTCTGACAAGCCAAGTGAAACCGCTAATCTGGACTCCCTTTGTCACAGGACTTGCAATCAACCAGTTGTTGACTAAATACCCATCCTGCCTCTGTGGCCTCTCCCAGCAGGCACGATTTCAGCCCAGAACATACAGCAGGCTCAAACTGCTACTGAATGTGACAGGCAGAGCAAGAATATTTGCATCCAGCTGAAGCAAACATCTGGCTTCATACCCTGTTCTCACTAAAATAATAAAATACTACAGCTAAACGAGATCCTTCAGCATGCAGACAAAATCAGCACCAAGACTAATTTACACAACACTTTTCACTGAGTGGATAACAATTTACCAGCATGGGTTGAACTGACCACTATACCATCATTAGCATGCTATTGTAACAAACCCTAAGCAAGGTCCAACTTTGTGGTCCATAAATGGTGCAATACTTCAGTTTTGCTGCATGAATGTCAGACCTGAAGGAGGGCGTGTATTGCTGAACATCCCACAGTGCAGACTTAGTCTGTCCCAAACATTTGTGCCGAGCTGAGAAAATGCACTGTGAATCCTACTTGCTTTTCCTACACTTGCCTGTTTGTGGGAGCCCAGTTTATAGTGTGGAGTAAAATCCTAGAGGATACTAACATCCTGTAAGGTACTCATCTAAACAACTGTGTTTCTAGGCAGCAGTGCTCGTCTCAGGGGACTTGTGACTAAGGGACTGCAGGCGGTGGACAGTTGAATAACGTTAAATGCATCCTCTTTGGCCAACTGGTTTAAGTCCCAGCCACACAAGCACAGCCTGACCTCATTTCATACCTCCAGGCACAGGTTCAAAGGCCAAGTAAGCCTGAATGTTATGTGCAGGCATGGTGCATGGATTCAGGACACATGAAGGGCAACATGGGATGGGATGTACTCGTGTAGGCACAGGCTGTACACACTGCAATGCTTTATTTACCTCCTGTCACACAGATTCTATATGTCTGCATTACAGGTATGACAACATACCTCAAAAACATGATACAGTACTGTTGGGTAGATTCAGTATTTGCAATTATTGTTTTAAAGGCTACTAAACTTTACACATATTATCACCTAAGATGTACTATGGCTGAAAGTACTAACATCTGACTTGGGATCTTCCCAAGAGAGAAACATACTGGAATTAGGAAGGTGAGCCTGTTAGGTATCTAGGCATGAAACCATTTATCAATCTCTGGTTTTGCTTCACATTTGACTATTAGCCATTCACCCTCAAGTGTCAGGCTGATCTCTCCAACCATGTTTACAAAAGCACAGGCCATCCCAGTCAGAAAGCTCCATGCATGCCCAAGTATTCCTCAACTTACTACCAGCATCAAAAACACAATATCATTGGTGCATGCACAACAGATAAAAATCTGCCTCAGTCTCTGGAGAGAGTTGTGTTTTGTGCTGTATCTACTTGGCAACAAAATAAGAGAAACCAAACCAAAATGTTTAATAATATGCTCTCAGAATCTGCTGTGTTTCACAGCTGTGGGTGGCTGTGCCCACAGAAAGGCACGGTGAAGAGAAAGTGTCCCCGTGCAGCACTCGCTGGCTTGGTTGGTGTGTGCAGAGAAGATGTCTTTAGCTGCTGCTCAGTGCTTCACACTGGGAGAACCACAATGATATTTTCAGTCATAGATCCTGCTGAAAGACTCTCCGGGCCATTAAGCCTGCACACAAATTGCTTAATGCACAGTCAGGCAAATGGGGTGTGTCTGGAAATCCAGCACAAGGTTGAGGCCTCATTTAGGTCTTGTGCAGCACTCCCAGTCACAAAAGGGGAGTAGGCTCCTCATAAGACTCGTATGGAACTGCTGCACTGGAGTAATTTAGATCCCAGTCTTCTGGCAATGAATGTCTGTCATAATATCCTACATTTTTAAACTGAGCTTTTGGAAATGGAGTACCCAATCAACTCCCTGCTCTCCTGTGAAACAGTCTGTTTTGGTCAGGTTTAGCCCTTTCTGACCTATACTAAAAAGTGCACACTTGCACAAAGCAGGCACAGACCAAATGAAATCACCCCCTCGATCTCACCTTAAATTATGGGGACACACTCAGCAATGCTTGAGGTACATGGTGCACGCCAACTATGAACTCCCCAGTACTGTTTTTTATTGTGGCAAACAAACAACGAGCTAACGTTTTAGAAAATGGTACAAGTCATAAGCTAATTTTAAAAGCATGATCACATATTACATACATATATATATATATATATATATACACATAAATAAACCATGATGACATGCAACTATTGAAATGAAAAGTCATTCTACATATAAATCTCTAGCTTTGAAGAAATACATACACATGACTGTCCTAGGGTGACTATAGTGCCTGTATCCCCAGTCGTCTGTTCTGTCTGTGCTGTGTGTTCTGTACCTTTAAGACTGATTCTGAGAGTGAGCAGGGAAGAAGAAGCGCGCAGTTTGTTTTGAAAAAACAGTTTTCACTCCTCCTCACTTCTTCTTCGTCGGATGCACGGACAGCGGCGAGAGAGAGAGGGGTTTTTTTTTTTTCCTTTTTAGTTAGTCTAGCTAGCTGAGGCAAAAAAGCTTCCTGGACTGTTTTTTTTTTCCTTTTCCCTTTTTTTTTTCTTGGGACTGTTTAAATCTGCTCTGGACTGAAAACCCAGGGGAGCACCAGGAGCTGCACCTGCAGCCCACCGGGCCTGGACCTGGGCATTTTCCAGCACCGAAAGGGACCGGGACTGATAAGAGACTGAGAGAGCTGAGCTGGCTCACTGCAAGGACTTCTCTCAGTTTTGCCATATCTCTCTTTTCGAAGCAGCGAGAGGTTTTATTGTTTCATATTATTCATTCCTTATGCTTGTGGGCAGTTTGTTTGTTAAATAAATGTTTTTTTCCATTTTTCTCCGAGGAAGTTATTTCCCGGACCGACTGGGGGGAGGGGCCATTTAGGTTCTGCTTTCCAGAAGAACCCCCATTCGGAGGTTTCCTCCCAAATTTGCCCTAAACCAGGACAATGACACACATAAACATTCTGTAATTTTTCTAGCTATATAAGGGGAAAAAAACCAAAGAGAATGAGAAGTATTTTAATTAAGTAGAATTAAACAATGCCTTGGTATTCATAGTCCTAGATGTCACCACAATCCCTAATCAGCAATGCTGGTAATACAGTTCACCACTTTTTATTTTTGGAGTATGTGTATTTTAGAACTATTTACTAATAAAAAATCTTACTATTTAATATTGCAATTTCAAAATATTTTTTCAAAACATACCAAATTCTGTTTAAATTAACAGCCTCCTATTATAATGATTATACATGCAATTCAGCACTTACATGGTAAATCCTGAATAGACCCATTGATTTCAATAAAATAAGATTATTGATTTAGGATTTGGGATAATGATGAATGTTTTTCTTGTATCATCCTTTTTTACTTTTGAAACAATGTAATATTTGAGATTTTGTTGTTACAGTGATAACAAGAATGTCATATAAATACATTTTAAAAACAGAGATATATTTGAGAGAAAAGTTGAGTGGCTCTTGTGTTTTGATAAGCAAACTAAGTTATAGTTCAAAATCTACTTTTATATATAAAGAGAACATTTAATTCCACTTAAAAATCAGTAAAGGGTTGTTTTGGCATTTAAATAGCAGGCTGTCAACTCTGTTTAAACGTGTCACTTGCTTTCCTCTGTATTCACAAAAGACCAGGCAAAAGTTAAAAGTCATATTTCTTTCAGGGCAACAGAAGGAGCTGCGTTTTAGCAAAATTTGGTTTTAGCTGCTGGAATACTTTTGTCTGCATTGCTTGCTCATATACTGACTCCCCAGACCTTTTGCAGATCTGAACCGAAAGCATTTGAGCCAAACCTGTGCCGTACGTGCAAGTCTTTGCTTCTGGAGCAAACACCAGGGAGCACCTGACTGTGTCTGGCCTCCAAAGGGTGTCCCTGTACCAGCGTCCTCCCTGGAATGCCTCTTCATCCTCTTTTGCTCAGAAACATCAGAAAATCCCCCAGGAAGCAGAGTGCCCTGCGTAAGCCGTTACTTGAAGAGAGAGAGAAAGCTGCCTGGAGGATGACAAGGAGAGGGCAGGGGTCTGCTCGGTACTGATGCTGGCATGGGGTGTGTGAGGAGCCAGGACCACCCTGTCCACCAGGGGAGCTGTACAGGACACTAGGACAGTAAAGGAATGACAGGTGTGGCAGGCAAGATGAATTTCTCCATGGCACATGTAGCTCAAACCTCACTAGCCGAGGAGGTGGTCACATGTGGAGTTAGTTAAGAAACCTGGGCTCATCTCACATATGACATGTTATGACTCCTATCAGCAGACTAAATTGAAAACTGATTTTCATCACTAAGTGATTTTTGGACAGATTTTGTGTATGCTGTGTAAAAGAAGCACTTAAAAGAGAGAGCCTCCTGCAATCACCCGTGGTAGGTTAATGTTCACCATGTTACAGAACAGGCAAGTGACATACAGCAAACCTCCCGAAGATGGAGTAAGACACAGTGGGTACATTTGGGGCAAACATGTTTTAAATCTGCTTTAAATTTTGAAGGCCACAAGCTAAAGCATCATTTGCTTCTAGGAGTGGTGTCCCAGTGGAACATGGGCCAGTAGAATATGGATTTGTTTACCACACTTCAAGTTTCTCCTTTTCTGGCAAGAAAGCTACAACCGCAAGATCTCAGGCATACACTTAAATTCTCTTGTTTTAGTGATGTTTGTCACTACTCTTACTCATAATATATAGATCAAGCATATGTGAAACACAATGTTCAGAAAGTTGCAAAAATTCAGTTAAAGCACTTCCAACCTACTATTTTTACTGATTAAAAAAATTAAAAAATACAACTTTGGAACTCAACTTGGGCTTTTCACGAAGCATCTAGACTTATTCCAATTTATTTAATCCCCCTCTGGATTCTCCATCAAAAGTTTCATGACCTGAAAATGATTGGTCCCCTCTCTGCACACAAGCCTCTAGGCTAATGCCTGTTTGGAGGATGTCATTTATTTGAAATTCACAACGTGCACCATCTCTTTCACAGCCAGACCTAAAATGAAGTCACATCAGTTCCTGCTGACATTCCCCAGGTCTTCACTGACCACCCAGGCCCAGTACATAAAGCGTACCACAAACATATATATATACACACACGCACACATATACGTGTGTGTATGTATATATGTATGTATATGTATACGTATATGTATATATGTATACACACACACACATATCCTACACGTATATATACAGATAGAGAAAGGATTCCTTTCTTTAACCCCTGAACTTCCAGTATATTCTCATATATTTGAAAATTTCTCTTTGAAGGACTTCACTAATTGAAGAAAATCAGGATGTCAGTGCCAAACTCTTGGTACCTGTGACTGGGGTACCTCTGACAAAGCTCTCCATAGAGCCCTTGCATGCAGAGTTCCCTGCAGTTAAAAGAATGCAGACAGTAAAAGTGTAACAGCTTTCTGTAACTCTTTGCATAAATGAATGCTCATTGAATACACTGCATCACCTGTAACATATTTTTCACAAGTGTATATTGCAGCACCAAAAATGAAGAGGAAATTGCTGTACAGCACCTGGTTTCAATATTAAGATGTTCTCTGGACTGACTTCCTACGGATACAGCTCCTCTCTTCCAAAAGACATTGTAAATTATCTGAGTCATCAGCAGTCTTCTGAAGCCAAAAGCACGTATGTGTGCAGGGATTTCACTGAGCTTTGTGGTGGTGAAGGAGGAACTTGGACACTACAGTGGTCATGTGTCATGTGTGCCAGCTGCAAGCTTTACCTGCTGCTTTTGCACTGCTCAGGAAAGGGCCGGTGTCTAAAACAGTCTGCCACCATTTAAGTCTGTTTCCTTCCCATACAATAGTGGCTTCTGTGTTTGGGTTCCTTAAGGGGCTCGAGACATCATCCTTCAGGAGGAGAGCTGAAGTAAGGAAGATCGGCAGGTGGTGATTAATCAGCTCTGCTTTGGGTGAAAAGTGCTGACTTTGGTGAGAGGACTAATTCGTACATTGCGTGAGGAGGGGTGGCCTGGGAACCTACTTCGGTTCTTACTCCCTCTTCCACATGGGGAACAGAAATGCCACATGATGCTTGAAGGACTGCAGGAGATGCATAGCTGCTTAGAGATGTCATAAAAGACAGAGGGACTGAGGACAGAAAAGGGAGAAGAAAAAAGCATGATGAGGAAAGTGACATGCCTGGGATTCTGTCTGTTCAGGGTAGATAAAACCAGATAATTTTATTCATTTCTTAGAAGAGGGATAAAAGGAACAGACCACAGAAATGATTTAGGACTGTAACTGAGCTATGCAGGGTTGAACTGGGAAAGCTGAGCAGATGGAGTGACAAAAAACCAAGCGTACTTCCAGGGCGCTCTCAGAGTGCTTTGGCAGTATGAAAAAAGGAAAGGATGAATGGTAGAAATCACTGGGAAATCAGCAGCTGAGATACAACTGCAGGGCATAGTGGGGACCTATCTGAGAGCCAAGGAAGTGATTGAAGACTATAGGGAAAATGGTGGGAGCAATGGGCCCAGCTGTGGCTGAGGAGAGGGAAGGATGAGAGAGGAGAAATTTAAAATAAACCCAACCAAAATGGCAGAGGGGACACACTGACAGGAATGTGAGAAAGATGCTAAGAGTTGTGCAGACATTAGGAAGCAGATGCTATGGCCTGGAGCAGGAAGATGGGTGAGACCTGCTGGAGAATGCTGCCAGATACTGCAAAAAGAGATGGATGAGATGGGTGAAAGAGACGTGGGAGCAGCCAGCTGAGCCAACTGAAGGAGGACATGCTTCTTCCCAGCACGAAAAGACAGCAGAGTTGGACAGGTAGAGTGAGAAAGCTTAGCTGGGGAATAAAATCCAGACACAGTAAGCTTCATATTTTTATTATACGTCACCAGGAAAATCAGTGGAAAAATACTATACAAGGTCAAATATTTGGGGGTTTGTGTTACCTCTGAGTATGGACTGAAGGGCACTGGGAAGATCTGCGGAGGGGCTACTTCTCTCTCTTTCAAACTTTCTGTATGTAACCAGTGTTGACTCTTCAGCTTTATTGAACATAGCAAACACTTGGATTGATAGGGAGGATAATGAATGCTTTTTGAGTGTATAAATTTGGCATATGTTGCAACTTCCTACCAGCACATCAAGAACTAAGCAGCAGCCAGGTCAGGTGCCTTACTGGCACTGAGGCACAGCACCAGTGAATCCCATGTACTTGTGTGTGCTGGCCTGAGCACCCTCAGTTTTTTGTGTTGGTTGTCAGCTGCCCTGCTTGGTTTAGTTGCCTGTTGCCTTCATGGTCTCTAACCTCCAGCAGTCTTCTCACTTGCCCTCCTGCTCTTTTCAGTCCTATCATCAAACACATTGACCTCCCCAGTTCTGTGGCCTTTTCCTTCCAACCTTCTTTCCCAACTGTCTCTGACCTCAGATTCCCATCTATGGTGGTCCAACTTTTTGCATTTGTAAAGCCCCTGTACAGGTATCTCAGCTCACTCCTCCATCAGCACCGCTCTCCCCCAGGCAAGCTATGTGGAAGGTGTGTGCCCAACAAATTTGTGTTTCTAAGAAGTGACTGGAACTTCTCTGCATCTGTAAAGTGCCATTATGAGCCCCGGTTCCTTCAGGTACCTTCTGAAGTGCTCCACACCTCACCTGCTCCTGTGCTTCCTCTTGCCAGAAGCAGCCCTGTAAGGGCATCCTTCTCCCCCTGACTTTCCTCCACTTGGGAATGAACCTCAGGGAGGACCCTGCCTGGGTCCTGCCTGACATTTTCACTTGCTCCCTCCCTGGATCTCTCTGCTGACTGCTTTTCCTTTCTCTCTTCCCAGAAGGGGCATGCTGCAGGGCGGGATACGATGAAGGTTGCAAAAAGGGGTTTTCATTTGTCCCTGGTTTTGCTGAGTTTCACACACAGCTGGCTATCATTTCCTTTTACAGTGTGCTACAAGCTCAAGCCACTCTCATAACTTCTACCTGTTTTTCCCCTGCCAGCATTGGAGGCTAAATATAAGCTCTCGGAGCTGGCCCTGCGTCCCTGCCCATATCTGGCAGCGCCTGGCGTTCCACCGCGGCTTCACACAGCCGATGCTTTTCACGAACTTGGCAGCTGAAGACAGCCACTTCTCCCCGAGTGAGCTGTATTCATTTCTGAAGGAACAGCAAACACATTGCTAGTTTGCAGTGCAAAGGGCTATGTTGCAATTTTCTTTTGAGTGCCTAGGTTCCACTCTGCCTCTGGAAAGAAAAAAATGTCACGCCAAAAACTTGTTCAGACAGTGCTGGTTGTTGTCCAATGACTTGTTTGGTAACACTGTGATTTTTTTTGAGGAAAACAGTATTTTTAAAGGTTTGGAAGTTTTTAAACAGCATTTAATGTGTAAAGGAAACCTATGATGGATATATTAGCATCCGTGCCAGACCAAACATCTGTAGTTTTTAATGAAGAAGGCAATAGGAAATCAGAATTTTAATTCTGTTTTTCAGCTGACACTGTAAGTCAGCTATTTTAAATCCAACCTAGTCGTAGAATTTATTTTTTCTGGTTCCTATGGTCAAAAATGAACAGTCCTAATTCAGCAAAGGATTCCACAAGAACTAGACATGTCAGCAAACTTGTCTTTAAACTACTTGTTGGCACACTGACAGATGTGGATGGCAGTTTTAAAAAACCTCAGAGACATATGCTAATTCATACTACGTCCAGACAAATAGTGGGACCCTGCTAATTTTCCCAGGTTTCAGGCTTCACTTTCAGGTTAGAAGCACCTGTGTTAACCTGTAACTAGAGAAGAACAGTTCCCAGTTTGACTTGACAAGACATCCCAGAGAAAAGAGTGGCTGCAGCCAGCCTGCCCTCTGCTGCCTCACCCCACAGTCCCTCACTCTTTTAGTATCTAAAGGGGGAAGGGGGTCTGGGAACATTTCTCCTGACTTCAGTTTTTGCCACTGAGTAAGATCAGGGATGGTGAAAAAGAAACCTGCCCCATCATAAAAATCATCACAATAGTGACATATTCAGACTATGTAGAGTCATCTTTTGTAAACTGGGTTACAGTAATCTGCCTTAATTAAAAAGTAAAATAAATTAGAATAAACTACCACGATTAAAACCAAAGTATGACGTGTTTAAACTGGCATGTCATATTTAACAGGTGGAGTAGGCAAAAAATATTCCTGCCCACACTTACACAGCCTGAGCTTAAGACTGTAATTTGATAAGTCATGGTGATTTAGTAACTTTTAAAATTCCACGTTGATGCAAAAGCTGAGGATTCAACATCTACAGAGGCTGGTACCCTTCACTGTAGCTTGTTTGTTCTTGGAAATGGCTGATGAATAAGGGATGTCAAAGAAAACAGGATGAATGAAAGAAGTATTACAAAGCACTTTGATCAGACTATTTTCCAGACACACTGCCTATATTTTTAGAATGGGCTTGTGACTGGACAACCTATTCAGAAAGTAATTCTTGAAAATATGAAAAGGTTGATAATTGCAAAACACTGCCGACCAGCTAATACATCTTGGAGACAGTGATGGTCTCCAGCTAAACTTATTGAGGAGAAATGGTGCAAGATATACAAGCTACAATTCAGCAAGGACAAGGGCAAACTTCTACACGTTGTTTGGAATAAATGACGGTGAAAACAGGGTAGAAAATGACATGAAGGATCTGTGAATTACCATGTACCTCCAACCAAATGCCAACCATTTCATACTGCTGAGAAAAGAATGAATGACATATGGCGATGTATGAACAGCAGTGCCATATGCAAGATGTGAAAAATCATCCTCCTACTCTACGTGCTGCTGAAAG
Organism: Cyanoderma ruficeps; assembly: GCA_008694505.1. Classification (NCBI taxonomy): domain Eukaryota; kingdom Metazoa; phylum Chordata; class Aves; order Passeriformes; family Timaliidae; genus Cyanoderma; species Cyanoderma ruficeps. The sequence continues at coordinate 38,092,352 of VZDJ01007754.1, read as the reverse complement.
CCTCAGTCTGAATCCTGTGCCTGGATTTAGGCACCACACTCCACAGAAGATGTGGAATGGTCAAAAGTAAGAAGGTTGCTGGAAGTCTGGTAAACACAGTCTGAGGAAAGCTGGGATGAAAAGGAAGAAGACTGGGCAAGTGAGAGTGGTACCAAATATGCAAAGAAAAAGAAAATAAATTATTTTCCAGATGCAGCGGATAAACAAGGAGGACAGCTAAGCTGCAAAAGGGGAACTCAGGTTAGACATGATGCAAATGGTGTAGTGGTTGTGCAGTGAAACACAGGAGGAAGTGGTCCAAGGAAGAGACAAAGTGCATGATGAAAACTATCTGTTATGAAAGATGTAATCTCATCCTGTGTCAAATGATGCCTGGAGAGTGTCCCCCCGCCTCCGCAACGCTGATGAAAAGTTAAAAATCCTCAGCTGCTATAAACCAGGGAAACTTCATTAATGATATATACCAGAAAAGGGGCCGTGCCTGAAATGTGTCCGGTGTAATCATTTTTTTCTATCTCATTTCTGCTTTTAGCCATGAGATTATGAGTAATAGATACATGGCTACATCGTTAGCCAGAAATCCTTTAGCTTTCTAAAGGTCAGTTAATCTATGATCTAATCTGACGGTCACTGAAATTAAGTGGAAGCAGTTCAGCGGGCTATAATGGAGGATTCTTGGTGTCTGCAGCCTTCAGTTGCCTTGACTTAAAACATCCTTTATAAGGAAAACAACATCTAGGTATCAAATACATTTCAAAACGCATGCTGAATCTTTTTGTTGTACTTCAAGAAAAAAAAAAAAGGCCAACCTGCCTTTCTAGCTATCTGCCAGTTTAAAACAGTTCTCATTAAAAACCCCAAAATGCTGTCAGTGCCTTCTGTTCACCTGTTGATATTCCCATCCCTTGGGAGATTTTATGCAGCTGGGGAAGCAGGCAAGATTTACACGAACTTGGCTGCTCTATCTTGACTTGTTCACAGTGGGAGCTGAGCTGCCCTTTTAAGAGTGGAATACTTCAACCAAGCAAGACCAAAAAAAAATAAGGAAAAAAAAAAAAAGGAAAAGCAGAGTTGACTTTACAGCTTGGCACTTAAAGGAACACTAAAATAGACATGTAAAACTTTTCATAGTTATCTGTAAGTCTTTGAGGATTTCAAGTCTCAGCATTGTCAGTACTAGTAAATTAAAGATCGGAAAGGTTGTCCCAGTGAGCAGATATTTGATCCCTAAAACAAAGCTAATATTTCATATTTTTGAATCAGTTTCCTCATGTACTTTCACTTCATATGTCTGGACTTTAGATTGCTTTTCTGCTACTCTTGAAATACATCTGAAAATTCCCTCCTATCCAAAGTTACACTTAATATACACTACTTAGTTTGAGGAATTGAATTTTATAATACATGAACAGGCATAAAAACCCACCAAAGAAACCAGAGACTCAGGTCAGAAAGATACCCTTCTTTTAACTCTGACTTTCTTGTGCTGCATTTCCTCTAGATTACAATGTAGTTTAATTTTCATGGATGTCATCTGAAAATGACAGCCGATGTAATGTAGCTGAATTCTGTTTGTCACTGAATATATTCTGTATGTTAACTGGTAGTGTGATGCACTGAAGCATAGTCTTTAATTAAAGTGCAACAATACCACAGTGCAGCAGCACTACGGTACCAGCACGGCACAGGAACCTGGTACTGGATATAAAAATAGCTGTGCTCAAAACGTGTCATATCACTACATGATGTGACTAAGTCAGTGGAGACACTCTTACACTTGAAACCTAAAGTATTACTGAGCACTGATTTTCAGCCGGTGAAGCTGTGATCAAATCAATGCATGTATTATTCTCCACAAATGAATAATGGCTGAACGAGGACATATTAAACACCTACAGTGCACAAAGCTTTTCACACTGGTTATGAACCAAACACAAACAAAGAGGCTGTGAACTCTCCAGAGCTCTCGTTTTGTCTTCCGTGAAGTCTTCCTGCCTCTTGGGGTACAGTATGCAGAATTCCCACAAATGCACTGGTGCCAGCAGGAGAGGGCCCTGACTTTGGCCTGGGATCAAGTTGGGAGCACACTTCTGTCCTCCCCTTTCCTACTCTTGAGGAAAGCAAAGCNAAAGCAAAGCAAAGCAAACCAAACTGAAACCATTCCATACTCCACAGTGAGTGAAGGTGGTACAAAACCCAGGGAGATAAATATGTCTCTGCTGGCACAGGAGCCAGGCAGCAGCCAGTGCCACCTTCCTCCATAACCCTCTGCCGTGGGATGTGCTGGTGCTGAGCTTGCAGGTCCATCCCCGACTGGGGTATCAAAGTTCTCTCCCCCAGAGCTGTGAAACTCTCCCTACGGTTGCTCAGTCAACACAGGGACTTCTGGAGAAATGCAGCTCAGAACCAACCACTGCTCTTATCCCACAGGCAGGCACCTGCCAAGCCAGGACAGCATTGCTTCGGTCTCCAAAGGAGCCAGCACCCCCTAAATTCCCAACATGGGCAGCCCTTTGATTTGCCAGCACAGCTGATGCTGTCAGTGTTGCATGGGGACCACCGCAAAGGTCTCCCTCCAAAACCAGAATTAAACATCCAGAGAGAAGCAGCAGCTGGGCTGCCTCTCTGCAAAAGGCACGGCATTTGCGCATCCTTTTTCCTTGCTGCTGCACAGGCTCCACATCCCACGGCATTGTGCTACGCCATCCTGAAGCCCCAGGCATGATTTTAACATCAAGGCACCATAAAAACAGTTTAGGAAAAGAGGCAGTGTGGATTTGGCATGGGACAGTGCTGCAGGAATGAGACAATAGGAACCATACAGTGATGTTTGTCTGCTTGCTGGGAAATGCTTCAGAGAGGCACAAACACACAAAAGAGAGAGAGGAGATAGTTACCTAACATGACGAAGGGGATTCCCAGGAAGGTGGAATTGTATTTCCCACCAGTGAGATTGATGATCCCGGCAGCAGTCAGGGTGGCAAGGGTCACTGTCAGCAATCCCAGCAGGCCAAGCCAGGGCTTGCTGCGGACACAATCCTGCATGGAGCAGCAGAGAATGGCCAAGGTGACCACAAGGACCAAGCTTGTGATCAGGTAGCGTTCTGACACCCTGCTCGTCTTCTGGAAATCCTCCTTCAGCGAAGAGGAAGTGAAAGGATACATTTTGACTTTCCTGTTGGATTTCTGGAAAAGTTCAACAGTGTCACAAAAAATGGATTCCCACTTCTCTGCCACCATGTCATTCAAGGAGTTGATTGCCTGCAAGTAGTAGGTGAGCTGAATGGCTTCCGCAGACTTCACCCGGTCCTTGCTGTGCACAGTAACCCCACCGAGCTGATGCCCATTATACACTTCCCTGCCATCCTTTAAGTGAGTAATCGGGTAAGTGATTGCAAAATTAGTTCGATTAGAAGAACGAGCAGCCTTTAATTCCTCCAGTACATGCACTATGTCGTCCACTATGCATGTCTTGTCATTGTTCAGGATACATATATGGGCAAACGTGTAATTGAAACCAGGTCTTTGAACTTGGATCCTGGTCACTGCAGTGTGCAACTACAAGGGAAAGAGAAATCACACACGTTATTCATCAGCTCATCTCGCACAGTAGCAGCCAGGACGACAGCAGCTCCTCACCGCTGTCCCTTTTCTATTTGATCAAAGCAACAACAACAAAAGTTCCAGTGACTGCAGTATTAATAGCACACTNAAAAAAAAAAAAAAAAAAAAAAAAAAAAAAAAAAAAAAAAAAAAAAAGAAAAGAAAGAAAGAAAGAAAGAAAGAAAGAAAGATGCATCAAATCAGCAGTATTATTCCCCTATGTCTTTTGCTGGTAACTCTGGCATAATGTGAGGTGCATATGTGCCACGTGCAGCTGCTGTTTGGCCTCTCTAAATAAGCAAACTCAACAGGTCCAGCTAAAGGCCAACCATGTCCAGGGACACTGTTGTGCCCAGGAGTGCCCAATTACTCTAAGAGATCAACTTGAGGTACAGAAGGCAGAAGAGCACTGTGACCAGGTGTGCCACCTGTGCAGGATGCACTGGCAGCACAGGGGACCAGCACTCGCTCTGAGTAAAGCACAGGCCACAGCTGCGTGTCCCACGTACAAAGACCATTGGCACAGCAGGGAAAAGAGACCTGGCAATAACTAATTTGCCCTCTTGTTTCCTCCCTCTTTCCCCCATCAAATCCTCAGTAGTCTGAGAGCAGGAAGAGACTGACACTGGTTTTCTCTTGCTGTCTCTGAGAGAGTCTGTTAATTAGTGAGCGTCCCCTAACTTTAGAGTTTGTAGCTTATTGTTAAGTCTAGCAGCTCTTAGTGCACCTTCCTTTTTTGTTTCTGGTCCTTCTGAAATTTGCCATGCCTGAGCTCTGACCCCCAAAATATTCACTTATTTTTGAGCATCAGAAAGGCAGAAAAAATTACCATATCTTCTTGAAAAAATATAAAACTCTTGCAACCTTTTCTGAATCCATTTTAGTCAACATAGAAGAAACAAGAAATGGCAAGAGAATAGCCCTAATAGGATTACAGTGTTTTTCAAAAATAAAATATTGAGTTTGCTAATGTGTATCATTCTGTGTGATAATAAACACTGTTTAAAAAAATAGAAGATAGTGTCAGGGAGAGCAGTAAAGCTTACACGCTCATCTGGGGGCAATGGAAAAAATGCCTAATAATCCTGGCTAACCCCCTGCATCTGTTGAAACTAAACAGTCATAATGACTTTTTGTGTGGTATTTGAGACTTATTTGCAGCACCCCACCCCTCATCCCCTCCATTTATATCTATCAATCTGATCATTTTGTGATTACATTGCACAGTCTGTGATGGGTATAAAATTAGTTATGTAGGCTCTGTTCCTCAGGATAATGTGACATCATAGAGACAACGATTACAACATTCCTATGGTCTCATCTTGTTTCTCTAACAGCCTGGGGGTGTGTTTTTCTACCTTTGAGTAGTTTAATTTTTTTGACAGAAATAACAGTTCAATACTGATATTAGGAAGGTAAGTTTGAGAAATGAACTGAACTAACAAATCTTTACACATTATTGTGAGAACACGATACCTGGCTATAGTGACAAGCACAATTTTCCATTGTGGTGGGAGAAAAAATGTACCTGTCTGTACAATAGATTAGGGCCTTTTGCACAACTTTCTTCTAAAACAAAACAAAACATTTGCAGAAGCATGACAAAGAAATTAACCTCTATGGGGAATACTTCCCATCTTTTCAGTTTGGGGTTGCAAAGTTCTGCTGGTTTGGGGTACAAATTCTATTATACATGAGTACAGTTTGGGGAAAATACCCTGATTTACCAGATCAAAGAGAGATATCTGATTTTAATTTTTTTGCAATGGGAGCAACTGAATGGCATTCATTGACAACAGCTATAAAACAAGATGTCACATAAAGAAGCACAGTTGAGGGAAACCAGGAGGAATAGAAGGAACTTCCCGTCTTTAACAGATTCACAATACAAATCCTTCGGAGAGGATCTATGGAATGACACAATGCAGAAGAAACTAAACTGACTTGCAACTTTTATCAAACAGGGTGTGTTGCTATTTACCCGCCCTCCTCACTGCAGCATTTGCTTCCTTCCACATGTGAAGCACTTTCTTTTAATATTTAGGTTATAAAACAACCTCATCTATCACAGCTGTTACTTCATGTTTAGTGAAAGGCTAGAAGCTAAATGTCATACCTAAAATACTCCTTTCCTCTTGGAAATGATCATTTCAGGCTGAGGAGCTTGTTCTGCAGCAGTGGCCTGGTGCTTCCGAGACTGTGCTGGGCTGGACCGGGTGCTGCATGGGAGGGACCGGCCCATCCCACCTCTCAGCAATGGGGCTTTGGGGAGGAGAGGGAAGCAGGCAGACAGCTCCGTGTCCTGGCACATCCTGGCAGCTGAGCAGCCCCTGGAGCTGGCTGCAAGCTTATGCAGTTTAGAGTAGCTATGAGATATATTCTGAACTTTGCCAATGGCCACAATGTTTGGTGTCAAATTGGCGGCAAACAGCCAAAGAAGAGGAAAATTCAACAAACTATGCTGAGAACTGCACCAGCATGCCCAAGGATCCAACACTGGGAATCCTGACCCAGACTTTCCTTCTCAAGACAAACACAACACTTTATCTGCACTTTTTTCAGACCTTATGCTAGGAAAGCTCTCTGCTGCCTCAGTGCAGGGCAGGGGTGTGCTGCAGCATGGCTGCAGGCTCTCTCTCCTTTCTCCCTTTGCTTGCCTGTGGCAGCCTGTGAACCACAGGATGCTGCCTCTTCCCTGGTGAGAGCTGCAGTCCCATGGCGCTCTCCTTTCTGCTGCCATGCTGGGAATTCAGCTGCGGCCACACAGATTTTTTCCACCCATCCAGAGCCCACAATCAAAACCCCGGGTGACTGGTTTCGACAGAAATCAGAAGCTCCAAGAGCTTACAAGAGCTCCTGTGAGTTCAAAGGATTGCACAGTCTGCAATTTGGCTTGTCAATGTTACACCAGGAGGTCCCCCAGAAAACTTTAGTCGGATGGTAAAGGCTGTTGTGTGATGGGGACAACATTAGCAATATGTAATGCATAATGCATACTGCACTCCTCAGTGCAGAGGATTGTAATAGCAAGTAACCATACTTGGAATATACCTGGCACCTAGTTCTGGGACAAATGACTGACTACCAGATCCTCATTTATTCAGCTGTTCTTATCCCTACTGATCCTATTTGAAGAAAGGGAAATTTAATGGAATAACAAAATCTGAATGAATGGGTTTTCTTGAAGGGAGACGTACTGCTTGCTCATCACTCCCAGCTTTTTCAGCTAGCTAACAGTGCAAGGAACCAAAAAGCAGTTTACTGCTGAGATGCCAGAGCACTGCAGCATGAGAACTGCACAGCACCACCTAAGGTCCCTCACCACGGTGGCACACGGTCCCTGAAAGTGTTCAGACATGAAACAACATCCACACCTTCCTTTTGCCATTATTTAAACAGTGACCATTCCTTGGACTTTCCCTCTCCCTTCTGAAAATGGTATTTATGCGTGTCCTGCACACACACAAACTCTGGGTCAGGATTCCCACCTTAGAGATTTCTAGAACAGTGTTTTCCTTTAGTCTTTAGTCATTTGCATTTGGTAAAATCTTGGTCTTGGTCTTTGCTTACTTTAAGTCTCATGCTCACTTGGTCATTTATTTTAGACAGAGAGGAATGACGGTTTCAATCAGAAGACAAACCCCTTCCAGCTAATACCTCCAGGTAAGAGCTGTACTGGTCTCACACCTCCACACCAAGCCATGTTTAAGCCTGTGGCACATCTGACAGATGAGAGGGGGTGAAATTGCAGTGCCCTGCCAGCTGGTTCTGTTCATGGGCCCAGGAGGGGATGCCAGGAAGCAAAAGTCCTTTCACTCGTCCTCTGCTGAACCATTTGCATCAGGGGCTCAGAGAACCACGGCAAGAAGTTCTTCAAGCTGTTTTGTTTGGTCCTCCTACCTCTGGCATCAGCACAGGAACACAGGCACTGGGATCCAGAGCCCCGCAGTAGGGTCAGTTTGGGTGCCCTGGGATGGCCAAGCCCCACACTGGGCTCTACAAGACAGCTCTCCACTGTGCAGAGCATGGCACAACTTTCAACAGTGCCATCAAAGCTGAGCCTGAAGGCAAGAGTTGTACTTGGAGATGTATGGTCAGGACAGAAAGGAAAGGTAGTTTTTATTCTTAAGTCCCTGCAAAAGATGCAGGAAGCTACAAGAAGCGTCGAGAAAAACCTCTACCACCCCTTTGCTTTGTGGAGAAATCCTTTAATTCAAAAGTGAGAAGGTTATTACCAGAATTTTGTTAATTTAATCAGGTAACAAAGAAGTCTGCAGCCTCCCTGTGAAGGAAACAGATCCCTTCCCAGCAGGGATGGGTTAGAAACTGCTGATTCATCTGCAAAATGGTCCAGTCCCAGAAATCCTTTAAGCTCACATTACATAATCTCCTACCCCAATCAAATCTATGGGGAAAGGGGATGAGGACCCAACCACCAGTGTCCCACTTGGGTCTCACCTTGCTGGTGGCACAACTTTGCTCCCAGGGGAACTCCACAGTGACAGCACAGCAAAATGCAACAAGACCATTCAGTCTTTGACAAGCTCCCATGCCCACCTCACGAAAACACATCCTGACTCTCTTGGAAGCTGGGTTACAGACACTGCTTAGACACAATTTTTAATCATAAGGATGTGTACAACTACCTCCTCCTTATCATATATATATATCTCAAAAAATACTCTTGGTTTTGCTGCTGAGCGGTGATATGTGGTGTTTATAGGGGACATCACTCATTGTAAGGACTCGACTATACTTTGTACTTGACATGCAGTCAATGAATGGCCAGTGAGACAAAACTAGCTAGATATATGGATGTCCTCCTGCACTGCAAATGATCTGGCACACAGACATGCTCTACTCTCAGGAGCATCATCGTTGCAAAGCCATATTACTTTGTTGTTGCTGCTATTATTTAACTTATTTAGCCTCCATCTCATGGTTCAAATCCCGTATTAGCTTCACTCTTCAGTGTTGCCACTCTTAGAATTTTTTTTGCTATCATTTTTACCAAGCCTGTGTTTTCTGTGAGTCCTGGAGCTGGAAGTATTGTGATTTTATTTTTAATCTCAGCTTTCACTAAAACAAAAACCCCAAAAAACGAACAAACAAAAAAAAAGGTCTGATCTTGTGGTCATGGAGGAAAGACTAAAGATTCAGGAGAAGGGTCTGAACTTTTTACCTATTACTGTTTAAAATTTTAGCACTGTTTTGGGTTCAAGACTGAAAAAAACTAGAAAGCAGGATGAAGACAATAATTTTAAATATACACTTCATTTTTACGAGAAGCTGGTTTACTCTTTCAGTAATTTTTACAGGTAACTTGTGCCAAGGAAAATGAAGACGAGAAAATGCCTTTAATGGATAGCTATAAATTTCTCCACTTTTTCTATGATCTCAGTAATCTCTGGCATTTCGTACCTTCGCAGTGTACTTTTTTATTCACGTCAAGAGGTGGCCTCAGTCAAAACGTAAAAAGGTTATGAGAGGGAAAAGACTTGCACAGCTTCCAGCTTAATTTACAAAAAAACCCCACTGTGGGTTCTGCAGATATGGGCAGAATTAAACTTTCAAGAGTGCGTTTTCATCAGAAGGTGCAGAGAGGGAGGGCAAGGGAGCCCCTGGCCAGGGCTGTGCCCTGCTGTAAGTCCCAGACCATGGGTCCAGGGCAGAGGTTCAAAGAGGGTGGTGGGTAGTGACCTTCTGACCATGCCAGCTTAGCAAGGGAGGAAAAGTGTGCACACAGCCTATGGATGAAGCTGACAGATCCTAATGGCTCAGGATAAACATTAGAAGTCACAGCTGGAGAGCAAGCAGCAAGGATCGCTATGAGTAGCTTGGCTCCTTTTCTCAGTCCTACAATCAGGTTTCCTGAAGAGACGCTAAGATACTAATTATGCGCGGGATTTATTTTTGAAACTAATTTTTTCAGCTATCCAAAACACAGCGATCTATCTTCTCTCCAAACAATTTTCAGAAAAGTAAAATCTAAAAATTGTTCAAACTACAAGTCATCAACTGAGGGACGACCATTAGTGCTCGAAGCGGCAGATGTGCGTACATTTACATTTCCATCTGTCTTCTTGGTAGCTACAGAAAATCGCTAGATATGATTTTTCTTTTCTAATCTGAAGTGGAGAAGCTTTTCTAATCAATACTATTTTAATTCTGACACCTTGTAAATCTGCCTGAATTTGTTCCACCAAGCCCACTCTGTTTTTTGGGCTGATTGCTGCTGGAGGACAGGACACCTGGGCAGCAGAAACCTCTCTGCACAGCCTGGTGTGCGGCAACCAGATCAATTTTTCATGATGGGGAAAAAAGAACAAAACTTCGCTCCTGTGTCTGATCTTGCATCAGTTCCACCATAGGTGGCTTCCTCCATGCGCTTCAGATGCCTCCATGAACACCCTTCCATCTTTACTGTGCTTCTCAGGGGGCTCTTGCCAAGGGCTCCTCCAGCAGAACCCTGAGGAACAACCCCTTCTGCGCCGCAGGGAAACCTTAATAGCTGCAGGTTCACAGCCCACGCTGTTAGCTAATAACTCTGCTCCTCCTTCTGTCTTCCAATAGGAGAGAGGGGGTTCTCCTGCTGTAAACCCCAACTTAAAGGCAGGGCCTTGTCACAGCTTTTAGGAAGTACAATTGTGGTCAATGGGGAGCCCTGGCAGCTCTCCCTCAGCCCTGTGACACTGCCTGGGGGTGGCCTGGTCTTGTGATGCACAAATGTCCCTGGCCTTTGATGCCTGCCCTGCCCACTTGTGTGCTCTCCCTATGGGGTGGTGCCCCCAGCACACACAACACATCCAGCCACCCACTGAAAACACCTGTTCTCCATGTGCTGTGTTTGTTAGAGGGGAAGCAAAGTTTGACCTTCCAAGGCAGGAAAGGCAAGGCAACACGGGATGCTGGGCATTCTGAGCATGGGCTGCTCGGCTGGAAGCAGCGCAGGGCTGGAGGGAGCATCACAGCATGGAGTGAAGCAGGAAGGAGAGCAGAGGGGCCCTGTCCCGGCCAGTGCTACTGGAGCAGGGCTGGGGGGTGGTGGGCACCAGTGGGATGTGATCGTCCTCCCAGGCACAGGCAACTTTAGGACTTCTGCTCCAGACGCTGACCAATGTCTGCAGCAGAGACCAAACCCTCTTGCCTGCAGGAATCACACTGAGGAGCTGCTGCTGCTGACACTGGGAGCTCAGGGGGGTTTCTGCACACACTTCCACACTGTCCTTGCAAGGTGCTATTTACCTTCCCTCTTCCGTGGCAGTGCCTGGATCTTACCTGCATATCTTAATTCTCATCTGTTTTCGCATAAGATACATTTTAGCCCTGCAGCATTGTGCTGCTATGACAACAGGCTTGCACTTCTGCTGCTTTCACACCCTTGTTTTTCTTGTATTAGGACTCTTCCCCTCATCTTACAGCCTTGCTCTAAAGACATGACTTCATCCTTTATTTTGTTTTCAGTAGAACACACTGTATGTTCTATTGACTGTTTCCCAAGAAGTGTTTTTAGTGCCTGAGCTACCCAGAGAAGGCAGAGACCTACTACATCCATTGCTAGATCCACAGCTGACTGCCTGTGCCCAGGCATTAAGGAGTAGCCAAAAGTTTCTAAGAAAAGGGTACCTTGTGTTACCCAGGATCGTAACAGACCCAGCTTTCGGCTCCGCTGAACAACCACAACCCACTTCCACTGACTTTGGAATTAATGGTTTAAGTGTGCCATGTTTGTACAGCAAATCAATTGGGAATACCACAGACAAGGGAATGTGGTTATTTCTAAATACGGTTGCTTCCTCCATGAATTTCCTCACACGTACAAAGTAAGTGAGGAAATCCGTGAGGACCGTAGACAGAGCGTGCCAACACACACGTTAACAGGAACAGAATAATTAAGGAGCAGAGAGAGGAAATAAAACCCCAACAAGTATGAGGTCTGCAAGATTTTGAAGCTAAACTGTTTTGTTCTGCAGCAATCAGAAGTTATGAAGTTCTTAAATAAATGTGTCCTTAAACAGAAATACCTGACTTTACTTTGTGTTTACAAATATATATTTAGTCAGTTACCCAGATCAAATAATGGCCAGCTTATGAGAGAAGCAATCTATAAGCACTAAAAATCTGTAGTTAGTAGAGGTTTCTTTAAGAAAAAAACCCCCTGTCATCTACAGATTTTTATAGAAGCAAACTGCAAATACAGTCCCCTTCAGTAAGGCGTGTTACATTTCAATCCCTTTTCATCTTTTTGTCTTGATATCTTAAGTGAAGTTTTTGCCAAAAAATATTAGTAGTACCATGTTATTGTTATAAACACAGTAACGGAAATGGAAGAGAGAGTATTTTTCCACAAAAAAAGGTAGCTCTTAAAGTCTTTAGTATGGTGCAGTTAACTCACTGTAAGCATACAGGAATAAAGAGACTCAAAAGGATTGGTGTCTCAAATTCTGTCTAAGTTAGAACATATTTTCTGAGGTTCAAAAATCTGTCTAGGTCTCTATCCCCAGTGAGTCTGTATGGCTTTAACCTAACAAGTCTCTTGCTGCAAGTGAAAATATCACCATGAAATGGTAGGGGGGCTGTTCTGACACTATTTTTAGGTGGGATTCTAGGTTTTCTTAGACAATTTCTACAGACTTTATAAAATCATCCGAACCTCTGCATGATGGTCTACATCAAATATCCCAATTATTTTTGCTTTTCCAAGCACCTATTGGAAATACAGGGATAAAAGCACACTTTCTTCAATGAGGTGTTTTTACCTCCTACCTCTCCCTCTTGAAAGACAAATCTTGAGGAAGAAATGTCCTGCACACCGAACAGCACAGTGTACGAGTTCCCCATGCTCAGCTATGGAGCAGGTACTGCAGCAAGTAAAATTTCATTATTGTCCTCCCACGATATCTCAGTATCAGGATGCATCTCTTCCATATCTGAGATTCTACCAAGGCTTTTTATTGGAACACCTATTCAAGACCAGAGATTGAGGATACGTTTAGATTTCTCCCTTCTGCAAAGGACTATGGCAGCTGGAAATGCAACGTTGGGATGGCAGGCCTAGAACGGTGTAAGCGCTTACAGGGAGCTGTGAAAACTATGGACAGAGATTTACACAAAAATAAGAAACAAAAGAGTACTTGGCATAGTCTCAAAAGCAACACTATTCCCATAAGGTAGCCACACACCTCTCTGCTAATGAGGAGAGGCTCTGTGGAGCAGCTTGTGCACCCAGCAAGACCTGGGGCTGTCCTGGGAGCAGCCGGTGTTGCGCTGGCAGATGTGCGCTGACAGCAGGAGCCCTTCAGCAGCTCCTGCTCTGGGAGTGCTGTCTGAGCCCTGGGTTGAGACAATTCTGAGGCTGAGCCCTGCCCAGAATCCCGTCCCAGCCAGCAACAGGGAATCATGCAGCATTGGCAATGGTGACTTTCTCAGGCTGGTAAGGTGCCCATGAGAAAATACACTAAGTTAACCAGAGTGTTTTAGAGATGTCACCACAAGAGTCATTTAACTGAGTAACGAATTGACTTGGATGTTAGACTGATTAACTTTTGACAGTACCATCTATGTTTCAGTTTCAACTGCTCAGAGCCCAAAACTTTGTATCCCTTTTACTAAGGGACAGTAACAGAAGCCGATTTCTTCCTCTGCCTAAATCACAGAAAATCTCCTTTCCTCGGCACATGACAAGGGAAGCTGTAGCTGCTCAAGGCTCATTCTTTTCCCTCTCTGGCAGATGAAGCAGGACATGGCAGGTAAGGAAACCAACAAGACGTGCTCCATGAGCAGCCAGCATCTGCCTGGGGCAACCATCCTCCTGTGTCTCCTATCCTCCTGCTTGTGGGTGGAGACGCAGCAACAGCCATGTAGGAGGGGCCAGCATCCAACCTGACATTCATTCTAAAGCAAAACCTCTCCCTTGGGGAGGTCATCCTCCAGAAAAGGAAAGATAAGCAAAAGATGCTGTGTACGTTCTCTGCCCTGACTGTGCTTACACAGCTTCGGGAATGTGAGTGGGATTTACTCTGCGGTTTCACTCAGGACACTTATTTACAAGCACAGTTGGTTGGCTCTGGACTGCAGCTGGGGCTGCCTTTGCTCCCTTCACCCCTTCACACAACTGAATGTGTATAAGAAAACCTTGATGGCCACCTTCTTCTTTCTCCTTCCCTTGGTGGGCCCTGTTAACACAAGATGATGTAGCCCTGCATCACCACAGATACAACAATATTGGGAGCTAGGAGCCTTCCGTCCTGTTTTGCTGTTCTTTGGCCCACGGGGCTGGGCCATCCACAAGGTTGGACAGTCAGCTGCCTGAGCCTGCCTCTGCCCACAAACAGAAGCATAATCAGGACAACTTAATCCATTCACACAAAGCATATTGGAATTAACTAGATAAGTAAAGAGTTGGAAATAATGCATCAGACATGCCTGACAATGTCTAAACAATCAAATGACAATGGTGTTCATTATCTCACTAAAAGAAAAATAATGATTTTTTTAGTGAATTCTATCTATTAAAAATGAGGCTGTGTTAAATACTAACTGAACTTTCTAAGTTATACCTCTTTTGCTGATGTGATAAATCTTATGCGGAAGTTTGCCTGCAGAAAGATTCTGAGTACCATTTATTTGTGTGTCACTCTGCTATTGATAAAACTACAGATCTCCAGAGAAAGCAGTACAGAGAAAAAAATCCATTATCATTATTATCCTATGACTGAGTAAATGTGCACATACTGGATGCAAATGCAATTCACAGTGCAAGAAAATGAAGGAATGAAAATAATTTCTCTGGAGTTTTCTCATTCTCCAGTAACAGTGCTGTTACTGTACTTAGTGAGTCGACACTCATTAAATGTTTGCTCATTACTGTTGGGTAATATGTCAAAAGGAAAACAGAAAATACTGAGTGGCTCTGTACCACAGTTCTGTATGTGCCTACAGTGGAAATAAAATATAAATAAATTCGCTGTAACAGTTGTTTCATTGTTTAGTAAAGAGAGAGGTCTCCCTGAAGTCTCTTACAATAGGTGTTTGCATCTGTTTTTTTTCATTTTAGAAGAGACACTCTGTGAAGCGATTAAGAAAAATTAACATTGGCTTTTATACGGGCTGACAGTTTGACATTCAGGGGAAAAAAACCCAAAAAAGCAATGCTAAAATCTTTTGGGCTTTCATAAGGCAACAGCAAAAATGTGCAGGATTGAGCTAGCCACACCTCTGGTTATTTCCAAATGTTCCTTTCCTTTTTCTTGAGTGAACTTGACCCTCTTAACACTCAAGTTTTTTGCATCTATCATCCCTGTTTTTCTTTCCAGGATTGCTGAAAACTACTGGGGTATAAACTAGAGCACCAGCTTCAAGAAATGCAGGTTTCTGACATGTTATGATATATAGTACGGTGAGGTGTCCTGTCAGATTGTGACTCGCACACTCCGTGATGCTCAAGTGGGAAGATGCTGCCCGCTCTAACTTGAACCGGCAGCACAGGCTGCACCATGCCTGCAGTCTCTAGCTGGGCTGGATTTTCTCTCCATCTATGAAACCGGTGGTGGTGGGCTGGGAGTGGAGGGGAAAAAACCCCACTATCCACTAAAAATAAGCTGCTGAGTTATGTCATTTGCCTCGATGAGCAGTGAGAAGAAGGTTTTGTGCTACCCCTCTCCATGCAGAAGTGCAGTCCAGACACAGCAGCAGCCCCCAAAACCATTCTCGGCAGTCTGACAGACTGGTACCTAACTGTTTTTGAAGTTTGAGTTTATCAAAGCCCCAGACGCCTTAACTCGAGAGCACAACTGCCACGCGAGTAGAGAGAAGCCGAAAAAATTATTTAAGCAAGCCAAATTGCCCTTCTCGCTCACCCAAAGCAAATAAAAGCAAAACGGGAAAAAAGAAAAAGATGGGGGAAAAGAGGAAAAAAAAAAAAGAAAAAAGAGAAGGAAGAGAGCTGATCCCGCGGCACTGGCGGGGAGCGCGGTGCCGGCTCCCCGCGGCGGGCTGGCGTCCCAACTGTTGCAGGGAGGTGACCGGGGAGCTGCGGTGGCAGCGCCCGTGCCGGGCGGGCAGAGCACGGCATCCGCGGGTGGGTCCGTGCCGGCGGGCAGGTGCGGGGAGCGGGGCGGGATGCGGAGCGCCGGGCCAGGCGGGGTGGCGATGCTCGGGGCCGGGGGACCCGCCGGGGTTACCTTGAGGATGAGATCGGTGTGGTGCTGGTCCAGCATGTTGGCCTTGCGGAAGGAGGTGATGATCACCCGGCCGTACCTCCCAGGCGTCTGCAGGTCGGAGTAGAGCCGGTGCTTGGAGCGGTTCACCGGGAAGAGGCTGTCCACCAGGTTCCTCTCGATCTTGGCCAGGCTGTGCGTAGGGGCCAGGAGGTGCTCCACACTCTCCTCGACCTGGTAGCGGCTGAAGCTGGCGCCCAGCAGGATGGAGATGAGCACGGGCGCCGAGGCGAAGAACACCGGGTGGCTGGCGACGAAGTGGCCGAGCCGGGAGAAGGACGTCCCCAGCCCCCTGTGCAAGACCTGCCGCAACATCCTAGTGCGGAGGGCGCGCAGGAGAGCGAGCGCCGCGCCGGGGCCCCCGCAGCTCCCCCACGGCCCCCGCAAGACCATGGGGCAGCCCCGCCGGGCGCCGCCTCCCCGCCGGCCGCGGCTGCGGGGGGCCGGGGGCCGCCGCCGCGCGTGTGCGTGTGTGTGCGGTGTGTGTGCGCGCCCGCCCGCCCGTGTGCGTGCGCGGGGCGGCTCGGGCGCTCGTCCTCCCGCAACGCCGCCGTGCCCGAGAGGAGTTTCCCAGCCCCTCGGCGCCTGACTTCCCAACCCGCCGCCCCTCGCCGCGGAGCGGCGGCGCGGACCGCCGGGGGGGTGTGTGTGTGGGGGGGCAGCCCCGCCGCCGCCCCGCCGCGGGAAGGGGAAGGGGCAAGCGCCGCTCCCCGCCCCCGCCGCGGAGTTTGCGCGGGAGCGGGGCTGCCCGCAGACTGCTGACTAATCCCCCGGCCGCGGCAGGCGAGGCGAGGCGGGGCGGGCGCGTAAAGCCTTCCGCGGCGCCCCCGCCGCCCTACGCCCAGGGGCGCGGGGCCACGCCGGGCGGCGCCGAGCACGGGGCGGCGGGCGCAGCGCCGCGCCTCCCGCCGGGGCCGCCCGCCTGCCGGCCGCGCTCGGGACGCCGCGGCGCGCCCCGCCCCGCCCGGCCCCGCCCGCCGCCGCCGGCACCGCCGCCCCCGGGACGACGGGGCAGCGCGGGCCGTCCGCGACCCCGACGGGCGGGCGGCGGGGCGCGGAACGGCCGCCCCCCGTAGAGGGGGAGTTGGGTGTATTTCGAGCGGGGGTTTTGTTGCGGGGACCTTCCGTCAGAAACGTCCGGGCGGGACGGGGGCGGGCCGCGTCCCGGGGTGCCCGACGGCGCGCCCCGCGGTCCCGCCGCACGGCTACCGCGGCGGCGCCCGCAGCGCGGGGCGGCACAGCCCGCCAGCCCCGCGCGGCACAAGTGGGCATGTGCGAGCGCCGCACATGCCCATTAGGGAAAGCGGGTGCCGGCGGCGAGGCTGTCCCTGCCCGTCTCACGGTCCCTGGCCACCCGGCATCGTCTCGGGAGCCGCCCCGGGCTGTCCCGTCAGTGCCCCGCGCGGGGAGCCCCGGCACCTGCCGGCACCGCGCCGTGCCCGGGGAGCGCCGCCGCTTCCTCAGCGCGAACCGGCAACCCCGGCGGCGTGTGGCTGAATGCGCTGCCCACCTGTGTGTAGGTACAGACCGTCCCCGCCGGATGCTATTCGGGGGTACGGCCTCGTTTTTAGACACAAATTGTATTAAAATAGCAGTAACGGGTACAAATACTCTGGCTATTGGCATATTTGGGCACGCTGATTCTTAGCACTTGTTATCTTGTCCAAGCTGCTACTCCCCAGTCCAAAGGTGTTGGTAATGCGAGTCTGGTTATTACCCAGGACGATGGTTTTGCAAATCTGAGAAAAGGAACTTTCTGTTTGACAGCTGTTACATGTATTGCTGCATAAAACGGCAGTGGCTCCCTGTTTTGGTTGTTGATGGGCTGACAGTCATCCTCCCTTTAACATTTCAGTAGTGCCTGACCTAAGCTAATGTTTTGTCATGGACACTTCATGCACGAAATCTTGACTTCATTCCTGTCTCCTCACAGCTAGATCCCACAGCTTGAATGCTAAACTCTTTCTGTGTTTCACTTATAACGTGGTGAGCAAGTGAGTGGCTTGATTGAGCACAGCCAAGGTTGGAAAGGTCCCAACATCTCCTTGTTCTTCTGGGTTTCATGCCCAAGACCAGGAATCACTCCGAGTGATCTGCCTGTGAGGTCAGTGCAGCTGCAGTGCCCAGTCCAGGGATGTTGAGGTTTGTAACATGATCGTGCCCCTGCTCAGTTCCACTCCTGCAGAGGTGGGTCCCCACTGCTTGTATCAGTTTTCTTTTAAGAAAGAAAATTTATTTTGAATATATTTTAAAGAACATTTCAAAGGTGGACATAGAAACAGAAGCACAGACATGGGAGAGGACTGGATCTGAGTTTAGGTGACCATTCACTATTAGGTCAGGTCCCAGAGCCCAGTCCAGCACTTTCCCCTCACTGCCCATGACTGTGCACAGATCTGAACCCAGGCTTACCTCAGTGTGCGTCGGGGGAACATCGGGATGTGCCTAGTGCTCTACATCATTAGCAACAAGTAAAGAACTTTTGTCATTGCTGCAGGCAGTATCATCTGTGCTGGTTTTTTTTTTTTTTTTTGGGTCTCCATTAAAGATATTTTATCATTATTAAAAATGAAGGGAGATTATTAATTGTTTCAGTAACAATCCAGTGGCCAATTCACAGTTCTCCAGGGTATCTCAGGAAAACTAGTTTGAGGATCTGACATCTAGCCCAGTTTTCAGCACATTAACTTTGGGTAAGCTATAGGTGACCCCAGGAAGACTCAGAGAATCATTTGAGATCATTTAACCCTACCATTAACAATATATATGCATTTTTTGCTGGGGCATAGAGGAAAAAACAGATGAATCAGCAATTCTGCTGGATGTTCCTCTGTTTTCCTAGAACAGTGTCAGTTTTACTGCCTGTTGTAACCAGCATCAGGCTGCACTGTTAGCTGCAGTGGAAATGATGCTTTTCCAAAGAGAGTCATAGATTTTCACCTCACAAAATTCTGCATCCCTTTGGCCCGAGGAATTACCCTGCCTTTGACTGTGGGGTTGCCCATAGGGGAGGGGCATACAGGGAAATGTGGGGCAGCTTGACATGTGCTACTGGAACTGCACTGAGTGCATTTACAGTGCCCCAAGCACCCTGTGGATGTTACCAAACCAGAGGGGAAACCTGCATACTCCTGACTCTGCAGGTAGTGAAATCACCTTGTTAACTGAGCATCACTGCTCTGGCACTCCAAAAATTGCCATCAAAATGCATTCTGTGGGGATGTGGTTGTCAGGAGTGGAACAGCTGGAGGCCTCCCACAGCACTCTGTGAAGACCAAAGCCCAGTGAGCTCTCGCCTCTGTTATAGGGGAAAGCTGGCAGCACCTGCCACACAGCCAGCACTGAGCACTGACCTGCTCTGCATTTCTTTTGGAGCAAAATGGAAGGGTAGAATTTCTATCACATATGTGTGCCACTCTGCTACGGCTCTGAATGGCGCTTTACAAAATAGATAATGATGTCTCATTGCTCCAGAGAGTTTCCAAACTAAATTAAGAGAAAATGATGGGAAGAGATGACTGTACAATGAGGTGCAGACGCTGGGAATAGGGATAATGAGGGGGGAACAATATGATTATGTCCTTTCAAAGCAAATGCCTCAGGGTAGCTACTTTTGGGGACAGAGTATAAAAGGGAGATGGAGAAGATGTGACTCAAAGGCAGCACCTGCACAGGGTTCAAGTCTGCTCTCAAGAGCAAATTTGTCTGCTGGGGAGCATTTGTTGACTCCCAGATCCCTGCAAAGAGACTGCCTTGACACACGCTCAGAAGCTCTCAAGGCCAAACAGGTCATGTGGATTAGCATGAGGCCATGGTGTCATTCCCAGGGCCTGCAAGGCCTTGGTGGGCTCAAGCAACCTACAGCCCAGGCCAGAGGGCCAGATGACTTGAACATCCAGAAATGAGCATATCTTTATGCATCTGCTCAAATCTTGTTATGATGGAAAGTTTTAAAACTAATGTGAGGGGAAGAAGTTGACAAGGTTTTATTTAAAATAACTTCTTTCTCCTACCTCCCCAAAAGCGGTCCAATGAAAGAAAAAACTGAGAAAAGTGATGGAGGAGGGGATTCCTGATGAGTAACTTCAGATGAGTGAAGAGGGCCTAGGGAAAAGGAAAGGTGTCAGGAGCAGCTGGGATGGCTGTGGGAGGTATGCAGAGAATCAGGATTTTGCATTGTTTAGTTAGGCATGAGGAACCATAGAAGATATTTTAGGAGCATGTGCAGGGGATTTAGTGCCGGGAATGGGGAATGTTTTTTGCAACAGGGCACTGAGCAAAGCATAATGCAGGTTCCAGCTGGAGCTTGGAGAGAATGAGGTTACCCACAGTGAGGAGATGGGTTACAAAGTCTTCTTTTTTTTAAAGGTTAACTAAAAAGAAAAAATTTGAAGAGAATTTAATAATTATAGTTAGACTCTTAAGGGTTGCAAAACCTTTTAAATTGACATGGTTATGTTATGCTCATTTATACTGGCTGAAAGTCTTGCTGGTAACATGGAAAGACCCTGTGCTTTGTGCCATGGGATCAAGACAACATGTAGCCAGTCTAGGATGGCTGGGGAGAGAAGTAGCTCTCATTGCATCACTCGACCAAGCTCTGCTCTGTATTTTTTGGCCTGAGGTCTGGGACCCGGGCCAATGCCAATTAAATTGGTGAGGGCACAGACAAGGTTAATGATAAAGTTAATCTCCCATTGCTGATTGGTGAGGGATCCTCACAACTTGCAACTTTTGTCCATTTGCAATTAACAGAAAAGTGAAGCAGAAGGAGGCCTCCTCCTTATTTCCAGCCCGGGTTCCATCACAGTAGGAAAATTATACAAAAGTATCACTTTTTTTGCTCCTATGTGCTGTACTTCTCCCAGAAGGATGACAATTTTCTTTTACTAAAAAGGGCTTTCCAGAAGCAACCTTGGGAAATTGACAGCAGGTTTCAGTGCAGTTTGTAGTTTATATTTAATTATTGAAACTTCTCTTGCCTCTTTTCCTCTCCTCAGTCCCATCTTCTCTTGGCTGGGACCAGGGAGTGGGGCATCATGGGCACAAACAGCATGATTAGAGCTTAAGAACCCCAAAACTCAGGTGACTTTTTAAGCTGTGCAACCAGAGAAAGAAGAGATGAATTAGAGGAACAAAGCAGCATCACAGCCTGTGTATTCCCTCTCTACACCAGTCCTTTGGGTCGTGAAGGATGGAGCTGTCTCAAGAACAGCTGCCAGTGTACAAACCAGGAAGCAATACCCTGCCAAGGGATGGATACACATTTTGCAGTCTGCATCCACAGATTTCATTGCTGGAATTCAAGATGGCTGATTTCTTACCTCCCTGAAACAGGCTACTGACAAAATCAGTCATGTTGAAATTTTTTCCTCAGTATGTGTAAGCCCCTAATGTTCACCAAGTGGAAGGGAACAGAGGGACAAAAGTGAGGAAGAGCCATGGCTGTGCATGTCCTCTGATGTTGCACTTCCCAGTGCCCTGACGTGTTGCCGCCCGTGACAGGACACACGCACTCCACACAGTGGACTTGCTAATGCCGATCTTGGGAGAAATCACAGGAACTGAAATATCTTTTTGCATCTGCTGAAAGGAAAGAAATCTTCCCTCCTGCTCCTGCATGACAACATCTCTTCTTTGCAGTCTGTCCTGTAAAATGCAAATATGTAAATGCCCCTCTCTGGCCTGTTCCTCCAAGTGGATAGAGAGAGACATGAAAACAATGTAAATCACCAAGAAATACTTTGACAGCTGGCACCTGATTCTTTCCCAAGTGCCCTGGTGGTCACTCTTCAGCAGCTCTTTGCTGATTCATGAGGACTGCTAAGAGAAGGCATGTGTGACATCTTTTACAGAGTGTAATAAAAGGAGGAAAGTGCCCTGTGTGGCTGGAGCTGCAGTTCTGTTGTCTGAGATGCTCCATTAGCCTGCTCCTGGCAGTGATGATACAAAAACTGGAAATCCCCAGTTGTACCATTAGTATGAATATATTGAAAAAAAGACCCCTGAAATGTAACAGGAAGCCAGTGAGCCTGTGCTTTTCTTTTTTCTTCTTCTTCTTTTTTATTCCNCCCCCCCCCCCCCCGCTCTGCTTGTATGAAAACTCAGTAGAGGGGAAGGATGGATCTATTCCCTTGCATATTGGCATAGGCTGCACAAAACCACAGCTCTGCTTTTATTTGAGTTCCCCTATATTTTGTTAGATCCAGATTTGCTTCTTAAGCTGAAACTTTTGGTCTCTCTCTGGCGATATTTTTAGCTCCACTGTCTGATATTTGTGATTGACCAGACTATTAATCATGGCCTCTCACCTGTTTATTTTAAAAGAGTGTCTGCTGACACTTCTGCCTGGCCTAGGGGAAGGTCTTTCCTTCACTGTAAATAATAATGCTCTGATAAAAAAGAATCCTTCCTTGCAGAAAGATGGATTAAGTTCTTGTTTTGAATTGCAGTCTGAATGATCCTGATGTACTGAAATGTTACAGCTAATATAAGCAGACGAGTCAATTTACAGCTTTCATATTACATTTTAAGAAACAAAACAAGCAGACAACACAATAAATCTGCTTGGTGTCCTGATGGTTGATGTTAACTGAATGCAGTTGTATTAGATAACTGGATTATGCAGCTTTCTAAAAAAACAGGAAATGCACAAATTTTGTCATGAGCATGAATTTGTCTAAAGAAGCGGACAGAGTTAACATATCCTGTGGAAAAAAATATCTGTGAGCCAATGAAGGAGCATTGCTGTGTTACCCTGGGTGCACAAAGTTCTTATTGGAATAACCCTGATTATTTGATATTGGAATGCTACTAGAAAAGGAATTATAATATTCAGGGTTCAGGGGACCAAAATAGAAAAGAGGTTTCATTTGTGAATAAAATATTTTAAGAAAATAGGTATTTTTAATTTAACTATCACAGTTAAGTGTATAAAATGTATGACTTCTCTACTTTAAAGGTAAAGCACTACTTTAAGAGACAAGTTTTAGTATAAAACAAAACATTAATTGGGAGTTTGGTAAATATGTCTGGAGATACTGGGATTTTTGGCAGAGTGTAACTCCTAGGATAGTGTGAATATTTCTCTTTTGTTTATATGCCTTTATACAAAAATGGGCAAAAGAAGTAGGTTGCAAGTGAAAGCAGAAGAAAACACATGGAGTTATTAAAATAGGTTAGCATCTGATTTTAGATTTAGGAATGAATACATACATATGCGCACATAAATGCACATGTATATGTGAAGGCACACACTATATATATGGAATATATTTAAATGCTTATTTTTATATATCTTATATATATTTACATAGGCTTAAATAAAAGCAGGAGATGTTTAAGGTGGATACTAAAAATGTTTTTTAATGGTGACACTTTTCTAATAGTAATGTGGAGCAGCAGGGTCACCTGAGAAGGGTGCAGGCTTTCCAGTACTGGATTTTAAAAGCAATCTGGATAAATGTATAAGGTGTGACGTAAGTATTGCTAATCCTGCTTTGGTGTAGAAGAATGGCCTAGGTATCTTTGAGGACTCTGTCAGACAGCATTATTTTCTGTGACTCCAAGATATGGGCAAAGAATAGGTGAGATGTCACACTTCCACATCTGATGAAGCAAAAGAAAAACAGCCTGTGATTTGCAGTTGCAAAGAGACTTATTACTGAGCACAGTGAACAGCCCTTACTTAGCTCATCTGCCATCTCTTTCAAGAGAAAATGTGGGTTTGATGTAAGTCCCTGACAGAGCAGCCAAGTTGTGTAGACAGGGCTGATCAACCTATTTCTCCCCTGCTTTACTTCTTCATATTCTGACTTACATCCCCTTTACAGCCTTTGGCTAGGCTTTGTGTCTCTAAAGCTGTTAGTAAAAACAATTATCTAAATATATATTACAGCTGTACAGCTTTGGGACAGCACACTGACTCAGAATTGTCTTTGTACTGCTCTGTCACATTCTTCCACCTCCATCTAGATTGCACATTGAGTCATATTGACAGTGTTGTTGGCTATAAAGTAAGAGACCTTCAGTAAAGGACGTTTTTAAAAAAACCCTGTAATTTTTCTCCAGTCTTTGAGAACGTCTTTATGGACTGGTATCAGATTGAGTAGATTTTAGACAATATCACAGGAGTTTTGCATCATTTATAGGATGCAGCTTAGATGACAGACCAAGGACTGAAATCTGCTGGAATCAGGTTCTACAGCTGCTGTGTTGTTGTAGGCAATTCAGTTTTATTCTCTCCTTGCCTCAGTTTCCCCGTCTTTAAAACTGAGAGAATAAAAGTTGTCTTCCTCTTACAGGGAGTGGAATGACCATAATCACCAATTTAAGAGCATTTAGGAAATACAGTATGATAAATCAGTGCAGAGTTTTATTCAGACCATAGGCCCTTACTGTAAGATCATTCTTAACATTATACTTTGTTATGTTTTATCAACTGTTTTTAAATGCTGTCATGAGCCAAGTCATATAATCAATCGTAATAAGAAAGTAAGTTTTACCTACTCTTTAACCAGCCCACTTTCAACTAACCACAACTATGGATCCCAGATGGCCATTGTTACAGCCCTGCACCAGTGCTTTCTTCACAAACACCAGAAAATTGCACCAGGGATGTGTTTGTCAGCAGTTTGGATGTACCTCTGTGCTGTTGTACCTCTGTGCTGCTGTCCTTTCTGTCTGTCACAAACAGACAGATGAAAGATGAACAAAACAGCCACATTATCATAAAGCAAGGGATTTGCCATTCTTACACCCCTTGTATTAACACGTGTTCACTATAAACGTACCACAACCATATTAAAATAGCTCCTAAAAATATCCCATTACTTGCTTACCCCACACTGCCATGTAAAGAATATGCAGGACAGTTAGGAGAAGGTTTCTTAGAGTACTGTATTTGGGGTAAGACAGCAGCCTGCCTGTTTTTATTTTTAAGCACTTATTTAAAAGTCTCTCATGACAAAGCATGGATTGTACAATGCTGGAAGAAACCCACATCATTAAGTCACAGGTGTACCTTTTATGTGCAGGTGAAATGCATACAGTCTATGAGAGAGGTCAGTTATTCTTAAGGCGTACATTTTCCGTTCAGAACCATCAGAAAAATAAGCAGATGTGTATTCAAAATAAGAAAACATTGGATTCCTTTTTCTCTTACATGCTTTTCATAGGACTGGCTTGCTTTTCCAATTGTTCGATGTTTCTGAGATAAGAAGAGAAGCAGGGAATTATCCTACTGTATGATATACATTTGACCTTTGTAGGGTCTTTGGGCTTGCTTTCCATGAAAGCTGCATTCCAAGCAGCGTTTTCTGCTCATGAATATAGAATTACATTACTGTAAATGTTACACATTGCTTTACATTTTAATTGAGGAGCTGGTGTTCTACCTGGGTAAGTGCCCATCAGCATTAGATGACACACAATTAAAGCAGAGTGTCTAAACCTAATTTTCTAAGGCAAATGTTCAAAATCGCATCTGTGCCTATTTTTGGATCAAAACCCCTTATCAAGCTGCACAGTGGCTTTCCTTGCAAATCCGAATGTGCAGACCATGGCAGTATGAATCATCAGCCTGCCTCTGATCAGCATTCAGGGTATATTCTGGTTTATGTATAATACTAATTGAGTTTGGCTTTGCACCTGAAAGCACACACTTTATTTTGACTGCATGGGAATATCATACAAGGAAAGGCTTCTATATTTCGATGAAATTTACTGTACATTTGAGGAAATCATTAAGAGTAATTTTTTTTTCCCTCAAGGCTGCTGCAAGCTTACATTTCGGTTCATGGGAGATGAATTTTACTCCTAAAATTAAAATCAGTATTTCATTATTCTGTAATACTTATGTCACAGTAGTACTTAGAGCTTCCTCTTGCTATTCCTGTAAAATTCTTCCAAAATTCAGTAAATCATAATAATCTCCAAAGTCACTATTTGCACATGCTAAGCAGATGGTTCCTAAGAGATGGCTGCTTAAACCACACTGAGTATTTAGCATGCTCAGTCTGGGGCTTTGCAATTGCTTTTTTTGGAAGCCAGGGGCTGCTCTGGTCCCTGGCAATTCTGCTAAGTTCAGGGAGATTGTTTTCCTGTTTTTTTTTTTTTCTTTTTTTTTTAATGCATCCTTCTCTGATATGATGGAAGGTGAATTAGCCTGACTGAAATGGAGAGAAGAGAGGCGCATGAAGATACAGAAATCTTAGGCAGCTGATGGAGAATAATGGTGCAGAGGGGAGCTGGGACCAGCAGGTGGGATAAAACAGTGAGAGCATGAATCCTGGTCTTGAGGAACACATTACTTACAGGAGTGGAAAATGAACAGGAAGAAATGTCTTTCACCATCAACATACATCACCCCTCTTTGTGTTTATGTGTCTCTTCTGTTGCCAGAGAAGGCTAGTGACAATCACGTAAAGGGAGTGTTTTATTCTCCCTTGAAAAGTTTCCTTCTCAGCTTGTGAGGTCAAAGTCTGTATATTAAGTCTTCAGATCTCTCAGTGGGTCCTCTGATAATGCACTCAGGGACTCGTGTGGGGGATGGGAAGCCATTTGCTTTAGAGACATCTGCCCCACCCCCAGCCCCATTCCAGAATTTATATGCAGATATGTACTAAAGAGCATTCATATTGCAGAGTCAGGCACTGAAATGTTCAGAAACACCTAAATTCGAGTGCCAAAGCGACATTAATTTGGCCTTAGTGTAAATATACATTTTACTTGCATGCTGACATATTAACATTTTTTAGGATTAAGCCATTCCTTTTTAGGTGTCCAGGGTCAATTAAGGAAGGAGTCAGAGTTGCATTGGAATGAATCTGTTCCCTGCAGGCCAGACCCTGCATCATTTGCTGTAGGTGCTGGAATGTGGCTGTGACTGGAACAAGAGGAAAGACGTTTTAAAGAAAAGACTCAAGAGTTACATAGCTGTTCACCCTCTTGCACATCAGACTTTGTCCTTGCCTCTCACTGCTATGTCTGACTGCCTGAAGATTCATTTAAGAGCTGGGAAGCAGAGTTTTGTCTGGGTGAAAGTATGGAAGCTGTTCTCCACTCTCTTGAGTGGAGAACAGCTGCAGTAAGGTAGGTGAACTCAGCTTTGGCTTCTGGAATTTGTTATCTGTCTTCTTTGTCAGGGCTGGGAGATCCTCTGAATAAAAGAGAAAATCAGGATAAGTGACAGTAATCCCTGGGTCACTGATCTGTAGCCAGAGGTCCAGGTGGCATGGAATGGCCTGGACAAAGGTGAAACTGGCTGCAGCTTGATAGAGGAAAGGGAGTAGGATGTGAAGAGTGGCCAGGGTTTGGCACAATCAAACTCACAGAGGTGAGAAAAAAGGTAATGAAAAAGGGAAACCTTCAGTAAGGTGGAGTTCAGGGTCGAGAGTGACTGCTAAGCTCCAGCGTCTCTTGGTAAAGCTTTGTAATTTCTTCCCATTTGCCGTTGCTGAGCTGCTGCTTTCAGCGTTCTTTGGGGATGCCACCAGCCCGCTGATGCATCAGCCACAGACTGTAAACAGAGGATTACCTGGGGAAAAAAGAGTCGATTAGTTCTTGTAAGGAAAACAGCGCCTTCCATTGACACTGACTGCGATGTTGTGGGGGTCCCCTTGCCTCCAGTTCTTGGAAAGAGCCTACCAAGGGGCTCGCTGGCTCTCTGGGGACCCGCTCGGCCCGAATCCTGGCCGTGTGACGGGGCTGCATCCCTGCCTCTGCCGGGCAGCTGCACAAGGCACAGTTGTGTCCTGCATCCATATCAGATCCCCAGTTTTCCGCTCTTCCTCTCCTTTCCTCTGTCCTCAGTTTCCCTTTTCCCTTCGCGTCAGACCCCCTGTGGGCTCCCACCGCTCCTCCGCCTCCTTCCCCGCGGCCCCGGGCGTTTGCCCGCGGTAGGAGAGGGGAAGGCGGGAGGGCGTTGCGGGAAGGGAGGCGCGGGCACCTCTGGGCAGCTCCAGGCACTCCAGGCAGCTCCAGGCACTCCGGGCGCTCCGGGCACTCTGGGCACCTCCGGGCGCTCCGGGCAGCTACGAGCAGCTCCGGGCACTCTAGGCACTCCGGGCACTCTGGGCACTCCGAGCAACTCCGGGCACTCTGGGCACTCCGGGCGTTCCGGGCGCTCCGAACAGCTCCGGGCAGCTCCGGGCGCTCCGGGCACCCCGAGAAGCTCCGGGCGCTCCGGGCAGCTCCAGGCTCTCCGAGCAGCTTCGGGCGTTCCGGGCAGCTCCAGGCTCTCCGAGCAGCTCCGGGCGCTCCGGGCAGCCCGGGAGGCGGCGGGGCCGCGGGGCGGCGGTGTCGGGCAGCGCTGCCGGGCGCGCCCGCCTCGCCCCGCCGGGACACGGCGCCGCGCAGGAGCTGCCGCCGGACACGGGCAGCGACCGAGAGCATTGGTGTGGCACTTTGGGAAAACCGGCCAAAAATCCCTGAAAAAACAGCTGGTGGTGCTGGCGCGAGGCTGCGTTAAGCATATGGGTGTTACCCTGCCGGCATAATGAGCATGAAGTAATACAGTATTTCTGCCCCAAAGAAATGGTCTAGTTCTGCTCTTTTGGTTTTTGTTCACCTTCCACATATACAGGTGGATGCTGCTGCAAAGAAGAAAGGCAAACCCAATGCTATGGAAAAGCAAGGCAGAAGGTGTAAGCAGCCGGGGAGTCCCCAGGTGTGGCACTGGAGTGTAGGGAGTCAGAGGATTCCTGAGCAGCAGCGGCAGCAGCAGAGTGTCTCTGAGTAAGTGTCAGAGTGTCTTGGCAACAGTACAAGATGTCTGCAACTTTCCTTCACTTATGCAGAAAACACGTCGTGTAGGCAGTGCAGTGGTGCGTGAACACAGCAATGTAGGCTTGGGTTTGAAATATTTGCATTGAAAGCAAAGGCTTGTTTGGTTGGTGTAGGGAGACTGAAAATTTTGTGACAGAGGCTATGGCATTTCTCTCCCTGGCCATTAATTGGTTGTTACAAATCTGCAGTGCAGTAATTCTCTCTCCCCCCTCCTTTCTTTTTTTTTTTCCCTCTTTCCCTCTCCTTTCTTCTCCTTCCAATTATTTATTCTAATAGTAATATTAGTTTTCAGTGGTGTAGAACATGAACTAGTTTCTTTGGTAACCAAGTCGGTTACACACCCACACAAAGTTAGAATCTGCTAGGTGCAGACATTTTCTCTTTTAGAAAAGATGTGGGTTTTGAAAAGCACAGCAGTAGAGCAGCAATATATGTCTCAGGGAGTTGGTTCAGAAGTCCCATATACCATATGCAGATTTATATGTAAGTCCTGATCTTTTGTTTACACACACACATGGAACTTGAATAAACTACCAATATATTAATTTCTCCAGTGACTTCAGGATTATATACTTCTTGTCCCAATATTTCATTCTTCCCACTTTCTCCCTCACTCCTACCCACTTGTAGAGAAAAGGTGGCTGTGAAAAAGCATGCAGTAGGGATACACCACAGGTGAATAAGCCTGCAAATACATGCTGCATTTCTTCTTAATTTACTTGGTTCAAGTAAAAATTTGCTCCATTTCTTAATCAGTCCCCTGAAATCAAAGAAATGAAATGTCGCAGATTTTGTAGATAGCTTCTTTTTAGGGATTTAAGTTTTGATTGGATTTTGAAAGCAAATAGCTACACACGGGATTAAAACCAATTTGTGAGTATGAATTGTAACAATTAATGTGACTAATAATCTCTGTCATATTGTCTCGATCATGATCAGTAGTTTGGTCTATAGCAGAAGCAGAATCCTGTAGATTTTATTGCATTTTTTTCTAGTGACACGTCAAATCCTGACAAAAATAAAATGTGTACATTTTTAAACATACTTCCCTTGTTCCTGTATATGAGGCAAGAAGACACTAGTACCTGAGAACTGAAAGGTAGCTATAAAGAGAGGCTGAGCCTGGCAAGGCCATTTCATTGCTTTTGTCTGAATGGAGTGTTAAAAAGGAAATAAACAATAAATAGGTAAGAGTAAATTAGAAGTCTTACTTTCTTTCCTTTCCTGTTCTGAATCATCAGCTATAATAGTAGGTATGTTTTTAGTTAAATATGGTTTTTATGCTAATGCAATGCCTTTTAACTGCAGTTCTTCCAAAGAGGGAAAAGCCTGACACAAATATAGAGAGCACCTGAAAGTACTCTTATGCAGTACTTGTTATTTCATAATAACCCTTCCTGTGCTGCAACAAAGTCCATGACATGCAGTGCAGTGCTGCACTAGAAAGCTGGAAGGGTTATATTTCACAGTTTTCAGGAACTCGATGGAGACTGAGCTGAGTGGTATGCAGTAAGCACTTTTTACAGTACTGCATGGTTAAAATTTAATCCATTATAAATAAAAGGTAAGGAAAACATTAATGGTAAGGAAAACCTGACTTGAAGCAAACTGACACTTATTGCTGTCTTCCTTTGGGTCCCTCATTGTCATCCTGTGGCCACATCACTTTCCTAAGCCTGCAGGGAACGTTTCCCTTTGGTCTTCTGCACATTCTGCTGTCTCCTCCTGGTGCCAGACAGTCCTTTCTGCAGCATCTTTCCCAGGCTCTTCCTGCCACTCATTGCCATAGAGACAGTGTGTGCCTGTTAGAGTCACTGCAGAGATATGCTCATTTGAGACCAGGGATGGCTGGAGAAGGCAGGACATGGGCAGACCTGGAGGTTTAGGGTGCCATGGAGAGAATTTTGTGCCCAGGTCCTGATCTGTGTAGCTGTTTCAGTACAGAAGGGCAACAGGCTCCAGAAATGCTCCACAACTGAAATGAGCTCATGGAGTCCAGCCAAAAGGCTTAGGGAACTTATTCCCGATGCCCTGGGTCATCTGAGACATTTCTGTTAAAGATGCTGCACAACCTTAGTTCATATTCTCAGCACTAACCAAAAGGACACTTAGAGAAGGAAGGCTGGGCTTGTAATACAAGAAGTAAGCAAGGACTCAAGGCAGCTTTGATTCCTGTCTCTGGCCTGGTGATTCTGTGTGCTTCTGACCAAATTGTTTTCCTTATTTTCTTCTCTTCAGATTAAGGATGTTATTTTGTTTTCTCCCTTTGTAGGGTAACTGAGAGCCTGAAGCCATCATCCAACCTAATCTCCATGCACATACACACTCCACATTTGCTCCAGAACATGACAGTTGCAGCCCCTGAGTAATTCCACAAGCTTGAGAACCTTTGGTGCCTTGCCATGGATGTGTAGCCTCCTACATCCTGTGTGGAGAGGAAGGTTCAGGCCAAGGTGCCTCAAGGCGTGGTCCATGCCCAGGTATCCTTAGCCCTGCTGGTAGTAACATTGGCACTTCAGGCCTAAAGTGCAGTTGGAGCAACAGGAGTATAGGTGGGTGACAGTGTTTACTGAGAGCAAGCATCAGCTCGGTTCCAAAGCTGAAGTTGCACCACGGTAACACAAGTGAGAATGGTTACTCCTGTGGTGGGCAGCAGCTGTAGGGCAGAATGCTGTTTCTGCTGAAGTGGTGCAGGCCCTCTGCCATGTTTGCATGTGGGAGAAGTAGTGGGAAAAAAATGGGGAGCAGGGTGAATCATGCCCCCACTTTCCCCACCTGGCCATGGCACTGGGGATCCTGGGGCAGCACACTGCACTAGGGACAGACCCAGAACATGTAGCAGGTCTGTGTGCAGGCGTCTGGTGCAAAGACCCTTGTCCTGTGCTGGCCAAGTGTTGTCCCTGATGGTGAGACAAGGTTAACAAACATGCACTGAGGCTAATAAAGCTTGACTCTCAGTGGGGCTAATTAGCTTCTCTACAGCAACATGGCAAAATGAATGGCAGCTCTGCAGCTAAATCACTGGGCAGATAGTCTATGCAGAGCTGCTCTGCCTTCCTTGCCTGCTTAGGGTGAATCTCCTACTCATGCAGCAGTGGCAAAGTCATGAGGACAAGTTGCCTTTGAGGAGTTGAAGTACAAAGGTGGTATCCATCATTATTGCTGTTTCTGAAATGATGGCTAAAAATAGCAAAGGGCATAATTTACAGATACTTTTTTGTATTGATATTCAAACACTTTCAGCCCTGGTTAGCTCCATTTTCCTGCTCTCTCTTATTTTCTCCATTTCTTCATGAAACATGTCTTAGTCCACAACAGCCCTTAAAAATGTATAAGGATATGTTAGCATGTGGGCTGCAGTAAGCACTGCGGTTACTGGTGGTGAAGAGAAACCAGCTTGGAAGAAAACTTGATGTTAGGTGCACAAAGAAGCTGAAGAACCTGTGCCTACAAGGTGGATGAGCCAAGGGATGTCTAGGGAGGAAGTAAGTTGTCAAAAAAAGGGAAGGGATAGGGCTCAGTTCCCCAGTTTTTATGCTCCCAGCCTTCTCTTGTGAATTAGCAACTGAAATTCATCATACAGCCCTAATATAGAGAAACTCCAATCTGACCCTTTATTACTTTTGGGTTTGTGTCTACATGCTTATATTTGCTTTTTTACTGAAGCCAGAACTGTTGTCCTCACTCTGAAGGTTAGGGGATGGATTATGTGGCTCACTTACCTTCAGAATCCATCTGCATATCTGGTCCCTGGGTCAGGCCTGGGTTTCCTTTGGTTTGGAACCTCTCAGTGTTTAGGGCTGCCAAACAGCACCTGCTCTGAAGTGGAAGTGCCAAATATCACCAAGGCCTTATAAGAGCTTTCCAGTGCTTTCATGAAAACTTGGATTAAGCTCATAATAATGTCCTTTATGTGCTGCAAGTACATTAACATACTTCTCTAAGACAGAGCCTGTTTCCATTACTCTGGTTCCTGTGGCACACAGGAATTATTGCCTCCCAGAGAAGTGTTAAGTGAAATGTCGCCAGGGGATTATCACCTCCCTTTCCTGCATGGCTGTGCTAAACTGATCAGGAGAAAAGGAACTCCCACTGCCCTGCTAGGAAGCCTTGAGGAAGAACTCTGGCCTGTAGTTTCTTTTCAACAAGGGGGGAAGAAACATTGTTTTGCTGTATGTTTTTCTGGTATGAAGGGCTGTTCCACAGCTCACTTCCAACACTTCTAGCTGCCTTTGTGGAAAACAAGGCATGGCCCAGGAAGATTCACCTAATGTGAGGCTTTCCCTCTCCCCATTTCCTCATAAGCTTCAAACGTGTCTCCAATAGGGTTTTCCTCATCATGTACTGCTTACAGGAACCAATGGTAAATTCAGTTGCTTGTACCTTTTGAGTTCATTGTATTTCTCATCTGCCAGCCTCTGCTGCCAGCACAAGCAAGATCTTTTGATCTTGGAGTCTTTTTCTCACCCTGGTCATTCTCATCTTCCCTAAGATGAATGTGCTGTACAGTGAATTCTAGTTATTATTCACTGGGATTATTACCTGTGATTTATGCAAACCATTGTTACCTCATACAAGGTGCGTGCACGCCCTAGCTTGTGTACACAGCCCATTGACAGCATGATGAAAATAGTTGATGATGATATTTTATGATAATTAATAAATTAATTAATTCTGGAATGTATTTCAAATGTGCATGCTGTGGTGGCAGGTCATCATAAGATGTTTTCTGCAGCCAATAATACTTGGAATGAAGATACATGGATTTAGGCAGTGATATATTAAAAACTAATTGTGGTACAATTCTGATGCCATTTTAAAAAGGTTAAGCATTGAAAATACGCATTTGAGCCAAGTTGAAGGGCTTGCTTGCTCTTTAGATTGCATCTTTCCTATGTGCTCTCAAACACACAAGGCATCTGATGTACAGAAGTAGAGGCACAACCCCTGCCTGGGGAGGAACCTGGGCAGGGGACAGGGAGAACAGCCCTGGGCTGGGGAGAGGACTGTGAGCTCCTGCACCACTCACTCCTGACACACACAGTTCCTCTTCTTGCCCTGAGAAAGGATTATCAAATCTTCGTGAGAGAAATACAGATCATAGGCAGGGGAGTAGATGTGAGGGAGGAGAGGAAGGGAGGTGGGGAAAGCAAGGATAACACCATTTCTCCCTGTAACATGAATGTAACTCGGGGTCCATTTAATTGCAGACTTTCTTTTTCCTCCCTGTCATTACCCTCCCACCCCTCTCCAGACAACTTGAGTGGGAATTGGAGTGAGGTGAGGGCTTTGGGAGTGAAGTGGATATTAAGGAGCATGTGGAGCAAAACACAACAGCTTGGTAAGAAACACCAGGTGAGAGCACACAACAGTGGGGTGTTGTAGGGTAGGTCTGCAGCTGAGGGTGGCTTTCAAGTAGAGCACATAAAATCCTCCATCTGAGCACATAAAATCCTCCATCTAGACCTTTCTAGAATTGTGTCCAGGCACACTTTGTAGAGGAAAAATTAAGAATACTTAGGTTGGAGGTGTGGACAAGGCAGTGGTGATGGGGGTTGCAGAAAAAGTCCATGTCACAGAGGGGCAAGGAGGGTGTGTGGGGCCCACACTGCTGAAGGTACAGCTGAGGATTTTGAGCCTGGCACCCACAGGAGGGAGGAAATTGTCTGCTCGTTGAGTTGCAGAACCAACACACCTAGAAAACTTTGGCTTCTTGTAAAGCCTCCTGTGAGAGACTTTATATTCTGTGACTCAGCTCCCATAACTGCTAAAGAGAACAGCAGTGTATTTGTCAATGTCAGGGGAGTTAGCGCATCAGTGCTGGAAAATTGCTGTGAGGTCTTTGGATGGACAGTACCACAAAAAGCACTTTAGTCAAAGAATCACTGTAAAAAACACTTAACCTGCTAGCTTACCATTTATGTTTTAAAACAGATTTTTTAATATCATATTCAGAAGAATGAGCTAGTGTTGCTGTTAATTTAAAAGTGACTTGCAGTGTCTTTTCTGGTTTTGTGATTTAAAAAAATGCTTGCTTTGTTTTGCTTGTTGGTTCCTTTTTTTTTTTTTTTAAAGAAAAGGAATATTTTGTCTGTCTTTTTTGATTTCATTTTTGGGAGACATAAGGTTAGACCTTGATGAAAATTTAAAGTTTTTTTTCCTAACATGGGCTTTTATCCTGTCAAGGAAAAAAAACCAACCCAAATTATCAACATTTAAATAAATAATTCTCATAGGGAAACAATGAAATGGATGTAAATGCAGTTTCTGAATTACATTTTTTCTAATTTTTTAGGCTGTTGAAATTGTTACTGTCAGTATTTACCCCATCTGGAGCCAAATGTAGGTCTGGCAAGTAGTGGGAAAAAGCTGTTTTGTAAGAGGAGAGGTGAGACTGCTCAGGAAAAATGTCCCAACCAAAGGTGGGTGTGGACCGAAAGCTCAGAGCAGAAAAATGTACCATTACAATGAAACCCAGCCAAACTGCTTCACAGCATAAGCATTTTGTGTCAAAATAAAATATTTACACCTGAACTGGAGTAGAGTTAAAAGTTTTTGTGGTTAGTGAAAACAGAAAGTATTATTAGCTCTCTTCCTCCTCACCTGTTTTATTATGTAGGCTATGCATTAGCCACTAAAATATCTTTCCATTATAATGTTTCTAGTTCATTTCTAGGTAGGATGCATCCAAAATACAGTGGGACTAGTGACTGTCTCTTAATGTCTCGAATGCTTTAATACAAGTTGCTACTCCCTACTGAAAATGAGTGTGTTCTGAAGTGTTGGGAACATCTGGCAACAAGAAGGGATAATGTTATGAGAAGCAGTTTGCTAAATTAGTAACTTTTTAATTTAGTGAGAGATATTTCAATGTTATCTTACACTTTCTATAATTTTTTCAAAGTAAGTTGCATTTAATATTGTCTGTCATGATACAAGTCTCACCTGAGGCCTATGCAACAAGATGTGAGAGTCCAGATATCTATGTATATGCTATAAACCTATGCTTAAGAAAAATCTGTTAAATTTAAGACCCAAATTTTAGCCACCTGATGATATACAACACACCAACCCCCCAAAAATCTGTATTCTAATTTTACCTACATGTCATTGCTGAAAAACCATTTCCATTGAGGAAAAAGTGGCATGACACCTAGAGTACACCTATAATGATTTAATTTGCTGCAGAGTCATCCATCAGCAAAATGATAACTGGCCAACCCTTTTGTCAACAGAGCACTACAAAATTTATCATTTATGTTGGTAGGTAAACAAGAGAGTTAATGAACCAGAGACAAGCTGGTCTTGATGGGCAAGAATTTAGGGATTCTGCATTGTCTTCTCCTTTGTTCATCCTTTCATACTTGTGCTCTTTTGATTTGGCACCAATTTTATTCCTGTTTTACACTTGTCTTGCACTGCACTAAATAATTACACCAAGATGAAGGCAGCTGCAAATCAGGCTTGATATATTTCGTGGAGTAAATTGCAGGAACCATAGTTAGGACTCTTTAGGTGCTTGCCCTGGTTTTACAAATCACTTTTTATTTGACCATTGGCAATTAAATATTCTATGTTTCTGTTTATCTAACTGTACTCTCTGCTGGCATGTTATTAGGTGTAATTTATCACTCAATATGCTCTTATAAAATATTGTGAGTTATCTGCTGAAAGAGACCAGGTACCTGCAAAATAAAAATTATAGGGATAATTCATCTATTAAACTTGTTTTTTTCTCTCTTTGATATACTGGGCTTTATTAAAAGAATTTTATCCAAAATTTTTAGCAAGTGGAGATGGAGAAAACCAGGAGAGGGTTATCAAGATCATGGGTATTTAAAAAGATTAAAATTTTCAAGAAGTGGTTAATGGGTCTCTTTAGGCATGAAACAACACTGAGCCATTCAAAACAGCTTAAATAAATTAATATTTGCATTAATATTTATTATTCAGCAAGGTATTCTCAATGTTTTTAACTTGCAAACCAATGATGAAGAAACAGATAGAGTTTAAAAAACGATCTGTAAATACTGCTAGTCAGAAAAGACAATTTCCAAGCTTTCTTCATATCTTTAAAGTGAAAGTTTCAGTCACCTCAGAAGAAGTAGAATTTGCAAGGTACTTTTCTGAGCCCATGCATTTCTGTGACTGTAAGGTTTAAGATTGCAAGTTCTCACTTGAAGTAGCCAGAAAAGCTTTTTTTTTTCCCCAGAAATTCTTTCTTGGATGTACAACGTCACCTTTATAGAATCGAGTTTTTTAAAATAGAATAGAATTTTCTAATGAAGATGATTATTTTTAGTCAGAAATTTTTTGTCTAGACTATTCTGTAACAACTAACAAACTATAAATTCTGTCCAAAATAATAAACGATAAACTCAGAAGTTTCATTCACTGAAAACTATCCATTACTCTCCTTACACCAGCACCAACTGGGAGGGTTTTGCAATGGCTGCCCCAAGAAAGTGAGAGCAGCTGGAAAACTAACCCCAAACTCACAGGTGCCAAGGGAGATCACAGCAGAATCTAGAGATTTGATGAATATATGAAGCAAGGTGCAGGTGTTAATGTCAATTTTTTTGTTGTTCATTGGAAAAGCATTATGAGAGTCTGCTGGACATGCTACACTGTAAACAGATAATGGAGGAAAAATGGATATGGTAGCAGTAGAAGTTAAAAGAAATAATTTTTATAATGAAGAAAGTATGGAGAAGTATGTGTTGTACATGAAATGGCTCTAGACATGATGTTAAGACTGCATATTTTTTAATTTAAAAATCAATCCTGCATACTAAATTGCTGTGGTAACATAATTTCTTTCCTGATTAACGGGGCATTTCTCCCTCTTCAGAAGTCATAGCACTGAAAAAAACCCCCAGCCAACAAACCCTTTGCTTATTACAAAATACTGTATTGGGATTTGGGGGACTTGCTGCTGCACCCAGGCAGAAGAGCTGGGAGCCCTGTGCAGTGCCAGCTCAGGCTGCTGACCCAGCTTTTCTTCAGTGAACACTGCAGCCCTTTTGCCTCCTACTCCCAGCCCAAGCTGCAACATAGTAAGGTTATTTTCTCCTGCTGGCTGCAAAGGAAGAAAGCAAGTGAAAGGGTGTCCTGAAATACTTGTGAAGGGCTGATGTATTATAGGATAGGAGGGTCATCACTGTGCATAGATTTAAGAAGACAATTAAACTGAGGCAAAAGTGATTTTTGCCCTTTTCTCATTCTCAAGCTGAAGGCACATCTTTATCTATAGATCTATCCTGGGAACATCATGGTTTGTCTTTAACAGGAACTTAATTTTGTCTGATTTCCAGTAAAAGTTCTTAAGCCCAGCATACAAACGTCTGATTCTCTGCCACCTCACACTATGGTTATTCACTAAATTTTGCAGAAAACACCCCTTTGGTCTACCACATCTGACTCTGCAATTCACCTTTGTGGCAGAATTTTTGTCTGGAGTGTGGGCACTACTTTGTTTTTCATTCTGCAAGGCAGTGGAGGTTCAGACCACAGGACAGGAGGCACAGTTATTTGCTGCTCTGTCCTCAGCATGGCATATCTTTATGTTTCTCATCTTCTTCCTCTAACCTAGGTGAAAAGATGTTCAACTCTATAGGAACTTCTATTCAACCATCACTAATTCTGGTTTAAGGGGTACAAGTTATAGTCTGCCATGCTGTCTTTGGGGATAGAAGTTTTTGAGGGCCAGCAGTAATAAATACTGTCCTTACAAGCTAGAAGTTTCTGAGTGTTGGTGCTGCTAGGCTGCCACATTCTTAGAGGTATCATCACATCCTGGTGGCTGATGATGCTGTTTTGAGTGATTAGCCTACTGTGGGTGGTTGGACACAGGCAATTTCTTTTATTATATAAATGTTCAATATAGGAGATAGGGGAGGCCTGATTTTCCATGGAATGAATGCACTTTTAACCCCTCAGCTGACTCAGAATGAGGTGAATCCATGGGTGGAACAAGGGTGTGTGTGAGGACGACACCAGGCCTGGAGAGGCCTTTGGGCTCTGTGCCAGGACCCCTCACACAGGGTAACTCCAGCACAGGGGAAGCTGCTCTCCTGCTGGCTCACAGTTCAGCTTCAATATGCACGACTCAGCTCATCATTATGCCAGGCTTTTTTATCAGCCAAGAAGTAGGAAGAAAAACCCTTTGAAAAACAGAACCAAAAAATACTCATCAATAGTTTGTACATTGGTTGTGGAATAAATTATCTGTGAGCTGCACACACATCACTGCACTGCTCTGTTGGGAAGAGTTATAAGCCCCTGGCTTTGCTTACTAAGTCCTGGCCAAGCCTTCCTTGGTCGTTTCCATTCTCTCTGGCATTTCCTTTTCCCATTGCTTTATTCATAAGGAGATGATTTTTATCACTCTCTGCTCAGCAATAATGTGCTTCCTATCCTTCCTGCAAGAAGAAATTTCTTACTCTTTTTATTACATATAATCATTCTTTCCTTAATTTATATCATGTCATGTATTATTCAGTGACATCTCTTGGCTCTGATTACAGGTTCTATATAATCTTACACACTTCAGAAATGATTGTTTAAATTACAATAAAATAATATCCAGCTCATTCATCTACCAGATTTGTCTTTCATTTCCAGTTATCGGGGTCAATGTTTTACACAAAAGAACTTTCTTGAGGAGCCTTGCAGAGAGGTGGAACTGATGTGCTGGGATCCCTTGAGAAGGAGAAGGAAACAACTCTGGGAAGTACGACCTGCTTCGGGGGAGAATTGTTAAGGTTTGGAGAGAGATGACACAGAATCTTTGATTCCCTGGATGCCTGAACCAGGATGCATTGAAGACAGTGGGAGCTATGTCAAATGATGGCAAATTGTGATCTCAGCAGGTTATTAAATTCTTCCAAATGTGGAAAACCGAATGAAGCATCTTTCTACTTACCACCTACAGACTCAGAGCCCAGGATCCTAAGGGATATAGAAACTGCCTCAATCCCTCTGCTCTCCTCTCCTCTGATGGCCTGAGCCAACAAGGGCTCACTGAGGTTTGGTTTGGTTTGGTCAGAGATGGAAAGAAGACTTGTGCAGGAAGTGAGACCAAGGGAAGGGACTTGTTTTTAGGAAGCAGACAAATGAGGAGAGGCTTGAAAAGCTGCTCTTCGTTGACCCTGATGAAATTAATTTTCACACCTTTTCTCAAGATCAATGAAATCATCTGTGTCATGGTATTTTCCCATCAATCCAGATAGAAATTGCTTCTATTAATAGTTAAGTGTTGTGGTAGTGTTATGAAAACCCTGTTGGAATTTGGGCTGCTGTGGTTTCATCAGTGGACATCCACTTTTAACTCCTAGTTTCAGACAAAATTTCTGGTCTTTCTATTTATCCCTTTCCTATGTATTTAGAATATCTCTGGTCATCTCCTGGATCTCAGCTACCTTCTTTCTGTTGGAGAAATTCCTGCTGTGCTGTTGAACAAACAATAAGCTGCTCTGCAGTCATGCCTGGACTAAACCCTGAAATAAAGCTACAAGAAGTGCTTAGGCTTTTTCTCCTTCTTTGTGAAGATCCACTGACTCAAGGGAAGAGAACTGTGAGGGATTTTTCAGGATGCTGTTAGGACTGTGTAGAGTTTATTTGAGTCATTGATCTAAGCTGGCTACCCCTTCAGCTACCTGGCCTCATGAAATGTCCTTATGAACTCTCCACATTTCTCAGAAAGATCTATTTTTTCTTCCTCCTTCATTATCCCTCCACTTCAGAAGAGGCTGCTGGATGCTCCTGTAGCTTGAGCAGCTCCTCTGGCCCCCTCTATGTTTTTCAGGAGTTATTTCATAGGGAAATCTCTTGCTCATGCCTCAGCCCTCCTCCCAACCAGGTCCAAGTTCAGGTCCAAATTCTGCCCAGGAATTTATGTTGTCTAACTTCATCTGCTCAAGCTAGTGGTACATCTAAGTCCTGACCCACTGGACAGGCCGCATTTTGTAATTTGGGTCTCTTTCTAATGAATATTGTAAAAGCATAATGGCACAGACCAAGGAGAGGACATGTCCAGGGTTACTTCAGTCTGCTACAAAGATACTTCTGCTTTGTGATTTCTGGCCATAGGTCCAGATTTCAACTCCAACTTTCTGTCTTTTGAGGGAGAGGGAAGGTGCTGGATGTCTGTGCCTAGTCTGAGTCCCTTAGATTATCCTTTCTGCTCTCACCTGGGTTACATGTGAGGACACCTGCAGTGGGCGACCCCTCCCCAGCCTGCACTCCCAGGATGGAACAGAGACCACTTCTAACACTAAATCAATTTCTATTAGCAAAACTGCCTGCTGGAAGCTTTTATTTGCTCTCCCAGTGCCAGGGAAAATAACAAGTTTCTTACCCTCCTCACACAGACAGTTCCTACAGACTCTTTTATCAAATAAAAGCAAGGGGTGGTTTTTTTGTTGTTGCTTTTTGTTGAAGATTCCTGACTGAAAACCTGCAGTACGCTCTCTTCTCTCTGGTTGGGATCCAGCACTGCAGAAACTCATTTTCACTATACTTCAGCTGAAAACTTTAGAGACTGCGGACAGGAGTTGGAGCAGTCTCTGGATGCTGATTCTTGTCAGGTTTATGGATGTATTCCTAAGCAAGTCGTTTCTGCTCTCTGCAGGATGTTGCTTCTATCTCTAAGGGCTAGGTTATGTAAAAATAATGGCAGAAGCCTGCCTTAACCTGGCAAAAAAAAAAAAAAANACCTGGCAAAAAAAAAAAAAAAAAAGAAACAACAATTGTTCAATGAAATGCTGCCTTTTCAATCAATCCTCCTTCCTAATTAGTGCTGCATAGTGGAGCTAATCTTTCAATAATAATGGAGAGAAAAAAAAAGAAGGAACAATTTGGTTGATGATTGATGGGAGAAAACCTGAATACATTATTAAAAGTCCCAATCAGTCGTGTCTAGAGGGCATTTAATAAAAAACATTTTTGATGGAAATCATAAGACAGGTTTTTCAGTATGAATAGGAACTTTAAT
Source organism: Cyanoderma ruficeps (assembly GCA_008694505.1). NCBI lineage: Eukaryota > Metazoa > Chordata > Aves > Passeriformes > Timaliidae > Cyanoderma > Cyanoderma ruficeps. The sequence goes on along the minus strand of VZDJ01007754.1, from coordinate 38,050,751 downwards.
GTAGTCTGGGGTGACTTTGGGAGAGAGGTTGCTCTCACCAGCTTTACTTCATGCACTGTCAAAAGCTACTGTGGGCCTCAGCAGGCCTATTGGAAAAAATGCATTTTACTGGGGATATCCAAGTGTGCAGAGGAGCAGAGTGGGCCAAGTCAGCCATGAGATGTGGTTTTGCAACACTAGGAATGAACACAAAGTTGAGTTCATATATCTTAGTACAAAGGCTGATTGTAACTTCTCTTTGCTCAGGCACTGTTATTTTCATTCATCTGTACCTCATTAGGTCCAATCCTCATTTTCAGGATTGATACAAACTAATCTGAAATTGTAGGCCCAAAATATTTTACTAGCTTGCTTTAGGAAGTATTTCCTAGATTAAAATTCTCTTATTTTACTGCAATATTAACTCTAGCAAATAGCATGGGGGGAATATGGTCTTTTGCTACTGACCTGCATTTGAGGAAACAGAGCTAATAAGACTCATGCATTTATATCTCACAGTGGATATTGGCCTCAGTATGGAAATAGACATTAAGCCAGAAAAATAAGTTTCTTTCATTTAGGAGAAAAAAAGCAAGAAAATTCAGAATAGCCTTTTCTAAAATGCTTAGATTGCTTCACTGTTATAATGTCTTAGGAAACATAAGATTATTAAGAATACCCTAAAAATGTATGAGCTTATCCTCTCTAGTAGCTCCTCTTATCTTAACCTCACTTATTAGGAGGCATTACAGGTTCCCTGAAAAAACCCCAAACAAGCCTTTGAAGTCTCTTACCTGGCTTTCATTGCAGTGGTGTGGCATGGCCTGGCCAGTTAGTGGTGGCAGCATGGATGCTGGAGCGAGGATCAAAAGGAAATGGATCTGAACTATGCATTAAAGATAGAAGCTTTCCTGTGCCCTGTCTCAGGCATAAAGAGCTGGAGAGTGTTGGTTGCAAGCTCTCATTTTTCACTACTCTCCTTGAGTTTGGAGGTGTTGACTCCATTCAGCTTTAACTATTTTAACACAAGTGTAAATGCCCCTGTAGCTGTGATATGTAATCTCACATCACAGCCATAGTTCCTCTCTTTGTGAGCTGAGGCAGAAGCTAACCGATTGCAACCAGGCTTCAAAAAAATATGTAATTAGATGTAAGTCACCATTTCAGAGCACTGTTGCTGACAGCTAGGGGATTAATTCTGCTCTTGCTTATTAGGCATATGCTCCAGATTTTTGATATAATTTAAATTGAAGAGAATATTACATGACAGGCATCCCTTTAAACTTTTACAACTTCTTGGATCTCCTTCCAGTGTTAATTGTAATCCCAAGTGATGAGCCTACCCATTTAGACAAAGTCAGTAAATTGTTCTGCCTCTGGTGAAATGGTTGCTGGGTGTGGGGAGTCATTCTGCTGCTCCTCTGTGTGTGTGCAGCCAAGCTGGGTGAGGGACTCAATCCTGCAGTGACTGGTCACAGGGAAAACAAAACCATCTTGTAAACTTCTTGGGGTTCCCCTCTGCTCCATTCTGCTCTTTCTGGCTGTTCCCCTTCCCCACTTATTGTGGAAGAACCTTTGGAGCTTCCTCATCCCTTGGGGCTGTGGCCCCTGTCATCCTAACAGGCATAGAGTTGTATTTAGGAGCTGTAAGATAAAAAGCATCTCTTAACAATGCAACTTGCTGCTGCAACACCACAAGTACTGAAGTCCCTGGGTTTGGGTTTTCAAAGGGCTGGGCAAGCCTTAAGGAAGCATAAAACTCATGTAAGCAGCTAACTTCCAGCAAAGTGTACTCTACAGTGCTCATGGGACCAGCACAAGCCGGTTAGAGAAAGATGACTACATGGATATTTCACTGGGTGGATTTGGAGTTGGAGCTTCTGTTTCTCTTGAAGACACAACATGGTTGTTGGTTACTTTACTTGCAGGGAGGCTGGGGGTTCACATGTGGCACCCAAGCCATGGCCTGCAGTAGCCACCAGAGGTTGGGAGATGCCAGTGGCAGTAAAGCAAGCATGGGTGAGCATCCACCCCTCTGTGGGCTGAGGGGTCTCCTGTGAGCAGCTCTGTGACTATTTGCTCACATCTGTATAGCCAAAAATTACAGGGATAATAAGGAACTTGAAGCAGGCAGCTGCATTATGAAAAGAAGCTTTGGCTCAGCTAGGTAATGCTGGTGTAGCTGCATTTGAGCTGTATAACCCACCTCCATATTGTATTATTAATTCTATAACAATTGTGTTGCTATTTTGTACCACGGATGGGGTTTTTAACTATTTCATTAGCTCAGTGGGAATGGCACACAGAAACAGTTCAATTCTGTAGGATTATAATGAGTCACAACACTCAAAGGAGCAAATTCCAGGATATTAGAACAAATTTGGACACTGCCAGCCTCCTCACAGCACAGGCTTCAGCTAAGATCACTCTGACTAAAATCTGCAGCTAAGGCACTGCTGAACGTGACTCATAGGAAATAGTATGCTGACCTGTATACACATGCTGAGTACATGCTGTGGGTGGGCAGCTTAAACACTTTGTAAAACCATTTCTTTTAGTCCTGTTTTTTCCACCAATGGTGAAACCTGAGCTTTAATAATCTGAGTTTCCCCTCTGCTCTGCAAAAGCAATAAATACACTGTCCCCCCAACTCCCAACACCATGGGTTTCTCTGTTACAGATTTATGTGAAAAGGCTTCTGCCAAATCTGGTGCTGACGAGTAGTGGGAAGGATTTGCAGCTGGGAGATGTTGGAGGTGGTGTGAGGTAAGGGAGGGGGTTTGGGTGAAGTGATGGGCTGCCAGGGTGGATCTGCAAGGACTGCTACAGCTGGGTGGAGGCACAGGCAGGTCCCTGCACAGCCACACATGCTGCGCTGGCTGAATGCTTTGTTTTAAATTATTTTTTGTCTATATTGTCTAAGGTAGATACAGACTGCTCAATGAAAAAAAACAGTGCAAAAAATACAAATGCTGATAGGATTATTATGCCTGTTAGTTTACAATGGAAAAAGGTTCACCATTCATAATCCCTACTCTGAGTTAGAAAAGAGGCATACAGTGATGAAACTTCTTTTATTCATCCTCTCAGGTCTTAAGCAGCATGAGCATTAGGCAGGCAGCGTGTTTACAGCCTCACACAGCAATTCCCACTGACTGCATTTAGGCACACATTCCACTACAGGCAGCACTTGCCTCCATAAGGGGAATTCAGGGAAAAAGAGGAGCTTATGTTTTCTTGACATTAATGAGAGGGATCTGGCATTAACTGAAAGTAATTGACAACATTAGGGCAATGATAAAGGACTAGCCTTGTTGCCAGAAAGACAGATTAGAGGGAGAGACTTTTTTTTTTGCATCCAAGAATTATTCCAGAGGCAAGGAAGTGCATTCTCTCTAAACCCATAGGGATATATAATGGATCTACTTAAAATTTCATATTGCTGCACAAAAACTTTCAGTCTCTGAAACAGTGAGCTCATATTTTTTCCCACTGTGGAAAAATATAGATCAGGATTGTACTGGTCTATTGGAACCCATGGTCTGCAGCAGAGTTCTTGCTAAAGAAAGTGAGTCAATGAACATGTTACCATGACATAGTAAATTACTGTGTGCCAGCTGAAATGTGCTGACTGGGAGAGGAGATTGCACCAATGGAGGAAAATTTTTATTTTTTCAGTTTTTTTTCTTTTGTGTGCTTTTGTGCTAAATACTTACAGAGGATAACAATTTATGAAATACAGTTCCATGGTGTAGACCCACATCAGTGGCATTTCTGCTGTGCATTTGATTATATTTCATTGATTGGACAATCCTAAATGTACATAGGACTGAAGGTAATTGGGTGCCTCAAGACAAGGGCAGGACTATTCAGCAGGGACTTCATCACTAAAAGTATGGAGTGAGTGTATAGCAACAGGTCTACCTGAATTACTTGAATGGATACTTCAATTTAGAAAATACTTTTATCTATGGAATCTATTTGTGTAGCTCATCTAAAGACGTCATATTCATAACTGTTTCTTACGAATAGGAGTGAGGCATTTATACAGCTTTTGAATATAATATGCTCTGCTCTTAGCTCAGCTTTGAACTTTTGAATCACCAAAAGTATGTGACTAATTTTAGAACAAAGACATCAAATGGAAAACAGTGAGGCACCAGGATGAGAGAGTGTTTACCTCAGCATTCCAGAGGAATGTGGGAATAAAACAGCTCAGCTGCTACCTGTGGTGTAGAGACTCTCTTGCAGAACTCCTTAGTTTCTGCCATTTTTTAGGAATTAAATAAGTTTTATAAGGGGACTAGGGAAAATCTGATGTCAAACATCTGTACTGAGCAGATCTGTTGAATCAGTAAAGAGTATAATCCAGGGAAGTAAGAATGAATATCATGTTTGGAGGATGTTACTCCACATCTTTTGTAGTGGAAAGGTGTGTCTCCTATTGGTATTCTTTGCATGTAGCTGCAGCAGACCTGGTTGACGCTACCCACACGGATTTCCAAGTAGTTTGATATAGAATAAACTAGACTAGACTAGAAGAGTTGGAGGGGACTCACAAGAAACATCTTGCCCAGCAGCCTGACCACTTCAGGGTGACCAGAAGTTAAAGCACATTGTTGAGGGCATTGTCCAAATGGCTCTTAAACATTGATGGCTTGGGGCAACCAGCACCTCTCCAGGAAGTCTGTTCCAGCTTTTGACCACCCTCTCAGTAAAGAAATGCTTCTTAATGCTTCTAAAACAAGTCTAAACCTCCCCTGACAATACAGCTTTGGACCATTCCCACACATGCTGCCACTGGATACCAGGGGGAAGCGATCAGCACCTCTCATTGTTGAGTTCCCCCAAGATTCCTTTACAAGCCCAGGCATCCAAGGAATAAAAGGAAGGCAAAAAAGTAAATAGTTGTTTAAAAGATAGGTAACTATCTTTTAAAGATGGGCTAAAGAGGGCTAAAATAGTAAGTTTTCCCAGAGAAGAGAGATCCAGAATGCTTTGTGCCAAGACCTGTGGAATTCAAAATATGAATTTATGAATTAATTTATGCATAATGTTCTGTAAAAGTGGGTGAATATAGACTGTTGACAAACTTGTACTGATGATACTAAATTCTTCAGAGTGGTAAAGTAGAAAGCTGATGGTGCAGAACTGCAGAAAAATATTGCATGGCTAGGGATTGGGCATAGGGAATTTGGAACAGGAAAAAAAGAAAATTTAATCTAAAATGGGACATACAGGAAATGAACAATCATGACTTCGTACATAAGAATTATGGACTAACCGGGCCATTAGCACTCACCAATCTGTGGAGGTTTCTGAGTACATGGAAATCACCTCAGGCTCTGAAAGTCCCTGAGCTGCAGATTGGTGGAGGTTGGAGGAGCATTCAGGGTAAGTAGTTTATTCACCTCCCTGTTAGACTCCACTTTAGGTGTCTGCTTCTGGCTGCTGTTCGAGAGGGAATTTTAGCATCTGACCATCAGTCACAGACAGGACTGCTGTTATTTCTATTTTCTTACGCTTTCAAAAATCTCCCTCTTTATTGTGTTTACTGTCTGAGCCACTGAGAAATACTTCTCACTTCGGAGACAATTCAGAGAAAACAGAAAAAAAAATATATTCAAATGTATTGGCTGAATCCAAAACATTTAATGGGTTTCTTTGGATGTGTCTGGAGAAAAAGAGAAATGAGATATATTGAACCTGTGATACTCAGGAAAGTACCACAGTTCTGAAAAAGTTCATGTATCCTTGGGTCAAGATACACGAAACTGAGTTATGAGTTTATAATACTCCAGTCAATGACAATGAAAAGATTTATTTATAATTTAAATCATCCATCATAATGCTTGGTCATTTTTTTTCTCTTTTTAGAGTATAGTCATATAAGAACATATATTCAATCTTAGTGGTTTGGGGGAAAAGATATTTTAAGGGGAAATACCATCCTGTATCTTAGATGCAATAAAAGAAAAGGGGTTTTGTCTGCTATTTTTTCTCATTTTGATGTCAGACAACACAGTTAAAATGGATAAAAGGAAATTTTAAAACCTGCATACTGCTTAACACTCAGGAATTTCTGGGTATGCAAATGAGAACCCCATATGCAAATATCACCAGAAAGTACTTTGATAATATTTCCCAAAATTGTATGTGCATTTAAATCCTTGTATGGAGAGGATCATACAATCGTAGCATTGTATAGGCTGCAAGGGTATTTTGGAGATTGTATGATTCATCCTCCCTGCTAAAAAAGGGTGTTGTTAAAAATTAAGACCAGGTTGCTCATGGCCTTGTCCAGATGAGTTTTGAATATTTCCAAGGCTGGTGATCCCTTGAGCTTTCTGGACACTGGTTCCAGTGCCTGACCACTCTCATGGGGAATTACTTTCCATATCACTTTAACTTGTGCCCATTTCTTCTTTTGCTGTTAACCCCTGATAAAAGCCTGGTTCTCTCTGCTGTGTAGCCATCAGCTGTGGCAATGAGTACATCCCTTCTGAGCCCTCTCTCCCCAGCCTGAACAGCTCCAGCTTCCCCAGCTTCCCCCAAAATGTCCTGTGGCAGGGTCCTCTGCCCATCATGGTGGTCCTCCCTCCACTGGACTGGACTGAGGCTGCTTCTTCCACTTCAAACTACACCCCACCCCTCCACCCCACCTACAAATCCCGGGCATGAAAATCTCAGTATAAGCTGAAATAGGAGTTTCATGCAAAATTTCCTGGGCACCAGTCTGGAATAGCAAGCCCTGAAATGTTTGACCTGTCTGCCTTGATGTGCAATTTTTGGCACTTATGTACTTGTTGAGAGATGGTCACAGATCATATTTGTGAATGTGGTTTGAACATGAAAGTGTGAATATTATGCAAAGATCATCTGGTCACTTAAAGGTAATATAGTCAGGAAGTATGAATAGATGTGACATATTTTCAAATCAGTTCAATGTCCCCGTGGCCACCTTTTCAGAATGGTCAGTGGTGTTTGCAATAGGGAGCTGGTTTCTAAGCCCCTTTGAAAAATGTGTCTTCTTTCACATTATGTTGGGAGACAAACTTGTTTTAACCTCAAAATCTAGAAACTAATGAGGATTTTCATTGAACATTTATTTCTCAATTTCCTTTTATTGCTGTTTACTGGTGTGATAAAATAGTTTGAAAAATCAGCCCTGGGCTTACTGAGGTGCTTAAGCATATGCCTAATGGAGAGAGTATCCCAATGAAGCCGTCTAGTTAAATCTACTTGAAGTCGGGAATGTTTTGTACTGTGGGAAGAATTGGTCTTCATCCTTCATATTTAACGAGAATAGGGATATGTGCAGAAAAGACAGCCCTTTGCTTTTAAAATATTTGGGCTTTTTGTCCCTTGATATAGCCATTTCCTCAGTCATAGCAGGATATTCCCTTCCAGGACTGAAGTGAGGCATATTTTTCCACATACATTCAAGCAAGATTTCTTGTTTTAAATGTCACTTAATTTGTCAACTTTATTGCAGAATGGGGAAATGATGCTGAATGCAGCTGTCACCTTCAGTGCTTGGCCTTGGCAGGTTTTCCAGCAAGAATGAGTTTTACAGCTTGTCTACCCTCCAGCCCTGAGTTATCTGGAACTGCTTTTTACCATTATAGCTGCTCAGCTGCAATTAAGAGGGCATCTGAGTATTTGGGAATTCCTTGGACCATTAGTTTGAGCAACTCTAATTACACCAGGAAAGTGATTTTTTTTTTTAATATTCAGTCCTTTTAATTACCTAGAAGCAGTTTATTTGAGAGGAAATTATCTGTTTTGTAGGGAGATTTGCGGTTTTGTAAACCCAATATTTCAGTGACACAACTGTAGCTTTTACCTAGAGCTGGGCAAAATCCATCAGCCTTGTGCCAGTAGACCATTTGTGAGAATTTCTACCATTTCATACAACTCTTAATGTTTCTCTGTTGTTGAGGTGGTTTTTTTTTTCATTTAAAGTTACTACAAAATACTCATACTTACATCAAAATATGGGCAAATGGACACACATCCACAAACCCAAGGATTCCACCTCTCCTCAACAATCCAAGGCTATAAAAGTTAAAAGGAAATTCCTGCTGTTCAGGAAAGACCATCCTGCTTTGATTTTTATTGCATCTTTTTTTTTATACTTCCAAGCTGTTTCTGTCCAAAGGAAAGACTTTTGCTTTGATTTTGATGACTGTGAAGAGTTTCTAAACCTCCAAAAGACTACTTAGAGGAGTCTTCCCATTGACATCAAATAGCTTTAGATCCTGAGACACTCATTCTGAAGACACCAAAACCTATTCTGACTTTTTTTCAAGCTCTGCATAGTAGTATTGCTGTTTGCAACTTATCTGCTCTTTCCAAAATGTTTTTCCTCAATTGAATGTAGAATTGCTAATTTTTAAAGCTATAATATGTATAATAAAAAAATTATAAAATTGATACTCCAGAATTTCTTGTGGGAACCTTTTATCTTACTGTGCTTAGTAGTTGTACATATTGTCAATAAGGTTTCTAGTAGATAATTATACTGAGACTGTTTAGCATGCATTTGAATATTATTTATTATAAGTTCTGAGTCTTAAAATCACAGGTTTCTGTTAGAAGTCATTAGCCTTTTACTAGAATTGCTTTCCTGACAGTAGAATTTCCTGCAAGTCCTGAGTAATTTGTCACCTTTTCAGCAATAATGAAATTTGCAAAAGCAGTTCATTCTGTGCTGTCTCAATGCACAGCTGTCAGCCAGATATCATCTGGACAAAGTGTTAAATAAGCAATATTACGAAGAAAAGAATGAAAACTTTGACAGCAAAAGCAAGCTGCTTTTGCTTATCAGACTGGTGGCAGCAGGGCACTCTGCATTCTCAGCCACTGCACAGTCACTGTGGTTTTCTGCCACACCTGTGGAAAGCACTGGGATTGGGAGAAGGAAGACCAAACATGCTTCTCACTGTACCTGGGGCAGCTTTTCATAAATCCTGTTCTTGGTCTGTCCTCCATGTCCTCTAACCTCTGTAGCAGTCAAGTGAAGAGGCGAGTTTCTAGCTTGAAACTGGACTGCAGTGATTTAAGAGGGATGTGTGTGTGTTGTGCTCAGGTGGCTGCAAAGCAGCTTTCCTGATGAACAGAACAATCCCACAAAAGGATGGTTCTGCTCTGCCATCTCCAGAGAGAATATCCGAAATAGTTCCATGTTTTACTGAGTTCCATGTGTCTGGACAGCCAGCTGAGGCTGATGACACAGGCTGTGCAGCAGCAGGAACAAGGAAGAACACCAGAGGATCTCTGCTTTCACTACAGGGACAGCCCTAGTGCTTAGGAATGACAGCAGGTGTGAAAGGCAGGCAGTAATCAATCACTACATTTGCCCCACAGTGGTGTCCTGTGTCAGGGAAACTCATGTCATGGACATATCACTGATGGAAAAGATGGGAGTTGGCTCTCCTTTCCACCGATGGACAAGTCAGGAGACAGAAGGAAAGCTGGCATATTGCATCTCAGTGACAGGTCAGCTGGACTAGCTCCCTGCAGGAGAAAGCCTGCATTACTTGGTTTTTGAAATGTGAACAAAACATCCCAAGTGATTGTGTTGGGCAAAGAGAGCCTGAAATGCACCTTCTTTCCTAGGTCAGGGTGTTCATTCCTACTTGTGAAACAGTGCACCATAACCAGAGAATGACCTGGATATACTCTTAGTCCAGCTAGTGGCATCTCATGGGCTGCACCATTATGGGACCACCTGATACCCTGGACATCAGAATCACCCTAACCTTCATGGTGTGCTGCTGCCCAGCTACTTTAGCCCCCTCTCAAAGCATTGAGTGTCAAACTTCAAATAAATCCAGGTCTTGGCTTGGAAAAGAATTAGTTTTTTATCTTTCAGGTAATTAATAATGCTGAATCTCAACAATTGTGAAGATATATGTATAATCTTAAACAGGCATTTGGGGAGCCACTTCATGTATTTCCATCATCTGTTTTAGGATAAAATTAATTTTTGCCTCTGGAAGGCACCCCTCTCTCTCTCTGTTGACTTTGCAGGGACAAAATCTGCTGAATACAGACCAGACTCCTAGACAGCTTTGTGTGATGGATCTTGCCCTTAGTGTACTGGCTCTCAGTTGGAAGAAAATGGTGATACAACAGGCAGGACCTGGCAAACATCTAATATCTACTGAGCTTATCCACAGCCTAACACATAAAAATAATTATCCCTGTGACCTTTTCCATTTTGAAGAGGACTCACAGAGAGCTTAGTCTCCTCAGTTGCTGAATGCTTTCAACAGCAGTCAGGGTTTCTGTGCAGTGACAGGAGTACACAGCCCTCCCTAGGATTAGGCCTTTGGTGACCTCACGTTGCTTCTGACAATTCAAAGCATGTCTTGTAAAGAATATCCAGAAAAGTTCAGAATTGATTTGTAACTAGGCAGAACATATAAGCACAATTCCAAGAGCAAGGCCTGTTGTTATGGCTGTAACCTAGCAGATAAAATGTTAGTCCTAATCATGTGAGACCTACCTCACCAGAGGTGTAATTATTTCATATGTAAAAGTAACAGCTTTGGATATGTAAGCAATTGCAAATTGAGTTATAGGCAAATCATGCAAACTACAATGATGAATTTGTGGTGTGAATGCAGACTGTGTCATGTCTGAGTCATTGCACTGGGCTCCTAGATATTAATTTGTACAGTTCATGTTGTCCCTGCCATGTATGACAGGTGACAACACGTGTATTCTTCACTTCAGATGGTGTGGAACAGTAAAACACCTCTACATAACTAAACTTCCAAATGCCAGCTACAAGCTGGGACAATGAAAGTAAAAGCATATTTACTTAATGGCAGCTTGTCAAATAATGGGAAATTTTTGAGGGGGCAAAAAAGGGCCCTTTGTTTGGGAACAGGTGAACTGTGAATTTCTGAGCAAGCTTTTTCAGTTTCTGCTCACTATAACTATAAAACTTATAACTTAATTCATTTGCAGAAGGAGGAGAAATAATCTTGCTTTGTTCCTTGCACTGTAGCTTGCCCTCTCCTGGGCTTGAAAAGATACAGAAGTGGTCTGTCAGTAGGAACGAGTTCTTGTGTTGTATGTAGGGCAATTTTTTAAAAAACCTCTCTCCTTTTCTAGCTTTAACTTAATTTTTCCTATCTTAACCAACTTAATGACACAAGTATCAAACTACAGACAGTCTTGTTCTATCTGAGTCTGCATTTTTTTTCCTACACAGGTAAGGGAAATTGACCCCAAAATATCACAGTTAGAATCACAAGTATAGAAGAGAAACTGGATGGGGAAGAAGGCAACAAACTTCAGAGGCACAAAAGGAAAGTCTACTGCAGAAAGCAAGGGAGCAGAACCTTTTCCAAGTGTGTGGTAGACATAAAAAGAAGTGTATGAGCTTAGCTTGTAGGAAGATGGTAAGACAACATTTCTAAACACAGACAAAATGAAAGACTGGGATACACTGCCTGGGGATTATACTACTTGAAAGCTGTAAGTACAAATTAGATAGGCACCTGCTAATGATGAGATAGGTTTGGCTAAATGGACATCAGAGTCTGATGGCCTTCAAGCCCAGTTTTTTGAGTTCTGTGATGTAGACCTTCTTCCTTGCCATAAAAACATTACCAAATGGATAGGTCCAAATGAATGAAACCTGTTGATTGACATTTCCTTCATGTGGTACAGTGGCCTATTGGTAACAGACAATAGAAATTAGGATGATGGAGATATGGCATTGCAGCAGGAGCTTGCTCAGTGTGGGCTCTCAGAGCTCTAGCTGGGGCTGGTTTTGGTTCTTACAGCACCTTCTCAGGCCTGTGCCTGAGGGCTGGAGGATGGGGAATTACATGTTACTGTACAAGTAAGCCTCATTTATCAAGCAAAGTGTTTACTGGCTATCAATGAGCAAATCACAAAAATGCTTATTTTTTTCTGAGTTGGTTTGCGTGTGAATTTTCTGTAGTTTAGATCTCCTATTGCTCAACCAGCAGATCTGAAAGAGGAAATCTGCACAATTAAGATGATAAATTTTTCACGTCGCCTGTCTTAAAGTATGTAAAGTATACCTGTTCTGCCGTGAATGGTTACTACAAATGATGAATCAGCAAGGATGGGTCCATGTTTAACACTTTGGCTTGTGATTTTTGTTATAATCTCTGACATGACTGATTATGCCATGGCCTAAAGCAATTTATTGAATTAATGAATTACTTACTAATACATGAGTATGATTAATTGAGATGCCTGTTTGGATCCTACTTTGCATAATGAACCTTGAGCACTGACAGGTGCAGCCTGTGGGCCTGTTTCTGTCTTCCAGGAAATGACAGGGAATCACAGGGAATGACAGAGGTAATCCACACCAGCTAAGGCTGCAGGACTGTACTAAGAAAGTAACAGAGAAGAAAACAGGCAGAGAAGGTAACAGGCACCTTCTTACTTCAGTGACCTGGAAGATTTACCCCTTTCTGCCCCATTCTCTGCGTTTTCCTCCTTCAGCTTTTACTCTTTTATGTATTTACTGGTTTATTATCCCCACTGCAAAGACAAGCCAAGGGTAGCAGTACTGACCTTCTCCTGGAAAGTGGGTCAGAAACATCATAGCATGTACAAAGCACCTGGGAAGGCCCTTTCAGGCCAGGACCCCAGAGCTGAGCACAGTTCCCAGTGAATTACACCAGGAGTTTCTGCTCAGAACCCCCTTTCTCCAATCCTGGCTGAATCTGAAGCCACAGCTCTGTACAACTGAATGGTCTCCCAGTTCACCTGGCCTTTGAAGGAGAAGTGTGGTGACATGGGATTGGAAATGGCAGGGACAATATGTGGAGTAGTCCAGCAAGGCACACTCCAACTAGCCCCTGGGGCAGCTGCGATTCACTGAGAATAACTAAGGCTGAGATGTCTGTGTGGCTTTTTGGATTCCTGTCTAAATATCAGGACCAAAAAATTCAGACTCTGCAGCTGCTAATGAAATGATCTCTTGAGAGCAACTTTGCACGTAAGGGCTGCATATTTTGTGTGTAAAATTTGTAAGGCCATCATTGGCTTTTTTCTTGACCCTTATTCCCAGGATGGTGAAAAACAATTTCATTTGCAAATAGCAGATTTCAAGGTCTATGATTTGAAAAATCTTCTTGAAATGGTAATGCAAGCATTGTGCACTGTCTCTGTGGCCCAGGGCTTGCACGGTACCTTCCTTATTGCATTAGCACCATTGAGTATTCTTCTCTTGTACTCATTCCCTGCAAAAAAGATATTGACAGAGGAATCCCTTTGAGTCTTTGAGTTTGCCTGACCGTGGAAAAGAGTAGAGATAGGTATTTGGAGAAGAAGAGTGGGAATAATTGTTTTTTTTTCTATTGGTGTGGTGTATTGAACAACAGATTTTTTTTTTCACCTGAGCCATGTGAAATAGACATTGTGTAAACTTTTGGGCTGAACAAAAGATTCAGTTAGTTAGTCAGATAAAAAAACCTCAAAGGGTGTAATCTGAAGGAAAATTAGCAGAAAATGATAAACAGAGGTGGGCAGTGGAGTAGGAAGACAGTCAACTTCATGAACCATGTGGCCATCTATGTTTGCAGGGGCTTGTATGTCCTCTGAAATGGATATGTGGCTGAGTGTGATCACTTATTCTGTGTGACTGAAGGACTTGGTCAAAAAGTTCAAAGTCCCAAGATCCTTCAGTTTAAATAAAATACCATGTTGTATTATTAAGACTTTTACTAAAGCCTACAGTAAAACAGAAGCATCATTTTGAACATGTGTTTTGTTATTTTAATATTAACGATTTTAATATTTTGCTTGTTGAACTATTGAATGACATGACATGTCACTAAATGATATAGTATTTCATAGTTTTGCCAAGCTGAAACATAGATATTTATGGGATGGAGTTCAGAAAAGTACATGGGAGAGAATATGGAGAAGGAGAAAAGGAAAGAAAATGTTTGGGGACAGATAGTTCTATAAGCTGAAAGACTTGCCCATGAAGTATTGTTGGGCCTAGATTTTGAAGGCTGCATTACAAGAAGGAGCTGTTCTGGCATTTCTAGTAGGAAGCTGTTGGATGAGGAGTATGGAATTATCTGAGTGAAAAGTGAAATATCTGGATCATATTTCTGAAGAACAGTTGTGATAGCAATCAGGCTGTACAGGGACAGCCTCAAAATGCCCTGCATGTCAGAAGTTCTGAGAAATTTGTATTTCAGAAACCAGGTGTTTCTAAAATAAGTGAAATTCAGTCATGCCACCAGCTGCTCAAAGCAGGTGACATGCTTGTCAGCTGTATTTCTGTCATCCAGCAGCCGTCTGGAACTCTAGTTAGAGGTTCCCTTCTGGGCTCTGGGTCTCCTGAGTCCACAGCAAGAAGCCTGGAATGCTGACTTGGCTCATTACTCCTGAGCTGGCGAGCCTGGAAAGAATCACATCTTTTCTCCTGCTGCTGCTCAGTCCTGCAGTTTGTCTCAAGTTCTTTAATTGGAACCTGACTTGGATTTGCCAGAAGTTCATCACCCTAAGATATAGCAGTTCAAGTCTTTGGCCCCGGTGCATGACATTTACATTTTGAGTGCTCTATAGAGCACAGTCCTTGCATGTGGCACATTACCAGCTTCTGAAGGGCATTCAGGGCTAAATGGCCATGCAAGAGATTTGTGTGAGACAAAAACTTCTCATATCTACTGCTTGGTCATGAAAAAATGCACAAATAAAAAGATACAAATTATGTTTTCCGGTGCCGTGTTTCTGCTGCATTTCTCAAAATGAGCCATGGGTTCAAAGCATGCCTCGTGCTGTGGTTTGCAGCAGTACTTGGTGGAGCCTCATCCCACTGAAACAGCTGATAAACTGCAGAAATGCCACTGAAACATGTGACTTGACCTACCTTAGTTAAAGTCAGTAAAAATGCATAGAGAGAGGGAGACCCGAGACTCTTCCAAAGGTGACTCCAAAGTTCCTCTGCTCTCCTGGGACTTTCCTCAGCGTTGTGCTTTTTCCAAGCTCTGAAGTTCAGCTATGCTTTAAAAGCCCGACAAAGCCAGAGGCATTTTTTCCCCTTGCTTTCATTGATTTTTCTTGACATGCTGATGTTGCTTTGCAGACAGAAGTGCTCTGTTGTGGCCTGTGTCAGAAGCAGGAGGGAGAGCCAGTGTCAGCCACAGCATCTGGACCAACTGCTTGAGAATCAAATTCACTCTTCATTCATGACTGAGCCCGCTGTGTAGGAAATTGGGATGGTGCTTCCAATGGTTGCAGGTTACACACCACAGAGTAATGGCATGGGTAAGCTATGAAATATCTTTCTGTATGGCCAAATACTGCTAAAGATCAGAAAACCCAACAGAAACAGGTGCTCAGGCTTGCAATCAGATTTCTCATTTTGGCCATGCCTTACTCCCTGTGCCGTTAAGAAGTCTACCATTTTTCTGAGCAGCAAAATGTTTCCTCCCTTCTTCCCCTTTTACTCTGGATATGTGACATGTAACAGGGTGGGCTGCAGGTGCCTCTCAGCTCAAGCTCTGCCCTGCAGGAAGGTTCCATCATGGACCTCCTCACTGCCTGAGGGAAGCCTGTTCCCCACAGGCTAGGGGAGGTCACCTCACTGAGGTAGTGAACAAGGTCCATTAGTCATCTGCACTGTGGCATTTATTCACAGAGCTCAGGATGAGAGAAAGGATGAGACCTGACTGAGAGAAATCCAAGATCAGATCTGCCAGCCCTCACAAGCCTGTCTGTCTTCTCAGAACTTCATGGGAACCCTGTTGTTGAAAAAAGAGCATTTCATCACAGTGCCTGATTGTGCTGCATAATGACAATATCATATGCTGCAGGGAACTCCCTTCCTAAATCTGTGAAGTGACTCAAGGAATTGAAAAGGCTATATTGCAATCAGCTGGGGAATCACTGCCATCTGATAGCTCTGTAGCATCTGCACTGATTTTCTGTAGGACACTCGATCTCTGCAGGTAATCATGGAAAGAGGCCTGAAGGAGAGGAAACAACCTCAGCAATAGTGGCAGCTTTCTGTAATGACAGGTAAAACCCAAATGTGAAGAGTTAGGCAAAGGGGGGAGCTGACACCCCTTTCCCTCCCTGGGCATGGCATGTTTCAGGAGTGGGATGTGGTCCCTCAGCTACGGGATGGTGCAAACCTGGCTGCATTGGTTGAAAATCTGCAGCAGAATAACACACAGCATCCTTGAGAGCTGGCTCTCTGATTGCCCTCGCTGCCTAAACAACAGCACATTCTCTGACTGGTTTGGCCTGTGCCCATTAGTGCTCTCTGAGATGCTGCCCAGTCAGTTTGTGAAACAGCTGGTAGCAGCTGCCATGTCCAAAAAGCAGCAGGGCTGTGATTGCACCAAGTTTGTCTCTCTGCACTTAAGCAGGCCTCCACTGCTATTCTGGCAGGCTTTGCACCTTCAGGCACCCCACCATGCTCTCACACCATCCTTGAGGCATGCAGTGAGTTTTGTCTTCATGGCATAGCAGAGGCACTCTGATTTCACACCAAACTTCACACCCACAGGTTATGCACCAAATTCTCTGTGTTCTCAGTGAACTTATCTGGTCTTAATTCTTCTCGTCCGAGTAAATCTGAGTCTCCTCAGTTTCCAAAGCCGTGATCGTCCAACATTTGCTCTTTACAGACCTCTACTTAAAGACTGGAAGAAGAGGAACATATTTGAGTTGATGGATGGGGCTCCTCTCAATGCTTGAGATTTTTCATTCTAGAAAGTTTTCACCCCACCTTTACAAGGGCAAACTAAACTTTTTCCACTGCCAGTGTCAAGTAAGTACAACACCCCTTAGTGAATCTATAACCTGGGCAAAAAACCAGAAAACTTTAGCTACTGGATAATTCATAGCATCCTTGCAGTAGTTCTTCTCAGTTTGTATGTAATACTTTTCTCAAATTTACACTGAAGATTTTCTTGGGGTCTTTTTTATAGTGCTATTTTGGGCAATGTAAGATGCTATTAGTAAGTAAGATGCCACTGCAGAACATGAGCACAGCTCATAAAGTGATGATGAGTTTTTGTAGCTGCTTTTTTTAGAGGTGTGTTTGTTATAATCTGAACTCCTCACCAAGTTCAGAGGAACTGAGAACCACAAAGCATCTTCTTGAGTGCAGTTTCTTTACATTTAGCTTCATCTTTACTGCCTTCATTTACAATTGCCATCATTTCCGGCTTATAGGTAATGCAGGAGAAGGGGGACTTATCTCAATAGTCAGCCATCATGTTTACTAGTGAAACTTCTGTCCTCTGACTGCCAGTGCTGCATGTGGTACCCCAGGACTTTGAGAACTACTGCTGTGTCCTGCTGGCTGTCCCTGCAAGGTACCTGTCCTGTGGGGAGAGCAGCAGGCACTGGGGTTCAGGGTGGCCCCCTCCCTGCTGGATCCAAAGGACCAGTTCAACATCTGACTCGTTAATTTCCTTTTGTGATGAGACATACTTTGACTTGCAAGTATAAGTTATTGAGAAGGGATGGATGAATATCAGCCTGGGACATATTTTGATTAGGGTCTGTAAACAACAAAAAAAGTTTTTCTTTTGAATTCCTGTTGTTTAAGAACTCGCAGGATAGGTTTTGTGTGGCAGTGCCACACGTGTCATCCTCTACATCCAAAGAACAGCTTGTTTTTGGAAGGTGTAGTCATGAGAACTAGTAAATCAGTTCAAAATGCACCTAAAGCTTCATTAATTATTTGCAGCACCAGAAGGACACCTTGTAGCTTCTCCAGCCAAAGGTGCTGCCCAAGGTAGCAAGCTCAACTTGTTACCAGTTCCTCCTTCACTTGAAGTTATCAGACTGACCTTTTCATCACCTTTACTAGCAGACATTTGGCTGCTCGCTGCTGAGTCAGAAGCTGCTGTCTCAGCTGAGAATACCCTGCTTTGTGAGTCATGCACTGTCTCTACAGACAAACTGTTTAAAGGGCATGGTTGAATGTTGGCTGTTTTGTGCTCCTTGAGCATCATGCTACCAAGTGGATTGAAAGGTGTCCGGAAATGTTGCATCATGTATAATTATTTTTCTGAGTATCCTTCTAAAGTTACTCTAGCTCTCTGTATTGATTACTCCATGATTCCAATTCATATATGGGGTTGAGGAAATGGTGGGCAAGTCCTCCTTCCCAGCGGATCTTGTGATGGGTACACTGACGTGTCAGACAGTGAGTCATCACAAATTTGCTTGATTTTGTTAGGTTAGCCTTAATTTTTTTAAGCCCTCCAAGTGGCCATAGCTGCTTCCTCGAGTGGCTGACTTCAGAGAAATGTCAAGATCCACAAATATGCATCTCACAGAAGTAATGCCTGCCTGTTCTGTGTGTTAACTTCTAAACTCTGCTACTCATTAGTAGTCAAAATGCAATAGCATTCAGTAATGGGAAAGGTCACATCTCTGTCAAATTGTTAGTGGAAACTTTTACACCTAGAAATAGATACACACAATGTGTATACACACATACACATTTATAGATATGTGTCTGTTTATATGTGAATGGGTGCATAGTCCTAAACATTCATGACCAGGGTGGATGTTATAGCTACCAAGCTGAAATCAAAAATATTTTTGAAAGTCTGCTGAAGCAAATAATTTATAAACCCATGATGTAACTTTTCAAAACTATGTAGAAGAAACAGTGAAGAATTTTATCATCAAATGAGCACATGTGTTTCTTGGCCTTAGCTACTGTAGAACAAGGTGTGTCTTCTCCCATCTTGTAATTGCCAGGCATCTAATTTTTTCAACACTTTATGTTTAATTATAAAAATTAGGCAGCTCTAGCCTTTGCATTCAGGCCAGGTAATCAGTCTGATGCCAGTTACAGTGGTCTTTTGTTATAGCACTACACCTGGCAAATTCAATAGCTAAAATGCTTTGTGTTTCTGCTGAGAAGTACCACCTCTCACTTCAGACTGTGACTTGGTGAATCAGATATCACAGGGATCTGGTCATGGATCTGGCTATGAATTCCCCTCTAGTTTGGTAAAGTTTTCAAATCTGGGTTTTTATTTTTTTTTCCTGAAAAGGATTTTTTTTCCCCAAATGCATACAAAATTATGACGGTTCATTTCCTGTATTTCAAACAGAAATTGATAACATCTGTTGGCAGCAGCAAGTGTTAATTGCACAGAAAAAGCCAACTATTTGCAAAAATATAGAAAGAATCACAGTTCTTTAAAAAATGTGAAGGATTTGTTGGAAGTCTTGTTACTGAAGACGTGAGGCTTCTTTCCACAGTGGTACCTGAAAGAGGTAATCTGTACCTTCTTCTAAGCTTATTTGGGATTCAACTGGTTCTTTGTATTTCATCAAACATTCCAGGTAGGCCTTTCATTTGTATGAAATTAACTCCTTTCTCCTACAGTGGAAGCACAAGAAAATAGTAATGTGTTGTTAAACTACACATCAAAGTCTGCTAAAATGGATGTTTTTCCCCGCTGGTGAGGGGAACTGGCTGTAAGCTGGGTACAACCCCTTTTAAATTGTGATCAAGCCACCTTTCAACCTTCTTTTGGATGAACTCAACAGATAAAGATGCCTTTCACTGCAAGGAATTATTTTTTTTTTCCTATTCATAACTCCAGTAATTTTTGAGTTTCTTTCTCCTGGGTTTTCGCTCTGGTAAGGTGACTTGGACATATGTAGTAGATCTGCACACCATTCCTGGATCCTTGGTGTTTTCAGAATGCTCCTGACAGAGTAGGAGCCAGGTGCTTGCATGATCCTTTTGGGACTGAGGAGCCCAGCCCCAGAGCACAGGGCCTGTTCCTCAGAACAATGGTTTAGACCTGGGGAATCCCATGGAGATGGACATAGACAGTCTTCCACTTTGCTATGTCAGAATTAAGAATATTTCTCTTTCTCCCCCTTAGAATAGCTTCTCATGGACAGATTATAAAATTATTTTGTTCCATTTCAGAACAGAAAACATCTTCCACAGTGTTGGTTTTGGTGGATTCATGCAGACATTCTCTCCATAGTGATCTCTGCTTATGGGTGGGAGAAACCTTCATAAAGTCTTTCAGGACAGGGAAAAAGTATTGTTAGGATCCTTAGCATGCTCTTGAAAAATGTGTATGATGTGGACCAGCATATTTATGAGTAATAGACGAAAATGAGCATCAATCCTTTTCACACTCAGGTTTATGAAGTAGTTAAATGCCCTCATGCAGACACCATGAACAAAAAGATGCAAGTTCCCTTTGGTTTTGACTGACAGGTTTTGAGGTGGGGTAATAGCATCTCCTGCAGTTTGATGACTGTGAATTTACTTGAAAAGAGCCATATGATCATTTTGTCTAATACATTTTAACTAAAACACACTTGAATCAAGCTACAGGCCTGGATGGTGGCACTGTGTATGGGTTTACCCTGTTCTTCACTTGGCTTTGCCAGCAGTGGCCTGGAAGAACAAAGATGCTCTGAAGGCTTCAGCCAGCACCTGCTTATCCTGGGCTGTGCATGGCCATGTCAGGCTGCATTTTTACGGCTGTTTTGACCTGAGCTCAGTAGTTCCAAGGTGGAGGGATGTGGCTGCAGGCTACCCCACATCTGTGATGAGCACATAATGTGTCTCATGCAGAAAACAAACAATTTTGGAGCTGTCTCCTGGGTGAGTTCCTCTAGTGGACAGGGTTATGCACTGATATTAGCACGTCTTTTACTCCTGGGAAGCATAAATACACAAGTGCTATATTAGCCTCAGTTTCATGTCACTGATTATGCAAATTATGCCCCAGTTAGTTTACACTTGGCAAGTAATTTGCACGGATCAATGAACATCAGGTGATAAACCCAGGTGCTTTAGTGCAGGTAGGAAACTGTCAGCCTTGCTGAATGCCTTTATCCAGCTATGTTGCTTCCAGATTTAGCTGCCCCAATCTCAATGGCTGCTGTGTTTTGAGCAAACCAGGTAGTTCTTATCCATCCCTTTCCTCCTTGCATCTTGGCCTTTCCCATTTCTTGACCTGTGCCTGGTGTCTTGATGAAAATAGGAATGAGATGCATGGGTTTAGGCTGATAAAATTAATTTGATGTTAGGGCTCTGTGCTGTTTGTATAGAGGTGGGATTTAAATCAGTGATTTGTAATTGTTAAGCTGGATAATTTACTGGTGTTTGGATGTAAGAGGTTCTTGGTCTGCTTGTAAATACTTGAGTTTAAGGTTTGTTTTGTTTTGTTTTTAGCTGAGGTATCTAGCCTTCAAGTAAGTGCTACTTAAAAGTGGATTATCTCTATTTTGAAGACCAGGAATAAGTTACACAAAGGCAGGTTGACCTGTTACTTGCCTTACTGGTGAGCTCCAGAAGACTTTTAAAAGAGAATTTGATATTGGCCTGATTTCTCTTGATTTGTCAAGTAGGCTATGGGTGAAGTGCTGATTTTATATAGCAGAGCTGGATACTTTTGCTCTGAAAGTCATTGTGACAGAGAGTGTTAGACTCGACCTGCCATGATGAAGCCCCGACTTCTGTTTCCAGGCAGGTGTGAAAAGCCCTCTAGTAATGCTTGCAAATTGCAAAATGTCAAAAGCTGCCTGGGGAAGAGGCAAATACTAACGTCCTGTTCTCCTGACTGGCAATTTGGTACCTAAGCCAAATGGTTTTTCATTCCCTTGTCAGTGCCTGAGATTGTATCTGAGCCCTGCAGAGAGGTGACGTGTCTGTCAAAGGCACAAATCATGAAAGGGAGGTGAAGTCTGACAGGCCTGCACCATTAGAGGGCCGGGAGCTGATCATGTCACTGCCAAATTCACCCTGGGGTAAGGGAGGAGGGACCCGTGGGGATGTTTGACCAGAGCCCTTCTGTAGTTTTTTAGCATCATATCTTAGTGTCAAAGGCTGACACATATCTTAGTGTTCATGGCTGTTTCTTGAAAATCCCCTTGGATCTCCTTTACATGTAATAAGTGGGAACCAAATGAACAGGCTGGAGTTTGTTGTCAGATTTTGGCTGACTTGATTTTTGTGTTGACTACTAACCAGCTATGCCAACACAGTAGATTTTGTGTGCTGCAATGGAATGGCTGGGTTGTTTGGTACATGTATAGAGTTGCTAAACTTAATTTTGGACTACTCATCTAGGAAAATGTTTTGTTTGGATAAACAGGTTCCTAAATGGCACTGTGATGTCCTCAATGAATAAAAAGCAAGGATTTAGGGTATTACAGAATCACAAAATGGTTTGGGTTGGAAGAGATCTTAAAGATGTTCTTGTTCCAACACCCTGCTGAAGGGACAACTTCCATTAGACCAGGTTGCTCAGAGCTCCATCCAGCCTGGCCTTGAACACTTCCAGGGATGGGGCATCCACAGCTTCTCTGGACAACCTGTTCCAGTGCCTGGCCATCCTCAAAGTAAAGAATTTCTTGCTAATATCTAATCTAAACCTACTCTCTGTCTAAAGACATTCCCCCCTATATGTTCCTCATGAATATTTTCACAGCTTGCCTCTTTGCCCCTGCTCTCTGTGGCATGTCAAGCTTTCTGGTTTGCTCAGATCCACTAAACAGTTTGAAGATCAGAAGTCTGAGTGTATGCTGGAGGAATTGCATGGGTTGAGACCCAAGTGCAGAGTATAGGTATGTGGGCTACTAAAATTTGCTCCTGGACATCTCAGAGATGGATAAAGGCCCTGCAGTGTCATCTCAAGGGGAGATGTGCTGCCACTGAAAAGGCTGACTGCAAAAGTTCAAAGTGCTTCCCCTGCCCTGCTCTGCAGCATGCAGTGGGGCATTGCTGTCAGCTCAGGGGAGGCCCCTCAGTGCTCTCATGGGCAGCTTTCTGCCTATCCCATGCAGCCCTTGCTTGCTCCACACAGAGGGAAAATCCAAGTGCAGTTCTTGCCTTTCTGCCTCCCGTGTCCCTGTAAGTGTCTGTAGTGCCTCCCCTGGGCTCAGGGAGGGCTCTGCCAGGGCACATGGCAGTGTCTCAGTTCTGAGGCCCTGGTATTGTCACAGTCCTGGCCTGAATGCCAGTAGTGTGTCTTGTTTAATGGAGCTGAAATGCTGAGTGGTTGAGGAGCTGTTGTGTGCATCTTTCCTCTCTGATCTCTGTTAAGTTTGGCATCTTTTTTTGTTTTGTTGTTGTTTTGAAGCTCAGTCTCATGAGTGGCTCTAAAAGTAAGTGGTAGTAAAAACAACTGTTTTTTAATTCTTTGGGGTAATCAAATAAAAGAAAGGAGATGGCATTGACTACAACTACTAAGTTTTTGACTTGAGAGTAAATAAACTGCCAATAATTAAGGAGGAAATTATCTGTGCTCATTTCAAACCTCATTCATTTCTTGCCCCTTTCCTCCTGTGACATCCTCCTGTGACCAGTGTCTTCTGCTGACAAAGAACCAATTGGTTAAAGGCTTGGTGCTGCCACATATTCCCTTCTGGTGTGATGTATCCACATAGTTCTCACCCTGAACTGCTCTGGCAGAACTAGGACCATTATTCCTCATCCTCTCTTCTTACCCTATTGCTCCTAAAATGCTTTCATGCCTTAATCAGTCAGTGTGAAGAAGGACACACACTCATGTTGTTGTGAGGTGAGAGATGAAAGGAAAGCAAGGAAAAGATCTTTCCAAGCTGTCTGTAGTTCGAGCTGACAGTGGCAGCCAGTGACACAGAGTAGAGAAGGTGTATTTTGGTCAGCTGAGCCATTTTTCTGTGAATCACCTTCCCTTTTCCATTCAATCCCATTCTGCTCCAAGAAGCCATCAACAAACTCAATAACTCAACAAAAACAAACCATATATCTGCTTGAGAACAGACCATTAAGTCTGTAGCATCCCACTTGTGAGCTGTATAGCTATGGATTGGTTCCATGTAGTTAGGGATCCTGCCAAAGGCTTTTCAGAAGTGACTAACGGTTCTGTGAGCATCAGTTTTTGGCACCTGAACACCCACCTCCTGAAAATCTCATCCATTATACATGCTGCTACAGAGCAGGCAGCCCAGTCCTGCCTCATCAGGGCACCTCTCTGGTTTCCAGGGGGAACAGATTAAGCCTTTATGCTTCTCCCTCCTTGTGTTCACTGAGACTGTGCCATAAATAGTGTCATCCTAATGTGCAAACCCCTAGAATTTGTCTGGGTATCTCCATAGTCCTTATGGTAAATTAAGTGTTAGGATTGTCTAAAAATAAAACAGACTTTCTATGGGTGTGGGGTTTTATTTTTTATTTTGCAGAACTAGCAAAATTTAATCTTGATGAAATTTGATTTGAGAAGTATCCCTTCAGCTCAGTTGTTTGATATACATTTCTCTGCATTTTTTGCATAAATCTAGCCATTAGGAGTAAAGCAGAGTGGGTTGGAGTAAACCAAAACAATCTTCCTTACTCATCCCTCTCACCAGCAAGCCAATGTTGTTTTGTACAGCCCTTTTGCTAAACACCAGCACTGCTGGAACAGTTGGGAAATCCACTGCTGTGTTCAGCAGAGCCAGGAACTTTCAGGTACTCTGAATCCAATCCTGCAGATGCAGACTTTGAGCTGTGGGAGAAAGAAGACAAGAGCCTGACCCAGCTGGGCTGCTCTGGGTGCTGCTGCTGCTCTGGACAGGGCCTGTGGGTGTGCCAGAGGACCTGTTACTGTCATCCATGTGGACACCAAACACTACTGCTTCCCTGTGACCTACAAGCCCCAGCTCTGACATCCCTCTCCTGGCTTACAGACACATCTTCCATCCTAGATTTTCCATGCTAGGAGTGAACTTGTGGTGCAGCATTCTTTCCTGGTCAGGTTTGGTGCAGTTTTGCTCATACTGGCAGGATGCTCTGAACCCTCTCTGCCCAATGTGAAATCCTGGAGCCTGGAATTCAAGGCCCGTTTTGCAGCAAAGTCAGTCTTGTGCTGCAAGAAGGTTGTTACATTAGTAAAAGATCATCAGATATCTCAGAATGGACCTCTCCAGTTAGATCTTTTACATAAGTATAATGAGGAATGGCTGGTGGTTTTACAAAGCCAGCTGATAATTATCGGTGGAGTTTGACATTTCTGCTAATGGATTAATACAATTTGTTGTACTGTGGAGAGGACTTTCTGTGTAGAGAAGCCAATTTCACTTTCTGTGTGAAAGATAATACCCAGCATTATTTCTGGAGACATCTTAATTTAAAGTCATGGATAATTTCAAATGCAATTCAGATTCTTGCAAATCTTTGCTCTTCTGCCTAGTCAAAAATATAGTTATTTACTTAACTCCACAATTAAGCTGAAAACATTTCTTCTCTGCAAAAGACTCACTGCCCTTTAGAGAGATAAGATTTGAGTTCTGACTATCATTAATTCTTCTTATAAACTCCCTCCAATGAAATACATTTGGAAAACACACACATTGCACTTTTTTTTTTCCTAGCTGTGTATATATTCTGCATGCTCTGGTCTGCAGTTCATTTCGGGTCTCTCATCTTTCTTGTGGAATGGTTTGCTGATAGTTTAATTCTGAACCTCCCTTCAGTGCAGAGAAGAGAGGAAAACTCATCTGAAAGGTTAAAATGTTGTCATAGAATGATTTTTTTTTTTTTTGTAACTGTTAGTGATATGAAGAAAGACCCCAAGCCTGATGGCTGCAAGGGAATTTTACAGTTCAACTTAAACAAATTAAATGTTTCAGAGGGAAGAATGTTTTGATTGGAAGTGGATAAAAACCTGTCAGATAATTATGGACAAACTAACTGTCCTATGCTCTTATTAAACTGCTATCTACTTATACCAAGTGGTGAACTGCCCTTTTTGGAATCCCAAGGCTATTGAAAAGCAAAGCCCAAGGAGTCTCAGCAAAGCATTAAGTATATGGCTATTCTTAAAATAATTGAAATTAAAGCATTAATGTTTTTAAAACCTCCATTAACCTTTGATACTCTAAGGTATCTTTACTAGACTGTTAACACCAGATGCATTTTTCTCTCTGTGGGCAGTTATTTTTGCATAAGTTTTCATTGCTGTCATGCTCAGATGCTGTGGATGACTTTTTAAAATACAGTTATTTCCTTGAAATTCCTGCTGGCTCACACTCCACAAGCTTTGTTGCACAAGTTTGTGTGTAAGGACAAATTTGATTTACAATACTTTAAAGCAAAATAAGCAGTCCTTTTCTGTTCACATACTGGGTTTTATTGCCAGACTAGTAAATGGGCAGATTTACTTGGCATTCCATGAAACAAGGCAACTGGGCAGAAAATGACATCTTTGAGTCTACATGAAAAAAACCACCACTTTCTTTTTCTCTTGGAATTCCTACAAAGCACAAATATGAATGAAACCTCTTGCCTGTTTGTGTGTGAAAACACATCTTTTTTGGGCAGTCCTGGCTCCTCCTGCTCACCCTGCAAAGTTCTATGATGAAACAGCACTATTCTCAATGTGAGGTACATGATACAGGTTCACAATGTTGGCAGAAGAGTCGGTCCAAAAAAATATGCCCATATAATTCTAATTAATGCTTTCATCTAGATGTGGCTGGTTGGTCAGATGTCCAAACACTGTTTGTCCTAGAGAATATCTTTTTTGAGAGATTTACACAGACCTATTCTGAATATCTAGCTTCCAGGACTGTAGTTTCACATTTTGAGGGTGACA
This sequence comes from Cyanoderma ruficeps, assembly GCA_008694505.1. Taxonomy (NCBI): domain Eukaryota; kingdom Metazoa; phylum Chordata; class Aves; order Passeriformes; family Timaliidae; genus Cyanoderma; species Cyanoderma ruficeps. Next base: position 38,024,181 of record VZDJ01007754.1, on the reverse strand, counting down.
GATTATAAGGGACTCAGATGTGAAGCCCAATTTTTTTTTTCTCAGTAAAGAGGATTAACTAGAGGAATCATGGATTTTCCATTCCTTGATATCTTCATAGCCAGTCTGAGTGCCCCTCTGAATGCTAATCAGAGATGGGTTGGGTGGGTCTGTGGAGGGCTAACTGGGTGACCCTTGGCTCTGTCTCTCAGTGGGCTCAGCAGAGCTGCTCCAAATGCCTCTTTTAGCCCTGAGATCCAGGAGCTAAGGACAAGGCTCCCTATTTCCCCTTTTCTGGAGTGTCACTTTGCTGCCACTGAAGTCTCTGGGTGCCCAGCTGCTGGGGGCAGCCCTGGAGGCTCCTGGGCCAGGGAAGAGAGATGAGTCAAAGGACATTATGCAGATGTGACTGGGCAGCTTCTGTCCCACACAGATGTGCTGGCTCTCCCTGTGTAAGAAGCTGTGTCACCTATCTTCATTGCCTTTCCAGCTGCCTCTACTTCATTCTGTCCCTATCAGTGCCTTTTTGTCTTCTTAATGTTTTCTGTTCTCTCCTTTATCATCCCTTTCTCCCATCTGATACACTTTTCTCTTCCTGCACCTACCACACTCCACATGTGACTCGCCACTTTCACTCTCCTGTTTCTGGCTGGACTATCTGGACTGTAGAGTCCCTGGGGTACAGATATTTCAAGGATATTAGGGTGGATTGGCTTTTAGGTTAGTACCATAGGGATGCACTGAAATATACATTATCTGATCTGTTTGCTCCAGTGTGGAGCATGTGGGGGTAAGTGCTTGAAGCAGAGGTAGGTAGATCTCATTTATCTATATTAATGCTTGGTTATCTGCTCATTAATCCTTTATGCCATAGGTCCTGCTGTAGAAAGTGTGATTAATATAACAACAACAGTAATTTGCAAATATTTTTATTTTAGGGGGAAAAAGCAGTGAGAATCTAAAACTGATTTAGCTTATTGTTCAGATAATAGGCTGAAAGTTACACTGAAATTAAAGATGTAATGAAAAGTTTTTTAACTCTGTACTGCTTTGTCTTTGCTTTTACTGAGGTCACACTTTACACCTGAAGCCACCACCATGAGAGGACTGTTTCCTCATGGCCATACACTGGTCTATTTATTTAGCAATGAGGAAGCAAACAGTTTTCAATATGATGCTGTATCCTGCAAAATCTCCTTGCTGGAGCAAAAGGAGAGACCAAGAAACATAGCATTACAAGCTGGGGTCCAGAGATCCTTTTGTTGTAGCAGCCTGACCATGATTTCTGCATCCATCAGGCAGAGAAAGAAAAACAGCATCACTGGAGCTCCACAATCTGGTCTCACCCCTGCCAGTCCTGGGAATGAAGGATCCTGAAATGTTTTCTAATGCACAGTGGTGTTTCCCTACTGCCAACTTCAGCAAGAGAAGCAGCATGGGTCTCTCTGGTGTGCAGGACTTCTGAGGATGTGTGTGAACCCTTGCTGAGAGATGGGGGAGAAAATCAGATGTGCCAGCAACAGTGGCTACATTTCCTTTTCCTGCTAATGTCCCCAGACAACAGCAGTATTTAAATGTTAGCTGCTCTGTCAGAGGTTTTTTTTTTTTCCCCAACCTGAATGTTTTTCAAGCTGCAGATTAGAGCCAAAAGATTTCTATTGTTTCTGAGATGCTTCTGAACTATTACCTAAAGCAAATAGTGCATGTGTCTCCACTGCTTTGGCCTCTTCATCTCCCACCTCTCCCCCTTTCCCCCCATCCCCTTGGGTGCCTACTGGTTGTACACCTGTGTGTTATCCCTCACTGAGGGGGACAAGGGACTTGCTATAGTCAGTTTGGCATAGTAATTGACTTTGGACTCATGATTGGCACTGTGATGATCATGTTTGGAGATCAATTTTCCCTTCCAGGAAATAAACACTGTAGAAAAGATGTGTAAGTGTTAATTTTTTAGAATTTCAAGATGTTGATAAGAGAGTGAAAGAAAAGGGATTGAAAAAAAAATCACTGCCATCACAATATATATATTTTCTCTTGTTTGCAATGTGCTTTGGAAGCTGGGAGATTAATTTCCTTTTTCTAATGCTGTTTGCCAGACTGAGGCAAGTTGTGCCTGTCTTTTCTCCTGTGATTCGGTGCCACAGGTGCCAGTGTAGCTTTGGCTTCCTTAACATTCAGTTTCCATGCAGTATGCTTGATATTATAAACAATGATGTGTGCAGCTCTTGAATATTGTCTGACTTTGGCAGGTAGGAGATTGTCTTTGGGAGAATGAAACTGCTGCTTTCTTCTTTTGTTTGTGTTTTTTTTTTTAATTAATTTATTTGTTTAATTCTTTTAAAGAGCTCTTATCTTCATGTAGTGTTAAATATATTTATTTCTTTAAATGGCAAAAATTTGAGAGGATTCAGTTCAGATTCCCTGCCAAATGCAGTTCTGACTCTGCAGTTGTTTAAACATGTGTGGGTACAGTGATATTAACAAACACTGTGAAGTTGTTGAAACTTTCTGTGCATAGACAGCTGTAAATTAGTTTAGATTCTCAGATGATTTTTGATGCATCCTATTTTTAAGCCTAAATAAAATCAGGATATATAAACTGTACAGGAAAGAGGGCACACACCAGCTAACTATAACTATCTCTATTCAGACAGAAATTCGTGTCTCTGGGGTCTCTCTATAATCATTGAGGACAGAAATATTATTCAAGAGCTGTTTCAAAGCTAATTTAGGCACTTTAGTGGACGCATTTGCTAATTCAGGTGCAAAACCACCACCAACAAAAAGGTGGTATAAATAGCCCTCCCTTTTTAAACTCGTGGATGCAAGTCAATCAGAAGAAGGTTTTTGCCAAGTAAACGAATGACAGGAGTGCTAACAACCTTGGTGCCTCCAACAAGGACCTCCCACCACCCCAGATGATAATTAACCTCGCCATTTCCATCCTGCAACGTGAGCACTCTGGGCTTTGCAGGGCTTTCATGAGCTGTGCTCATTAATAATGGAAGGACACCCTCAGACACAGTGAGAGAAGAGTAAATGTTACCCACGGGAGAGGAGGAGCACCCTTCGGAAGCGCAGGGCAGGGCAGGAGCGGGGGTGTCCACAAGGGTGTTCACCTCCCCGCGGGCAAGGAGGACCCGGCTCCGTGGTATCTGTGGCTGTCCCGTGTGAGGTTCTCCTCTAAAAAGAGCAGGAAAACTCAGCCTGAGCACACCAGCTTGCCCCAGTGTGCCAGACAAAACCTGCCTGTGTGTCCCTGCCCCACTCCAGACAAACCTGTGTATCCCTGCCCCACTCCAGGCAAATCCTTCCTGTGTATCCCTGCCCCACTCCAGACAAATCCTTCCTGTGTGTCCCTGCCCCACTCCAGACAAATCCTTCCTGTGTGTCCCTGTCCCACAGCGTTGCTGGGCATGGGCTGTATCCCGGGGGAGCCCTTTAGCACACAGAATTCCAGAAGTGCCAAGCAAAGAGATGACTTTGCTCTGCAACTGCATCTCTCATCCAGACAGGGACAAGTCTTAATGAGTTTGGTGTCTCTGATACAGCCTCTAGCATGAATTTTTTCGTAGCAGAAAAATATGGTGGCTGCTGTCAAGCTGCCACAGCAATGGCACTGGGGACCAAAACACGCCGGATAAGGGGCACGATGAAATTTATTTCTTAGTGCTGCAGACATGCAAATTAAGTCTTTTACTCTTGGAAGTCCCCTGAGCAGAACAGGCAGGACTCTGCACCCAGCAGTGATCCTTGCTGCAGAGCAGAAGGTGAGTTGTATTTTTTTTCTGTTTTTAGCTTCCCAAACTTTCATTTTTGTCAGCTGACTGTGGAAGGTGTTGGTTGTCTCTGAAGCAGCATGGACAGGCTCACACTGCAAGACTTTCTGCTATGAAAGGATGAGTGGGAGGACTGGCACAGAGTTGAGCTTGATTAGTATTGAGCATAAGTTTTTCCTTGACAAGTTTTTGGCACATTTCTGATTACTTACCTCTTCTCTGTGCCAAGTCCTTGCAAGACATGTACTGAGTGTCCAGTGCCAAACAATCTTTTTAAATATTAATCACTAGGAAAGCACATAAATCCTGTGATTCAAAAATTGTGTATGTGTCATTTGATCTAAACCAAAACAACTTTGTACCATGCTTGGTTTCAATTTCTTGTTTTCTGTGGTTTAGAGCTTTCTGTTCCTCCCTATAAACCACTTATCCATGCAGACCAGATTATGGCTGGCCCTTGCTTGTCTGTAAATTGCATCTGCAGATGTAATTCTATCATTAACCTCGTGCTAAGGGCAGCTTAATTCCCAAGCTTTATGTTAGGAAGGATGGCAGGAATGAGTGGAGCTGGATCAGCCCGCTGGATCAGGGCTTTCAGGGGTCACAGGGGGCCTGCTCCACAGGTGACTTCATGCCCCCAGCCTACTCATGATGTATCTGACCCCAGATTACAAAGCTGCATGAGGCCCTTTCTTTGTGGTAGTATTTAAACAGAAGCAACGATGCAAGAAATGCCTGTAGTCTTTATTTTGATGCTGCTCTTAGGGGTGAGGTTTGACTGGATACCTGAGCAAAGACTTGGAAATGGCAAAAAATATAGCTTTTGTCCTTTCCTGACTCAAACATACAGCTTTCATGCTTCACTTACCCTGGCCCAGACTCTCATCTGGCCTACTGGTGAATTGTTTTGCCTTCCTAAACTGGCTTATTTAAAAAAAAATAAATTAAAAAATATGTTTTCTGCTGTTTTTATATGTGAGGGAAAAGTGATCCTGTGAAATCTCACTGCGAGCCTTTTAGCTGGGCAAGGTTTACTCTGGTCAGGTTCCATCATGTGTTCTTCAAATCTTGACGCCAAGTCTGGGGGAACAGTTCAGAGAAAATTTCAGCACAGAAAGCAAAAGATATAAAGTTGAAAAGGATAAGGTGAACCTTCCTACATCAGAAGGGAATGCATTCATTGGCTGGTAAATAGAAAATGCCAGTGTTTTCAGTTTCTTCTCTTTTTCTTCAGATTGATCAGCTTCAACTCTCTAGTGCTCCTTGAGGATGAGACCTGGAGGCAGGGGCTCCAGCTGACCTGAGACACTTCCAGCCTCACTGCAGTAGTAGAGAAAATCAGCAAGTAGCTGGCCAAATTTGGAGAGTTACTGAGCTGCTGCTCCGTCGTGAGTTGTCAGTGCCAGGGCACTGTTCTGGTGCCTTCTCAGAACTGGGTGACAGGCACTAAGGCTTGAAAGTTTCGGGGCAGTGGTGTGCTGCCTGCGCAGACAGTGAGTGGAGAGATGTAAATCAGCAGTTCCTGTATCACTTCTCACGTCTTCCATTCTTCCTATTTCAAAGGCATTATTCAAATGCATTTCACAAAGTTCCCCATGCTCTTTGATGCCCTCAGATCCACTTCCTCTAGGGATGCTACAGAAATCTCTACCCTACTCCCTTTATTTCTACTCTCTCACATTATTTTGCCTATAGATAATAAGTTTTTTGGCTTCTCTGTGCGAGCAATGCCTCTCATAAAACATGAAATAATTTCAGCCTAGTTTTGCAAGACAAGTGCAAATTATGTCACTGAAAAAGAATATTGATTCCCCCACCTTTGTTGTCTATGTCTGAAGTCCGCTAAAAAAGTCTCAAAATTTCTCTTTAAGTTGGAGAAGTCATCTTGCTTAAAACATCTCTTTTTCCTATTAACCTATAAAGCCTGTCTGGGAATCTCACATCAGTTCACACTGGTCTTGTAGAAGCTACTGCTTTCAGGGAAATCACCTTGTTGTCTACTTTCAAAATCTGCACATATTGAAATTAATTTTTAGTTTGGCCTTAGAACAAAATCCAGGATTTTCAAAAAATTTGGGGTTGGACAGTATTTCTAAATTTTTAATTTTAAAGCCCAAAAGTGTGTTGTTTGGGTTTTTCCTCTATTTGGTACTTTCATTTGTACTTGGTGTTGATAATGTTCATTATTTTGTGACCTGCCATCAGTGACAGTGAAATATGGTGTCAATTTGTTGTAATGTCATAGTAGAGATGTTCTAACCTTCTATTTTTTTTTTTTGCCTAGGGTTAACATCAGAGGTGTACCTATATATAGGACTGAAGATATATAATAAACTTTTAACTATGACTCATAATTAAAGTGTTTAATTTTAAAATGGTGCCTGAGAATTCAATTCAAAAAGACCATGTTTGGTGTGTGGGTTTATTTGTTTGTTTTTGGATCTTTTTTTTCTTATGGACATGTCTCAGTTTTGATTTTCACTGATGCAGCCAAAGAAAAGTGCAGATAAGTGCAAATAATGCACTTAATGCACCCCAGCCAGCCCACGCAATAGGTAACTCTACACTTTTACTTAGTTCTGTACAGTTGCTAAAGCTACTATGGTAGCATGGTGATTCTTGTAAAATGTGGTTACCACGATGGGATAAGAATTCCCAAATAATTCACCATGGAAATGCAGGTGTCCTATTTGTTGCCAAGGAATCTATCCTGATTTCTGTGTGAGTTGAGCTCCATAAATGCTGTGGATCAGCAGTGGGATACAGCTGATCTACATGGAAACCCAGGAGCAAATCGTGTCGTATCATATTTGGGTCTGCAGAGCTGTGCTTTTCTTTGGGACTAACACAGTGTGTAAATGGAATAATGGTTAAAAAAACTTCAGAGTGTCTTGCTGAGTATAAAGAGCATTACTTTCTTGCTAAAATTAGCAGTAATTGAGGATATGAAGGGGAGAAAGAAGTGGAATTAGTCAGAGTAATGTCAGCTTTGGGTTAAATCCAAGGGAAATTCAGTGAAGCGTTTCTGTAGCTTTGTGTTTTCCAAAGGCTGTACACTACTTCTTTGGAGAAGTTAAGTATTGTAATTCTTTGACATCTCCAAGATGCAGAATTAAATTTAAAGGATCCACCATCCATTCATCTCCACTGAAGACATTTCCCTCCTTGACACCCTTCCAGCTGCTTGACCCTGCACCGTGACTATAGGTTGAGTCAATTCCTTGGGAAGAGTGGTGGCCATTCAAGCTGCTGGCAGGAGGAGAGGAGCTGGAAGTTTTGGGAGCAGTTGTCAGTCTCTGCCTTCATGCCACATGCTCGGGATGGCCATGGCTATCAGAGGGCTGAAGGTGCCCAGCCCCATCCAGAGCCCTCAGTGGGCTGCCCCAGCCTCAAACAGTCCAAGACTGTGGGGAGACATCTCTCTTCATGCAGCAACGTGATGTCAGGGACGAGATAAACCACCCCCTCCTCCTCCCCCTCCAAGTAGGCTAAGTGCTGATCTCTTTCATGTCTCTGATGTCTTATCACATTTCAGATGCTGTCACTACACCCAGCTGGGATATTTTCAGTGGAGATACCTACAGAGAAGTGAGAACAGTTTTGGTAAAAAACAAATATCCAGAACTCAACCTCCTTTGCATTGCAATGTGATGGGATTTGGAAAGAGTAAAAAGATGTGTGAAAGAAAGAGCTTGTTTATGCAGGAGGCTGCTGTGAATCAGGACAAACCAGACTTCATAGCTCTGTGCTGCCGTGCTTGAGCTGTTTCCAGTGTTGGAGTTAGTCATTTGGAAACCACCTGCAGTGTAAAATAACATCCTTTCTGCTGGTGCTTTCTGAGCAAACCTCTCACCGGTGCTGCCATGAGACAGGCAGGCAGCACCAGTTCCCAGCCACTGCGTGTGGTACTACAGACTTTCTCACTCCTTTAGCCAATGTCTGCTTAGTCAGTTGAAAGTTGTCTTTGCTGTACTATATGTGTGCCCATACTTTGCAAGTAGGTTGCAGCTTATAATGATTAATGCAGTGAGGATGCTGCTGTATATCCACAAAATGGGGATACAGTCCCTGATAAGCAAGGCAGATGAAGCTAGAGCTCTGCAGATGGAAGCTTGTTTGCACCTACTGGTGTACCTGCATTCCTCAGAAGGGGCCTCCTGTTGAGAAAGGTCTGCAAAAAAGGCCTGGTAGCCACAGCTGTGTGCATCAGCTGTTCTCAGCAGTCTCCCAGGAGGAAGCATATACACTGCAGTGTGTACAGCGCCTTCCTTCAGTCCCCATGGCTCTTCCACTTGCTTTCCCTGACTGCTCAGAGCATTGTGAAAATGGCAAGTGCTGATTATCTAAGTAGATACTTGATAGAAAATACTCATCTCCATAGATGTCTTTTCCATTTGAGCTCTTTTCAGCATCATCCTGTTACCTTTGTGGCATTGACAGGTGCACAGGATCCCTGTGATAAGCACTATTCATCCTCTTACTCTTGCCAACTAACAAATTTCTTTTGGACACGGGGACACATCCCACATTTGCCACAGCAGAAGATTGTGTTCCTGCCAGTTAGCTAAAGCACCCCACATGCTCTAAAGTCCCACCATAGCCCACCTAGAGCAGTTGGTATTTGCTGGCTGTGGTGAGGTGAGGTCTGTGGTCACCTTGCAAGTGGCAAACAGCTGGTGAGCACAGCCCTGCTGGCTGCTCTTTTCACTGGCTGTGTGTCTGTTCTCCCAAATCACTGTCTTTCAGACATCAATTATGGAGTTATGGCTTCCAGAGATGCTGGCCAGGAGATGGTTACACAAGAGAGCTTGTAGAAGGACACTTTTTTTCAGAAAGACGGAGCAGCTGAGTAAGTTATATATGTTTTTTATATAAAATTGCTTTCCTTCTCCAGGTAGTTGAGTGTATTTTAAAGACGTTTTGGCCTTTGTCTCAGCCTTGTAAACCTGGTAGAAACCAGCCCAAAATATTGTGTTGCACTTGAGAAGCAAATCAGCAGCAGCACTGGTATCTGCCCTCTTACTGCAGCAGTTTCTGCAGGAAGATAAATAATATTTATCAGATTTATATGTCTGTCTCTAAGGAATTCTGGAAATGCTTTCAGAAATACCTGTCCCTGTTTCAATTATCTCTGTTCAGCAAGTAGCACTATTGCCACTCAGTGGGGTCTGAAACATTGATGACATTCCCCAGCAGGGGCCCAGATGGATAAGACAAAGTAGAAAGAATTGGTTTAGTCATGGAAAAAAAGTATTAAAAACAAAAATATCAAAGTTATACTAAACTTTTAAAATTTGTTAGCTAATTTGACAGTTCACTTAACAAGTGTTAATCAGTTTTTAAAACCAACTCTTATCTCTAATTAAAACCACTTAATATTATATTGGTATTCTTATTTAAGCCTCATGACTATTTTTCAGTTCTGAAACTGTAAATTTAACCTTTAATATTGACCTAAGATCCTCACCATTTTAAAAATAGTTTTATGATGTGGCTCTTAGATGTGCTGTGTAATTAATATTCTTGAATGGAGTTGATATTAGATTTTTCTGTGAACCTGAAGAAGACCTTTCAGGTATATGTTGTTGATACAAATTACTCATCTTGTATTTTTTGAACCTGAGTGAGCTAACAGATTCTCCCAAGTTTCAGTTCATGTTAAGACTTTGGAATAGAAGTATTTATTTGTTTTCTCAACTGAAAATGATCCTACTGCACCCTACCCTAGCCTATTTCCTGGAGCCAGGATGTAATACCAGAAGTATGTTGACAGTACTCTGTTTACTAACACTAAACTAACACTTATTGTAAGTTTGTTCTTGCTCTTATCCCCTCTCCCCACAGGGAGGATTGTTTGAGCTAATCACTTTCTAAATTACAGCAGATTTTTTCCCCCTTTTTTCCTATAGGTACTTTTCCTTTTAGGGAAAGAAAAAATGATGATTGCAGACTTGCACTTTGCAGTAGAAACCTATTTTGCTGAGGTCTTCAAGGGCCAAAGGTCTTGGAGTTCCTAGTCACATATAAAACCAAGTTGAAAAAACCACTTTATCTCCACATAAGTGAGTCCTTGTCCTTGTGCAACATGGTTCTCCTGAGTCTAGGAGCTGAGTTTCCTGACCCAACAGGGGCAACCAAGCCTTTAAGAACTTGATTGTGCAAAATAATGGTTGTCCTGAGTTTGTAGGGAACGGAGCAAGTTGTAAATGCTCAGTATTTAACAGGGTGAATTCTTACTGTTTTTAAAGCAATTACCCATGTGGTTGTCTTTTACTTTCCCCGGTAGTTTTAAAGGGTTTCTATCTCAGTGTCTCATAAATACATTATTAATAAATCACAGTCTTTACACTGAATTCTCCTGAATTACTGTGGAGAACACAACATACTGAATTTTTGCTGCTGCACAGAGGAGGGCCCAGAGCTATCCTATCCTGTGGCACTGATCACAGAGGATGGGACAACACAGGTGGGAGTACAGGCTCGTGCAGCTCTGTCCAAAGCAAGGGGGAGTGAGAGAAAGGAGCATCTGGCAGCGCTAACCTGAGATGTTCAGTCATTGCTTGCTGGACATTTCATTCACAACTTGACAATAAAGTGGTCCTGAAATTACTTAGGCTTGGCTGAATTGTTAATGAGCTTGTTGACGTGAAGTTAAAAAGATTTGAAAAGGTGACATATGGACTAAGAAATGATAAGGACAAGATGCCTCTCACTCACAGAAATACTAGGAAATCGTTATAACACTCAGCAATGATACGGAATTTCTTGAAAACACATCTTATCTTTTTTACCACCTGCAATGGGGATCAGGATAATGCACCCCAGGGAAATCTCTCCTTCCATCCTGCTATTTCACAACGTCAGCTCACAAAGGGAATGTGGTTGGAAACAAACCAACTCCTGGGAGTCCCAAAGTTGTCTTGGCTCCTAGCTCTCTGGAAGACTTCTTTGCTTAGATATCTTATATCCATGGAAGTGCAAACACCACCNCCCCCCCCCGTTTTTTTTTTTTCCTTCAGAATCATTGCTGTCACTTTGAACACTAGATATGCATTCAAATAAAAAATAGTAAAGCAAAGGGCTAAGTTCTTGATTATTTACTGGAAACAAAGTTACATTAGAGAAAAAATGAAGGAAGAAATAAATAAATGCAAACTTCAAATATGCTTCACACCTACAATTGCTCCATCTGTTACACAGGCTTTCTTTGTGGAAGCTGGAGACATTTCTATTCCTGTTCAGAACTGTTCCTTGGGTGGGGCTTCTCTGTGTCCCTTCCCCCTTACACTGCAGGCAAAACTGTTTGTTGTCTCTGCTGATGAGCGCAGATGAGGTGCAAATAATTCCCAAAAATTTCTGAACCTCTGTAAGGAGATCACAATTGCCTCTCTCCAACACTGTTAAAACCACCGCAGAACTTTGCCCTGACATAAACACAGAATGGCTTTAACTCCAGGCCTGGTGAGGTCTGACTAGCACATCCTGGGTAATGAATCCAGACAAAAAATCCCCAGTTGTGCCAAAGTGTGTGGAGGGACAACTGCCCTTAAGCATGTTGACAGTCAAAGATCAGCCCAAGGTATGGGACAGATGGCATCTGTGACCACCAAAGTGTCCCCCTAGCCCCTGAATATGCCTTTGGATTCCTGAAACTTGGACTGTGAGCTAAGGCACTTGATGAGAACTTGAAACAAGAGAAAAGTGGTACCATTCTCTGCGTGTTATCTCAGGCCTAGAGGGGAGGTAAACAAGCTGAGGGAGAGGAATGAATCACTGCAAAGAATCCCCAAGAGAAGAAAACTCAGAAACTGTGCTGAGGGCAGCTCCTGTTCTTGATAAGCAAGGCTTTATAAAAGGGAGGCCTTGTGAAATCATGGCTCAGGCCTGTTACTTTGGCTAAGTGGAAAAGCACTATGGAGAAGAGACTCAGCTGAATTAGGGGTAGAAAAACAAGTTATGTACCCACTGCGTGTTCACGTTGTGGTGTATGGTGGTTGGGTGTATTATGTTTGTTATGATTTAGAACTATGTAACTGCTAACCAGCTAACTGCTGAAAAAGGGCTGGTTTTTGCAATCAGCCTGCCCTCCTTTGCACTGCCTGGCACTGTGTGTCAGTATGGGCCCTCACCCCTCAAGCTCCCAGTGGGTGGAGGTGCTTTTGGCAGATGGATATTGTGCACAGCCCATGGAATCAAAAACCTCACCTAGTCATAAGAAAAGAAAGACTGAGCATGGGACTGATTAGCATTGGAAGCAAGAGAATAACTAATAGAATCAGAGAACTGTGTATCCAGTGAGGACTAACTCCTTTGTTTGCTAAACCATGTATGGGTGGAAAGTTTTGAAATCTTGAGAAGTCTTGAAATCTTGTGAATCCCATCACTGAGAACCAGGGTGAAGAAGGACAATGGGATGCTGCTGGATCCATGGGTGGTGGTATCTTTCTACTTAATCTGTCTCTCTCTTCCCCCCATCCCCCCCATCTTTTCTATTTCTTTCTACCTCTCTCTACCTCACACTTACGAGTAAATGAAATCTGTACTATTGATTTCAGCCTATGGTCTTGTTTGCACCTTAGCTGCCCCTTGGGTGGAGGTAACTCTCTAATAAAAAGGATCTTAACACCCTCAGCCACCCTCTGGTTGATTTTGTTTTTAAATTCTGATATTTTAGTTTAAACTGTTCTGCATTTAAGATATATAGAGAAACTTTGTAGAACTTATTTTTCACATCCCAGTACCTTTGTGATGTTATCCTGGCATTACAGATATTTATGGCCAAAAAAAAGCATTTTTAGCATTTCAGTCTGGACCTTATAGGAAATAAAATATTGTTCTGAACTTTAACTAGAAATCCTGATCCCCAGTAAAGCTTTTATTTGATTTTCTTGCCTATGTCTACATGGCTTTCTTCAGTACTACATCTCTACTATATCTATAGTTCTGTAAAAAGAAATTTACCAATGATGTCACTGTAACTTTGCTAATTAATACATATTCACACCATCTTTAAGAGCTGCTAGTAAATTTTTATTCCTCCAGCACATAAATTTGCCACACGCTATGTAGTTCCTTTCCAAAATAGCTCAGACATCTCGCTTACAACTCACTTACAATCACCCTTCCAGGCTAGTTAAGGTAAGACATTTCAAGATATGATTCATCATGATATATATGAGATTATGCTTTCAAATTTATCCTTGGCTCTGTCTCTTAACATTTTAACTAAATGCTGAGCTGACAGCTGGTGTCAATGCACAAGCTTTGCATTTTTCCTTGGTTTTATGAGACTTTACAAGATCTCTGCTGTAGTAAGAGTATTTCCCTCAAAAAAAAAAAAAAGTGTTATATGAGGAAAGGTGATGGAAAAAATAGCATGTTCCTGTCCTGAGGGGTGAAAAAATAAATGTTGATAGAAAAAGGGTCTGATGTGCCATGTAGACCATTCTGCATAAATTAGCTGTTGATTTGAGAATAGGTGGAGAGACAGGTTATCTGATTATGGCATAATTCCTTACAGGAGAAAGTACTAAGCCAGTATGCATTTTAGTATACATGTGCTCCTAGAAATTTTGACCCTATTAATAACATATTAAAGAAGAGACAAATATGAAAAAAACCCCACAATAATTTGAAGACAAAAGATCTATTAGAATAGCAGTTTTGGTATTATTAATAAGTCATTACATCTTGGAGAAGGACAAATATACAGAAAAATCAATGCTAATTCATTTGGATCACTCAGCAACATTAAATATGACAGACTACAAATCCATGCTGGGTTCCTGGTGGCTCTGCTAGGGGCAGATATTTTTGTGCTTCAGTTACTCTACCGATTCCTTGAAACCTCACCAAAACATAATCTGAAGCAAATGGGGGTTTTGACATGAATTTTTATTTCTGGTAAAACAAACAAACAAAAAACCCCAAACAAACATAAAAAGGCAAAAGTTTTATTTGTCTTTCACAAGTATTTAAAAGTTGTTAGAGAAAGAAAAAGTCTCTGTGTTCCCTCCAGTTGGTTTATTTCTCACATTTGCTGACCTTGGGAGGGTTCTGGGGGTAGAAGTTCATCAACTCATTAGGCATGCTGATAGCTTCCCAGTAAGGGACCTAGAAATGACAGAAGATTCCTGGTCTTTCTGCTGAAGTGGTTTGAAGCCCTTCTTTCTCTGTGGGACTGTTTGCTGTTTTCAGACACAGTCAGAGGCTGTTGCTTGTCTCCCTGTTGATACACAAACTCACAGCTGTTCTTTTTTCTAGACTGTCTTTTCTATATTTAGCCATGCATCAGTAATCCTCAAAAAGATTGGACACCACCATAGCTAGTGTTGAGGAAAGCTTAGAAGATTTGACTAAGCAGGATGTGGGTGGTAGACTTATGTGAGTACTGCTCCAATTGGTTAAGAACAGATTTGGCATCTGTGTTTTCTCATGGATTAGCAGAGTGAATAACTTTGGCTTGTGAGGTTGTTTAGGAATGCTTCATTTTAAAAAATTGCACTGGGTGCTTAGGTAATATTTTATTTCCCTCATGGGATTACTGAGATGTTGCTGGTTTAAAAACTGTGAAATGAAAGCCCAGTGACAACTGTTAACATCATATTAAGCTCAATAAATCCTTATGGAAAAGACTTTGCATCCTGTAAGTTTTACTCAAAAGAGTGACACATCTGTCCTTGGTATCAGTTATCATAATTCTACTGACACCAATGTTGTTATGCTCTTCTATGCAATCTGCCCTTTAGAATAAGATCAGTGTGGCGTGTTTGCTCCTTTTCCTAGCAATAGATTTTCTGTTGTGAACACTGAATTGTCTGTATGAATTTTATGTTAACTATTAATTTGCAGCCAAGCCTGTGAAACCCCTGGGGGTTTAGTTACTGATGCTGCTACTGACACTGACTCATAGACTATGATCCTCTCTAGTCGCTATTGCACAGCCTTGTGAAGAGTTTGCAATGGGAAGAAGGAGCTTGCAATCCCAGGTTAACATGTGAGATATCAGATGTTGATAGCATATTGAGGAGCCCAGAGAAACAGGCAGGCAAAGTGACTCAGCATGGTACTGTGACCCCAGCACACACACAGCTCAATGTTGACATATTTTGTAGAATCAAGCAAGAGAGTGCTTCAAGAAGGCATATAAGCATGCCTTTTTTTGGATTTTTTTTCCCCCCTAGCAGCAATGGAAGGTGCTTAGCTGAAAACCTACGTGGAAAATAAAACTGGTATCTTGGACTAGGTGGTAGTAAGATTCAGCTACTGATGCAAAGATAGCAGGGAAGGAATAAACTGAAAATGACTTTGAATTTTTATTGTATTTGAAAAAGCTGATGTTTAGCAAGACCTAGAAATAGCAGCTGGCTGAGCTCAAGGGCTAAGTGTGCAAATACATTCATGAACCATATTTCATTAAGCCCAGCTAGCTCTCTCCAGTGAAAGAGTGAGGCAGGAACTTCTAGCATTGATTCAGCTTAGAGGCCTATCTCCAGATGACTTTAAGATGCTGTTCAATGTAGTGATTTGATGCTGAATGTGATTAATGTATTGGTACTTGTAGATCACCCTTTGTCCCAATTTCAAGGTTGAAAAAAGGGACATTTCAGCCGAGGTTTGAAGACTGGTACCCAGAACTTGAAGTGTCAGTGCTATATGGCTCTTACTGCGGAAGGTTCTTCCTGCTGTGCTCTGGCAGAGCACATCTCTCACTCTTAAGGCATGAAGCAAACTCCTCTCCCCTGAGGTTTTTCATGTACTGACTGTCAGCTGATTGAACTCCTGCAAATGCTTCCCATATTTTACTCTATGTCAAGTTGTTCTGGAAACGCTCCGAGTACGTACTTATCACAAACAAAACAGCAATGAGAATTTTTAAAATAAATGACGAAATCAATGCTTTGTGAGGTCCATTTACATTAGACAAGCACTCACTGATCTTATGCCAAAGCACTTTCTTTTGGACTATTAGCAAAATAAAAGGTTCATATGCTTTAATATCTATGGTCTAGCTAAAGACATCAGGCTGAAATATGCTGGAGTTAGATATAGCCATAATATTTTCATATGGGATACGTCAGTTAGAAAGTGCAAGGGCTTCAGGAAATGAAATAACAAGCTTAGTAATGGTGGGAGATTAGAGGGAGAATATGGTTAATGTAATTAGAAATAGTTTCAATCAAGGAATGAGTTCATCATACAAGTGTTCTTCCAGAGAGAAGGCACTTTCCATGAATGACTTTTGCTGCCCTGGCTTCTTGATCTTCATGCAAAATTAAGACTCATCAAAATTACATGGCCTATAAACTAAGCTGCTTCAGTTTAGTGTCACCCTGATGAAACATTGGAGTGTTACCATGGCACTTGATAATAAACTAATTTTAAAAGAATAGGTAGGGAAATCTGTCGTGCTGAGAAAATAAAAAAGCAATTTAAAACTATATATGAAAAGGAATCAAAAGAAGGAAGGAGGGTTCCAATGAATGACAGGGAAATTCAGGGAAATAATTGAAGGAAGAAATGTCATTCTAACCTTTAAAAATATTAAAAAATTAATATATTTGAAATATCATCAACCCCCAATCCTGAAAACAAATCTATATTTATGGGCCTTCATGTCTGTCTTCACAATGTTCTTTAAATGTGCAAAGCATCGCTGTGGTGGCCTAAGGAGGACCTAAAGGATGATGTGAGATGAAGTTAAAACCACCAGGAAAAGAAAGCTGAAATTTCCCTATATCCTATTTTCCTTCTGGATTACACTTTGGATTACATATAATTTATAACCTAGGATGACACCTGGGAAACGTTTCAAGAAATTATACTCTGAAAAGCTTCTTTACAGCTGACACAAATCTGTTTAGCAGGCATGTTTATCAGATTTACTTCTGTTCCTGCACAACTCAAAGGTGTTGATAGATGTAATAGAGCTGGTAAATTCCAAGTGCCTGCTGTTTGCTACTGCAGCAGGCATGGATGGTAGCTGCTAAAATGGAAAGGACTGACTGGTTAATTATTAGATCTGATTTTTTCATTTTTTTAATGTGAATATTTATGAAGACATCATTATCTATATGATCATCTTTGGACAATGGTCCCAAACCATCAAATACTGCTGGTGCTGTCATCTGGCAACTTGCAGACAAATTCTGTTAAAAATCCAGTGAAAAATAAGTAATAAATCCCTAGTTGATGCTGTTAAGTGTCATGTGGCATTTGCAGTAGTTATGGATGTAAATCATTCATAATCCAGTATCAAACTGAAAAGAGCAAATGAGTTTGCCTCTGTGGTTAAAAAGAATAAGGTATTGATTACCATAACAAATTAACAACTTGAAACCTGATATATACCCTCTGAGTGCTGAGAGCTGTGAGCTGGAACAATCATGTATTACACATTGGCCCCATGAGATTTAAAAGCAATTGTGCTACAAAAATAGCTAGTTATTAAAAGAATTCTGTAAAAATTATTTTAATGGCATTTTCTGCAGGGCTAGAATAATTACCATCTTGCAATCAAACTAATAGCTTTTCATTAACTATGATAGTTGAGCAAGACCCTGCCTTCACAGATTCATTGTGAAAATTGATGCTGGGTGTATTTTCAGTTGTGGGTAGATGGGTGACAATGTGAACTCTTGCAGGATGGCCGAGGGACTTAAAAAGCGCTTGGCACTTCCAGAGGCTTCTACACTGAGGTAGTTAGAAAATGAATGGGAAAATGAACCTAAAAAGTCTGTATGTTTGTTTGGGGAATATGTTACATTACGTCCTTACAGATAAAGCATTTAAGGATGATCCTATCTGCTTTGGATTTTCTCTGCTTTCCTCCCCTCCTTGCAATGAGTGAGATTCCACCAGCTGGTATAATAACATGACCATGTGGAAGTGCACTAGCTTGAATCAATATCCAGCTCTAGCCAGCAAGCAGCTCTCAGGATAGCACTTCCAACTGTTAGGAGCGTGGAAACAACTATGGAACACGGTGAATATTCATTCACATTTTTAAGGAACTTTTCTTTGACTGCACTCACACTTGCTCCCTTTCTTATTTACTCAAATGTTTTTGTAAAGTAGTTTGCTGGCAACAGTATTCATGGAAATTGAAAATTACAGCAAATACTGCAAATGATGATAGATTTCTTTTTTTTTCGGATCCACAGCAAGGCTTGCAAGGAAAGCCATGTATTACATTCAGAGTCACGGAACAAAAATGTATTGCTTTGTTATTGTGTAAACCAAAATGCTTTTAGCTGAAGATGCTCAAAACTGCAAAGACATATTTTGCCGATCAGCTAAATGATAAAAATCCTCCACAGAGGCTACTGTGACTACCTCATGTTGCAGATGTTGTGGTCTGCTGCTGGACAATTTGAAAACAGAAAAAGAAATATTATATGTTTGGTTGTTGAGCTGTATGTTTGTACTGAAATGTGTAGCTGACCTTATGAGGGATATAAAGATCCTTTTTGCTTTATTGGGTATTAAAAGAAGCAGTTGGTGGGTTTATGAAGACACAGAACCTCCCATAAGCCAAAGGAGAGATGTTTTAGGTTTACAGCTAAAGGTTTAAGCCATTTTGGTCCTCTTTTCACCCTGCAGTGTGAACATGCATGAGGGAAGTGGGAGGAGGGAGGTCATTCTAGGTGTCTGAAGGCAAAAATTTAGGTTAGTGTTTAACCCACTAGGAACAAAGTAATGTACTGCTACAACAGGCAAAGCTGATTTTTGTGGTGAGTTCTGGGGAAAAGTAGGACATGATGGGGCTGGGGAAGCCAGGAGATACTTTGCTGAGTTGAATTTCTCTCTCCTTTTCCCCTTTGCAAATCCCCTGAACTCCTGATCTGACCTTGCTTGAATGGAACATCTAATGGTAAATTTTTTGTCATTGAAGTTGACAATATGTTGATAATACTTTATATTGTATGAATATAAAAATTACATAAAACTTCATTGGGATTCATTGAAGATATTGAAGACTCCTGTAACAATGTACGCAGATTTAGGAGCAGTTGGAAAAGCAGCTGCTGTGATTTTAAGAAACTTAAATGCCCTGAAATGTTATTTATTTGGTGACATATGACAAATTGTTCTACAAGAACTAGATAATTGCAACTTAAAAATAAATTAAAGCCCCTCTCTGGGTGTCCTGCTCAATTTTGATATACAACACTCCTAAACAGGAGTCCTGGCTGCCTGGGATGTGCAACATTTAAAGAATCAATTAACATTATAGTACTCTGGCAAAGTTTCCCATCATCATTACTGCTTCTTCACTTTTTTTTACCTTATATTTTGCATCTTCCCTCATGCTTTAACTCTTATACAACTGTTTTTAATGTTAATTAAAGCAGATTTAGCTCCTAATGTGTGGAAGTATTTATTAGTGTATTTGCTGGCAGGCTAATGGAACAATGATCCTGCTGCATCCTTCTCTTCTTGGCCTGGCCAGTACACCAGGGGTACAAGTGAGAAAGAGGAAATGGCTTCTGGACTGCTGCCTTTTATCCATGAATGATCCAGCCCCACTTCAGACTGCAGGAGCTTTGTCAGCAGAATTCATCTGAATTTGCTTCTACCCCTACCTGGATAGCATCGCATGCCACCCCAACACATAGAGAGAGAACTAATACTGTTTCCTAATTGCTGGCAAATCCTCAATAAAAGAAGATGCTGAAAGTGGATTAAATTCTTTTTCACTATTGTCTGTAATGGGAAATAAGAGATTGAACAGATCAGTTCAATGTAAGCACTTCTTTTATACTTAGAATTGATTTGGAATGACAATTTATGCAAGAGAGATTTTGGCACAGTAGTGTTCACATTCACACAATCTGATAAGCTACAAGGGGAAAGTGTGGGTTGGTTTTTTTGTTTGTTTGTTTGTTTTTTTTTTTTGGTGAGAAGATCACCTTGCTTTATTTTTTCAGTATTTCCTGGGGCTACTGCAGACTGGATGAGGCTTTGGCTGTAGTAATAATATCCACACAGCATAATGATCCAGTTGTGCATGGTGAATCCCTCATTTGAGGCTGCAGCCTTTGTAGATTAAGCTGCTGGTTGGTGGAGTTGCCTTCCCTGTGGGAATCAAAGCACCCACTCATTTCCACTTCTGGTGAGGAAATTAATATCCTATTCATGTAGCTCTATATTGCTTTTAATTGGTTTAGCATTAAAACACCAACTGCCTGAGTGAAATGTTGTGGGGAAGTTAATTTCTAGAAGGCAGTTTGTCTCTGGACAATTAGAGTGTTTATTTCTGTGTTACTGAGTCACAGGAGGGAATATCTCCTGTAGAAAATGGTATTTGCAGCTAAATTAATGACCTTTTAATAAAACAACGAGGTTTTTTTTCTTAAATAAAATTACTGACAAGAATAGTACCACCAACTTGGGTGGTAACTCATCTGGCCAATAAAAAAAGTTGGTAAATATTTATGAATTGCACATCAGGAGTAATCAGGAAAAACTGGCAGCATAAAACATAAAAATACTATTTTTTAACATTACAAGCCCCTTCATCAGCTTCTTAAAAGAGAGACTGTTTGGGCCAGAAAGCCCTTGGAGGTGGAGTTCTCTCCTCATATCCACTTCAGCTGTCAGCCAGCTTTCTTTCCCTGAACTTTGGGCTGGAAGGTCAAGTGGAAGAGGCTCTGCCAGCTGCCGTGGAGTTGTGCTGGAGGGATGGACTTTACTGTCCTTACCTAATGACCGAGTTGATGTGGAAGTGCCACATCCATGGGTTTGGTGAGGTCTGCAGCTGACAGTCTGGATGGGGAACAGAGGAGTTGAAAAACTGTGAATTATGATGAAAATACGAGAAATTTTCCCCTCAGTACCTCTCTTCTTTCTACTCTCCACTCATGAGGGGAGTATCTCCATTTCCTCTAGTATGGATGGAATAATAAAAAGAATAAAGCCAATTCCACTGCACCTTATCCATGACTCCATCAAGATCTCACAAGGTGGTCAGATGCCTGATATAATGTTGCTGGATCAAGCTGTTCCATGAATGTCTCTGATACTCCTGTAAATTATGTTAGGAATTCAGTCAATGATATTCTGGTCAGAGGCAGTGGAATGCTTGTCCCTCAGTGTGGCATCAGGATCCAGTACTGCTGTACAAGGTGTGAAGCTGCTGTCAGACCATCTGTAGGTATCAGACATCCCACAGCTCGTTCTGTGTGGGAGATCTCACAATCCTTGCCACGCCTCAAAATATGTATGCGCATCCTGGGAAATGAAGCCCATCCACAGTGTTTGCAGTTCTGAGGAAGAAGGAATACATTAATGTATTTAGGATGGATCTTGACATAATCTGGGATTGCAGGTCTATCTATGTATCTCACCCTGACACACCTACAGAGATCCCAGTAAAGTATGTTTGATAAATCAGGTCTCTAGAAAAGCATCCTCTCTGCATTTAAAGGCCTCAAGACACCAAGAACAGCCCCCACCACTTATTCTACTGGTTAATATTTTCACTATTAAAACCATATCCCTAATTCCTGATCAGCCTCATCTTCCAACCATTATTTCTTTATGTGCTTTTTTCTGGTAGATTAAACAGTTCTCTCCCACCTGGAAAAGCTTCCCCTAGAGGTCCTTAGATACTGTAATCCAGTAATGTCTGAGTCTTCTTTCTGGCAAGCTTTTAAAATGCCTTGTGGTGCAATGTTATCTCCAGCCCTGGAATAATTTTCACAGTTCTTTTCTGAGGTTTCTGCATTTTCAAAATGCATTTTAAAGACTTTGCAGGCACGATGGAATAAATAGTGGGGGGAGAGTCATACATAAATACATACTACACAAGTGATATATGTTGGATTGATTTTATAGTAACTACTACATGGAACAAACATTAGTGCAGCTTTCTATGCGTTAGGTAATATTTAAAATTAAGCTTTCCACCCATGGATCTGAAACAAATGTTACATCTGTGTGACTTGAAAAGGTGCATCAGAACAATGCTAATGAGGTCTTTGCTTTTGTAACCAACTAACAAAACATGGAGAAGTTTTTGTAGTCCAACCCAAAACACATTTCTTTTTCCTTTTGGCAGCATGTATTAAAAGAACCTCTTTCAGGGCAGTCATGAAATTTTTGAAGCAAACAGTTTTGTTTAAAAAACGCTAATGCAATTTTACACTTCTAAAGTTTTTTCCATTTTCTACTGCAACTATTTGCAGGGTTGATTGTAAATAGACACGCACATCAGTTGATAAGATTTTTTTTACAGTGAACAAAGGAAGTGTGTGCAACTGAATACATAGTCTGGTATGGCAGGTGGCTTTGAGGACACAGGTCTCCAAAAGAAGGGTGTAGACAGGTTCTGAGGGCATGATTGGTGCAGAGGACATCTCCCAGTGCCCTGTCCAGAGAGGGAAAAAGGGACTCTCTGATTTGAGTCTGAAAACAATGAAGTTGGCAAAAGGGAAGGGAAAGAGACTGGGACAGGCAGAAGAAAAGGGAAGGGAAAAAAGCCCTGAGCAGGTCAGCAAAAAGAAAAGGTTTAAAACCCCCAAGCATTAGCTTTCCAGAGGATGGAAAACTGCAGCTTGATCTGGGTCAGGTGCTGGGAACATCCATTGAGAAGGAGAGGAGACAGAGATTCACCAGACAAGCAGAGGGGCTTCAGCCCCAGGTGGCTTCAGTGAGGCTTTTGGTGGGCCTGGGGCTTTGGTGGGGCTGAGGAGGGAACAAAACGTGGGAAAGGAGATTGAGGAGGGCTCTCAGGGCCTGGGCTGCATGCAGGTATGGCAAACAATAGGAAAGGAGGGATGGGATAGGGCTGGGGACAGAAGACTGAAAGCAGGGTCTGAGATTTGGTGGGAGCCTGGTAAGATTGGGAGTGATGGTCAGGCAGGTTTAAATGTAGGGGGGAGTCAGAGCCTGGCAGCAGAAAATAAATCACAGATCTCCATGAATTCAGTGTGGCAAATGCATGACTGTTATGAACACTTAGCTGCCATCACATGCTCCATGAATCACTGCCCCTGGCTTCAGTTGTGACACTTGCATCTGTCAGGCCTGGGAGTGTCGTGTCACACCAGCAAGGGGTGTGAAAAAAACACCATTAGGGAGAATGCAACTGAGTTTATGTGACTTGTCTGATGCTGTGTCGAAACTACAACAGGAAGCAGACACTGACAAATGCAGTTCTTCTCTGGCCAGGCCTGTATGCCCTCAGCTGGGTTGATGTCAGTGAGGTCCACAACAAGGAGGAAACTCATTTTGGGTTTTGGGATCACTAAAGACTCAGCAGATTGTAAGTACTCAAAGCTGTGAAGCCCCATCATTATGCTGTGGGTGGTTCTTGGGCACTGGTTGAATGGTGACTGCCTCTGCTGCAGCATTTTGTGTCACCCTCACCTTCTGCCATTGATTTGATAGATTCAATCCTTATAATCTTATTTCCTAGGCAGGGTGTAGTTTGCATAGCAAAAGGCTGCCTCTCCAACTACACTTTGCCCTCACTATCATAGACTAGCACTGAATCCTGCTGAGAAGAGGGGCTAGAGGATTTTAGAGAGTTACCATCCATAAAGGAACCAGTGATTGCATTATTCCCCTTCAACCCATCCTCCGCACTCCCCTGCCAGCTGCTGTTGCCTAACTGAGTCCAGATGGTTTCATCTCAGCTTGATGGTTTTTCCTAGTGTGCATTTATAATGCCTTCAGTCCGTGCAGCAGCCAACTGTTGTGATTGGGCACTGTTCCTGTCATTGCCTTCCTCTGCCTGGCACATGGGATGGTTGTGTTTTGTCCCAAGTTAGATTGCACATTTCTTAGGGTTTTTCCCTGTGCACTTGGAACGGGTCATTGAAATTGTGCTCTGTTTCTGCCTACAGCTGTTTGTCCATCAATTAAGCCATGGTGGGAGAGGCAGGACAGGGAGCAAATTTGTCTTGGATGTGCTGTTCTGCCCCTTCCTCAAAGAGTGAACTTGAACTCTCAGTTCAAGCTGGAGCAGCAGGAGGTGACTGGGAGAGAAGGAAGTACCTGCAAGCTGAGGTGGAGGAGGAAGGGATTATGTCATTTGAGTTTTGGAAAAGGCATGTGCTTTGTGGATTTAACATAACCATCTCCCCCCTGTGGCTTCCTTCCTCTAACGGGATTTCTTCTGGACACCACAACTGTGTGTGGGTGAGCTGAAGGTCTTGCCCAGACTGTAGTAAACTATATCAGGAACCCCTCTTCCCTCATTTCCATTCTCTCTCTGGTGCAGCAGCGAGAAGTCAGATTTCTCCTATGACATCAGACATGTGAAAACATGAGTCTGCCTTCCTCCCTACAAGCAACCAGTGGAGGAACGTGCAGGAATACAGGAAAGGCTTGGAACTACAGCCTCCTGTTTATTTGGCTTTAAGCCTTCCTGCTGCAGTGATCAAGGAACATATTTGCGTGATTATAGCCTTGTTAATTCTTTATTTGGCATTTATTAAAACTCTAAACTGTGCTTAGAAAATACCCATGATTAATGATCACTCACTAGGGACCAGGCAAGCTTGAAGGATTGTTCAGTTACTTTTGGAAGAACTAGTAGAGATTTTACCTTTTTGCCAGTGTCCTGGTGGAAATGACAAGATTTGAATTAGCCGATGATTTTGGATGCTATGGTAAGGAATTTTAGGGTGAGGGTGTGAGGCCTGTGGCTGCCCTCCATGGCTGCTACTACATTCTATATGGATGCAGCAGCTTATTATCAAGGATCAGACCACTTTAGCAAGTCACTACAGCTACTTCTGCAGCTTGATCCTGGCTTGGTAGAGAGCTCATGCCATGCAGTCATCATTGTAATACTTCTGGCATGACAATACTTCTGGTATTCAATCTGTGGCCCTTCAGTGTGCACAGATGGGAGAGATCCCTGCTGGATAGTACTTATAAGGTGCACTGCCAGAGGAATGTGCTTTTTCATTTCAGAGAATTAAGTGGGCTGCTGATTTTGTTTGTGTTGTCCTGCTGAGTGCTGGCAGGACAGCTATTTTATCACCCTTCACTCCCTTCACCCCATCCCTTCCCTGAAGAAGGGCACAGATGATTTTGTTTTGTATGCAGATGTGCATGGAAGTACTGCCAGGGAACAACAGTTTTCAAAGTTATTCAGGAAAATGAAAAGTGAGACAGGACAGCTATACTGATCTACCTTGGCTGCACTAAAATAGGGGAGGAGGCCCTCAGCATCAAGGAAAAATGCAATATCAGACTTCATCTCCAAATAAAGGTGTGCTATACGTACATGTATTTGTCGCATGTGTTTGGGAAGCACAGTAGTACAAGTTGCATTCTCTAAAAATAATTAATGTTTTTCTGTTAAAATAAATGATGTTTTTCTACAGAATGCTTAACTGCAATGTTTTCCCTGTCCCATAGAGAATATTGCATGGAGCAGTAGGCATTCCCTGGAGTATCACTTTGAAAGAAAAGTTTTTTAAAAGAAAACACAAAGAAAAGGAAAAAACCTCACTCTCCCTCAATCTTCTCATAGGCAGCCAATAAACCAGCCTTCAAAGAGACTTCTGAGACTGACTGACAAGAGGGTGCCTTTGGGCACAGTAGCTACACAAAGCTGGCTCCTGATTGTAGCAGATATCTGTTGGAAAAAGATAGTTTGCTTTCTGTGCAGGAAGGAGAGATGAGTGGAAAACCAGTGAGATGATCCTCGGGAGTGATGAGCTATGCAGGGTTTGAGAAGCTGCAGAAAGCTAGGTACGAGCTTGGTGTCTGGCATATTTTGTGTATCTCTCAGAATTATAGCTTGCAACAGCTGCAGAGCACAGCTCCCTCTCCCAGGGCAGATGTGGGTTGGTAGAGGGTGGTCTGTTACTAGCACAGCACACCTCTCACCCCCAGTCCCAAAAGACTCCGTGGGTGGAAGGAGTGATACCTGTGGATTTGTGCACTGTCTCCTTTTGTTTGTGTCTGCTCTTCTTTAGTATTGTGACATCAAAGGGGAAGGGTCGTTCGCTTGATCACTTCTCATGACAGATACTTGCCAGGTTTCTGAATCAGCTGTGATCCAGCTGTATGGTGAGAGATTCCCTAAGTCTCACCCTGAGATGAGCCACATATGTTTAAGGAAGAGATGCACACAATAGAATTTCTTTTCACCTAAGTATAAACCTTCATCACACACCCACACATTTCTTACAAGTCCATGGGTGCTGCAGGACTGTGTTTGGTCAGGCCAGCAAAGATAAGCATCATCTGAATTGATGGTACAACTTTGACATTCATGTACTTCAAACCTTCCATACCCCACTGACCAAATGCTATATTGATTGAAGGTTAGAGATCAATCTATCAATACTGATACCCAAAGTTTTCTTACCATGGTCCCATTTCTGACTGACAAGAGCCTGACAGATGTGGGGCCTGCCTAAACCTACATTTACAATGTGTATAAGGACATGGTGTTATATTTTTTGATTCTGTGAGTCTGATATGTTTGTACCATTCTCAGGGAGCCAGTCACCCTGAGTGCCATCATGTGACATGTGCTGGACAACAGGGGAACAGGCCAATATGGGGTTTTATGAAAAGCAGGTCCTGTGTGACCAACCTGATGTCCTCTGCCAAAGCGACCCACTGAGTGAATGAGGGAAAAGCTGTAAATATTGTCTATCTAGACTTCAGTAAAGCCTTTGACACTGTGTCCCACAGCGTTCTCCAGGAGTAACTGGCTGATGATTTGGATGAGGGGACTGAGTGCTCCCTCAGTAAGTTCACAGATGACACCAAACTGGATGCGGGTGTAGATTTGCTGCAGGGTTGAAGGGCTCTGCAGAGGGATCTGGACAAAGTGGGTTGATCGGCTGGAAGTTCAATAAGGCATGTGTGTCAGGTCCTGCATTCGGGTTACAACAATGCATGTGTTGTAAATAACCTCCGTGTATTAATTTGTGCCTGAAAATAACATGATTTAAAAGCAGGAAAACAATTCACCAGAGGAGTCCGAGATGAGGGTGGCAGATCGGGGAAAGATTTAGGAGATCAACACATGAATGGATATGGCTCCTCTGGAGATGGGCCAGGAAGTATGCCTAAGGACCGAAACATCTGCCAGAGACTGAATAGGGTCTGCAATGGTCACTCAGACATCTTTTCTGTTTCCTCTGAAAACCCACTCAGAGACTGAATATGGTCTGCAATGGTCACTCAGACATCTTTTCTGTTCCCCTGAAAACCCACTCGGAAAAATCAGAATCCCAAAAGGAATACCAATGAATACCAATACCTGGACAACTGGACAAAAGAAAACCTACCTTGAGGGGAACTAAAACGTATAAAAACTGGACCTCTGGTAGTAGGATTTTGTGAACGCAGGGGGGGCAGGTGCAATAGAGGCCTGTCTCAGCGTTCACCCCACTTGATTCCCGGAATCGAATTAGTCTTTATTGTGGCTGTGCTTTTTTTGATTCATTTCCGTACTTGCCGTCATGCGAAAATAAATTTTATTTTTTTATTATTATTACAATTTGGCTCACCTCGTTTATAACACATGCAACACTTCAGGCTTGAGAAACAGTGGCTTGAGAACTGCACAGAAGAAGGTTGACAACCAGCTGAACATGAGCCAGCGTGTGCTCAGGTGGCCAAGAAGGTCAATGGCATGCTGTGACCAGTGGACCAGGGCAGTGATTGTTCACCTGTACTTGGCATGGGTGAGGCTGTACCTCAAGTCCTGTGTTCAGTTCTGGGCCTCGATTCTAAAAAGGGCATTGGGGTGCTGGAGTGTGTCCAGAGAAGGGAAATGGAGCTGGTGAAGGGTCTAGAAAACATGTCCTGGGAGGGGCAGCTGAAGGAGATGAGGCTATATAGTCTGGAAAAAATGAGGCCCAGGGGAGACCTCACTGCTCTCTGCAATAAGCTGAAAGAAGATGGTAGCCAGGTGAGAGTCAGTCTCTTCTGCCACGTCTCAGGTGAAAGAATGAGAGAAAATGACCTTCTGTTTCAACGGGGGAGGTCCAGATGAGATATCTGAGATTTGTTTTTCACTGAAAGAATGGTCTGGCATTGCAGTAAGTTCCCCAGAGAGGTGTAGAGTCACCATCTCTGAAAGTGTTCAAAAAGCATCTGGATGTGGCACTTGGGGTTTAGGGCTAATTATGGTGGTGCTGGGTTGGAATAGATGATCTTGAAGGTCTCTTCCAATCTGGATGATTCTGTGATTCCGTTGAGAGTTCTTGGGGCATTTGCTTGTAGCAGGGGGGTCTGAGATTCTGCATGGCACAGCTGAGAAAGGCTTCTGGCTGGGAAAGCTCCCAGTATACATTGCCTTGCAGATGTTGTATTTGCTGGCTCATGCACTGATGTTTCAAGTAGCTTAAGGTAGCATAAGAGCCTTTGGCATGGATATAGAAGCAGCAGGTGTCTGCTCTCAGCCGGCACATGTGGGAACCACAGAAATAAAAAATGAAATATGTTTAGGAAACACCATTTTCCAGCTCCTGATTCATACAGGAGTCCAAATTCAGCAGGATGTATCCTGGTTTACTCTGAGCCTTACTCCATCCCTGAGTTCACAGTAGCATCTTCCACCTTTGAGGAAAAGCCCTTCCTAGCTCCCACTGTATATTCACTATGACTGTGCCCCACACCACTGGACTCCTGGACTAAAGCGGCAGAGCACCACGTGCTCTGCTTTCTGTGAAGGCTGCTCTGAGTGGTGTGCTCTCAGGCAAAGCTGGACTGACTGTGACTGACTACAGTACTTCAGATGAGGTGGACATCTACCCATTGAGGCATTTGTGTGTCAACATTGACAGACAAATCTGAGAGTACTTCACTGCTAGATCCTTCTGGGTCTGAAACTTGGAGTCAGGGGGTGGGGAGTAGGAGTGGGGACTTGATGGACCTGAAGTTTTGTCTCAGATGCTCATCTTGTTGTGAGCATTTGACCCCTCAGAGATCACAGATCCTGGAGGAGCCATTCTCCCCAGGACAGAGAATTGCTGTGAGAGGTTTTCAGATTGTGTGGCAGTAATTGTCCTGGAATTACTCCAGTACCAGTCACTTTGCACAGCTAAGGATTTTGCCCTGTTTGTATAGCCGCAAACTTCAGCAGAGGATAATGAAGTTGGAACTGCCTTTTAATTTTCTTCGGTAGTCGGGCAAGAGTTACGATTATAATTTGGACCTGATTCTGCAAAGAATCTTAGGTCTTTGTGATCAGGCATATGATTTAATTCAGTTTAATTTAATTTTGACACTGGCAAGATTCTCATTTAAAGTGCACATTTCCAAGTGTATAAATCTATAGAAACGACACTGGCTCAGAACCTTTACCAAGTGGGCTTCCATAACTAATGCCTATTAGTTAAATTAATGTAACAATGTGCACTTTTAGTAGTTAGGAAAGAATCTGCTCTTCAAATATAAACCACAAAGACCTGAAAATGGCTATTTAATTAAACTGATTTATTTTCTTTTCAGATGCTTTCCCTAAAATTTCTTTCTTTTGTTGGGTAAGGTGTTCTTATAAGACAATGTGAATTTAAAATGCTAAAATCAAGGAAAGGCCAAGTTATGGCATAATGAGTATATTAAAGCTTGCTCAGTACTCTGTTCTAAATTCTGTGAAGCTCTATTTCTAATATAAAATGCAGAGGAAATTGCATTAATTTGAAAATGTTTCTGTGGTGAAAGGTGAACAATGAAGCCTTCCCTGGGAGCTCATATATATGAGTAGCAAGTGGGAAACGTATTCTTGCAATCATTTTCTGAATTGCCTGTAAGTTCTGTGAATTGTTATGTTATGCCAGAGCATCTTAACTTAAATTTAATCTTTTGAAATCTGCCCATTTTGCTTCATAGCGGTCTTCAAATGCTCCTTGTTTCTTAATGCTTAAGGGTGGCCCAAAAAATGCAGGAAAGCTGGGAGGTGTCTGGAGCTCATGTGACATTGCAGGTACTCTCAGCCAATGGAGCACTGTGAACTTCTAGTCTCAGCCACTTGCCACCCCTGGTGCACAAGGATAAGAGCTCTACACTTGTGTGCTGTGGTCTTGGTTGAAGAGCAATGTCGGGAGTTAACCACAAATGCTGTTTGATGATTAATGAGAAAATGCTTTTGCCCGAGAAATCAGAGCAGATACATCTACTGTAGACTTTTAGTTCTCTGAATTATTAGCAGTCAATTAGCAGCAAATATTTAACACATCTAATACAGGCTACTATGGACATCATTTCATATTTCCTCAGAACAATAGAAAAATAATTTTTTTTACATAAAGATTAGAAGATCCATTTTGGGTAAGAAACAGATGTCTATAACCATAAATAAATATGTCCATTGTGGGCTTTACAAATGTGCTAAGTACATTGAGTTAATTGGTAATTAATTCAGGGTGGAGTCTACAGATAGTCTAAACATATTGATTGCCAGCTCTTCCTTTTCTGGGAACAGAATCACTGTGCAATGCTGAACTGAATTAAAATAAAAGAGCACTACAGAATATCATTTCTGCTGCAGACTGAAGATATTTTTATGGCATGGAACGCTACTGGAATAGAGCAGTAGTCATCAACCACTGTTTAGAGCATGCAGCACATTTTGTGTTCTAGAAATCAGGAAAATCTGTAGGGAGTACACATAGTTGGAAGAATATAGGGTCACAATAAAACTGTGATTATAATTATAAATGGCCATGACCAGAATAAACTCTCCACATCTGTTAAGAGACTGACTTTCAGAAAGAAGAATAAATAAACTGGCTATGGAGCACATGCACTCTGACTATTAGATGTCCAAGCTAGGGCATTAGAAACTGCAAGTAGGGACCAATGCATGCTCTGGGAAACTACAAATGCCAGAGGAGACATAAAGAGGTGCTTCAAGAGGTTATACGTTATTCTGTCATTTTTTTCAGGAAGAGTGGGTATTTGGCATTTTCCTTGTAAATGGACTTGGAACTATATGTGGCTCAGCTAAATAAAACATAGGCTGATGAAAATTATCGTTACGGTGTCCTTTGTTTTACGTGAAGGTGGTTGCATTCTTTTTGAACTCACACTGAATCATGTACAAGTCTAAAGCAACTCAGCCACAAAAAGTGACACTCTTCTCACTTGATTTTATAAACCCAAAAGACACATCTGATCTGGTCGTCTGGCCTCCTTTATGACTCTGGAGACAACAGAGAGTCTGAAGGTGCTTCTAGAAAATGATTCATCTGCTCTATTTCAGTCATTTATCTGAAGAGGACATGAATTATGCCCTGGGAGCACCTATTCCTCCTTGAGTTAGACAGCCAGCCCAGAGGAAGATGTCTGGGCTATAATTGCCTGAGACAAAGCAAAACAAATCCCATTGAGGGGACACAAATTAACACCAAGTGCACCCTGGCCATGGCACACATCCAAAAGCCTCTTTCTCTGCAGCTCCAGCTCAGGTGTTTGCAGAGTCAGCTGGGTGTCTGCCTCCCCTGACAGTGGTGGCTGAGTGTCCTCACTTTCCCATGCAGGTTTCAAATGCAAACCCCCATGGGCACCAATGACCATAAGACTGCTTCTTGAGGACACCCAGCCCACTCCTGAGGCATTCTCTTCCAGGGATCCTGGGGCTGGATCCCTTCCAGCCTGCAGTGAAAGAAGAGACTTCCAGCACCTCTTCAGATGTTGATTAAACCATTATGGGTACTGCACAACCCATTGTGGGTTGTCACAATTTTCAAAGTTATTTACTGGTCCAAATAGTCCCACACTGAGTAGCTGTCACCATCCTGAAACAGCATCTGTAAAGTGTTTGGATGGAGCAGGGTTTTGAAAAGTTCTGTGGGCAACAGCAAATAAAATAACAAGCAAAACAGTACTTGGCTGCCTGACTTTTCAAAATATACTGCTAAGGAGCCCTGCTCCTCTGAGACATCCAAAAAGGAGTTCATTTTCATACTCGGTGTGTACTTTTGCTGCTTGAGATATTTTTTCTGCTTCTCATTAATGCTATTTTTAATCCCACAGGGAGAACGCTAGGTAAAGTGATCAAGAAAAGCTTTCTTGATGGTCTGCCCAATTTCATGAAATATTAATGCTTATCGTATTTGAGCCTTTTGTTTATTTAATATTTGCCCAGGGACAGTATAAGCTGTCCATATTGTTTTCCATCAGAATTACTAATGCAGGAAAAGGGAATACTATAACTTAATACCTATCTTATTAATATTTTTATTACAACAACAAGACAAACAGAAACAGTCCAATCTTGTTACAGCTCATTCTTGTTAGTATGTGCATTGAAGATGAAAGGGTGAATGTTTTCTCTCTGTGGCTATTGTGATCTGTGCATATATTTTGTCAAGATAAATGCTGGACTGAGGTGCCTACAATTGAGAAGACTGAAATATCCTTGTGAGTACACAGTCCTTCCTCCAAGTGGGAGAACACTCCTTGGTCTTTTGGCTCCTTGAGAAACTACACCATGTGTTCTCTTAGAGACAGTGTGATGCTCTGAGTGTTGGCATTGAATTCTATAAAAGGCCCACAGGAGAAACACAAGGGTTTCAGCTCCAGCTCTCATTTCCATTTCTTGGTGAAGATGAAACACATCAACAAAGTCAGCCTCCTGGAAATGTTGTTGTCGATATCTGCACTTTCTCCTGCCTGCCCTGGCATTAACAATGAGTGATTCCCAAGTACATGTTTAATTGGCCTGTTCAGGCCAAAAAATATCTGATTCCTTCTCTCCTGAAGGGAGATCCTCTTTTCAAGGGGACCACTTTAGAAAATGCAGGGTCAGAGATGGTATGGTGTCTTGGACACCTACCCCTCCAGCAAATATCTCTTGTAGGTGAGCATGACAAAGGGGAAGCATGAGATTAATGGGTGGCAATTAGTTTTCTGACTTTTCAGAAATCTTCATCTTTCTGCAGAATATTTCAACTCTTTGGAGTCATTGGAAGTAATGGCCTTCAGTGCTTTTGGCCCTGAAAAGCTAGTTCACTCATTCTGAAGTCAGCATTACAGTTAGAAGCTGACTCAAAGAGGATATACTTCTTTTACTACCTTCTTTCATCCCTGTGTTTTACTACATTCTTTCATCCCTGTGTTATGCACATCCTGATCTACTGCACTTGGAAAAAGGTCTGTCACAAAAGAACGCTTTGGAACAATTTTGAATGAATGCAATTTCTGGGATTCCCAACCCTGGTCAATTCTTACATCTATCACACAAGAGCTGTTTTTTTCTGTACATAAAACTTTGAAACTTCCCATGCTTTGGGTGTTGTAATACTGGTGTTATTATTAGCAATAACAACAGAATAATAGAGTGGTACTGTCTGAGCTAAATATGTCACTGCAATTGAGGCTTTCTATTATTTTTATGATATGAATTTGAGTATAGTTCTCAGCTGTTTTCCCCAAATAGATGCTGAGCTTGAATATGAGGGCCAGTAAACTTGCACAGTTTCTCCAGCTGCCTTGGCAAAAATATTACCTGTGGGAGCCAATGAAACATTTATTACACATTGCTCCTACTGTGCCCACAATGACATTTCTTCAAATGCGGCTGTGCAGATTGTAGATATATTTATTGGTTTAGTTTGCTGCAGTATTATTGTAAATTAGATTATCTTGTGCCATGTGAAGTGTGATAGAGTCTGGTGAGTGTTTAAGTCTTGAAAAGTTGCTGCATAGTGCATGCTTGTATTTCCATTGCTGGCTGGGGCTGGGGGTCTCTGTCTTGTCTGTGTCTCTGCAGCATCCTGTGGCAGGCCTCGGACCCACAGGCTTAGTGAAGAAAAGTATCAGGGGTTTTCAGTGCAAGAACACCCTGGAAGTGGATTTTTAAAAAAATTTGCGCTATAAAGCTGTGCTAAAACAGTTGCAAGGTGCTGTATGGGTTTTTTTTAAGAGTAGTTCATATTCTTAAGCCAGCAAAGGAAGGAAAATAGTAAATTCTAAGATTGTGTGAAGTTAGTGGGAAGGAACATGCACTGTAATTCGTAGGAAGGGGAAGGAAAACGAAAATCTTCTCAAGAACTTCAGGATCAGGAGTCTGTGAAGGGAGAGGCAGTTTCAGCAGCTACCACCAGTAGCAATTGGCTGGGAAAAATGGGGAAAAACCCCAATTATTGAAGGGAAAAAATCAAATTATTTGCTCAGTAGTACTTTGGTAGTCATAGGATAGCTTGCCAACCACAGACCTTGTTGGAAAAGTAAAAGAAGACTTATTGCATAAACTACACAGTGAAAGAAACAAATGCATTTCATCCAATGTGTCCATCAGATGATACTGTCATTTTGAAGAGGAACTGTTTGGGATAATAAGGAAATTGCAGCAAAATGAAACAAATGTCTTTCATTTATCTCCATCACAGTGGACAAGGGGAGAAATACCTGCTCCCCAGCTTCTTTATTTTTTGTAGGTAATAGAAATGAGAAAAAAATTAAAAGTTAAATTAATCACTAGGGCCAGATAGTACTCATACATGGGTTTTGAAAATATTTGAGTGGTTTATCTGTAAGCAAAAGTACCAGAACTATGACTAAAGCCAGCTACCATAAAGGAAGACTGGAATTTTGCAAGAGTTATAGTTAGTTCCCTTATTACAAAGAAACTTCACCTCACCATTAGATAAATTAGTAATTTAGAAATTTATCTTTAGTAAATTAGAAAATAATTAGGGACAATGCTTAAATGATCACCACAGGCAAAATGTGTCTTCTTCCAAATTACTTAGGGGAATAAAGGATGTGGTAGGTAAGGGTGAAATGGCACATGTGAACTTTGGAGTACCCACTGACAAAATGCTGTGCTGGCAAGAGAGAGGCCAAGTCAGTTGCAACGTAGAAACTAATTATGCCAAAGTAATTAGGGAGAACAGGAACAAATCTTCAGCTCTGCAACTGGAGGGCATCGTACCGAGTCAGCTCCGAGCTGATTTAATAGTCTGCCACCATTGAAAACAGAGAAGTTAAACAATTTGCCCAGCCACTGTGTTCTTGTCAGCATGAAGGTGCCTGTGTGCCTTTAGGGATCTGAAATAATTTTTACTCACCATCTGATAATATATATCTGAAAAGTAAACATTGGGGGGAAATAGGTGTCTCTGAGCACATATTTGGATTTTGGGCTGCAGTTCATGTTTTTGACTGGAAATATTTGCACAGCCTCAGGTCTCCTGTGCAGCAAGAGATGTTGCTAACCAAATTTTGCCTTCTCCTCTCCCCTTGCTTTAGCATCCCTGCAAACATTTTGATGCAGAGCACACAGAGAATCCTGCCTGTCAGGTAGGTTGCACTTTCTCAGATACATTTCCAATTCCCTAGAATCTCACCTATAAGTTCCAGGTTTGTGCCTCCTGTTCCTATTGGACTGAATCCTGAAATCCAGCCTACTTTTGACTGAGGCTTTGGCTCTGCTTGCTAGTCACCAGTTGCTCTTTTTCTGTACGTTGAGCAGGCTTGGTACTTGCCTACATTTCTGTAGGGAACCTGTGGAGAATAAAACCTACAATGATAGAGGAGCAGCTTCATTATGTACCTGCCAGAAATATCTACTGAATACCTTCCTCAGGGATATTGTGACTTTTTTTTGTTATTTGACTCTCTTCCTCCACTTTTTTTCAGCCCTTCAACACTGTCCATAAGGGTTAGGACAAAAGTGGTCTCTTGTGTGACCTGCTCCATTTTGTCCTCCCTGCATCACTGTCTTAGTGAGACATGGGAGATGCTGTGGCAGTGCCATGTTCATGAATAACTCCTTGAATACTTCCCATTTACTGGACAGTCATTCCCTTGCCAAGAAAATGGAGGAGCAGCAGTTGCAAAGTGTCTCAATTCCATTTGAATCTCCTCTCTGACAGGCACCAGTAGCACTCTGTGTTTGGATTCCTGGTCTGTGCCTGGGGGCACAGGGCAGAGCACAGATGGCAGCGAGGTGGAGCACCCGGCAGAGCCCAGACGGGCTGTCTCGGCACAGTCTGTGCTGTGTCCTCCAGATAGCTTGGTCCTCCAAATCATGTTTTTGCCCAGCTTGCCCTTTGCCTCTGGTCTTATATAGATATCTTCCTGCCCATGGATGCCAAGGAGAAAGCACATGGGCCTGGAGTATCAAGGGATGGCAGTCAGAGGCAAGGAGAGGGGCTGTGTTGACTGAGGGACTGTCCTCTACCAATGTCCTGGAGCTCCCCAGCCTCTGCTGCTGAATCCTTTTCTCTGGGCAGTCACAGCAGTGGAGATAGCATCAAGCACACCTCTTCGCACCCTTCTACAAGAAGATACCCAGGGCCACATCTCCTTTTGCTTATCTGTGCTCTGGCTCTAGAGATTTACATGCTCAGGCCACCATCACTTTTTCAAGGATGTGTGGCATAGCCCTGTACACAGTGCAGACCAGGGTGACGCTCTGTGCTGCATAGACATTGTCAAGAAGGTGAAAGAACCCACTGGCTTTCTCAAATATCTTGATTACAGTCTGTCTCTTAAGAACTGTGAACTGGGAACAACCAGAGTTGTTTAGCTGGTTATTGTATGTGCTCCTTTACTAAGCTATGAAAATTAGCACCTACAGAATGTGATCACTGTTTGATCTTTCTAAAAATTTTGCTGTGGCAGCGACAGGCCTCTGTAAGCAGTTGAGCCTAGTTGTTTGTCCACATCCCAATTACACATTCTAATTATAAGTAATTACAGGCGCAGGCATAAGCTGTTTTTCTGCCATAGATGTTCCAACAAGATTCAGGCATATTGTCAACATGTTTTAGCAGTTTAATTGTAGAGCTGGAAAGCAAAGACTTGTGAGCTTTATTCTTAGTCCTGGCACATCCCTTGCATCCCCCTCACCCGCCTGTAGCTGTGTAAAGTTTAGGGGGTCCAACCCAAGCTCATCACGGAGGTTCCTTCTGCAGCCTAGGAGGAGACAAAGGTGCCCTCTGCATTGTGGGTCAAGGAAGTTTGGATATCTGGCTTGGAATAGACACTGAGCTTTTAGGTAGGCAGCTCTGGTGGCATAAATGTCCCGCTCACACTCATGGGTCTGGAGCTGTGCTGTCTCACTGCTTGCTGTGCCTGACTTTTGCATCGTTGCTGCTTACCTGCTTGTGCATTGGTGTAGGAGAAGGAAATACAGGTGACGGCTGTGTTAATTACCCAATTCAGCCTCATCCCTAATGAGTCTCAGCTATATCCAATAAAGATAAGCGTGATAAAAGGGAGTGGGTTAGCTGGGGAGGATCATGAAGAAGAAGAATCCTGCTATTAGACAATTACTGCTGTGAGGGCAGTCTGGGTCTGCATTTGGAGTCTTCAAACTAATACCTGCAGTCATAGTTTAGCAGGAAATAACCAGCAGTCAGAGGCTGCAAGAGAAACCTACAGCAGGAGCTTGCTGCAGCCAGAGTCAGTGAATAGTTGGAGTCAGGATGGCTGAGCTGTAAGGAGGAATAAACCAGGACCCTTTTCATGCTGTGATAAACAAGAACTCTATGTCTTGGCTCATTTTTGCCCTCTAACAAGAGGGCTGCTGTGACACATTGCGATGGTGCTTCTTATGTTTCCCAGCTGAGGTCTGCTCATCAGATGGGCTCTTTGACACTGATGGCTTCTTAAGCAGCCTCTGAGGACACCCCCAGACCTCCCTAGCCCTCTCTACTCTTTTCTATGGATATTTTTCCAAACATGTAAAAGGTATTTCCAAAGAGACAATGAGTCTAATTTTAAAACTCTATCTGATTATGTCTTTCCCTAGTGTAAAAATGGTGTGCCAGAGTATTTATTCTGATCAAGAAATGTGGGAAAAACATTTCCTAGTTTTGTCAGTAGCAGTCTTAGTGGAAGTTGCCTGTGCTCCTATGCTCTGCATTTCTGGTGATTGGTGCATAACACTGCAAACCCAAAAGTATCTGTCTTCTCCCTTAGCTCAAATGAAAACCATTTTAAAGTTCATTTTCATATCTATTCAAAATGTATTTATGGCACGGTGTGGCTGCCATCCTGCTTTTACAGCAAGGTGTCTTTTTTGTTTCATTTGGATTTGGGAGAGCTTAGTTTTGTTTTCTTACTGCTTTGTCACAAGTCATTGTAGCAAACCTGCAGTTACCAAAATCATGGATGGCAACAAGCACAGGAACTGCTTTTGTTGTGCTCATTTGCCAGCCTCAAAATTCCTTGTTAATATTGACAAGATCCCAGCTCCTGTGGTACTTACGAGCTTTTCTACCAACGTGCCCTACAAAAGGCTCTTAGATGTATAAATTATGCAGCACGCTATGATCAAGTAGCTGAAATAAAAGGCAACAGTTTCTGAAAACAACCTGCACAAAGCTGCACTGTGCCAGTTTCACAATGGTATAGTGAGACTTAGCGGTAATTAATTAATATTTCATAATGGCTTCCCAAGCCTTGATGAAATGTTTCGCACTGAAATGACGGACGGACGTTCCTTGCACAACACTCTTCTGCCATCAGAAACACAGCAGGCGCACCTTGGCGTGAACTCCTCCATTAAAGTTTAGTTTTCCACACTCTGCGGCACTTTATCTTTCTGTCTTGATAAGATCAGTGAATGTTTTGCTGCAGGAGAGGGCAACACAGCTGTGCAGAGGTTATGCGCTGAATCCAAATGGGAAGGGAGAGGTAAAGAGTATATATAATGCATTAAGTACACAGAAAGTAATCAAATATGTAGTCATTGTGGGCAAAGAGGCAATTCCAGCTCTTACTGGGCAGACATTAAATGCGGAACACCTGCCTATTGCATCTATAAATAAAATCTCTGCGGTTCCTCCTTTCAGCCTGAGCAGCCGGAGCATGTGTTTTCTGGAGCAGTTGTCTGCTCAGGGAAAAGAGCAGAGAGTCACCCTGCGGTGGTAACTGTTCAATTTACATCGGTAACGACAGCCCTGGCACAGGCCGTCCTCCTCGCCAGCTCCCAGCGTGGTGGCGAGGGAATTCAGCTGCTAGAGCTGGAGAGAGGAGATTCCTCCTCCTTTTGAGTGGTTTCCCCGCCGCGCCGAGGGAGCGCAGAGGGGCTGGCGCTGGCTGCTGCTCCTCGCTGTGTGCTCCCGCTCCCCAAAGGAGCATTCATGCCAGCTGGGAAGATGTGTGTGTGGGGTCCCTGTCCCAACGAGCCTCCGACAGCCCTGTGATCAGAATCTGCAGGCATCCACCCCGACAGGCGACATTTTCCCTTTGCATAAATAGCTCTTTGCTGTTTCACTTTACAGCTCTGTGTCTCCAAAGACAGTATGAAACTTCTCCTTTCTCCTCTCCTTGTCAGTGCAGTGCTGGAAAACCACTGTGGACAGCAAGGAGGAGACTTGTTTTCCTTGTCCTTCTTTTCACCAGACTCTGGGAGGGTAGCAAGGAAATCTCAATTTCTAAGGTAGTTTTATTTGTCTGGGAGAGTATATACCTATACCCACCCCTACCCCTACCCCTACACTTGTGCCTATATCAAAGCCGTTTTTGTATCCAGGGTTTCTTTCTACAGCCTGTCAGGTAAACATGACCTCCACTTTCTAGCCTCTAGCACAGTGCCTAAGCAGAGGAGCTCACAGAAGACAGGAATACCCTGGAATGCATATGTAAAGAACTGAAACATTAAGCCACGATTTCGAGGTCACATTATTGGATCTGTTGTCATGACAGAATGGTTGGAGGGAGTATTTTAAATTATCTGTGGTAATAAAACTAAATACACTTGGAATTTCTAATTCTTCATAATTTCTTAGCTGGTTTTCCTCTCATTCAATTTGGATGTCAGCCAAACAGGTAACAAAATCAACCTCATATGCCTCAGATGACCATTTATGAGTCATCATGATTATCAACAAGTAGCAGAAATGAGCGAATTTACAGAAGCTCTCAATATTATTGTTGACTTTTTGGACAGCGTGTTATTAATGACACAATATTTCACGATAATTGTGATTTATGACTGTGTAATTACTAGTCAAAAAGAGGACTGGAAATTGTGAGAAATGTGAAGATTTAAATAATTTATTTTGCCATGGTATTGGAAGTGATTTCCTATACATATGTCTACACTGGAAAATACATGAGTTGTATTGAATTTGCCCCTTAGAAACAAGTAGCACAACAGAACTGATTACAGAGTTTAACATTCAGATTGTACATTTTTCCTAAACTACTAACAGATAATTTTTAAAAATACAAGTCATGGCATATAAAATTGAAGAAGTCATTGGTGCTATATAAACACACATGTTCACTAAATTCAAAATACATTACTCCACCTTTGAGTGTAACATATACAGATAACTTGATAAACTTCCATCATTTTTGAAGAATTACCTACCAAATTAATTCAAATATTATTTTTGTTTTCTTGATGGGAAAATCTGCCCTCAGTGGTACAGGTCTTCATTCATTCTTTCTTCAAAACTGTTTTCTGAGGGGTGCTTAGTAGCCTATGAAAAACGTCCCATATTTTTTCATGAGAAAGAGTGTGTTTCATCAAAATAGAAAGTTGCCACAGGAAAAGAGACTGATGAAACTGTGCCTGTGAAAAATGAGAAGCAATGGCTGTTTCTCCTTGTGGCTGAGTCAGTGTGATACATCACAGGATTGTCCTAGACCTCTGCTGTGTGGTGAGGCCATGGAAAATACATTTTGGCTGGGGAAGAGTGCCCATCTGAGGAACAGGAAGACATGGGGAGTCAACTCCCCAAAGGCTTTTTGGCAGCTGGATTGGACACAGAGATTCATGTTGACTCCGATCATTTGATGATCCTTGTGGGTCCTTTCCAACTCACACTATTCTGTGAACTGTGAATTGTTTCTGTGAAAACAAAAAGCTTCATTTCAAGCCAGTGAATCAAAGAGGAAAGCTTTGGTTTTGGAAAGCCAAGAAATGCTTTCTTTTAGTCCAGAAGTTCAAAAATTCCTTAATCATGGGCGTCCAAAATTTCTGTTCCCTCCATTCATACATCCTATTTTTCTGTGTCATTTTTGTAGGAAACAAATCCAGGGTGATTAGCATCTCCTGCAGCATGGAAATCCTGTCTTTGTTCTAGTTCCTCTATTGTTAAATGAGTTTAATGAAAGCAGTTGAAGCATTTTCATTTCTTGAAATGGAAGGAATGACAAATATGAAAAGTTAACTGCTCCTACTACTTTATTCCTCCAGACAGAGGATGTTCGGTTACTCTGGGGTGCACAAAATTCATTTTCCCAAGGCTGATAATGCCAATTTGCTGCTGCCTTGTGGCACAGATGAGCCTGTGAGCAGTTAAAACTTCACAAGTCGATCAGAAACAGTCTTTTCTTCCTCATTTACCTGCTGATGTCTTGAAGAACAGATGTCCACAGCCTGCACACCAAGCTTTATACAATCCACACAGAATAACTGATTGCCCTCTCAGGCAATACAGAATCACAGAATCAGTAATGTTGGAAAAGACCTTCAAGATCATGGAGTCCCACCTTTGACCAATCCCCACCTTGTCAACTACAACAGGGCACCGAGTGCAAGGTGCACTCTTTGACTGGTGACTCCAACATCTCCTTGGACAGCCCATTCCTATGCTTGAAAGGCTTGTAAGAGATTGAAGACTCAAGTGATTTTCTTGGTCTCTTCAGTTGGAGTGGGATGTACAGGATCTAAAAGACATGAAGAGATCTCCTGAACACTCTCCACACAGCTGAGCCAAGCAACGACACTCAGTAAAACTGAATAGTCACACACTACACAGAGAATGTGCCTCCATGGAAAGGCATGTTTGTCAACAGCTGACCCCATTCAGAAAGGGTATTTTAGTATCCTTTACCCAGGTAAGCTGAGTGCTCAGCAATTTTCAAGCTGTATTGGTTTGTAAATACTTACAGGATACTTTGGCACCATTTTCACACACATTCCTTTCACAGGTGTATAAGGCCAGAAGAACTTTCACCTTCTGTCTGTTATTTCATCCAGCGTGTCTTGCATTGCACTGAGAAAAAAAACAACACAAGAAGGATTCCTTGTGTCAGGAGAAAGACCAAGTAATAGGACAGTAAATATATTATGGGAGATAGATATTCATCAGATGACATTAAGCCAGCTGTGTCTTCCTACGTGCTACATTTTTCCTGTGAAGTCGGTAGGACTTCCTTTAACGTGCTTCAGCTACTGTGGCAACAATCACTAAAATCTTTATTTCAGTGTTTCAAGTGATGGCACTTCATACCTTTCTAGACTGTTTTGGGAGTAACCTGATGCCCAAAGAAACTTCTAACTCTGTCAGTCCTGGTGTGTGGAGCTGATTTTTACATTAGGTATCTCAGACTGGTGGAGTGATTTACAGATTATGCCTAACAGGTTAAGGAATCACATTCAGGACCGGGGAGCACAGAGTGTCTTGCACCACACCGTGTCAGGCAGGTTCACTCCAGAGCAGACTGGTTGCATTTCATTGCACAGCCTTTGACCGACCTTCAGATGAGCCTGCAGTCTTAAACTATGGGTGCTATTGCATGTGTTTTATTTCAAAGTGCCTGAGATCTGATGTGCTCTCTCAGGTTTGTGCCACAGGCCAGATGAGCAGTGCTCTCATGGCACGAAGTGTGGCTGTATGTGTCCAGTGACATGGTGGTCCCATGTCAAGCAGATGCTGATGGACTCTTGCCCACACTCCCTTTGGGACCAGTCCTTGTGGCACAGTCTTTGTAGGCCCCAGGACCTACCCAGGCATGGTAGCAGGAGTGAGCTAGGAGAAGGGTTTAGTTCTTCAGCCCTGGCCCTTTTCTGTGCAGGGTAAATGTGCACAGTGTAGGCAGTTTTAGATGCTCACAACCATCTACTAAGATTTTCTTCTTCCAGAGAATACTTTTTGTCAATGCTGATGGATGAATATCAGATTGGGAGAGGCATATGAACAAATACCAGCCCGGAACCCCTGTGCTGGGGGAAGCCAGTAGTTTACAGCCTTTGTGTTAAGGCCCATTTTTAAAATATTTTTTGTGATAACAACATAAACTTTAATTTTTTTGCTTCTTAACCTGAATACAGAGGTCCTTTCTTTTTTTTTCTTAGGTACAGAAAGGGGTTAAAGAACGAGGTATACCCACTGCCTTCCCAAGCCACGTATTGAACAAAAGCTTGTGTAGGCTCTCTTGAAATCCTTATTGCATTCATTGTGGAAAATTGCATTATTCTCATATCAGTGAGTTTCAGCTGCAGATTTCTATTTAGCTCATTAACTTGCCTTGAACTTGGATGGAATCAGGAATATATTTCTCACTTTGATTGAGTAATTAGGGTTGATACTTTTTTGCTTTCATGTTACTCCTTTTAAAACTCTTTCAGCTGTGTTTTTGAAAATAAAGTGAGTGAATTTATCATATTTAGACATCAGCAAGCACCACATGGCAGAGACAGCTACTCTGGAACTCTAACGGGCTCTCAAGAATTATCCTCTGTGATTATCTCCACGTCTGAAGGACCATATGTCACAGTCTCTGCAAATGGCATCTGGTTATATCACACAAGGAGGTTTCTTCTATCTATTTTGAAAGCAGCTGAAACCAAACTGGTGAACAAATCCCTGAATATATTGAAAGGAGTTGTATTCCTTTGAACTGCATTACTGAAACTGATATATTCTATGAGCTGGATGCCTGTTTCCTCTAAAGACCATCTAACTCTATTATTATTTCATGTTGTGTCAGAAAGGACACGTGATGAATCAAATAAGTAGCTAAGCCAGTATACCTGAAAAATAATTATGAATGACCTTTTTCACTTCTAGCTACAAATGTTACCCAGAAAGGGTACAACCCTTTCAGCTCCATGACAGACCAGAATACCTCTAATCTATCAGAGCAGAAATCTTGTACTGGGAAATTACTACCACCTCAGCACACACTGATTACTCAGTTACTACATTAATCTGAAATTTCATGGGCCAAGTGGATGGCCTGTCTTTGAGAGACGGGGGATGATGATGTTTTTTGGTTTTTTTTGCAACCTCCTCCTTGACTCAGTCTAGGTGATTTGACAGACCTTACTGACATGCCTTGAGGCACAGGAGCTGCATGTACATCCCCCACCTGGTCTGACATCTGTTCTATGGCCTTGCCTACATGTATCAATAGGTGGAAATTGGTGATAATTCTGGTGATCTAATCACAAAATTCATGTGATATAAAAATCCCCTTGAACCTTCATTAGAAAATACTTTAGTTCACATCCTCACTGATGAGAGCAGCACACTCAGCACTACCTCATGTCATATCCATACAGCTTTCCTGCAGGTGTGCAGTCATTGTGGCAGAGTTATGCCAGTAAGACCCCACGATGTGGCCTGCGCAGAAACACAGTCATTGCTTTCTAGATGAAAGTGAGGTGAAGAGTAGGTCTGACTCATCCCTCATGCTAAGGCACATTAACAGGAACCCAGTACAGAATCACTCTGAGCATGCCAATATCCTTCCCACATATGGGCTTAAAGGTGGAGAGGATGCAATGTTGTAAATCTGAGTCTAAAGCAAACTGCCCCATGAAGACATGCCAAAGGGGAATGGGACAGAAAACTGTCACTGCTAAGTTTGGAGCATGGCTTCTCTGTTTGGTGGCACTCGGACATTGCAGTTGGCAGCATCAGCCCTTCATGTTTTTTACTGTCCAAGTAAAATTTGAGATCTGGAGACTTCCAGAAGAAAATATGAGGTGCACTGGTTGCATGGACAGCCTCTGCCATGTGCCCTAACACCAAT
The DNA here is from genome assembly GCA_008694505.1 of Cyanoderma ruficeps. Taxonomy (NCBI): domain Eukaryota; kingdom Metazoa; phylum Chordata; class Aves; order Passeriformes; family Timaliidae; genus Cyanoderma; species Cyanoderma ruficeps. The sequence continues at coordinate 37,979,764 of VZDJ01007754.1, read as the reverse complement.
GGTTTGGCTGCTCTGATTTTGGCACACCATGCAAGCTGCGTTCTCAGTACTGGGAAAGCAGCAACGTGGCAGAAGCAGCTGTGAGAAGAATCATCCTCGGACTTTGGGGCTGCATTTCATCTCCAGCCCTCATGTTATGGTACAGCTGTACCCAACCCTATGAATCCTGTCGGCTGAACCCAAACTTGCCCCCCTGAGTTGTTCCCTGTCCCTATGGCCAACCCCAGCCTGGCTGGTCAGCTCTGAGTGCTGGGGGAGGTCCCTGCTGCAGGCTGCCCCACTGCTGGCCAGCCCAGCCTCCCTGTGCTGACTACAGGGATTTAGGGGTAAATGAAGACAGGCAAAGTTGGGTTGAAATACAGTGAAAGAAAACCCACGTGAACTGGGCAATTCCAATGGCTCTTCAGACCTATGGGTGTCTGTGTAAGACAACAGCTATGGGGCATTTAAATCTCTCTTTAGAGGGATTTTTAAATGAGGAAGATTATTGTAGCATTTAAAGCAATGTATTCATAGAGATTTACATATTTCTTCAGCTCTTTCCCACAAGCAATATATACATATATGTGTATACATGTATATACTTGAGGGTGGAAATATTTTCTTTGCTCATTATTGTGAGCACCTCACCAGTCTTTTAGCTGTCATCGCATCTAGCAAAATGCTGCACTTAGCAGTAATTATTGTAATTAATATTTGTCTGTATGTTGCCTCTTACATTTAATGTTAGGCTTCTGTGACTCACTGGTACTGATAAGTGACCTACAGTTGCATTAACAGCCTGCGTAATATATGGCCTGTCATCACTAATACATTTTGATGCATTTTCCTGTATTTTGCTATTTTGGGGATTATGTCTGGTTTTACAGACAAATGGCCTAATTCTCAGCGCTTTGTCATTTATTTGTATTTCATGCCAATTTTTTTGCACAGATCTAAATTAAAGAAAGGAAAAAATATACTGCAGAACCTCAGTGTCTCATAATAAAAGGCTGAATCCAGACCTCATAACTCTCATTTCAATCAGTCACAAACAGACAGGTTCAGACCACTTGTTTAAAAATATTTGTCTTCTTCTCCCTCCTGATAATTTCTTAGTGATTTCTTATTGTCATGAGGAAATTTTTAATATATATATTTGCTCCAGCATACACAATCCCTTTTGTACAACAGGTTGAAATCTATCTGTGTTTACAGATAACTGGTCAGGCCCAGCATGTGTCCACCTTCTGAAGGGAACCTGGGAACTTCTGGCCGTACACTGTGATCACCTTTTAGTATAAGGAGCTTAGAGAGTCCATTCAGGAGTTATCTCAGAGGGGCCAGAAAAGATTAAACAGCTTTCAAGCTTCAGGAAAGTGCCTTGTTTGGTGGGCCCAGGCTCAGCCTGTGGGGATGTATGAAATAAATTAGTGGATAATTTTGAACTGAAGTATTCAAGAGCTATGTGGAATGAGTATTGTATACTAATGAGAGTTTTTACTTGAGGGTTTAAACAGTTTTAGTCATACCTGTGATTTTTTTTTCACTCCTTGTCCCTTACTAACAATTGATTATGGGTCTTGACATTAGCTCTGTGTATGTGTGGATGCATTTTCAAGCATATATAGTATTTATATACGTGCACATATGTTTGTGTAACAGTTGTGATACCATGATGTACAGCAAGAAAGAGTGGTCCTGAGAATGAAGAGTAACTTTGATCCTGCTCATATGTATTATCACACTTTTCCCTCCATTACCATGTTGGCAACTCCGTTTCCATCCCTGCAGTGAGAAAATACCTAGTGTGGGTATGCTGGGCTCCTGCCACTGGCTTTCTCAGTCTTCAATACCCCTCAGCCAGCTGCTGTAAGGATCTGGTCTGTCCTTTCTCACCCTGGGAGTCAAAAAATGGTCATTTTAATCTTGGCAGAGATAAAGCATAAGATGAGTGGACAAGCAACAGTCAGTGGATATTACTTTCAGACAGGTATTTGTTGTGCTGTCACCAGTGGGTACTAAAAACCTCAGTATGCCTTAAAATAACTGTATTCCCTTTTCAAAGCTGCTTCTTGATAGAGCTGATAGAACAAAAATCTGCAATTAAAATTCATGTTCATGTCACAACATGACAATGAGAGGTGAAAACAATGCTAAAGACTCTTCACCCATGAGTCCTTCTAGAAATCTTTATGGAGAGGAGAATTTAGCCCATAAAGGATCAACTGTGAAAACTGTTTGGAATATGGCTGGAAATTCTTATATCCATTGATAATGTATGGATAGCATGGCTGATAAATACTATACATTTGGAACTCAGACACACACACATGCACATGTTCTCACCATTTTTCTCGAGTGAGCACATACATAGTTCCCATTCTGGCATACAGACACAGAAGCTTGATTTTTTGCTTGCTCTGGAAAATACATGCATATTCTTAAATAAGCCTTGCCAAATTGAATACATTGTTTTGGGGAAAATAAAATTTGCAGTTCAAAAGTAGAATTGAAGGCCTCACAAATGTTGCATTACACATCTCCCCAAGTCTGTATTCATACAATAATCAATCAACAGGTTCAGCCAGATGAAGACTGAAAGCAATATCAGCTGATGATCTGCAGAGTCATGAGTGTGGGTGGCAGACTCCAAGTCATGCAGCCAAACTCTGGTGTAAGTACAGCCTTCAAAGACAAGTTCAAAAGCATGGACAGACTGTACAAGCAGCAGAGCTTCTGCTGGCATTTGCAGCAACAACGAGGAGATTATCAATAGTACACTCTGTAGGGTAATCATTGATCACTGTCAAGGGTCAAGATAAGATTCTGTACATCGAAGGACTAAATCCAGAGTATGTGAGTGGGAAACCTTCCATGTCATTCTGTGCACTGCCAGACTGTTGCCATCAGACTGCTTTGATGTTTGCAGCTTCTTTGGGAAGGAACAATCCTATGAGGTGTTGGGTGGGGCTCAGCCCACTGGGACTAGGAAGGGTGATTTAATCCTGTCAAGACTAAAAGCTTTTTCATTTAAGCTGATTATGCATCATCTGGAGAAGACTGATGAAAACTTTCAGCTAAGATTCTTTAAAAATCTTAAAAAACCACCCAGGAACAAATGTTTCAAAGTAAGTTCCCCATTTTCTAGAAAGCCTTATGTTTAAATAAGAATAGAAAAATGGCTTTTTCAGAAGCATCATGGGAAGGAATTGCCAGTGAAAGAGCCATTCAAGATTTCACAATATGGCATGATTGGCCAATCTAGAAGCATAATAAAAAAAAATTAAAAAAAAGGGGAAGAAAAATTTGTAATTCAAATTATTTTTTACTGACCCAGTGCCTGGCATTTAGAAAGAATAAATGCAAGCTCTGCATCTCGGCCTGTTAATACAACATCACTTAAAGAGGTTTATTTGTGAGTCAAGCATCTTGCTCTGATACACTCCCAAGCTCTCTGATAAATTCATGACTACCATCAAGTTATGGCATTAGTCACTGAAAATCTCTTGCTTGGTTGTGATGGATTGCTCTGGTTTTTTCCAACACACTTTGAATCTTTGAATTTCTATGCTGTTTTCAGCTAAACCTTTCTCTCTAAGAACTAAATGACTTCTGAGTGAAACAGACATCTCTGCAGTACACTCCTTTACTTTTCTGCCAAAGTAAATCTAGATAAACTCCACAGAATCTGGTGAAATTGCTAAATCTTTATGAAGGAATGGAGACTCAAAATACAGGTAGCAATTATAGTATATGGTATATTGATGTATGATCCACTTTCAATGAGTGTGGGAGTATGCACATCACTGCGTGATGCTCATGATACGTCTTGAATGTTACAGCTGAAATGGAATGAATTATAACTGAAACACTTGGGCTAGTGGTGCTAGCTAGCTTGCTTGCTAGCTATTTTTATTAACCAGTCTTTCCCTGTTTTTTCTCTTCCTGAGGAGAAGATTGATGCTTCCTTGGGAAAAAAAAAAATTATGAACCAAGCCCGGTCTTTGTGCACTGAATTATGCATGGAGCCACCGTAATTGTACCTATCAGTCAATGCCTGCAGAAAAATGCAAGGCTGGGCGGGGAATGGCTGTAGGTAAACACACATTTAGTCTCACATTGGTTGTGGTAACTGAGTGTGCATTTTGTATGCACAGTTGGATGAACGTTGTTATGACAGCTTTCACAGCTGAGTTCATTGCAGTACCGTGAGGCGCAGGAATGTTGCTTTTCTTCTGGAACTGGCTGAAAAGGAAAACTGCTTTTCTATTTCAGACTAATGCTTTAAGACGTGTTCTGTCTCAGAGATTCACAGATACCAGAAGCCTGAGAAGCCACCCTTAGTCTGTCCCCTCACTGATATGTTTACACAATTCTTGGCAAATGTTTACCCAGTTCTTCAAAATCTCCAGCATGAGAGGGCTCACATACTCCTGAATTACCAGTGCAGCGACTTAGGAACTCTACTGTTAGAACAGTTTTCCCACTATTATCCAGTCCAAATCTTTCTTGCTGTAATTTGGGCCTAGGCAACTTCCCCTAGGCACTATGACCATGGAGAAAAGATGGATTCACCCTCTTTGCAACAAAGCAAACTGCTAGTTAGTGTGATGAAACTGATGGGAAGGCCGGAAGTCAATAGAATAACACTAACAACTTCAGAGAAAAGTGTTGTTAGCTCAGATGCTGCTTTGTCAGGAAATGGTGGCCTTTTTCAAGCATCTTTAATCTTTTAGGGTTTAAAATTGTCACTCAAGAAATGTAGCAGGTAAAAATTACATAGATAGACCTTCTTTCTGCAAAGTGCATGACTGCCCTTATCAGAGGCTTCCTAAATGCTGGCTTACAGTAATTTTGAAAAACATTTTCCATATATTTTATATACTTACGTCAAGATACAAAGAACAGAGACACCACTAGAAACCTGACCACATAAGGTCAACTGGGGAGTAACTGTCAATGGGCCAACAGGAGATGTGGCACTGGGGTTGATTGACAACCAGTCAGTTAAACCAGAGGTCCTTAGGAGAGGTTGGAGTCTGGGGGACATTCTTCCGAGGCATGGCCCCAGGAAGTCCCCTGGCAGGCCCACAGGCCTCCACACTGGCCATACTTCCCTTGTGCCACCTGTGCCGGTGCACTGCTTGCAGATGGCAGTGTCAGCAGTTCAGAGGGTTGTTCAGAACAGTGTGGTGTGACAGGGAGTGCACTGGAGTTGTCTGATCTCAGGGTGGGTTGTGGAAGCCTTACAGGAGCAGAAAAGAGCAATGCCAGGGTGCAAAGGTGGGTTTAGGCAACAATGCTGTGGGGTGAGAGAGTGCAGATGTGCTTCCACTGGCTACACAACAACAACCTGGCAGAGCAGGATCAAAATCCTGGTTAATAAATAGCTCTAAGGCTGTAATAAGGGATTGCTGAATGCATATATAGGATGAGTAAAGGCATACCAAGAATGGCAGAAACATGAAGTGTGTGGGTTAAGAGCCAAAATGAACAAAATAAGATATCTTTTCACAAAATCCCATCATTCATGAAGCTGGATATAAAGTTGTTCAAGAAGCCCCTTCTCAAGGAAAAAGATGCTTAAAAATTTGTTTCTGCTTGAGGCATTATGTTATGGTTTTCATAGCATTTGTGAATACAAATATAAGATGAAGGACATTTGTGGTCATTCTTATTACTGAATACTCTGGAAGGGTGGGTGTTGCCTAATTTCATAGTCTCCACCCATCTGTAAAACTTTTGTCCTACCCTCAAGTGGTTTGTTGCTTGTATGTCCAGTCACTTACACTGGTGTTAATAGCAGCCTTTCTCCCAGATGTGTTTCTTTAATCTTCAGAGTGTGTTTCTTCCCAGAGCAATGAGTTACCACTTCCTATATTTGTTACTACACGGAATATTAATATGGTAATCATGTCTGTCTCCTTAGGGGCCTTGTATTTTATGACAGCAATTCAATAGTGTTCACCATTCAGAGTTAAAAGAAATACAATAGTTGAAGATGTTAAAGGCCTTTTCTACAAACAGGGAAAAAGCATACCAGAAATCATGTCTTTAGTTCAGAAAAAAACCCAACACCCACAAAACCCCCCAAAAAATATTACTTGTGATCGCCAAAAAACATGAACTATTGCTCATGAACACTGTTGGGTTTTTTTTACACAGAGAAAAAAAGTGTCTTCTAAAAGATGTGAAGTGTTGTGGTGCTTTTCTTATGGAGTCCTGAAGAAATGCACAGCTCCAAAGGGTTCTGAGGTGTGTGCCATGGCCAGTGCTGCAGGGTGCAGTGTGAGAAGCCCTGTGTGAGCTCAGGGGCAGAGCTGTGTGAGAAAGGCTGCAGGAAACCTTATGGGAGCTGGGATGCCTCCAGGGACTTCAGCTTCAGCCCTCACCCCTGGTCACTGTCCGAGCTTTCTGCAGCTCTGCCCACTCCTACCCACATCTTTCACTGATTCTGAATCCCTGCTTGGCCTCAGAACTGCTCCATTCCACTGTCTGGGGCGACAGTCCCCAGTTCAGCTCCACCTGCCACCTGTAGGCAGCGGGATGGGGCTCTGGGGCCAGGACCCTGCTCTGACTTGCCCTCCTGCCCCCTGCCACCTGCCCTGGCAGTGCTGCAGCCAGACCCTTTATCCCTGTAGCTAAGGCATTGCTAGTGTGAAAAGGTGGCCATGACAGCTGTACAAAAAACCCTCAAGACTGATTTTATTTCCTTTTTCACTGTGAAAATAATTCTCAGTAGAAATTGAGAGGAAAAACCATGTTTGTAATCATTAGTTTAGCCACTGGAAAGGCAGCAGCTCTCTTGGCCTCTAGTACCTTTGAGCCTTGATTCTGCAAATACTTACACATCTGGGTGTCATACAAGGGATCTGGATTCATGGATGTAAGAATACGTGCGTGTTCATATATATACGTGCCTATCTTTGCAGGAAGTGGACCTTGTTCCACGGAGAATATATTGCCTGAATGGTCCCAGGCTAATCATTGCCAATATTTTAAGCTCATTTTGCCTGATGGCAGATGGAGACAAAGAGCTTTTAACATTCATTTTCTTATTGGATATCATCTGACAAAATCCCCGGTTGCTTTCATCTCACATGAACCATTATTCTTTTGTAGATATGTGCCTAATAAGCTTAAATTCTGAAAATGAATATTTACACTTACTAATGGCAAGGGATAGTTAAAATCAAACATGCTGCATGGTCTTTTGGGAAAGTCAGCATTAAAACACTGCTTTCAATAATCAATAAGTCAACCAAGCAAATCTCTAGACTGTTGTTACAAGGGAATCTGTCATCATGCAAAGCAAAGACTTGTCTGAGAAACTGCTAAGTAAATGCTTCTGCCACTTAGTAGTGATTTGGTAGTTTGTATTTGCTACAGATTAGAGTGCAGCCATGTAAAAGTTTGTTTTGCATGCCAAGCAGAAATAGAGTCTAGACCAAAGTACCTGTATGGGGTCCTCCCTGACTTGGATCAGTTTAAGGATGGGAAGATACCCTCTGTACTATCTGGCTCAAATGCTTCCTCTCCCTTTTTCTTGTGTCTTCTGCATTTTGTATCTCTCTGCATTAAAATACTAGGATAAATTTACCTGACATTTTTACAGACTATCAAACAAAGAAATGGCCTTATACCTCACTGATCTGTATCCACCTATGACAACTAATACCCCCCAAAAGAGACTTCACTCCCTAATAAATGTCCAAATGCAAGGCAAGAAATTGAGCTATTTGTGACAGTATCATAATTTACTTACAAAGTGTATCAGAAAGCACTTAGCACAAAATAATAAAAGTCTCAGTATAATATGAAACTGAGCTTCATTTCCACAAAAAATGCATTGTGGGCTGCACTGTTTCTAGCTTTTACCACAGTGCTGGCTCATTTCCTAACTGCTGGAATATGAGCTTAAGGCTTGGGACCTAAAATCCTTGGTAGACAGGTAACTGCCCCAAAGGGTCATGTTTGGAGGCTCAAACATGCACATTATTGTTCCCTCCAAACCCTCTCCATTGGCATTTATGTTCCTTTCTGCAGCTGCTGAGATTTGCCTCTGTCTCAGAGGGAATATGAATGACTCATTGTTTATAAATCCTTTTCCATTCTGTAAACCATCTTTCTCTTTTTGGACATCCTTCCCAGCAAATGTGTCAGGTGCTGTGGTGACAGAATGGAGATGCAGATAGGATGTTAATATAAAGGTTCCAGCTTCCAGCTCTTGAACACAGGTGAACAGGGTGGGCCCCAGTGGCAAACACAAACTTTAGCATGAAAACTGTGGTTTATGCGGCCAGGTTGGTCCTGGGAGTAGTTGGAAATGGAGCTCCTTGTAGCTGTGACAAGTACTGTACATAAGGCAGTATTAAAAGTGTATAGATTCTGTGGATATTGTGGCACAAATCCAACAGATTCAAAGCTGTAGGCAGTCTTTCCCCTCCCAGGAGACAGAGAGGATTTGAGTTGGGGCAGCAGCACCCCCATTCACACCAGAGCCCATTGTTATGTAGCAGTGTAATGTCTCCTGTGGTGGCACTGACCTGATTTTTTTTTTTCTTGACCTAGGACACTATCTTTTTCCCCCTCAATATTTAGCCTTACATGATGGCTTTGTAGTGTTGGTATTTATCAGTGTCTACTTGTTCTCCCTCTCTGTTCTGCTTTATCTAATCTGTGCACAGAAGATACAAGTTCTCCTGTCCCTTTGCCTTTCCCTTGTGTTATACCATTAACTCCCAACTACCCTCATCAGAAAAGGCTAATTCCTTTATATTGGCAAGGCCAAAGCTCTGTGAAATCACAGGTGAAACTCCCACTGACTTCAGCTGGAACAAAAAGTGGATCAGGTAAATCAAAGAACTTGAGGAGAAAAGCAAAACAGAAGGCAGAGACAGTAAGTTCAGCCTAAAAGGAACTCCAAAATGATTAAAAGCTTCCAAAGATCTCACGCCTTCCTTGATATTCAGGTAACATTTAAGATGACATATCTACCCTTACGACTGAAGCCTGACACAGATACCATCCCCCTGAATAAATGCTGTTCTTCTAATTATAAAGCTTCCTTCAAAGCTGGAGTGTGTGGGCACTGGCAGGTTAGACACTGGTGGTAGTTTTATTTTCTGTGACCAGTATTCATTGGTTGCTGTATGAATTTCCTTCTAAAGTTATAATTTCTGAACCGTGTCACTTTTCAGTACCATGACAAATGCTGGCATTTGGTGGGATGTGGTATTGATCACATCCAGCTCTGCCATGAAGGCTGGCAGCAGAAGAGCAACGCGGGAGCCAGCCGTGCCCGACTGGATCAGATGGCTTCCCTAGGGTTTGTTTTCATCCTGCAGTATAGTTCTGACTTAGAGTGAATAAAATCACTGAAAAGGTAACATGCTGATTTGCTGAATTATCTATCAAGTGAACTGTTCAAAGCAGAGATAGGGCCAACTGAGAGAAGTAAGAGGCACACTGCTCTGATGGCTGGGCTAATTCTCTAGCTATGAGAGTTATATTGCCTACTGCTGCACTACAGGCTTCAGGCACTGAGCAGTTTCCACTGGATGAATGAAAGGGTTTGGGGACCTTTTAGCAGGAAACATCACATTTTACAGTCCCAGGGTTTTTTTTTGCTAGTGGACATTATTTTTTAATCTCTCATAATTCTTTTAAACATACCATAATATCAGACCCTGATGAGTAATCCAAATAGCCAGTAATCTTCTGGTATATCCCTTCCTGCAAAACCTCTGTGGTAAACTATTTTATGGAGGAAATGAGAGATGACCTTCTGTGTCTTGAGACATTTTATATCATGAAAGACATGAACAATTAAACTACTTTCTGCTCAGAACTGCTAAAATGGTCAAGAAGAGAGATAGTTCTGATGCCTCATATGAGGCCAGTTTTTTTCCATATGAGTCAATTTTGTTCTTTGCCTGACTGTTCTTCATCCAACTTTACATATATGACCATATATATGCTCAAGCTGTAGAGGAAGTTTCAGAAAGTAAGTACTTTTCAGGGAGATGTGTCACCTTCTGGACTGAAATTCTAAATGGTATTTTTAATAAAATAGAAAATAAGTGGGTTTTGTCTTTGTAAGAGTGAGAGTGATCTTCCATACAAAGCTCTTTGAGTATTTATGAAGAGTACCACATAAGAAAGTGATCTTGGTTCTTATTTATTAACTTTATTAATTCTGGCAGTTACATATTTTATTACCTTTAGATTGAATGACTAGGCCTCTTAACATCATGGAATCATAGAATGGTTTGGAATGAAAGGGATCTTGAAAATCATATAGTTCCCAATCTCCCTGCCAGGGACACCTTCCACTAGACCAGGTTGCTCAGAGCTCCATCCAACCTGGTCTTGAACATTTCCAGGGATGGGGTATCCACAGCTTTCTTTTAGGCCCCTTAGGTACTGGAAAGCTGCTAGAAGTTCTCCCGAGAGCCTTTTCTCCCCCAGGGTGAACAAGTCCAACTCTCTCAGCCCGTCTTTGTAGAAGAGGTGCTCCAACCTCTTCACAAATCCTCTGGATTTTCTCTGAAGATCATCTTCACAGACTCCTCTGGATTCACTCCAGCAGCTTTGCATCCTTCCAGTTCAGGGGAGCCTGGAGATGGATGCAGCCCTACAAGTGAAGCATACTGAGAGCAGAGCAGAGCAGAGGGGCAGAATCCCTCCCTGGGCCTGCTGCCCACTCTGCTTTTGAAGCAGTCCAGGATGTGGTTGGTTTCTGGGCTGAGAAGGCACATTGCCGGGTTATGTTGGGCTTTTCATCAACCAGCAACCCCAAGTCCTTCTCCCCAGGGCTGTTCTCAATCCATTCTCTGCCCATCCTGTGTTCATGCTTGGGATTGTCCTGACCCAGATGCAGGATTTTACACCTGACCTTGCTGAACTTCATGAGGTTCACACAGATCCACCTCTGAAGCCTGTCAAGATGCCTCTGGATGGCATCTATTCCCTCTAGTGTGTCTACTACCACACAGTTTGGTATTGTCAGCAAAATCGCTGTCAATGTTCTTGCTACTGACAAAGGTTTTAAACAGTGCTGATCCCAGTACTGACTTCTGAGGAACAACACTCGTCACTGCCCTCCACTTGGACATTGAAACATTGACAAAACTCTTTGAGTGTGACCATCCAGTCAATTTTTTGTTCACCAAAGGATCAATCTGTCAAATCCATGTCTCTCCAGTTTATATACAAAGACGTCAGGTGTGAGTGTCCAATGCTATGCATGATATGTTGTATAGGACTTATTTTCCAAACATCACTTAATTTTGTTTATGTTTTCTGATTTTTAAAATTTTCTTCCTCTTTTTCTTTATTTTCTTTTTAAAGCATGTGGATCTCCGAGATTTAAAAAGGTCTTCTGTACAATAATTATCTTGTCCAGAAGGAGATCAACACAAAGTTTGGGAATGAAAATAAAATGGGAAAGTGACACAAAAAATTCCCACCTCTGAAACTGTGAAACTTTCTTTACCAAGCTTTTAACTAATTCTTGCTAAAGGAAATTACATCTTGCTGATGTAATTTCCACTTCTGTTGTCACTGATCAGGAGGGCTTGTGGAAGTAAATGCAAATGTTTTAAGTACCATAAACTACATTTAAGAAAGGAAGAAGAGAGCAATGTTTCTCAGTGAGACAGCCCCTATCCTGTGTATGGTGCTGTCCCAGCATAGCCAATAACTCTGGCTCTTTATCCCTTCTCCAAGGGGGATGAGCTATGACTGAGGCTGTGGCCATCCATGGAAGTAGGTGACACCCTGGAGAGTCCAGAGCCCTGGCACCTTTGCTGACAGGAAAAGCACTGGCAGTGGGTGGCAGAGGGGAACCAGTTTTGCATGGTTCTGCTGTTGTTGCAGCTGGAAACACCCCAAAGTGTGATGTGATGTAATGAAGCAAACCAAACACAGGACAAAAAGCCCCCCCAAAACACAGTTCCTAAGCTGTGATAATACTCAGTAATGCTGTGGCACTCCATGTCATTCAAAGATGAAAAAAGAAAGGGAAAGGGGAGGGAAATTTTCTTTTGAGATATGCATTTATTGGAAATTTCCAAAGAAGCAAGACTTCTTTTCACACTCTGAAACGGAAAAACTTTATAAATATTTTATGGATCTGGAGGCCATTAGCTAATTACTTGTTTAGAAAACAAACCTGTGCATTCAGTAACTGGGGATACCCATATGAAAATCTGACCACATTAACTTTTGTGGTGCACACCAGTGAAGAGGTTCTATAGTGCCTGTGATTTTCAGTAACAAGTTACCATTCCTTATTTGAGCAGTGATGGCCCATGGTTAATTTCAGGATGATTCTGGAGACTCAGCTACCAAGCCGAAGTGAGACTGCTGTGCAAATACAAGTTTTCCATTGAAATAGGTCAGTTCTCCAACATGATCAGCAGTCTGCTTAATTCCCAGACATTAAGTTAATTGGATTGTCCAGATACAAGATACAACAATCTTTTGTATTCTTAGAAATAACAGTGGAATTACAACTTTCCCATAGGTTTAGCAGATCTCTCCCCCGTCTCTTTCCATTAAAAGAATTCAATCCTATTTCAGAAGATAACCTTGAGAGAATGAGGAAGGTACAGGCTTTGCCTCTATCTTAATAAAAGTCTGATGTGAAGGTTTAATTAAGAGAGAGAAAATACCCAGAAATGAACACAGGATTTAAAGCAAAATAGACCTCAAATAAGTGAAGTAAGAATCACAAATGTGATTCAAAAGGTCCCCCTGCTGAGACAGAGTTTCTCACTGAAGCTTCAGATGTGTCATAGCTATTTTCCATTTTCCATCTGTGATGTCAGTTCTTATCCTCCCTTTTTCCTTGTTCTGTCTTGGCTTAAAAGGCTAAGAAGGTTTTTTCCAGCTTGTTTCTTTTTTTGAGCTTGGTGACACTTTTCTTGCGGCATTGTGGTACTAAGGATTTGCTCCTGGTTATTTTTTGTAAGAGTTTTAAACACCTGACATTCCCCCTCGTCCATCTCATAGGCCTTTCATTGCATTAGAATAAGCAAAATGAGAAGCTGCTACATCCACTGGGTTAGCCTTCTATATTCTACTAGGCACACAAGGTTTTCTGTAAACTGTCCTACCAAAGAAAAATGTAGAGGGATGCAAAGAATGGAGAAATTAAGGTTGCCTCATCTGACGTCTTCTCTGATGATTTTGGAGCGGGCTTGTTTTGTTATGCATGAGTATATTAAACCGCTCCCACCCTGGTAATTTTACCTGTACAAATCTCTGAGCAAAAAACATTTTAGTAAGTATATTGCAGTCAGGGGATTTCTGAGCTCAGAAAGTGAAATCCAGCTATCTTGTTTATTCATAGATGCATCCTTCCCTTGAGCTTCTGAGGTTTTGGCAGTAGGGCTTAGTGAAGGAGTCCTAGGAAAAATTCAGTCTCACTTCATGCAGCAGGTGTGATGTTGAAAACACACTGCTTTTCATGGAGATGGTCTTGAAGGTGTGCGTATACAATTGTATGCTTAGCCAACAATTAGTCCTTCTTTCCAGAATTTTAGATTTGGACTTATAAAATCTCATGGTGTTAGAATACATTTACACTTTCATTTGAGTCTAACAGCATTATAGTCACATTTTTGTCTGTACTGCACTGAAGATAATGAGAAGCTATTACTGGGATTCCTGCATGATGCTACGATGATGCAAATGTATTGCTTGGATTCCTAGATGATGCTACAGTAGATATGCATGCTAGGAAACATTTTAAATTTATCTTTGGCTGACAGACTAGTTTGAAAATGTGGTTGGCCACTAAAGGGGATGTTTTTCCCAAGCTAGATTTATTTGTTCTAAGAAAGAAGTTTTAAAAGCCAGTGAAATATTCCCAGGATAATTCATTCACAGCTGACTGAATAATTCATCATGAATAATGTATTTAGATTTTGCCTCTCTCTTCATAAGGAGATTAGGATATTCTCAGATACATTAATTATTCAAACTAATACTGAGTTTTCTCATCCTCCCCCTCCAAGGGTTCGATTCTGTCACCTTTGCTCAAGCTGAGTAGCATTTTCTGTTGGGAATTGTGCTGATTTCAGTGGCAGTTCCTGCACAGCATGGTACAGGGGAGAGCATCTGGACACAAGTGAAAAGGTTACAAGCACTTGTGAATATTTGATAGTTGTACTTGGAAGCTCCTCCTGTATAGGATTGCTATGCAAATCCTAGGAGATGCTTTTGTTAGCTCTTGTAACTAACCATCACAACCCCATTTTATTAAACATACAATTCAAATTCTGATTGCAGCTGAGAGGTGAGCTAACATCTTGCTTTCCATGAGCAGTGGAGCTTAGCTTTGAACACTTTGCTGTTGACAGAAAGTGAACAAAAAAGATCAAAAATGAGGGCTAAAAGAAATGTGCTTGAGTGTGCAGTCACCCAGAATTTCTCTTGTTAGCAGCATTGCTTCTGCGAACTACCCACAGGCACTTTTTCAGCATTGAAAAAAAATGCATTAATCACCTTTGTGTGTTCCTGTTCCCTGTGACTGCATTTCTTTCTGGCAAATATTTTTAATATGGACCTGGCCTTTGACTGGGCAGATGAGGCTTCCTTCTGAACTTCAGCAGCAGTGGCTAAAGGAAGAGCTGCAGTGGCTGATTGAAGTACACCACCACAGCAGTATACCCTCACAGGTGCTCTGCAGCTATTAGTGCCACCTCACTTTGCCCAGGAAACTTCATCCTGGTGGCTCTGAGGGATGGTGTTTTCAGCTCCCTGGCTAGCTGTGCTCTCAGGTCACCTGCTGTTCCTCCCACCCAGATAAGGCTTGAAAACTCCTCTCAGCAAACATGTTTTGGTTAACAGTTTTGTATTTTACAGTTAACTGTGGTGGGCTGAACTGAATATTCAGTCTTTTTGAAAGAAAAATGTAACTTTTATTTAAAAAGCATACTATCTCTTCCAGTGACTAGGTCAGAAAATCTCTCTTTCAACACTGCCAAGATTTCTCCTTCTTCTTGGGTTAAAACCAAGAGCTACCTCAGAGGGGAAGACTTTGGACTAAATATAGACTGTATTCTTACATAAAAATGTAAGATATTTTATGTAAGAAGATTATCCAATATTTTATACACCTACATTTTCTCCATGTGGGCAAAACGAAAAGTTCTGCCAATGTGAAGTATAAAACCTGTAATAAAACCTTTGGAGCAAAGTGCTGTGCCTCCAACATGGGGATTGCAGCCTTCTGTATGATGGAGCACCTTATCAATACATGTATTTGCAACTGCTATGCTTGCAGTGTCTGCACTGGAAAATGGTTGCCTGGTTCTATTAAAGTTCAAGCCAGAGTGGAGTTGGCAGGTTTAGAGTGCTTTGAACGTGGTCCAGCATTAATTTGATGGACAGGGTTGGAATAAGGCAGTTTAGTCTGTGACAGTAAAACAAATACAAATAGTCTCCTGGCTCTCTGATGGTGTTTACAAGAGTATTAAAATGATTTCCTACTAATGATGCACAGTTGTAGGGATTGCAGCACTATATCATGAGGCTAATGCTGCTGCTGCTGTGGTGTGGATCTAGAGAGATCCAAAACAAAATGCCAGCAGAGGCACTGGACAACATACAATGCCAGAAATTACATTCTAGCAAAATAGAGTCAAAGTGTTGCTGCTGTACTTTGTAAAAGAGAGGAGATAAATGCAGGGAACGTGCCTTCACACTGTCTTTGCCTGTTTCTCTAGTGATGTATTTGTTAATATTTACCTGGTATACACAGACCTGGTTTTAAATCTCCCCTCTGCATGGCTGAAGTTCCTTACTCCATATCACATTCCTCGTTTTTTGTGTTAATTTATGGCATGCCTGCTATATAAAAGACCTCTTATAACACATTTAGGTTCAGAAGGATATTACAGAGCAATTGCAGATTTGCTAATTTAGGCTTGATACTATCATTTATTTTTAAAGAAAGTTTGATGCTTGCTTTTCTGTAACCACCACATTTTTCCCTAAATGAAACAATTTTTAGAAGCATTTATGCATACATACATTTTGTACAAATGCTGCCTCAGAAAGCAGAGAATTTTATATTTACCCTTTGGGCTTTTTCTCTGCCATAATGCAGGTTCTTGTGTGACAGCAATGCCCTTATTCCTTGCAACCACCAGCACTCAAATGGTTCAGTGGGGAATGTAGAAGCCCCTGATTTCTTTTTGTTCAGGACAGAAGTTGTATTAACCTTGCAAATGCAGTGAATGTCAAATCAGTAAACTGCTGACTTGCCTAGCATCTGTCTTTTCAGCCTATTCGTGCCATAGCTGTATGTTAAAGAGCACCATAAACCACTTATGATCTGACCCATCCTGTGCAAACAAAGCAGAATCTGCAGATAACACAAACCATAATTCCAGATGTTAGTAGGTTGCAGATTGCTCGCTTAGTATTTTTAATGAAAGACGAACAATAACATTCTTTTATCTCATTAATAATCTGCATATTATTCATATTAATAGAACTGGGACCTGCAAACTCATAAATATCACTAGATGCTTTGATACTGGCCTTGCTGTGAATGCTTTATGGGTTATAAATTACTTTAAATTATCATTAGACACAGGTTTCAGTAGAGCTGCAGTGAAAAGCCCTCCTTCCCTCCTAGTTTTTAAAGGCATCACAAGGCTATAATGATGCTGAAAACTGGCACTGATGGAATTGAAAACTGTAAAATTGGAATTGATGTGTGACTTGGAGGTTCAGATTTTGTGATGTTTCCCTCTTGTGCTTTGTGCAAGAGTTCTCTGATTTTCCGGCTTCAGATTTTCAATGTGATTTTAGGGGTTTACTTTCCCCTGGAGACTGAATTTTTGAGAATCTTTGCAAAGATTCTCAAAAACATGGTTGCTATGGAGGCTGTGGAGAGGAGGTATGGAGTGGGGGAGACATTTAAATTTCTGTTACTGGAGCTCAATTTTTTATCTGATCCATTCACTTCCCACAACATCTGATTGGATCACTGATGTCCCTGTGATGAACCAGCAAGGAAAGGATTAAACTATCAAATCATTAAAAATAATTGAAAACTTAAGACATTCATAGGGTTTAGAAGATGACAAATGTTCAATTGGACAGGAATAGGAAATTTCAGAATATAGGATCCTTGTCTTTTCCTTCAGTGCTTTTGGGATTCTAATGAGTGTTCTGAATGTAACTTTACTTAGGTTCATCACGGGGGGGGAAATACTAACAGGCATGATTAGTCATACAGCCAGTGGAGTTTCAGCAAATTTGGCAATTGAGCAAACAGGAAAAAAAGTAAGGTTTGAACTGAATTTTTCTGGGCTAACCTAAGGCTTATTTACAGCGACATCACCCATCAAGAGACTACTTCCCCCACTGCTTTTCTGTTAAGCACACTGCCCCGTGCCAGCTCTGGTGGCTTCACCGGGCTTTTCATGCTGTTGTAATCACTGTGCCCTGTGCTCGGCAGGAGGCAGCCAACAGCCCATGACGACACCTGCTTTTTTGGGGCCAGCAGCAGAAATGGGAATTAACTCTGCATCAACTTGTGTTTTGTTGTTGCAAAACTCCAACCTGGGATGCATTAATAAAATTTCCACTTGGAGAAAAACGAAAAAAGTCTGCTGTTACCCAGGAGTGTTATTTTGGGTTCTGTGTGTTCTCATTGCTTGCAATTGTCAGGATTAAGAACAGTTCCCAGATTCCATCTCTATCTAGTTCAGCTTGTTCCCAGGATTTACACTGCACTAGGTTGCTGCAGTTTGTATTCCTCTTGCTCTGTTCCCTCCCCATACAGTAACCAATCACCAGGATTAATACATTCCTGAAAGGTAAGGAGCAGAAGCCTGTCTCCTTGACAGCAGGGGACAAACACATAATAAATACATAAAAATAAACATAAATAGTTAAAGCCAGCAGCAGATTGTGTTGGCAGTAAAGTAGGGTTTGCTTAATGCTTTATGGAAATGAAAGCTCTATCTTCTGCCTTCTCTGCCATCATTATGAGAACCCTTTTAATCTGCTCTCTGAACATGATTATCATTTCTATAAACATAAAATATGCTGCTTTAACTCTAAGTTCCCTCCCCCAGATTAATGGAATTGAAAGTAATAGCAATTAAAATAAGAGGCTGTCCAGGCAGGCTCTGCAAGTGCAGATTCAGATAACAAAAGAGCAGAAGTTCAGCAGCTGGTATGACACAGGCAGGAATACCATTTCCAACAGCCTTTCTCCACATCAGTTGCTCTTCCTCTGGCACCTGGCTGGTGATGGAAATTAGATCATATGTGGCCATCTAGGGTAAAAAAAATATTTTGAATAGGTCTTACAGGCCCTCTTACCCTATGGGACTTGACAGAGGTGACTGATCAGAAACTGGCAGAGGCTCAGTGCAGCAATATTACATGGTACATGAGTTATTGCAATACCGATTGAGTGCTATATACAGATATAAAATGACTGACTGACTGCAATTGTTCAGCCAGGAATAAAGCAAGTAGAATTCTGTGTGCTAAGTTTCATCGCACTGTCCTAAATTATGCATCCATGTAGCAGAGAAGCAAACCCAACATAATGGTGATATTGCCCAGTGAACTACCAACCTCTGGGAATGTGCCAAACCTGACCACAGTAACATCCAGCTGTCTTTTGTACTAGAGAAAATTATTTCCTGATCCCAGGTAGGCTCCTGAGGGACCAGAAGGAGCTTTTGACTTCTGTGAAGCAGAACATTTGGAAACTGTGAATGAAAGTGCTATGCTTGTAGACATTGCAGTTAGCCTTGCTCTCAGTTTGTAAATGTCAGACTCAGTGCTCAGCTTCCCTATAAGCTCTTCATGCCTCTCTGACAGCAGGGAAAGAGAGCATTGCTGGTGTAACTGGCTACTCCCCAGTTTCTGCACCATGGCAAAGTGGAATTCTGCTGATCTGGGTGGGTCTGCAGGACCTATTCTCTATGCCCCCCTGAAAGCTAGGGGGTGTCATGGACATGTTGGAGAGGAAGGCGCTTCTCTGGAATAAACTATCTGTCTATGCCTTTTAGGCCAGCTTCTTAACATGATAAGAAACTGAACAGCTTCTGGGCTCTGACCACTTCTGCAGTAAAAGCAACTGTGAGCCAGGAGGCAAATTGAGAAATGAAATTACCTTTTCTTGACTTTTCCTACACCTTCATTTCCACTGGCAACAGCTAACAATTGGCAGCAGTTTTAGTTACAGTTTTAGGTTTTTATATGTTTACTTAGCAGTTCCACAGATGGTTTCAGATCAGATGTTGTTATTTTACACCTGTGGGATAAGATAGAGCTTGTAGTAGAGATTACAATGAGTAACTAAATAGCCTTTCCCTTTTGGAGTCTTAGGGCTTGCTCTGTGAACTGCTCTTCGTAGACAGATCATTAATTTCATAAAATAGGCTGCAGGAGTTTTCCTCTTCTTTGATGGTCCAATTTCACTGTTAAGTGGCCAAATAATTTTTACAGTCTTTAATGTCTATGTAAAGAATAGATGTTCAGACTACTTTTTCCATAATTCAGGTCTGACATTTATCCGAAGTACTCTGTTACTTGAAGGAACTCTGTCATGGTAAACAGTAAAAAATAGGGCTGGTCTCTGAATATCCTCAGAAGATGTAGGCTAGGACAAAGCCATAGGTGTAAAGGGAGAAATATATTCTCATCCTACCTTCTCTTTCTCCTGTTTCAGGGTACCACATTTTTAGTCCTGTATTTGTTGTTTTTTCTCTCCTCCACACGTCAAAATTTGTGGACGTGCAATAAAGAAACTTTGAGGCAAGGAACACAAGAAGTTTGCCTTTGTCTTTGCTAAAGCCAGTGCAGGAACAAACCTCTTGAGGTGAGCTCTACCAACTTTCTGCAGAGAGCAAGGAAGACTTGGTAACTACCTGGTCCTTTCTTTGCTCCAGGAATAGTGCAACTACATGCTGTCCCTTCCCTTGGGCAGATGGCGATTTGGATGGTAATCTTGCAGCGAGTCCCTCCTGCTCAGCTTGTTCGTGCTGTAACTGGAAAGTATTTTCCATGCGCGTGTGCTGCGCTGACTCCCAAATGTGTGGAAAGAAGGACTGTATCGAGATCAGGCTTAATCTAAAAACTTAAAAATAGCACTGGGAAGATAAACCTGGAATAGCTCCCTCCGTCTACCGTGTACTCTGCTTAGCACTTCCTTTCACCCTGCAGCCCAGCCCATCACTCCCATGTGGTGTCACCGTCGCCATAGCATATGTTAGTTACTGGACTGGTGCCATTGGTTTCCAGTGAAGTAGCACATAGTTTTTGCATATAACCCTTCTGATAAAATTCTGCATCGTTTCTTTGCTGTGACTCGTTAATTGAATCCTTCTTGTTCGAGAAAAATGAAAGAGTGCGTGTGACAAAAGACCAAAATATCTAAATCTTGTGACGTTCTGCAGGTACCCTGATTAAAAATACTTCAGACTTGGTGCTGTTGTTGTATGGGAGATAAAATGGCAGGTAAAAATATTTACTATTTGTAGATTTTATAAGGTCAGCTGTCATCTGAACACCAGCCACAAGGAATCAGCATATTAAAAAATACTGTTAGTTCTTTTCATACGCCTTTAATCTTCATTTTACTCCTGACCTTATTCATGTCATGAACTGTGAGTTCATGCAAGGTGACAAATTTGTACCTTAAAAACACACCATTTCTCTGGCATTACGCATACACAAGTTTCATGAACCTCCCAGTAGTCATGGCCAAAAAAGCATTAGAAAAAAAATCTCTAAAGTTACTCTTGTTTTTTGTATTCTTCACAATTAAGCTATGTCAGGTGTTTCTGCAAATGAACAGCACCCATTGCAGTTTGACTGAAGTGAGAGAAAACTACGAATTTGGGTTTTTTCCCCCTTCTATGTGCATTTTTTAAAGCCTGTCAAGAAACAACAACAGAGAGAAGAAAGGAATATATATATTCTGGAAAGATAATTGCCACAACAGTATATAAAGCTCCTCTTTTTGGCTCAGTAATTTGAATGCTTGAAGAGGATGGGTTGTAACTGCCCCCAAGCTCACTGAAAGGCACTTTATGTTCTTGGGGGTATTTATTAAACTGAAGAGTCACCTCTCACACTGGATGTGAGAAAGGTGAAATAATTATGCAAAGAAGTGAGGAAGAAGGAATTACTGATCATTTATGAGTGCACATGCTACAACATAGCATGTGTTCTTCTAATTCACAAGAGAGCTTTTAGTATTGCTCAAGCAAAGGAAAAGCAGGACCTTGCCTTGTGGGTCAGTGTGCAGGGGGTCTGAAGATCTGGTAGACCCTGAAAACGATTACCTGTGGCATAGCTTGACACAGAAACTGAAACTAGCACACAGCATGGGTACTGAGTTCCCTCTTGTTCAGCTGATGCCTTTGATGTTTTATGACAGTTTTTAGTGCTGATGCGGCAAAACAACTTCAGAATGTGCAAAACCATAGCAACTGCTGCAGGAGGATATATCTGGAAACAAAATATCCTTATCTCTCTAATTTGACCACATTTCTTCCCTTCCAAGACAGCAGCAGTAGTGCCTCTACAAGAAGTTTTTTGTTAGGATAGGATTGGTTTGGAGTTTCAGAGCAGATTCCAGCGCAGCCATGTGGGAGAGAGGGCACACGTGCTGAAACCAGGTGTGATTTTCCTGGGATAAGGGAGTGCCAGCTACTGTCTGGTGACTTTTTTTTTTTTTACAGAATCACAGAATGTGTACATTGGAAGAGACCTTCAAGATTATTGAGTCCAACCCAGCCCTAACACCTCAACTAGATCATGGTATTGAGTGCCACATCCAGTCTTTTTTTAAACATATCCAGGGATGGTGACTCCACCACCTCCCTGTGCAGACTATTCCACTATTTAATCGCTCTTTCTGTGAAGAACTTCTTCCTAATATCCATCCTATATTTCCCTTGATGCAGCCTGATGGGATTAAAAGGTCTATGGGGCAGAAACCACTATTGCCAGTGTTGGGTTCTCCCCAGTACTATTAGAAGAAGAATGTGGGATTGTAACTTCTACTTCTGGGCCCCCAGTGACAGGACATGGACTATGCAGAGGCTATCCATCTCTCTGTCAGGTCTCGATATATTAAATGGAATAAAATAATAGACATTTCCTTATTATTAACATCCAAAATATATAGTCATGCCTTATTTTTGTTTTTTGAAGCAGGAAATATATAAAACAACTTCAAACTTCTCCTTGGGTAGGAAAAGTTAATTTCTAGTGCTTATAAGAAAATTAATTATAATGAATATACGATCAGAAATTGTAAAATAATTTTTACTTTTATTGTAAGACACTATTTTAGTTTACAGGTGGAGTACTACAGGATTTTGGAAATAAAGGAATACCACAAGGATCCAAATGGCGAGACCCACCCTTTTTGCTGCAAAAGAAAGATGCAAAGGAGGAGTCTTCAGTCAGAGAGAGCCAAGAGTGGCATGAAGGATCAGCCTTAAGGGTGAGTGCATTCTGGCAAGCCCAGCTAGCTGCAGTTACCTTAATACACAGCCTCCCTCAAATTGCTGGAACTGATTAGTTGTTAACTGCAAGGAAAATAGTCGTGCAGCAAATGGCAATGGAGGCAATTTTTGAGTGGCGTAATTTCTGCGATCTTTTCCTCCACACTGGCATGTCCTTATGCTACAGATAGAACTGCGGCTGAACCAGTCAATGCAATGACATCGCTCTCCACTGTCAGAAAGCCAAAGGAAATCCGCTCATGATTTCTCCACCTGTTTCACAGAGTCCTGGATAGCAAGGCCAGGACACAGGAGCTTCTCCGGGCTCGCAGGGACTGGCAGTCCCTGCCCAAATCACAATTACTCTTTCTGAAACAGGCCCTGGCTTAACAGACTAGCGGGTTTATTGTGCCCAAACCTGGGAGAAACCTGCCCAAAGACACACTCCCAGCCTCTCGTAGAAAAAACTGCTTGTTAAATTTCCGTCGCCTCCACCGCGCCGCAAGCGCCGCCGCCCCCGCGCCCCTCGCCCCCTCCTCTGCGCCGGGGATGGCCGCGGATGAGGAGACACCTGGGTTTCCCTGGCAACAGGTGCCGCGGCGGCCGGGGGAGCCGGGAGAGCCCGGGTTTCCCCGCTCGGCTCCGCGCCGCCGGCGGCCCCGGGAGCGCCTCGCCGCGGGGCTGGGCCGGGCCGGGCCGTGCCGTGCCGGGCGCCCCTGCCCCGCGGGGAGCCCCGGGCCGGCCCCGCCGCCCCTGGCAGGAGCAGCCGGGGGCCGGGCGAGCAGCGGCCCCGCCCGCAGCGGAAGGTAAGGGGGTCCTGCCCGTGGCGGGGTCGGGGCGATGTAGGGACCCCGGGGCAGCTCTCTGGGTCAGGCACCGGGGCTCGCCCCGGGCCGTGCATGGCGCACCCGCCTCGGGGAGGGTGCAGCTCCTCAGCACAGAGCCGAGCCCTGTTTCCCTGGGGCCGGGGCTCGTAGGCTTCCCCCTCACTCCGCCTCCGCCACCCTGCTTTGCCCGCCCGGGGCATCTCCCTTGGCAGCCTTTGCCACCGCGCTTGGCTTCGCCGACGGCCTCCTCGTGGCTGGGCGGGTTTTTCCAGCCCCACTTCCCACCCTGTCGCAGACACCCGCCCCTGCCTGTGCCTTCGGGGCCGCTTCGCTCTGGCGTGGGCCTGGGCCCACAGGGGTGGCGTCTGCCTTTTCATGCGCTTCAACCAGACAAGGCTTGCCCGCTTCCCCCTTTATTTCTTTTTGTTTACATTTGTCCTTAGCGAAGGCTGGCCGGTCACGGGCCTCGCTGGTGCCTTGTGCCCCCATCGTCGGCAGGGCAGTGGCGGTGCCCGCTCCGTGCGCTCCCTCCTGGCGCTCGCCCGGCGCTCTGTGCGCTATCCCGGGCACGTCGGGGTGGATGCTGCCGCCCGATCTCGCCTCCC
Source organism: Cyanoderma ruficeps (assembly GCA_008694505.1). NCBI lineage: Eukaryota > Metazoa > Chordata > Aves > Passeriformes > Timaliidae > Cyanoderma > Cyanoderma ruficeps. The sequence goes on along the minus strand of VZDJ01007754.1, from coordinate 37,955,845 downwards.
TGTGCTGGGGACAGACGCATCAGGTTGGGCACAGGTTTCTGCGCGGCTCCCGAGCAGAGCTGGCTCCTGCGGGGGCGGTGAGCTCATGTCTGTCTGCGCGTACCCCGGAGGCAGACAGACCCGCGGGCCAAGGCTCTGTTCCCTCGGCGGGTTGCGGGTCCCCTACCAGAGGGGCATCCCCAATTTTCACTGATGGCTGAGGTCACACAGCCATGGGCAGCCCTGTAAGGCTTGCCACGTTGTGGCCAAGTAACTCCTTTCTTACTGCTTTATTTTCTTTCCTTGAAACTCAAACCTAAGGCGCAGCAAAGGGCAAAAAAGAGAACGGTACATATCCTGGTACATTTTAGTAAAGAATTTCCAAAACAAAACGTTTACAAATGCAAAAAACATAAAAAATAATCTTTCGGAAAAGTTCTTTAAAAATTATCTCCACTTAACCTTTGCCCATTTGTTTTGTAGTAGTAATGCTTCAGTGGTGATTGCTGCTAAGGTTGGATGTCAAATAGTCTTCCTGTAAAATTTGTCAGAAAAATGGGTCTGAATGGTAATTTCAGGCACTGATACAACAGCAGCATGACAAACGAAGATACAAATTTACCTTGAATGTCAATTAACAGAAGTCTTTATCCACAGTTTCTAATTGCACTCAAGATTTCTGGATTCTTCTGTGTCCCTGTGTTTCCTTTGTGTTGTGTTTGCAGAAAAAGAAAAGATGCACAAAGCTCCTTTTACTTTACTAAAACCAAAAGTTGTTTATACTTTTATGGCCAGTGTGATATTTCCTGATGATGTAAAAATTCAATTGAAAAAGGAAATAATGTGTTGCCTTGCATTGTTCCTCCAAATAACTTAGAAGGAGATAACTTGATAAAAACATTTCTATCACACCCTCTGGTTAGTTAAGTGCAGCTATTATGGTTCCAAAAATAGATAGTCCCTGAAAGTGCCTGAAATCTGCAACACGGAGGTAAATTCTGTAAACAGCCTTTTCTGCCACAGACATTCTGCCTTAAAATTGTCATGGACTTCTACTCTATTTCTTTAATTCACTCATAGTTTTTCATTGTTCTATAACATGCATATATGAAATCAAAGAGAGACAAGCTTGTAGTCAGAAAGTAGCCAACAATAGTTGTTTGTTGCAATAAAAATAAAAAACGTTCAGTGGTTTGAAATAAGGAATATTATCACTTTTGAAACGGCTTCTGGCAAAACTCCATGGCTAACTTGCTTAAGAAATGTATCTACTAAATAGTGAATAACGAAGCAATACCTCTATAAACTATCCACAGAATTGCTTCTTTGTCTTATTTTTCAATGACTTATAATGTTTTGGCATTCCAGCATTATTGATACTAAATCAGCTGGCTGACTGCGGGTGTGTCTTTACAGAGAGAGTGGCCAAGAGTTGCACAAAGCCCAGGAGGAGCGTGCTGGGGTGGGGGTTGGGAGATCAGGACCCTTTCCAGAAGGAGCAGGATGCTTTTCCTTGTGCTTAGCCTCGGGCATAGACATGGCTTACTCCTTCCCTCAGTCAAAAAAGGATCTTCAGAGGCTTAAGCATGCACCCGGATGGTTGCTAATGAGACTGTCTGTCTCTTCGTATATTTCAAAATCTACATGCCATATTTCAGTTTCCGGCCTTCTGGGCGTTTGTGTCTAATTAGGCTGGATCCAGGGCCTTCAGTTCAAGATTACCTATGCTGCTGGGTGCCCAATTTCTTTATATGACTTTGGCAATAAAGCAGATTACTGGGGGGTTATGTGCAAGCAAATTAGGGACAGATGTAAACATTCTTATAAGCCCTGTTCCTGCTTTCTTAGCATGAACTGAATTCCACCATCATCTGGTTCTTTCTACATAAAATGTGTGGTGCACTGATTTTAGCATATTTATAACGGGGTGTTTGTATTCTGTAAGATGTGATACTTTTAAATAATTTCCTCTTGCCTTTTTTTTTTTTTTTTTTTTTTCCAAATGAGAAGCAATACTGCTTCAAGAAAAGTTTGCCAGCTCCAGATAGAAATAATGAACAAGAGAAGAGGACTCCTGGCCAAGTAGAGCTATACATAGCACAAATAGCAACAAATGTTTTAAGTTTGTTTATATTTTAATAACAGCATAGAGTAGAACGGATAAAACAAAACATATAGTACCTGAACTGGTGTTTAACAGTATGAAGTAATATTGCGTTGTTTAGGACTGCTATTTACTTGTGCTTGAAAAAAACAACCCCAAACAAAGTCCCAGTGCATTATAGGAAAAATATGCAAAAACTGCTAAGGCTGTCTCCTTGGTATCACTGAATAAATAAGCCATACTGTAAAGTTATAGAATCATAGAAGGGGTTGGAAAGGACCTTAAAGGTCATCTCATTTCAACCCCCTGTTAAACAGGGAGCCTTACACTAGACCAGGTTGCTCAGAGCCCCACTGAACCTGGCCTTGAACAGTTCCAGGGTTGGGCCATCCAAAGCTTCTCTGGCCAGCCTGTGCCAGGGCCTCACCACCCTCACACTGAAGAATTTCTTCCTAAGAACTGGTCTAAACCTGCCCTCTTTGAACTTAAAAGGGTGGTTTAAAGTCTTTCCTACTTGTCTTATCACTCCAAGCCCTTGTAAAAATTTCTTCTTCAGCTCTGTTGTAGCCCCTTTGGGTTCTAGAGCCCCAACTGTCTCAGCCTGTTTTCACAGGAGAAGTGTTCCAGGCCTCTTTGTGGCCTTCCTCTGGACTTGCTTCAACAGATCCCTATTTTTCCTGTGCTGGATGCAGTGTTTCAGGTGAGGTCACATGAGAGCAAAGAGAGGGGCAGAATCCCCTCCCTTGACCTGCTGCCCACGCCTTTTTTGATCTAATTCTCCAGATTTTTGTCCTCTTTCTGTCTAAGTGATAGGTACACTCTTAGGATGCTATCTGTGGTCTTGTTAAGCCAAAACCTGAAGTGAAATCCCAATTCCAATGGGTTCAATGACAAGATTTACTGCACAATTGTCTCATTTTACATGTCAGGAGAGCTGAGTACTTATTCAAAGGTGGTTGCCATCTTAAAAGAACCTTAAAAACATCTAGAAATACACGTTAAAATGAAGTCTGAAACCCATCAGATTCTTTAAAAGTTACAGGTTTTGGAATCAGAAATACTGTGTCTGAAAACAAAATTCTTCATGACCTCATTAGGAGGACTTAAGGATAACTGTCACCTGATACCCAAACTCTTGCTTAATATAAATCTTAGGGATTTTACCTCAAGTTCCCCTGTGACAGCTCTGCAGAAATGTTTTGGCACTGAGATGGTGAGGAACAGTCCACCATGAAAAGTGAGTGGCTTCTGCCTGTCAGGCTACCAGATTTTTCCTTGTGATTGTGCAGTTTGATAAAGTCAGTTTTTATTTCTTTGAAGAAAAAGGATTGCAGAAGAAACACTGATACGTAATCCTTGGATTTAAATTGTGTTACTGAAGTAGCTCTGCGTTTGAGAATACTCTAAAAAAAAATCAACACTGTATTTACAGGACTTGGAGCCCTGGTAAACTCACTATTCCTAACACTGTATATGTTATTAAAAAGAAAAAAGGCTGCTTGAATGTCATATAATGACAGAGGTTTTCATCCAGCAGAAGTACTGAACAGCCACCCTTTTGTAGGCAACTTTTATAATAAATTAATTTCTTTCCTCTATGAAGGGTTGAAACAACTGGGACAGGCAATCACATCTGAAATATTTCTGCTTTCATCTCTGGAATATGGAGGAGCAAGAAGTGAGGAGGCATTTCCTGGTGGCAGGAGCTGAATCCTTGGGAAGGGGCGTAGTGGAATCTGTTCTGTTCTGTTGAAGGTACCATGCCCTGCCCTCTGCCTCCCTAAACCATGGTGAGGGACAGCCTTGCAATGCATTTGGAGTCTGTTTCTGGACTTGTGCTGGGAACTTCTATCTATTAAGGAATACAACAGCACACTTCTATGTATCAGTCATTCATTTTCATAGATAGCAAAGTGACTATAGTCAATAGTAGAATGTGCCTTCAGAAGAAGCTGAGCATCTTTTCATGGGAAACCTCTCACTTTAAAACCCCCTTTTCATCCTCTGACATTCCAGAGGTGAACAAAAATTCTGCAAGCACTAACCTTGAAAAGGAAACATGTTTGGCCCTGGTGGTGGTGATGCAGGTGATCTTGTTGGAGTGCAATCTTAGAAGGGCTCAGAAACTGCAAACCTAAGTCTAGTTGGTGTTCACTGAAATAGTTTTCTAGTGAAGGGCTTCATAATTATTTTATATGTCAGATATGTGTTTCAAATGTAAAGGAGAGGCTAAATGCCTTAATAAGTTAGGAAGGCAATAGCCTCATTTATCAAAAAGATAAGAGGAACCCTGATGACAGAATTATCAATATTCTGCAGGGAAAGAAAGCATATGAAGATGAAGAAATGTACTGCAATTGGTTAAGGGCTTTGCCTTTTGGTGTCAGAACACTAACCTGAACTCTGAAAAAGTATTTGGGGCAAAAATATTCTTACAGACCCCATCTGGACTTTAAGTGTTGGTGCAAATAAAATGTGAATGGCATTTTGGGACTTTTTTTTTTTTTTTTTNGTGTGTGTGTGTGTGTGTGTGTGTATAAAATTGGAGTAGGGCTCTGTGTCTTGGATCATTTTACTTTTTATTTTTTCAACAATTTCTGAAGTCATTGTAGCTGCAGCTTGGCTATCATGTTCTTCCTTTGACTGGAAACTGGCCAAGGGGTTGGCAAGCCTGTTTTTTGGAAGTCTGGACATCTTGCTGCATTGGGTCCTCTGCAGTATTAAAAAACCATGAATAAACTTCCTGGCATTTCCTTAACAACATTATGGGTAAAGAACAATCCGTTTAAGCCTTCAGAGAATAGCTGTTGCAGAAGAACAGAAAACAATCCATTGATATCTAGTAAATTACTGTTTTCTTGCTAAAGTAAAAAGACTTTTTTTGATCTTTGCAGAGCAAAAGAATAGTGCTGGGACATAGTATAAATTATAAACTACTATTAATAAATATACTCTTTCCACTGTAAAGTCTTACACACACTGGTTAAGAATCTCTTTTCCTCACTTGATCTGCAAATGATATTCATTGAGTTTTGTGTCCTTTTGTTGAATTTGGGATCTTATCTTGAAAATGCCATTCAAGTTGCTATCTAGTTTGTATCTCAGCTGGCCAGAGCCAAGTAAATATCCCTAGATCCGATGGGGATGTCCTTCACTTTCCCTGGATGGGGGGCTGTGGGCAGAGCTGCTCTGCTGTGTATCAGAGGGACATTATAAAGGCAGTCCTGAGGGAACCCGTGGTGCAGGGGTGCTGCAGGATGAGCCAGGAGCCATCTGCTCTGTGCTGCTGCTCCTCGAGGAGCTGAGTGGTGTGGCCTCTCAGGAGCCCCGTGTGTGCCATCAGCCTTTGACCAGCAGCTTCTCTAGGGGGGTCTTTCCACAGCAGAGAACGGAACTCCGGGGGATGCACGTAAGGATTCTCCCGGACAGAGAAGTTCTCTTCTGAGTGTCATGGTAGCTGTAGTCAGCAGTACCACAGCTTTTGCTCTCCTGCAGAACTTCTCTATGTGGCATGCAAATCACTAATGAGTAGTTAATTAGGCATAAGTGATCCTGATTTTATTCTGTTTTCCTGTAATAAATATATTCAAATCCTTGTTCTCACTGGTTTATGGAAATGACCAATTTCATAGCACTGAAAACAAATTTCAAGACAAATAAAAATGATAAAACATTTTCTTTTCTGTCTAAGAATGTTACACTTGGTGACCAAAAAGACAATGGAAACCCAACAAAGAAAATTTATTGCTGTGGAAATCCCAAAGTGAGAAGGTAGGAGTACGAAAGTTCTATAAAATGAAAGTTAAGCACTTTAGGAAATTGATAAAGGCACACAAAAATCTCAATGGTGAATGGAATAATGGGTGAAATACCTTTTCCTTTTCTTTTTTTTTTTTATTTTAAAGAAGCGTAGTAAGAACAAAAGAAGTCTGAACAAAAGAGTGGGCTGTTGTTGGTTGAAAAATGTCTATTAGAATTAGAGAAAAGTATTCATTGAATTACTTCTCTTCTTCAGGTGTCAGTAAAGGATAAAGTACCAAGACTGTATCTTGGCTGATGGTGAAGCACATAACAGTCTCCTCCACCTCAGCTGTGTGAGCTGCTGTTGTGCTACCCTTTGGCTTGGTTAAACATCTGGACCTGACAACTGATACCCAGAAGTTTTTACAGAATTCACTGTAGAATTCTTTGGGTTATGAAGCTTGAATTTTTCAATATGCTTTGAAACATGGAGAAATTACAGTGAACTTGGAAATTTGTCACCAATGTTTTCAAAAGGAATTTTCTGGATAATTGGAAGCCTATCAATTTGGCTCTGGTCCTGGAAAAAGTGAAAGAAATTCTCTAACTGGACTACATTTGAGCTTCCTATCATTCTTTAAGTCTAGTCACCCATGATTTTTGGAAAATAGATTTTATCAACCTGCCTTTTTATTTGTTTCTTTATTCTCTTTTTTGAGAGATAACAAATACAGTTTGATCAATGCCATTGCGTTGAAGTAATATATAATGTGCTTCTGTGAGGCATGATTTTTTGATCAAGTGACTAGACTGAAATGAAATCAATTTGATGCTTCTTAAATGGACTAAAAGCTGGCAGACAGGCTATGAAACATGACTGTAAATGGGGAATCCTCACTGAGTGTGTACCTTTCCTTGGATCCTATAAGAACTGGTTATTAGCAGTGACTATTTAGCACTTCATTGATCACCTAGGTGGCAACAATATCAGTTTTTCATAGTAAATCTAAAAAAGAGCAAAGGGATCCGTCAGTTTCAGTACAGTGGGTGCAAGCTGTAGTGTGCCATGAGTGAGGTTTTATTGGGCTGCTGTGACTCTTAGACATATAATGACAATACTGAGTAAGAGTAGACAAGTATTTTGCACATGTACATTGTATTGCTATTTAGAGGGAGAAAAGGGGTTAGATAATGTCATGACAGTAAAGGATTTGGAAAAATGGACCCCTAAGGTCACTATCTGCTTGATTCACCAAAGAGGGGTGCCCCAGTTTTCTTGCTCTTTTTAAGTACCTGTTCTGGTTCATCATAGGGGAAGGAATTCTTCAGTGTAGCCAACACAAGCCTAATAAAATGTACTGTCTAGAAGGCAAAACTGAGCAACAAGGTTTGCCTTTGTAACAGTGAGGTAGTCACCACTGGAATATTAGTAACAGTACAAACACTATGTATGAATACATTCTAGTTAAAAAGGACTGTGATTTTTGAAGACTTGTATTTTTCAGATCTGAACTCCTGTCATATAAAAAATGTTACTTCAATTCAGGGTGTTTTCTGGTGCAATTTATGGCCATTTCCAAGAGGACAGTGGTTCTCTGTTTGGTTAGAGAGATTTGGAGCTTTAATCAAGCCTCTGAATATTGATGAAATTTACTGTAGTCTCTCGCTCTACTCAGACATTATATCAAAGAATTGGTTTTATGTTAAAGTTTTTACAGGCAGGAGTGAAAGCAGGGAAAGTCATGTGTATGCTTTAGAATTTAAGAGATGTCTATCCTCCCATCTCCTGTTGCACTCTTTCATTGAGCCTTCCTAAATAGCCAGGACAAAGAGACCAGAAATTTGACTTATTATTCCTTCTGTTCTCTGATGCAGCTGTTTTTGGCCTATAACCAGAGCAGATGAATGTAGTGCCCAACTCAGGCAAGTTTCTGAATTGGCTAAATGCAGTTAGGGATAAAGATGAAGTTTTTATGTTGGGCTAGATGAGATTCTGCATTATGGTTGACAGAGGTCGTATGAAAACCTTGGCAGAGAGTTTTGCTGTGGCTGTGTTTATGTTGCTTACATATGAAAGAATTTTGTGGCTCTCTTCAGAGCTGTGATTGTTTAAGGTTGTATTAAAATTTCTTTATGTTGAAATGTTGGGTGACAGAAAGAAAAACCAATTTCAGAGTTGCAACTTAGATATCATGATGAGCCCAAGGGATCTTAATGAGGTTCTGCTCCACATTCTCAAGAATCAGAATTTAGAAATTTGATCTTTAGAAAGTCCATCACATTTAAGTGCAGCTGTGAGTATCTGTTCAGTTTTTGTTAATGATGTTCACTACTGACAGGGCTCTGAGAGAAAAACATGAAAATGTTTGGCATCTAGAATAGTTAATGTTCACCTGCATGTTTTTCACCTTTTTGCTAAAGCAATGAGAAATGCTGCTCAGTTGAATCCAGGTATTTTATATACAATTAGTGCAGTTAGTAATTGTACGTGCCATTTCTCTCTCACTTTTGCCCACTGGAACAATTTATCCTTCCATCCTACTAAAATTGAAAATAATGAAGCTGGCTTGCTTTGCAGAGGACTTTGAAATTACATGCCCAGATCACCAGAAACAGAGCCAGGGGTAGTATCAATGAGTCTCAAGCTGCCCTTTTATCCACTGGACCATGCTGATGACACCACTAAATACAAAATTTGATAAGTACCCAAGAGCAAATGCATAACCAAATTTCAGGTTTTGCTCTAGGAATATAGTGAGAATCTTTTTTAAACTGTGATGATAATTTTTTTCAAATAGGCTTTTTTAAAAATTTATAAAAATATAAAAAGAAAATATGTCTCTCCATGTTTGTTCTCTAGAACAAATTTACTTGTTTTTTACTGTGACCATAAAAATACTTCCTTCCCCACCCTATCGCCATTCCAGTTATTGCACTGAAAGACTACTCTGTGTTTATGTTCAATTCTTATTTCAGTTTACCAGTAGTAGCAGCCTACAACATGCACAGTCTGTGTTCTCCAGCAGTTGCAGCAACACACACTGAAACTGTCACATCAGTAGAACCATCTCTTTCTCCTGTATGAAGTCCGGCCTTAAAATGATCCTTTCTCCCCAATTTTTTCCACAAATTGAACTTCTTATGAGAACTGATAATTTCCCATCAGGGGAAGAAGATCCAATTGCTTTCTTTTGCTCCCCCCAATTTGTGCTGAGCTGTGCCCTCCTGTTTTACAGCTGGATTGAAGATGTCTCTGATAAAGGGCTGTGTTGTTCAACTGGAGCTTAGTGTAATGTTCCCTTAGTCTTGTGTCTTGGTCTTTTAGTGTTTTGTGTCTTGGTCTTTTAGTGTTGCAGTCTACAACTTACAATCCTTACCTCTGTCTGTCTCCTCTCTCTTGCCAGAAGAATGGACTTGGCTGTGGCTGTCTCATGTGTAGCCAAGGACTATCCGTGTCCTTACTGAGCAGACAAGAGTGCTGCTGCTGTACATGTCTATATTCCAGTGACTTGCCCACCAGCAGGCATTGCAAACTTACCTGAGAGAACTTCTGTTCACCTGTCTGATACCTCTGTTCAGAATATTTTGATTATTAAATAATCTGTATGAGACATACTGACCAACCTTGATGGAAAAGAAATACATACCAATGTCACAGGCATACTTGCCAAAAGCAATACTGATTAGGATCTTTCGGGTTGCAATCTAGCACCCAGCCTTAGGTGGATGAGTATTTTCTATGACCAGTAGCTATTTATGGATGATTCCTAAACACAAGGACTGAAAGGATTAGCAAGATGTACGGAATGTGATTCTTTGCCCTTTCCACAAACATCAGGGTCACAGCTAGAGAGAACTGCAATGAGGTCATAAAAATATTCTTTTTTTTTTCCCAAGCTTCAAAGATCAGCACTGTTTGTCATGGAGCAAAATGGCATGGAAGTTGAACTTCTGTTCCCACAATTGTATTTAAGAAGTGCTCATGAATCTTGACAGACTTATGAGTGATTGTAAGCAGCCGACTGAAAACAATAGGTCTGTGCATGCCATGGGACATGGGTGGGCCCCAGCCACCGTCAGTGTATCTGTGCTGGGCAAGTCTTGTGCATCAGGTACAATATTCCAAGGCTGAGCCCTGGGAGCTGGGGCACACTGCAGCGTGTCTGAGCTTCGGTCCCAACTGTTCCTCAGCTGCTCGAATACTATATTTGAAGAAATGTATCAAATAAAGTGCATTTTGTGTGTTGTTTCTTGGAGAGGCTGAACTATGTCTTCCCTTGATGCAAATTCACATCTGAAAACATGTTGTCATAGCTTTAACCCCAAACCACTCTCTTAGTTTGGGGAGGCACATGTTGCCAACTCAAGGCTGGTTTACAGAGAGGCAAATGCAGAAGGGTCCATGTGTGTTCATGTATATGTTTATAGCTAAATGTTGTATTAACATGAATATACTTAACTAAGAAAAACATGATTCCTGGAGAGGTTGTCCAGGGGTGAAGGTCTTCCGTGGCAAAGGGCAGAAAAGATTACAAAGTCAAAGAATTACAAAGAATTTTCTTCATTCCAAAACCTTATTTCTTGAAATATAAAGGGAAGGTATGAGAGGAAGAAGAACATAAAAAAGTGCAATGGTGAGGTTGTTGATGGTGGTATTTGAGGATAGACTGGTAAAGGGAATAATATGACAAGAACCTTTTCCATCTGTAACTAAAAATCTACTGCTGTTTTGTGGCTCCATGTAACTGAATCAAGATCAGTAAAACATTTAGCTTCTTTTTTTAAAATTCAATTGCCTCTGGGTGGAAAATGTTTCCTAATGTCTCCTAAATTCTTTAAGTGGTGTTTCTGTGAGTATATGAAGATATATTCTGCACAAAGGAATACTGTAGTCTGAAAGCTGTTTTGGAATCATGTCCTCTGATAAATATAAGACATGAGAAGCTAAATAGTTACATTGAAAAGGCTTTATATTTGAAGGTTATTACGATATTAAATTACATATTTATGATTTTAAGGAAATACTGTGTTGATCTGTAGATAATTGAGAAGATATTAGTTCAGTAAAAAACCAGTTACTAGAAATATATTACTTAGGGCTAAAAAGCTGTTTATATACAAAATCTTTCATATCCCACATATATTAAATGCAGTGTACTCTGTCTGTAAAGATCTTCTGTGGCTTACTATTTGATCTGAGCACCATGTAATAAAAAGTTCAGCTGAGATGAAATTCTGTGTAATTGAAAGCCCAAATGAAGAAGATGCCTAGTAGGAGAGGAATAAAATGCACAAGCTATAAATAAATAGACATGCCGAAGTTAGTATATGCGGTGCTTTTTATTTCTACAACCCGGAATGCTAATTTAAAAGGAAAAACTACAAAAAAAAAATGGAAAGGAATTGCACCGTCACACTCAAAAGGTCTGTGTGACAAAAAGCAGGTGAAAGAAAAAATGGCATTGCAAAAGTGGTATGTTTGCAAGAAAAAAAAAAGAGCCCTTTACCAGACTGCAAATAAAACCAAAATGTGACGAAGAGTTACTGGCCTTTAAAAACTGTACTTTGAACAGTGAAAGGAATTTTATAGTCCAACAGTACTGCACAGTGGGAGAGGTTGTATCCTATTTATTGCATTTTAATTTCTGCATCAGTTGAGGTATGTAATTTTCAGAAAAGGAGATTTAATCTGATTATCTGGTAATTCAGAGATCCCATTATGATGTTTAATTTGCAAATGGTCATGACCTAGAACGTTTCACTAGGCAGCTGAGGAAGAGCCAAAGCTGTGGCTTCAGCCTCCTGCTGTGCAGGGAGTGTGTTGGTAGAAGCAGATGCAAAAGAAGTAAGGCAGACCTGGAAGTTGATGCAGCTCCTGCTACATCAGTTTGGGATGAAATCAATGTGTGGCTGAGATGGGATTGGTGTCGTTGGTGTTCTTCAAGGAGATACACGGGGAGGATTTGATGAGTGGAATTGTTAAACTGTGTCTGAACAGCGCTACCCAGGGACATAATACTTTGTATCCTCTGGTCTCCAGGGGGAACTACAAGACAACAGGATTAACTATTGGAGTGGATTTGCTCTGTAGACAGAAACTTTTTTCTACACGTTTGGAATAGATAATTGATGGAGGATCGGTTCATGCAGACTTCTGAAGCAGACTTGTTTTTCCCTTTTCTTTTTCTCATTACAGCCCTTTTCATGAAAATGGATATACTTTATGCCATTTTCTGGTCTCCTTACAGCCATTACACTGGAAATGTTATCACTTTTGTTTCTTTCAATTTTTACATTCCTGAGGCCCGATATAATTATTTTCTCATAATATATTCAGTTTCTGTGTCTTTATAAAAAAAGCAGCATAGGTGGAGCTTGGAAAGAAATTATATTCTTTCCTGACACTAAGTATGTTATTGTTCAAAGAAATAATTGATTGTTTTAGGATGATATTTTCATTAGGACCTAGCTTAAGTACCTGGTTAAACATAAGAAAAAGTGGTGATCAGGACTCTCATGTTGTAGACTCTAAGAAGAAAAAGAGCTGTATTTCTCTAGACTGACTTGCAGCATGACAGAGATCCAGGGATTCTTGTATCTGACTCTGTATTGCTAGAAAGTCATCTAGCTCTGATCTACCGGGGCAAATGGAGGATCTAATGCAAGCTTTTGCAGAGCAATTTTGGAGGACTACTTATTTGGGTGAAAAGCAATGAAATTGAAAATAACTGAAATAACTTTCTATTTGTGACAGGAATTGCCTGTCACAGGCATGCAACCTTAGGAAAAAAAAAGTCTTAAAAATTTAAAGTCTTGAGAGAGGGATAGTAGCTTCAAAGAAGAATTAATACACAAATGTCATTTGGCTTCTGCTGTAGTGGAAGTGGACTTCTCATTTGTTCAAACCATATACCTTATTTCTAGACTAAAACTATCTAGTTTTAATTTTTATACTCTGCTTTTTTTACAATATTTTTGTCTTTTATATTATTTAATCAACATCAAAATAATGAGTAAGGATGTCTAATTTTAGTGTATGAGTGGCTTATAGGAGGTGCAGATTTTGGTTCACTTAGGTCATTCAGCACCTTCAGTTCCTACCCCAGTCAGGGTCTGAGGGATCAAAGCCCACACAGAATTTTTAATTGTCTGTACTTGATAAAGAATACTAATAGGATAAACTTGTACACCAAAGATCAGCGACACTTCCTTTTCTTCTGTACCCCAGATACCTGATGTGAGCAAATGATCTTGAAACAGTGAGACTGAGAAATACAGCAGTAGGTATTGTGTGTTTGTACATGTGCTCCTGGAGCTTACTGGTATCCCATTAATCAGGTGTTGCTGAGTTGTATTATAACTATATATAATACATCTTGCATTTTTTTTTTAATATTTTCTGGACACCTATGGTGATGTTACTTTTTGACATCAGTCGTGTAACAAACTGGCTTGTGCTTTCAATTTCTTGCCCATTAAAAATGGCTTAAAATGGGCTGTCCCCTTTTGGGGATAATCAGACTTTGGTTCAGTGATTTCAAAAAGCAATCCCACGGAGAAATACCAATAAACTAGAGAATCCTGAGCAGACCAAGCCACTGCAGTGCAGACCATAATTCATAGAAAGCATTTGACAATAGCATTTTTGATGATTCATTCTCCTGACTCAGATGGAAGAAAGAACCAGGCATGGGAACAGTGCATTTGCAATAAAAGAATGAGAGATTGCAAGGGTACACTTGTTGTCATGACCCTGGAAATGATAGCAGGTTATTGTGGTGTCCATTCTGGGCCAGGCTGAGATAGGTCAGGGGGAGAGAGAGACAGCACAGTCAGTAAATTTATGAATGCAATATAAATTATTGAAGGATGTGGGGAAAATGTCTAACCAAGTATAGCTGATGACTTTTCTTATAAGTTTGTCTGGTAAAGATAATTTCACATGCTGTGGGGCATGCAGCATTATGTGACATCCTAATTTTTTACATAAATTGTTCTGTGAGATGGGGACAGCTCTGCACAAGATTGTTTTCATAGTGTTGTGTCTAGTATTTGCATTACCCTGTGACTAACTGGCAATGAGGTCTGCATGAAGCTTTACGCACTACTGAGCTGCAATAAAATCTCTCCGCCCCGTGAGCAATCTAGTATCTGGCATTGTGGTTGTTTTAATGGGATTATTTTTTCTTGTGCAGGGACTTGAGTTTGAATTTCCCTTGTCTGGCCACATCTGTCATGACTCTTGTTGGATTTGAGTAGGTTGGTGATGCCTCCCTTTTGTTGTGTTTAGCTGAGAGCAGCCTGCATGTTTAAAAGCATGGGGAAAATAGTGCCAGTATGCAGAAAATCTTGTTTTTCAAGAAATTCAGCTTAAAATGAAGAACACAGAATTAGTGTAGCTCTTGGTAACTGGATTAAAACTAACTACCTTCAAAAGAATTGCTATGCAATGCAATCTTCCCAAGGAAGCCCCTAGTTTGGAATTTTTTGATTTGATTTGGGCTGAGAGGGAGAAACACGTGCACTGTGCCTGGGTTTGCAAATCTCACATCATGTGTAGTCCAGTCAGATGTGCCTGACAGTCCCCTGTACACTGCAGGTACATCTCTAGTGACATGCTGGGTTAGAGGCTCTACATACCCCAGGAAGAGAAGCATGCCTTTTCAGTTCAGTCAGAGGCCTTTCTGCTGTTTGCTGCTTGCTGCTGAGACCTTCAGTAAGGGGGTAACCAGGTGTTTGATGCACAAATGTCTCAAGGCTCGGGACCAACACAAGAGGGGCTGCGTGAGACATTTTCCACTGAGTGCAGCTTTGCTGCACTCTTGGTCCTGCTGTGGATGTGGTTCCTGGTGGTTCCTGTGTGTGTCTTGGCTGCAGGTTGGGGCCACCTGTAGCTTGACTGTGCTGTGGGTGCACACCAGCTCTGCCCAAGTGACCTGGTGACACGATGGCAGGTGTCCAGCCCTGCCACTGGAAGGAGGTGTGGGTTTGCTTGGCCTGGTACAACCAACAGCAGTGCTTTGGACAGACTCTTCAGGTGGAGAGCAAGGTACTGATGCTTTTTTCTGGCTGATGCCTCTTTGCGCTGGTCTTCAGAGGATGGTTCAGGTTTATTTTTGACCAATGAAGCACAGAAAGGTCCTTGAAATGCAGGAAGAGTGAAGGAAGATGGGCTGATGCAGATTCCTTCCCATTTTGAATTTTGTTGTTTTCGCTGCTGCCTCCATGCATTTATGCATACTAACTTCACAAATGCCTGGCAGTCTGTAAGTTTTATGTTGTCTTTCTTTCAAACTTGGCTTAACCTGTCTGAGGAGTCTTCCGCAAGACTATATGAGTCACATAAAGTAGCAATATGCTAAGTTAAATACAGTAAATGATTTATCTCCTCTCCCTCTGGTTTGTGTTTTGAAATGTACGCTGCGCGGTTTGATAGCTTCCTACCACTGCTGCCAGGCCACCTGTCCTGCACCACGGCCAAGTCTTTGTCTCCAAAAATACCACTGCAGCTCAGACAAACAGCCTGGCAGCCATGCCAGGGAAGACCTTTCAAAGGATGATCTTGTATCGCCACAGTGGGAGAGAGAGATATATTACATGTCTGACCCAACACTTCAGAACTGCAGAGCCATGTCTAAAATGCATGTAGTGAGCTGATCAGCCCCTGGAAACAGGCACTGTGTGGCATCACAACAGTTAGCATAGTGCTACTGCTGTCTGTGGTATAGGCTGATTTTTTTGTCTGATTTTTGTTTGGTTTTATTTTGCTCTTTTTTTAAAAATTATTATTTTTAAATTAGTGGCTCACATTATTAAAATTGGTGAATTAGGCCTGTATCCCGTGCCACAAACCCTGGAGTGGGTCCAGAGAAGGGCAACAAATCTGGTGAAGGGGCAGCAGTGCAAGTCCTGTGAGGAGCTGCAGGGAGAGGTGGGGTTGTTCAGCCTGGAGAAAAGGAGGCTCAAGGGAGACCTTGCTGCGCTCAGAAAGAGGGTGCAGCCAGTTAGGGCTTGGTCTCTTCTAGCAACAAGTGACAGGATGAGAGAAAATGGCCTTCAGTTGCACCAGGGGTGGTTTAGCTTAGATATTAGGAAAAGTTTTTTCAAAGACAGGTTTGTAAAATATTGGAAAAGGCAGCCCAGGGAGGTAGGTGAGTCACCATCCCTGGAAACATTCAAATAACATGAGGATATGTCACACGAGGACATGGTTTAATGATGAAGATGGTGGTGCTGCTAGATTGATGGTTGGAATTGATCTTTAAGGTCTTTCCCAACCATAACAATTCTATGGTTCTGGGAAACTTGGTGCTTTTCCTGTGTGTACCCTTTGTTTTTGCCTGTTAGGGAAGATACTGGAAGTATGTAATGCCACATGATGGCTGTGGACAGACACTTGAGTTTTCAAATAAGTAAGTTAAATGTAAACAGATGATGAAGTGGGTGTCCTGCTGAGATTTAGATCTCCCAAAAGCAGTAGGGTTGCCTCTATGCTCATGTTTGGTTTTTGTAGACTTGACCCATACGTTTCCATACTCAGGCTAGCTGGCAGCAGCCGAGAGAATGGCAGCACCCTCACTGCACAGGAATTAGTGCTGAGCCCTGGGGTGCCATGCTGGCCCATGTGAGCTAACATAGCAGTCCCTGCATCCATGGACACTCAGCTTGTGCTGGACATCAAAGAGAAAGCAAGGGAATGGAGTTGCAGCCACTTAGGCTTGATTTGCTGCATAGATGGATGTAAATGAACTTTTTCTGCAGAGCTGCAGGGTGAAAAATCCCAAGTGGGATGCAGCTCCTGCCAAGCATCCTTGTCCCTGGCAGCAGCATCTTCTGATGTGCAGTAGAGGGACTTCAAGGATGGTTCTTCCTCACTGCTGAGCTCTGCAGAAGGCACTACTTTCATGTCCATCACACCTTCATGATGGACTATATGTCCATATGTCCATATGTCCATATTGTCCATGTCCAATATCCTCTGGGTCAAGGCCAGTGCTGATTGTGAGGGAGATGTGGTGGAGACACTTTGTAAGAGCATGGTGTTCAAGGGGATGACGTGAGGGAGGCAAAGTACCTCAAGTGTCTGCCTACGTGCAGAGAGAATAGGGAAGCACGTCTGTTAAAACAAAAGGTCTGGGTTGCTTGTTTGGTTTAAGAAACTTTCCATCCTCCCATTGAAAGAAGCCCTTGGGGTGAAAGGAGTGCAGTTGTGAACTTAGTATTGTTGGCGTCTGTTTCTACCAAGGTTACATAATTGCTGTTTTCCTGGGAAATGAAATCATGGAAGTGAAAAAACTAAATTCGCCAGAGCATAAGCAGGCACAACTTTGATTTCAGGCACCTGTTTGTGCCAGTATTTAATTTGGCACAGGAAACGTAGCATCAAAATGAATATGAGCAAGTAGCACAGAAATAATGGCACAACTGGCATTCAGACACAGAGATGTGAGAACAAACACATCCCTCCCCAGCATGGGAAACTTCACAGTACATGGTGTGTATGGGGGATGAGGTCAATGACAGAAGCAGGCAAGGAGACTCCTGCACAGCAGGAATGGTGAGGAGGTTGGAAAATACTCTTACAGAATTCCAATGAAGCCCATCTTGAATGAATTGGATGGAGAAAAGGGCAAGCTGCAGCCGAAGAAGAGAAGCTGAAAGGCTGTAAGGCCTTTCCTCTGTCTCGCCTTAGTAATTATCTCTTGTTTGCAGAGCTTCCATTAATTGGAATGCATTTCCTAATGAAATTAGGCTGGCAGCCAGTATTCAAGTCTTTTTACTGCTAGGGAGAATTTGTTCTTTGAACAACTCGGCCATTGATTTTTATTTGTGTTTTCATTAATCATGAGACTGTTATGTGCCAAAAATTCCACACTCCATCATATTGCCTTGGACAGTCTGAGTTATTTGATTTATTCCCTTGCTCCTGTGTCTCAAAAATGGAGTTCTACAGCAGTGCCCCATTTGTAGTTACTTTGTTGTATGGTTTCCACGCATCCCTCTTTTCCTTTTTAAACAGTTTGCCTTCCTTTTAACTACCTGTCTGTTGGGACAGCAAAGACATTAAGCATCCTAAATTTAAAAACGGGAAAAATTGGTTTCAGTGGCTTTTGTATTGTGGCATTTCTGAATTTAAAAGGATTCTCAAACTTTTCTTGTTTATGGGTAGCACAGGAATTATCTCAGTTCAGAAGAGTACATTTTGACGAGAGAACTTTGGTAAAGTGAAACTGCCAACAGTTTTGCTGGAAGGGCCAAAAACCCTGTTCAGACCTCAGATAGTCTGAACTTTACTTTCTTTCTCTCTTTGAAGAAAGGTGGGATTGATACCAGCAACTGCAGCATTATTTGGATGCAGTGCCTTCACTCTTGCAGCCAGGTCAGCCTAGGTATTGCTGCTGTGTGTGAGCAGCCTTGTCAATCTTACTGGATAGGATATGGTTTGATATATGGACAATATCTGCATAGTACCTTGTTTGTCAGGCTGAATTACTTCCAAGAATTAATCTTTCTGCTACATCCTCACTGCATGATAAATATCTGTACTGATCATCCTCCACAACAAATATGAATCTTATAAAATGCATGCAGCCATTTTACAACGGGCTTTAAGTAATTGATCTGCTGATCTCCTTTCTCATTCAGCACATGGGAAGAACAGTGAGCAACGCTGAAGGTTACATGGAGAGAAAATGGTTTGAGTTACCTCAAGCTCAGAATGATCAAAACCATGAGACTGGCTTTAAAATTAGTTTTGGAAAAGCAATCTGCTTAAGGTTCATCTTAGTTTCTTTGATATCTGTGACTTAAATGAATGCCTGCCATTTACCTTTACAGATTTGTCTCAAGACATGCTAGCATAAATGATTGTGAATTAAATCTTAATCACCCACTGTCTATAGCAACTGGAAGTAGGGACAAAATTGGTAGTATAGGAACTATGAGTGAAAAAAGCAGAGGAAAAAAACAGTAGGACTCTGCACTTTTTAGGACTGCAGTTTTTTCAGCAGTGACATTTTTTTCTATGACTTACTACAGCTTCAAACTGTGCGTGTATATTAGATTGTATGCATGTAAAAAACTTCACACAATTGGTATTACTTAAAAAAAAATAATTTTCTTAGGTTTAGTTAAATTCTTTCTCCTTGTGATTCAAATAGTTTTACTTCCTGTCCAAAAAGTAAATAGTGCAGTAGTAGTCATCTTCAAGAGACAGGGTATTACTGTGAGAAGTCACATAGAGTGGTGCATTTTGGGTTTTATCAGTTTTCGGTATGCATCTGTTCTTTGTTTTATATTGTTTTTGTATAAGTTGATGGTTTGTCCCATATAACCCCATGTTAAACCCTTCTGGGTTCCTCCAAGTGATTGTCAGGTGTCAGTCACAATTATGGGTCCTGTCCATCACCTTACAGCCTTGCCCTAATGTCTAGAAGGTTCTAGTGAGGACATCGAGTGATTGGCAGAGTTCCCAGTTCCCCCCACCCCACCTTAGTGTATTCATTGGTTCTATTGACTGTCTTTTATGTTCTGGGTCACTCTCTTCACCCTTTGGATTGGTTCCAAGCTGTCCTTTCCCCATTCCTCCACCCCCATATTTAAGATGATATACAGAGAGGAAAGCTGGCTTTGGCAGGTTGACTCTCTGGATGTGAAGGTTCTGCATGGACTTCATAAAACTCAGCTGAAGTCCCCCACCAGAGTCCATCCCTTATTCCTTTACCACTGCTCACACTTCTGGCGAAGGCAAGGCCCCACAGGATGGGGGAAGTATCTCAGGATACCAAACTGTACCTTCACTGCGGCCGGTGTCAGGGCTGGCCAGGCAACGCGGGACAGGGGGCCCGAGACACACCGGACCACTGCAGTCACACTGAGAAATTATGCTGAGAATCTCTTAATACCTTGTATGTTATGGATGGTGTGAACAATTTAGTGGTGTTGCAACACATACTTATGGTGGGAAGGTCAGCCAGAGTCCCTCAGCTGCTGGACTGGGGCTGTGGGCTCTGTGCAGCTACGACAAAGCTGTGTGTTCAGGGGAATGTGCTTCAGGAGGGGCTAATGGACTGGTTTAATGGGATGTGAACTTAGAACAGTTCACAAAGAGAGGCAGCCCTGAGATCAAAAGAAAGATGTTTCTGCAAGTATAGGAACAAACAAAAGAGGCTTTAGGGCCATCTTGCACTGGAAAATGGTAAGGGAAAAGATGCAGTGCTGTGGAGGGTGGTCTCGTAATGGGAGAGAAACACAGGCACTTACATTTTCATCAGGTTGTTGTAATTGTTCTCTGAAGACACACAATATAAATTTTCCCTCTTTAGCTGTATGGGTAACTTCTGGTAATCACTTTGAAACAATGTTATTATCACATATCTAGAGTACAGTATCAGAACTGCACCAGATATTACAGCACCTTGAGTGGGCTTTGTGGTCAAACATTTATACAAACAAGGGTGGCATTTTCCACTAACTCTGGAGCTGATCAAACTCCCCACTGCAACGCTCTCTAACAAATCCTGGAGCTTCTGTGAAATTTTCAAATAAGTGTCTTAGTCAGCCAGTTCTTTAGGTTATTGATTACTGAGCAGCTACTAGTCTTTAGCACACTTTCTATCTATAATGAAGAAGATATTCTATGTATTTCTTTGTGTTATTTATTTCTTTCTGGCCTTGGGATGTTGTAGAAGATCTAGCAACCTGTAGCTCATAGTTGTAGTCTTTTCCTGCAGGTTATAAAGCAAACAAACTGGCCACCTCCAGTCCTGAAATTGCAGCAACAAGATCAGAGAGTGACACAAGGTTTTCAGGGATTGTTTCCCTCTCCATCTACAGCTGCTACCTGACTTCTCTCCATTCACACTGAAATGACTACAGAAAACAAGGTGTTACAGATACAGAAGAAAATAACTGTGGGAAGAACATGTAGTTCCTAGTGATGATAGAAATATATTGCCACTGGGGAATGTGCTGGTTTGTGGTATTGAAATTATCAACTCTCTCTTTAGGCTCCAAAATTCCATGACTACTGATGTGTTTATAAGAGCAGTTTCTTCTCTCTCTTCTGACAGCATTGTACCTATCTTAAATATGTTATGCATAAATGTGGGAGAGAAATACAGTTGCACACAGTGTTCAGGTGTCTGAAACTGCATTGTGGTATTCAACTAGCATATGAACACAGACCCAGAATGAGATCATATGTGACTGCTGGAATGTTTACTTTTCCCAGCAAAACATTTTTTTGCTTTTCACAATTCTTAATAAATGGAGAAAGGATGTAGATTCATGTTTTGCCAGCCTGTCTTTGCCATGAGGTGTTTATCTTTTATAAATAAAACAACAAAATAAACCAAAAGACATTGTTTTGACACAGTGCCTGATTGTAAGAACATGAAGTTGCAGTTGAGAGGATTCAAGACCAGGCTGTCCTGGGGAGGAGCAGCTGCCACTTTCTGTTGCAGAGCAGAGTACAAGAATGCCCCAAGGCATTTTAAGGGATGGCGGGGGTCCTGTGGGATCATCTGCAGCAAAGGATCAGGTGCACAGGGCTTGGCACCAAACTCAACTTTCCTTTCTGGGGACTCAGCTGATGCTGTTATGGCAAGTGCCTCATCTCCTGGTTCTCCCAGCCTGAGAGATACGCAGTTAATTTTTAAATAGTTGATAGTTCCTGCACCTCTGTCTTCTTTTATGTCATAAAGCAACTGTCTCTACTTGCAGTTCTTTCCCACTGACAGTGGTTAAGTGGTGGTTGATGGCAGTGTGTTAGTCTATATTTTGGTAAAGAACATTAGTACAGATTCATCAGGGGAGTAGCAGCTTTATCTGTGCTGAGGGAGAAAGTTGAGACAACAATGCTAGAAGAGTTCTGGGTTGAGCCTTGATGAATGGAAAACAGAGACTTGAGAGCTGCCCCAGGACACCTACAAAGCGTTGTGTGTTACCTGGCTGGGCTGTTGGTATTGATCTGTGTCATGGGCAGTGGTTGCAAGCTATCTATCATTCATGTGAACTCTCTAGGCTGACCAAAAATGTACACTGCACCATGACCATGCATTTTATTCACTTCTTAGCATGGTGTCCAGCACAGCCGTGACTGGTGCCAAAGAGCTTGGGCATCTTCTGGGAACCAGGAGAAATATTTGAGAAATAAATTTGTCAATAGATAAGCCTAGCCACATCTATCTTATAAACCTAAAATATTTCATACTACAGGAATCCTTTTCAGAAGACAGTGAGTGGCTGCAATTGGTGCTTGCTGGAGAAAACAGCAGCTCTTTAGGTATTACTGAGAGCTGTAAGGTCGCTGCTGAAGGTGTCTCAACAGCCACTGTGGATCACAGACAGAGCAGCTTTTTGAAACTTAACTGATCATCAAGCAGCAAAGATTTTGAATGAAGTTAAAGATGAGGTGAGGGCTGAATTTAATTTTGTATTGGAATGCCCCTTTCTAGCCCCTTGCTAGAACCTTTGGATGCAAGGGTTTCAGTCTATCCAGACAATGTTCCCTTTTAATTTGTTTTGCTCCAATATTTTAAGTTGTAATAATTTCAGAAGAGTAAAACCAAGTGTTTTAATGCTTGCTCAGAGAGTGTTTTGCAGGCCTCCAGAGAGTGTATGTATATATGGACTCACAGATCTGGGGTAGACTCAAGAAGAATGCTGAGCAGCATAGAAATGTGGGAAGCCAGAAATACGTTCAGACACACTTTTATGGTTTGTCTGAGTGTCCCCTGTGGGGCAGGAGCCGAGGGTTTCCTAGGCTTATGCAAACATTGTTTTGATACTACAGCACAGAAGGGCTGAGTCTGCTGCCTGTGCTTGTGTGTGTGCACATATACTAGCTGTGCCAGAGCCAACACACACTGTCTTTTAAACCCTGCCATGAATGAAGAAATAGTCTTTGAGGTTTTTCTGCAGTCCTGCAGCAGGGAATTCCTACTCCTATAACCTTTATTTTTCTTCTCGGAAGGAGTTGGTTAATGTGTAATGCTCTGTCATCAGGATTACATGCTGATACTACCTCGATAGCTTTCTCTTCTTCTTTCCCTGTGTTAGCATATGGAAGCTACAGCTTTGAGTGGTTGATGTGTCCATCTTGTCCACTCCTTTACCACTTTACATCCTCTCCCCATACCACCCATTTTCTGCAGTTTAAGAAGGCTAAGTTGTTCCAGGGCAGAGAAGACATGACAAAAGCAGCAGGTAGCAGATTATAACTGGATTCTAGATGTTTTCTCCTGGTATTTTTGAAAGTATTTCCTCTGGACTTTATGGAGTGCTGGATACCTCACAGCCAAGGTTTTTCCCAGAGAGGAGTGCTAAACTTCATCTCTTTTTCCAGGCCAGGAAGCAAGGATTTAGTACCATGGAGTACAACAAGTCTGAGAAGCAAATAATTTTTCCTGTAATTCATTCATATGCAGGCCATTGAAAGGCAGAGTTATGTCTCTCAGGGATGTGGTATGAGCCTGCTATGGTAGGGGCGATGCAATTTCACTGATAATGATCCATGTCAGAAGTGTCTCTGTATTTCCCCTGGCTCAGATAAGTCATGGGGTAATAAAACTGACTTCTCTCAGCATTTTCCCTAGACAGCACACAGCTATGGGCAGGGATTGCTTTGTGTCCCACAGCTCTCATCCCAAATACTTTTCTAATTTCATGGACTGGATTATATCTGAGTCTCTTCCCCTTTTCTTCAGTTATCCTCCATGAAGTTCAAAGTCCTGCCTCTTTTTCTGTGGCAGGAAGGAAAGCACACCTGTCCCACAGACCTACTTGCTTTTGGCTTTGACAGGCTGTGTGCAGAGGAACTGGAAGGATCTGCTCTCATTCCCACTTTATCATCCTTTATCAACTGGTGAGAAAAACCTCTGTGGTCCTACTTGGGAGAATCATGCAGGCACCTGAGCAGATTCCATAATCCACACTATAGATCTCACCCTGGCACTGTGTCTGCTGCTGGCAGGACACCTCCCCGTTCAGTGGTGTGAACTGGAATTAATGTAAATCCATCTGCAGCAATGCATGGCTAAGCACCATGGCACCTCTCTCTGTAGGGGAACTGCTTATTTGTGAATTGTGTTAAGGAATGGTTAGTTGAAGGGGTGGTCCTGATGTCAAAGTGTATCTTTTTTGGTGTCTGGGAAGTCTGAATGATACAGGGGACTGGATGAGGATGGGACAAATGGTTTCCTTCTGGGGAAGGTGAGCACATTTAAGGAGATCCTGGCAATCTCTCTGCTGTTGCTTCTGAGTTCTCTTGTAATGCCAGTACACCCACTAACCACATTCTCATCGACTCAAGCCTGTCATTAATTTTTTGTTAGACTAAATGTTCTTGGGATCTTATTTTAGGAAATACAGAGCGCTCATGGCCATAACTGCAGTCCACAAAGTTTTTGCTGTCAGTGCAATAGCAGAGAGAATGCTAAGTAGTCTCAAAAAATGAGGTGGGTGGTATCCATAATCAAGGAAAACTTTTGACCTTACATGTCCTGTGCTGTGGATGTAAGCTATGATAATCCTATTTTGCCTGAAGTATTCTCACTGCTGCAATGCACTCTATTGGAAGGGATAAGAACACTACTAGTACTGCATTCACTGTAAACGGATGTGGCAAATGGAAAACGGGTGCATACATGAGATGGCAAGCACTAGATGCTGACTTCTGTAGGATCAGGAAAGAAACTAGGAAATACAGCATATACTTACACAGAAATTGGATTTTCACAGATGTGCTATTATTCCCCACAACATATGTGTTTATGACCTTAATATGTCTTTTACCTTTACACTTTTATAAAACATGTATGTGAAAGTGTGTCTCAGGAAGAAATTTCATGTGGAGCAAAAGGGAAATAGAATTTAGTTGGAAATAGGATTTAGAAAAGGATCATTTACCTTCAACTGTTGCAGGAAACAAACCCGTAATTGTTAAACTCATTGTGCCTTGGTTTGCTGGGCAGTCCTAAAGTGCAAACAGTTGTAAATATAAATATATGTTTTCATACAAGCAAGGGCTTTTCCTTGTAATTAGTGTAACCGTAATGACAGTTGTGTTGAAGAGCAAACTATTGAACAGGTTAGTATGGCATGAAAACCACATGAATTTTTCCGGAGTAGAGGAAGAGCAGAGGACTTCTCCTCTCATATATGGAGTACAAAATCTACCTGAGCACTGCTAATGTCCAGTGTAGTTTTATTGATGTATTGTCTGCTTTCTCTTCAGGTGTATTGAGCTGGTTTAAACCACCACTTGAGCTGGTGGCATTTCCTACAGCAGGGTTTCTTGCTATCCAGGAACTGAGTAACATTTCTGTCCCTCTCTGCACCCACTCATCTCTTTGGTTCACTGGAGGGTGATGGACATGTTCCTGGTGGGCAGGCTCTTGGGAATATGTGCCTCAGGGCTCTGTCACTGTGTAGGTGCAGCCAGGAACAGGATGATCTGACCCACCATAGTATTGTTCCTCAGTGTGTTGTGCGACTTCCTCTGTGTGCTGGGCAGGGAACACCAGCACCCTCTTCTTGCTGCTTGGCTCGGAGGGACTGTGGCAGATCCCCACCTCTCTGGTGGCCCTGGGGACCCTTGGCTTGGTCTTGTTGATGGCAGCAACCCAATAATCAAGTCAGATGATGTTCCATCTCTGTGTGTCAGGCCCCCTTCCCTGGAAGAGTTTTTTTTTCTTCCTGAACCCCATAAGCCAATCAACTCTCATAGACTTTTGTAAAAGATCACAAATCTTGGCCTTTGCTCAAAACTCCATCTAACACAATAATTGAATGTCTTTTTTAAAAGTCTTGAAACTGAGAGCAGTATGCGTCAGCAGTCCTCTTAGGACTTGTTTTGTAACAAATCCTTTGTTCATTAAATGCAAGGTGAGGAAATGAAACCCAAAGTTTGATTTACTTATCAGTACACTAATACCTGTATTTTCTGGCTGATGCTACTGGCTACTGTATTTTGCGCAGTGGCCAAGATAGAAGAATAATCAACAGCACACCTGATTTCTATGTATTTTTACTTGGGTTTACAAAAGACTATGAAATCAAAAAAGCAGACCTAACTGCAATCAATCTTGCTTGAATGTCACATTGACCTTACTGCTAGTGATAATATTGAATCGTGGAAAGTTTTGGTCAGAATTTGGCAAAGATTATACTGATCCGTCTTTTCTATTCTGCATATAGGTCTCCATTGTTGTAATTGGAGGAATAGAAAATGTTGTCTTCACTTTAAATAATTTTTTAAAATAATTTTTCTGTGGGAGAAGTACTTTTTCTGTGAGTTCAGACTTTTACTTTATTGGTAAGAAAAATGCAATTTTTGCTTACTGATGTTGTCTGTGCAATATATTTTTCCAGTGCTTGTGCCATCCTGGTCTGAATACTCTGGGGAAATTTTGACATATTTGTTCAAAAGCATGTGGGACTTGGAAATCTGTTTTCTGTTTTGTTATGTTTTTCTTGTGTGTTTCCTTTTTTTATAAATATATGCTGAAGGTAGGCTGCAAACCAAATCTCTGTTCTAACCAGTTACAAAGCAGGAAATTCTCTTTTCTAGTCAAAGCCCCCTCGTCAAAATGTGTAGCTGAGATTTTTTGGTCAACTCTAGTCCAGACACCTTTGGAGCAGGGGTCAAAAACCTGCATTGTAGTATTACTATTTGAAACACTAAAGCATAATTTTCAAGGTAACCTGGATGTATATAATTTCTTATTTCTTGTTGTCCCCTTGGCATTGCAGAACAGCCTTTTCTCTATATGATTAAACCCCAAAATATGTAGTTTATTAGTATTTTCCGTTCTAGTTATATAGGTGTGTATCTAATTTGTCTTAGTTTGGGTCCAAATTGTTTGCTTCCTGGGTTGTTTTCTTTTTGCTTTCCTCCCAGGGGTTCATAGTTGCATTTCCTGCAGAAGCAGAAGACTGGAAAACCCTCTAATCCAGAAAAGCTGTCTTCTTTTTTTCTTGTTGAAGTAGGCTTCAACACAATGAGCTTTTGGGCCACTTTCCAACAACATGAAAGAAAATTTCTGCTTTCATATAATCTCCTAGTTACTCTCTGGCTACTTTCTTCCCTCACTTCTCCCCTGAAAAGGTGGGTTAAATTGGGTTTCAATACTTTTGAGTGAATTTCCAAATCACAAAAATATATATTCCTGTTGAAATAATCTATTTTTTAATTTTAAATCCTTTGCTTGGCATTGCCAGATTACCATATGGAACAAGTTCTAATAACCAGCCAAGCTATAAATAAATCCAGCAAGAACATTAAGAGCAAAAAACGAAGAAATCCCTAATCTTCCAAACAGCCTGTCAGGCACCACTTCCATTCCACTTGGGAATAGAAAAGTAGCTAGGAAGAACAAATGTAACCAATGTCTGCAATTAAAATGACAGCTTTCAAAGTTACATATGTGAGATGAACTGTAAGAGAAGATGTTCCCCCACCACCTCTCTGAAATGGTGTTTGTGTCTCTGACCTTGGACTGTCCCACTGTTCCTTGAACCGCCTATACCAGAGTTCTAGCAGCACTTTGAAAATTCAGCTTGTGTTTTCTGTGCACTGACCATGACTCCTCGTTTTGTATATCACTGACTAACTGCAGAGGCTCCAGAAAGCCACATCATGTCACACCTAAGCAATTCATGCATATAGTGACACATTTTCCATTGATGGTAAAAGTTTTGGAAATGTGATGTTCTTATGCCGATACACGCAAGCATTAGTTTATTTTTAACTGCCTCTCTGGAGCCCAAGAGGAAATGATATGATATTCCAGTGACTAGTCGGTGCTACCTGTGTATAATATGCAAGGATTCTTTGCAAAGATAGCAGAATGAGAGCTGGAAATCCATCTTTGATTTAGAATCAAAACTTTTCAGACTTTTGCTGCATCTTGACCCAATTTTAGCTCCATTGTTTGAAGGTCTGCATGAGCTGGCTCTATCTGTGCTACAGCAGTAACGTGCTGAAAGGTTTTTCCTGTGCTCTTTGAGTGGAAAACAAGGATTATTCTGAATCTTCAGAGAATCTGTATGTGTGAGATTTCATGGCAGCCTTACACCATGGTGAAACAGCTCTGAATAATCACTGCTATGAGGCAGCTAAAAACCTGTTTGTGATTAATAGTGGTAGAGAAATTGCAGGGTCAGAATTACCTGCTCTCTAGTGAAGCTGCTGCCAGTGATTCTGTGAAAATGGTGAAGGCTGCCAAAAAATAACGCATGAATGAACAGTTCAGAGGCCCAGCAGCTCACAGCAAAGCATCGCTTTCTGTCCAGACAGCAGCAAGTTTAAAATAGCCGCTTCCCTTTTCCCCACATCATGGCACATTTCCAGAGGTTTTCAGGACTCTGGTACTTCCAACAGTGTTTTTGTTAGAGTAAGTGTTAGTAATTTTTATCATTTCTGGAAAGAAATGTCTGTCTTGTTGGAGAGAAATTTAGCTGAAAGCAGGGCCTTGTGCTTTTTTCCCCCACTAGGCTAATACGAAGCAGCTGCTGCTGCATCTTCCTCTGAGCAGCCTCAGCACAACACCCTTGGAAATAAGAATGACTCATCTTGATGGGGGTCTTCCTGTTGGGATATTGGAAATAAACACAGTTACTGCAGGGGACTTAAAGTACAGTAATTTGGATGATGAAACTTGAGGCATTGCTGGGTGAGGAAAGGCTGCAATCAGAGAGCTGTCAGAGGCAGCAGAAAGGCCCTGGGGGAAAAAATGAGCAGAGTAATAAGATATGTCCAGAATATTTTTGTTGTTAACTTAAAATATTGTGGAAATAGAATATTGGCTCTCAGTTAAATCATGCAGAGACTTGGAAAAGGGCTTTGAGAAGCACACAGGCGTCGTGCAGGATTGTTGCAACAACTGTGCCAAATACTGCAGCTAAGTGAAGGTCTAAGACAGCCCTACAGCAGTAAGCACCCTGCAAAGCTCTTTTTACCTGGTGTGTGCAAAAGCCATGTGCTTTGGGTGTGCTTGAGATCCAGGTAAATAACAGAACTGCTCTAGACAGTCATCCTTAACTTCCTGCATTAAACCATCATCTCTTCCCTCCCTTTGCCTTGTCCCTATTGAGACAGAAGTGAATCCTTATGAATTTTTTAATGGAAAGATACTCATATATACCAGGTAGCACATGAGACACAGATCTGTGCTCATGTTATAGTCATTGATTTATTGTTTAGGGGATTTATTCAGTCCATTTAAAGCTGCTACTGAGTATTCAGAATGGCACATCTATATTTTGCTGTTTGTTTTTGTTTTGATTGTTTGGCTTAAGGTTTTTTTTTGTTGTTGTTGTTATTGTTGTTGTTTTCTTTACACAGAAAAGTGTTGGTAGTTTGGGGAAGCTATGACTTTATAAAGAAATATTTTTGAGGAGTAGAGGAGACCATTACATGAGCTCTCCTCTGCTCATCTTGATGCCTTGTCCTATGGGGTTGTCTTTTTTCAATTTTTGCAGCAACTTCTGTTCTCCAGTTGCCTCCCTGCCCCTCTTTATGGACTCTGAGGTGCAGAACCATTCCTGGTGAAAGACAGAGCATGTGTGACAGCACACAGGGCTGTAGACTATTGAGCAACACCAGAACAAGCTCTCAAACTTGATCTTGTGGGGAAAATCTTTGCAGAAGATACGATTATTCAACTGTTTGGTATTTTTCCAGGAGAGAAACACAAAATTTTCCCAAGGTGGGAACATAAAATCCTGGAAATTTTTTTTAGCTTATGTATGTTTATCCATAAAAGAATTCACACCCTGGGAAAATGTTTTCTGTGTACATCATAAAAGCAGACTCCTAAATCATGACACTAGGCCTGTTGAATGAATAGAATAGGTGGAATATTGTTGTGTGGAATCAAGTTAGACTATTTAAAAAATCGTGATCTCTGACCACTGGTCTTAATGATGGGCTAGAAGGAACCTGTGGCAGATGTATGTCAGGGAGGTGCTGCTGATTCCCAGCAGGATGCCTCTGTGCAGGCTGTTGTTCTATCTGCTTGTCAGGCAGTGCTTTGAAGAGTTGACCAGTGCCAAGGGGTGAGGAAATCTGGAAGTGAAGAGAAAATGCTGAAGTTTCAAAGCATGTAAAATGAATGTAGACGTTAGTACTGATTCTGAAACAAACTTGTGCTGTAACACAAGGACCTTGTCTGTCACGGGGCAAGAGCAGTTTTGGAATGAAGTAAGAACCACTAAAATCAAGCTGAATTTCCAGTGTGCTGTACACCAGGAATCAAGCGCTGCTTGTAATGTTAATATATGCACAACATAATGAGTATTACTACTATAATTAGTAATTTTCATTATAATTAATGTAGCTACAGTCTGAGTCTATTGAAAAAGAGTTAAATAATGAAAAGGGATGACACAAGACTTGTACCACAACAAAGCCCAGTGCAATGTAATTTGTCCTATCCTCAACAGAAATAATCAAATCAGCCAACAAGTGCAGTCACATGGTCAAAAAGTTAAATACTGCTCTATGCTTGTATACCAATCACAAAATGACTGAGGAAACTCAGATATCACTCATAAAAAAGTTTGACAACTAGGCAAGTAAAAGGTGTAAGTAGTGCTTCATAGTCAAACAATAGTTTCTTTAGATAAGACTTTATATCATTTTTAACTCATGTAAATACATGAGGATACATGTCTCATTCAAAGAACTCTTTGGTTTCTGTATAAAAATGGGTTCTTTCTCTTTAATCTGGAAATGATCCTGCATCACGTTGTTATTAAATAAAAATGAACTCTACAACACAAGCTGGTTGCTTATAATGTGGCACTGTTTATGTAATCTTGTTTCTTAAATACTTCATAGTTTCTTCTATTTGAAATCTACCTTGCCATAATTTATCTTTTGAGTATTCAGCATTATCTTGCAGTGTGGAATTCAAATTTACATTAATCATAAATTCTGAGGAGAAAACCTTTGTAACAATACATTTTCAAATGTCTGTGTTGATTGTTGGTCTGAATTCTTTTCATGGAGAAATCTTTGAGAGTTTGTATAACACAGGTTTGCTTTCTCTCTGGCATAATTAATTTTATGGTATAATGTAAAAGATGCATTTCATTTTGTGTACTCAGAAATACTACACTTTTAAGCTTTTGCATGCTAACATTTTTCATTGCTGAAACTTAAAAAAGCTGCTGAGAAAGACCAAAAGAACACCTAAAACTTCAAGTTTTAATATACCCCAAAGTAAATGAAAATTTGACTTAAAATGTTCCATCCCAGTTCAAAGGAAAAGCTTTAATTAACTTGCTTTAGAGCAATATTGAGAAATTCTTATATTTTCAGTCATCTTTTAAAACAGGAATATCTATGGTTGTCTTCTTCAAACAAGAAAAAAGAGAAATAATGTGTAGTACAAGAAAAAGTATTACTTCTTTCAAATGTATGTGCTTGATAGCCAGTAAGAGGAAACTTTACACATGGAAGATGAATGTATCGGAATAACCAAAGGGAGGACAACAGCAACATTCTATTTGTGAGTGTCTTCTAACTCATCCACCTAGCTCAACTTTTAAGGTCAGTAGCACACTGCGTAATAGATACTGGCAAATTATTGGCATTTCTGTAGCCACATCTTCCTGATTCTCTTAAACTATTGCATCTCAGGAGAACAGCACAGGAGAGGGGTTAAAATCAGCATTTTTAATATAACATACCTACTTTTTCTATCTAAAGGAAGAAAAAAATAAAAATGAGAAATTTTTTCAACTGAAAATAATTTCTTTTATTTTTACTGAAGCAATGTGTAGCAGAGGACCTCATTTAAAATTTCTTGAACTAAATCTTGAAATACCTTATCTCCAGCACCATGGGCTCAACCTGCTCAATCACTCTGTTCTCACAATATAAAACAAAGAAATGAAGAAGATGCATGGACCCCTTGGAATATCAAGTTGTGAGCACCACTTACACACTATTCCCATTTGATCAGTGTGAGACTGGACAGTTGTAAGCAGAAAGAAATATCTGGATTTGTGTGTTTTAAGTTGTTGGGGTTTTTTTTCCAAATCCTAATGAAAATATGTACTCTAATTATTAATGTCTACAGAGAAATGAAGGTCAGCTGCAGTAATAATTATGGATTTCACACAGTATCTACTATGTAGTTCCTAAGCAACACATTCCACATGATTTTGTTGCTTGCCAAAATCAAATGAGAAACAGGAAAGCCTCCAAAATAACCAAACTGCAATTGGTGCAGTACCATGTTATACATTAGTGTCATAATGCAAACGCTGAAGTGTTCACTCATCTTTTTCCAGACCTATCTGACATCAAACAGAAAACAGGGAAGGAACTGCTAATATGTTGAAATGACAAAAGGCTGCTAGTTTTAAACAAGGCAGAAAGTTATATGGGAAAGTGTAACTTTCAACTAGAGGGTCTTTAAATAAAATTGATTTGATATTCTTAATACATGTAGGTTTGGAGTGAAGCAGTACTAATAGTACAGTACTTGGAAAGATTCATTTTGAATGAAGAAGTTTGACAAAACTCTTTTCAATTTTCCCTCAAACACTCTGTGTTTTCATACCAAGCCTGATGGGAAGAGGAAGAAGAAAAAGGCAAAACCAGGACTTCTGAAATTTTCTGATGTGTTTTTTCAAGAGTCTATCCTCTCTCTTTGGAGGGAGTGGGATTCAATTTGGCAAACTTTACTACAGCCTGGAGGTGCCTACCTCTGAGCTATTCTAAGATCCCTGTGTGATCTGTGGAGAAAAGTAGGCTCTTTTAAGGGGTGACTCATGTAATCTATTTCAAACACCTACTCTCAGAGAAGATGTCCATATAGGAGCCAAGGGTGTCTGGCTCAGATGTGTATGTCTACACTTGGCCAGATGAATCTTACCCAGTATGCCTATGCTGCAGACTGCCAAGGAACAGGATAAATTTAGCTGTATAGAGCTCCGTGCTGTCACAGTGAAGTTTCTAAAAGCTAGCTCAGGTATTTCTGACTCCACTGTTGCCTGGAATCAAGAGACAAAAACTTTCCAAACAATATTAAGAGGGGTAAGATAAAAAAGCAGTTCTTTAATGGAAGCTTTCAGGTGCACAAATATGACTAGATGCACATGTGATATAGGATTTCTGCAATTTTAAAAAGGTTAATTAATTACTATATATAGCAGGTACATCCAGGAAGAGGTCAGTTGCCCCACTAACCTGCCCATATGTCTGCCTCTTGGAGTTGGTCCAGGGGTTTCTTTGCTCTATATCTTGTTATGTCTCTCAAATTCTGGTGAAAAACAAAGATATCCTTGCCAGAAATTCTCTTCTTGAGAATAAGGCTCAGAAAGGGTTAGAAAGGGTTAGCTTAAAATATGAGAAAGGGCAAGAAAAGTACTAGAAACTATACCACTATATATTAAAAATCTACAAAGGTACAAATATATGAAAGAGCTAGAAGCCTTTAGGCATCACCACAATGTAGTCTTCTGTAAGACAGCATTCACTCAGGTGTTTCAGGCTCTTGTTTTCCACAGCTGCCACCTCTGACTGGTGGTACAAAGCTATTGTGCTGTCAGGGAGCTCTGGAACCACCCTGTGTACAGCACTAAGGAAATCAGGGATACCTGAATATGTCTGGTGAGGAGATATCCTGTAGGAGTTAAGGTATGATGTCACTTCTGTCCTGGTGAAACTGTTGCTGGGGTCAGAGTCCAGTTGTGATGCTGATGTTTTAAATGCCTCTGAAATCCTTCCAGCACAGTCAGAGGTCTGGACATGCTGTCTGTGAGAAGTGAAGCAGCACAATCTTTTTATTTTGACAAAGAGAAGGTTGGCATGCTATTTTATCATGGTTTAAGAGTTGCTACACAGTGACATTTTTTGATACAGGATGACAATTTAATCTAGTGAATGAAAGCATCATGCTTCTCAATCTCTAAAACCAGATTATTTCAGGTGACAAAAAAGAGGACTTTTTAAAGCAAGGCTAAATAACTGCTGAAATAACTTTATCTAGGAGTTTTATAGATTATTCTTTTCCTTGAAAATCCTTTTAAATCTAGATATGATACAGCACAATGAACTCTTACTGCTTTAATGAAGGAATTAAACAGTGAAATGTTGTGGTCTGTGAAGTGAGACTCTAAAGATATCTCTTCCGGCCTGAAAAGCTGTTTAATGGCCCCAATGCAGCATTGGATCTCAACCTCTCACAGTCCTGCAAAATCTGCATTTCAAAAAGGGCTATGCAGCCTTTCCCATTTCTAATACAATTACTGTCAATCACTTGGTCCTATCTTCCTCACATTATGTTCCTTTAATAAGGTTTTTGATCTGAGAATGTGCTCAGTGAACTCACTTTCTGTGAGCTGGACTGGTTATATAGAAAGGTAGATAAGGGAGCTGGAGAAGCAGAACCTGCTGGAGCTGAAGGTCGTGACTGCGAGGTATGGCACAGGGCTTAACTGAGGTATTTTGCTTTTGCTACCAATTCTCTGCTGGATTTTTTTTTTTTTTTCACCATTATGGACCAGAAAACCTTTAGTAAACCAAATGTAAATCTATCTAATTTTGACAGAAGAAAATGAATACTTTTCTTTAACTCCAGTTAACAAATACAGATCCCTTGTTCTGTTATTTCTTAGCAGTCTAGTTCATCTTTGCTTCTCAGACTGGGAGGAATTTGAATTTGTGCTTTGCGCCACTCTCTGGAGGATGCTCTGTTGATAGCTAAAATTATAAAAATTATAGGATATGAGTCTTTGCCAAAATCATGGTATTAAATGTCCATCTTTCCCTGGCCCTTCCCCCCACCTCTGTATCTTCAGTGTCAGTGCTTATGTGAATTTGTCTCTCTTTCATTCTCTTTCTTGCTCAGACTTTATCGAGGCTGAATAAGATCTTTGCCACACTAAATTTCTCATCCCATCAGTTAAATATGTTTTTCGTTTGAATAACTTTGGCTTAGGCAGAACTACAATGTTTCTGTTAAAAAGCACAGAATTAAAATTCTATAACATCTACTTTGTTTCAGGGGTGTTCCCATATATAAATGATTTTAAACTAAGATTTTATAGAAGAAAAAACCTGTAGTAGTTAAGTTTTAAGTTTTTTTCACTGATCCAAATGATTTCTCTTTGACAGAATGGCAATATCAGTCATCCAACACTGATCTGCACAACTTTGAAAAACACCTCATCTAGAAATCAGACCATTTGCATAATGACTTTCAGATGACACTGCATCATGTCTTCAGGAAGGGCTGCTTCTGCCTGGGAGTGAAGGGAGCACTCTTCATCTTTCCTTCCTGGCCCACTTGGTGAGTTCCTGGTTGTCTTGGTCTAGTCCAATCCATCACCTCCTGGCTGCTGGAGGCCAAGCCAGGGTTTCAGTTCACTTCATCACTGGTTCTACTCCTGAGCGAGGAGACAGAGAAATTCCTAACTATGGTACTTTTCTTATATTTCTGTTCCTAGGCATCCTCT
This sequence comes from Cyanoderma ruficeps, assembly GCA_008694505.1. Taxonomy (NCBI): domain Eukaryota; kingdom Metazoa; phylum Chordata; class Aves; order Passeriformes; family Timaliidae; genus Cyanoderma; species Cyanoderma ruficeps. The sequence continues at coordinate 37,920,546 of VZDJ01007754.1, read as the reverse complement.
TCTTCCTTGCCAAAAATGCCTTTTGATCTACCTCTCCCAGCCAAAACATTTGTGAAATGGGATGACCCCTCACAATGCTCTTACTCTTTGCTGTCAGCTTTGAAACAGACAGTGGTACTGATAAATTAAATCTGCCATGATGTTGCAGGGGTGTGCATAACGCTAGAACTTAGGCTTTGGAGTGTTTTTCAGTAGAGAAGGGCTTATGTTTCTGCATTTCATGAGTGTAATATTGACAAATCATATAAAATAACACTGTACAACTGAGAATAAAATTAAGAGATGTCATCTGTTCCTTCTATAATAATGTATAGAAATTTCATAGAGGAGGTGAATGAAGTAAGAGAACAGAGTTAATGTGTCCACTGTGGTAAGAAAGCAATGAAACTTCCCAGAATCTGCAAACTCTTGAATTAAATATATACTGTACATTTTACACTGTTGTAAAAGAAAGTGTTATGGCTGCACATTAGCTTTGGAGAGTGATGCAAATTGCACCATTAATGCCATCTTTGCATTTAGATTTGTAACTGCTTCTTGTTCTATCAAAACATAACCACATTTTTACTCCTGTTTGCTTTATCAAACCAGCTTGAGTTTAGGAGAGCACCTTAGCTTGTCTGTTTAGCTTGCATATTATTAGCAAACATTGCTAGTAACATGAGAGTCATCTACTCTAAGCTTGATGTCTGAACCTAAGTCTATCACCCTCCATTTGTAAGCAATGAAGTGAACAGACAACTCCAGAAGGCAGTGCCTCTTATGATAAATCAGCTCAGATAAGAAAGATTAATTGGTCTTCTTAGGCGCTTTTTTCAATTATCGCCTAGGAAAGAAGAACGGCCTAGGCTTAAATCTTTCTTTGTTTCTTTCTTTGTCTTTGTTAGGCACCTAAAGTAAAGAAGATAACCCCATATTTTGTCATGGATCATTGGAACAGCTTTTGGGTCATGTTAAATTTTATCAGATAAGGTTAATTTGTATCATTGCAACTTTTTGTGGTAATATACTTGTTCTGCAAAAGAAGTTCAGCGCAGGGGAAGAAAAGGAGAAAAACCTTGAAGTGACCTAATGTAGTGTTTCCTGATTTGTTTGGATACCACTCAGAGGAGCAGTGGCAGCCCTTAACATACAAAAAGGGGTTCGGTGGGTCAACAGGGACTACAGTGAGAGTTTGAGAGTATCAGTGAAGAACTTGAAGGGCAGGTGTAGTATAGAGCAGTGTACAGCTATTTAAAGAACAGGGATAGAATAGGGATGACAGAGCCAGAGTCTTCCTGGTGGAGTCAAAACATAAAGCAAGGGATAAATGGCTGCACTGAAGCTCACAGGGCTCAGATCAGACGTGAGGAGAAGCCTCATCTCTGGGTGGGTGGTGCCATTTTCCTGACAGAGTATTCAGCACTGAACAAGACAAAGTCATGGCAGAGCTGAGCTGGTGCTGGCAGCACTCATGCTTTGGGCAAGAGGCTGCTCTGGGTGACCGCTGGAGGTGTCTTTCAACCAATATCCTTGTGACTTGCTTCTCTTTACTCTAAGGAAAGTAATCTCTTCCTATGGAGTTCAGTCCTCAAAATCTGGAGCCTGACTCCAGTGTCCTGTTCCCAGCCCTGAGGTTCTTCTCATCCCGTGAATTCCCGAGGCATCTATGCAATATGTGGATGTGTTCCTGCTGTTCCTAGCTCACAGACCATTTGCAAAATGCTCCCAATAGCAGGGTAAGCTTCCACTTAGGACACTGCCCTGTGACACCCGTGTTCCAATCCCTGCTGTGATCAATACCAATGAAACACCTGGAATTAGATTTTCCATGTGTAATGTGGGTGTGCTTTAAAGACTATCCTGTCGTTTTTTTCTGGGGAAAAAACAGAAACAAAAAGAACTTCTTAGGGGCTCAGTTTTCCCAAACTGAGGAGCTGATTTATAGGATAGGGACAACTTATGTTTTCTTATCTCTAAATACAAACTGTGATTGCAGAATCTTAATTTCCTGTTGGAATTCTGAAACTGGGCAGTATCCCAGTTACAAAATAAGAGGTGTTGCAAGTCTGATCAATTTGAAACAGGAGAATCTCACAAATGTGGAGAATCTTGGAGAAAAATTAGGGAAAACACAGATACATGGAACTGGAAAGTGCTATTTTAGCATTGATTTTCAGCATGAAAAAGCATCTTAAAATCTTCCATAGCTTGCATTGTGATCTTCATTTTTTCTTCTGTCATTATTCTTCACCTATTTTAGATGATATAAACAAATGCACTTCTTTTGAACGTTATTACTTTAATCCCTCTTCAGCTTGAATTCACTGCAGGAATTTTTTTTTTCCTATTGAAGAAAATGCAAAATGTGTTTTGATAGTACAATCAATTTATGTAGTTAGTTAGTTATATTAGTGGTATGGTCTCTTGATTTTCAGCCTAAGCAATGTACAATGTATATTTTTAAAAACCAGTTTATTACACCTTGACATATCAAAGAATTTCACTGAAAGAACTCTAGAATCTTTTTCTTCAATGGTCCATCAACCTTGTAGACTGTTCTGGTTCTTTGCCTTCAGAGAAGTTATTTTGTATTTGATCAATTTGAAACTGCATTTTGATTTTATTTATCTAGCCAGTGACTATACAACTTAGATCCCTATCCCTGTGCTATGATACTGAACATTAAGCTTTGTTTCTAGCAAATAAAGCCAGTAAAAATTTATGTACCTTTTAAGGCAAATAGGAACCTTGCATTGTCTGTGTGCACTTAAAACACAAGAATAATGAAAGTTTTCACATTCAATTCTTATTCCTTGCAGTCTCATGTTATCTGTCTCTGTCACACATAGTTTCTTATTTCACTTTGCAATGATCCCCCTTGTATGGGGGGATTCAGAAAGAGGCAAAAGAAAACAAAGGTGGGATTTTTTACCTTTTAAAATGCCTGGAAGAGTGTGTTGGAAGATGGTAAAGGGAAGCAAAGCCCTCCCAGTATGACACCAGGTTGATAGGCTGGAGAACAGGGCTACTACTCAGAAGCATCCCAGCATCCCCAGTTGGCCAAAATGACCAACAGCTGAGGCAGGATAACCCCAAATACCAGTACAGGCTGGGGCAGCGTGGGTCCTGTTGGACAGCAGAGCAGTGTCCCTGGTGGCCTTGGGGGCCACCACAAACTGTCAGGTGTTAAACAAGGCTCCTGAGGCTTCCTCTGGAGTCCTGTGTCTGTGGGTGCCCAAAATCAGCTGGAGATGTGTTTCAGATGGGTGTGTAAACTCTGTGCTTTAATGCAGCAGGGTGGATGAGAGCAATACTTGCTGTGAATGGCATCTGGTGGGGTGTGCCCCCAAAACACAGGAATCCTCAGTGGTCATTGCTGGACACTGACAGAGCAAGCAAGGCAGCAGGCTAGAAAGCTGAGTAGGGAGGGTAAGTTCTAGATGTTCTGGTGTCTAAAGCAGATTTTTATGAACAGCCTGACTCCTACAGCTCACAGATGCAAGGGGTGATGTAATCAGGAGACTTCTTTTAAAAGGGAAGGGAATGTTGCTAACAGGCTGTTGAAATCTGGATTTCATATCAGGCTGATTTCCCCCAGAGGTCTTGATTTTTCTCCATAAACTACAGATGGTGTGTAGGACAACAGTTTCTAAATGGGGTGTCACATCTATGTTTAAAAAGGTAGGCAAGATGAATCTAGGTCAATTCTGGGCTGAGTTTTGTCAGTAATACTGCAATCAAGATTAAAGCTCTAGAGAGTTTACATTCACTTTTCACTCTGTTCTCAATTGCACCCTTTTGGCACAGTCTGACTCACCACTAAACTTTTAAATGTCAGTCCCCAACTTGTTAAATCACATCTCTAAGCAGGGAAACTTACGCGGGGAAACTAATTTATTTTAAATAATTAAGCTTCAAATTTAGTCTTTTCCTCCTCCAAAAACTGGAATGCAGCAGACTGAGAAAGACTAGGTTTGTAACAGTTGATTGTGGCAAGTGCACAGTCTATCTATAGTGCTGAAGAGGACATCAGTAGCAGTAGTAAAGGTTATTCATCAAACGTGCAAGATGAGGCCCTGTTTGGAGATGAAAATTAGCTAAAGATGTGAGGGCAGCTACCTCAGCTATCAGCTACACCAGAAGTTTGAGGTTGGTCCTTCAGGGGCTGTATCCTCAACTGTCTGGCACAATCTGATGGAGCTGAAGTGAAGTCTTGTCTTGCTTGGCACTTGCTGCTGCATTTTACTTTGTTTTGGGGTGATCTGTCCTGTTTGCCCTGACACAAACTGTCACCTAATCCCAACATCACAGGAATGGTGGAAGGTCATCTTCCTGAAGGGCTCAAGCCCACCAACACAAGGCTCCTGCTCTGCCAGCAGATCAGGGGAGATTTGGTGCCTCTTCTAAGTGTGTTTGGTCTGTGGCTGAGCTGCCAGCTGTCCTGGACACTGTCTGGGAGATGTTTGGCCCGACAGATCTTATATCTCCTCATGGTTTTTGAGGAACCATATTTTTGGTGCTCTAGGAGCTGCAGGCAGAGCTAGACAAAATCAGACCAGCATCCCCGGTGTGTCCTGACTGGGCTGTCCCATTCCTCTCAGCCTCCATAGCAGAGCTGTCCTTTCCTCCTGAAGTTCTCTTTTAGTGTCAGCAGGGTCCAGAACTAAAAGAAATAGAGGAGCACCTCAGGGTGCTTGTTTTTAGCTGCACCCAGAATTGGGCAGGCTTGGACTGCAAATTCTTGTGATCTTCACTGAAGTCTTTCAGAATTATCTGGTTTTGTGTTTTTCTACCCCCTGCAGTTCTGGTATGTTTTCAGTGTCTACAAATTCTAGCTTTCATTAGAAAATGCTTAACTACTACAGAACTGTGATGAAACTCTAGAAACTATGACCCAGCTACATATGTTATCTGCCAAGCTAGATAATGACAGTTTATGAAATGCTTCTCTCAATATTTAAAAATAAAATCCAGACAATACTGCATTGAGCATCCGATACAAGAAACAACTTAAATGCTGACCATGTGTTGTTATTCTCAAAGCAACAAGTCTGTCCAGATCCTCTGCCTTAGAGTATAAAGGATTGTACTAGGCACATGAACTGAGGGCAAGCTAGGCTTTTCTAGCTCTGTTGTGCATGTCAGAGCCAATCCCATAGGAAAGCATGGCACAGTGTCTGTGACTCCCTGCTTCTCCATGGGGAGGACTGTGACACGGTGGTAAAACACACATATGCCAGAAAGACTTGGAGCAGAACATCCCTCATGGGACAGGGATCATCAAGGAGTCCAGCCTAGTGCAGGCCAGGAGTTCCATGTGTTGTACTTGGGGCATACTGGCAAGAATGGATTCTGAACAGATAGGTGTGGAAAGCATAGCTGTCCTGGTGTGGAGTGGCTTTTCTCCCTCTTTTCCTGCAATATGTTTTTACTGTGTCCCAGATGAAAAGGGACAGGGGATGCTGAGGACTGCCTAGGTTGGAAAGACCCTCTGGTCTCACCTGCACACTGGGATTACTGTTGTCTAGCCAGAATTCTGGGCTGGTACATGGCCCGTACAGAGAATTTGGGTGAGGTCTAAGTGAGGCTGCAATTGGCTGCATAGCTGGCCCCCCGGTGGCCTGTGACTCAGTGTCTGAGGCTATGCACTGCCAACTTGGATAAGGTGCTCCTGCCTGGGACACTTTGCAAGGGAAGCCTTTGGGTCATGCACTCCTGGTCAAGGAGCAGCATTGACTGATATGGGGCTTGGTGTGATGCTGTAGTGGGTTTCAGTACCTTTTGCAAGACCCAGTAAAGGGAAGAGTTTTCCACATTGTGCAGGACTTCAGCCTGGTGAACAGAAAACACCTGTCAAACTCCATTTACTGTTACATATTCATAACTTGTTAGAGCAGGTCCCACTCCGTCACAGAAATGACCTTTGTGTGTTATACATCTATTGTTCTTTGCTGCACACAGTAATGCCAGCTGCTGTAGACCCTAATGGAGCTGTAGCTGTAGGAGGTTTTGTTTTAGTCCCAAAAGTAAAGAATGACCTGACTGTTAAGCATAAAAGGATCTGTGTTTATTGCTGGCCTTGCTAGGTAGCCTGAGTAGCCATGGAAATGCACCATAGGATCTGTTCTGCCAGCAAGGGTTGCCACAAATGTTATGTTTTCCTAGGAAGTGGAAGATGGTTGAACTCACTTCTGTTTACTGAGGAAAGCCTTGTACAAACATCTGCCACATTCTAGTAAAATTTACAGCCTCTGAAATATCTGACTTTCTGGAGCCTCAGAGGTTTACAGTGCTAAACCCATTGGAACAACTGCTAATGAGTTAATTACAGTGGATTCTTCAGTTAAAATTGCTGCCAGAGACTTGAATGTTTCAGATAACTCTGCTGGCAAGTGGGTTACACTGCTGGACAGATCCTTGCCTGATTTATTACTCTTCCACAATCACATGGAACTACTGCCTGATTGGCCCCAGAGTTCAGTTTTGGTTTTATCTGTTTTATAAAAATCATCTTTCGTTCTGAAGGGATTTCATATGTGCTGCAAGTACATCATAAACCATTATCACAAACAGCTATTCTGTGATTCTTGTCTGAGAGGTGCCTTCCTGCATGGCAGCTCTTCCTGTGAAATAGAGACAGCTATCCATCACCCATGAAATATGAGGTATTGAGAGGCTTCCAAAGAAAAATGGAGCTACTTCATTTTTCATACTCATATCCTCTGAGGGTCATTTCGTGCAAAATAACAAGGATTTTGCCCAGAACAAAAATTTGTTGTGTAAATCAGAAGTTGAAGTCCTTTCTTGTGTGAGTATCTACTATCAAGTACCTACTTGATACTTAAAATGCATATTTAGAAATGATCTGTCTTGGCTTTTTATAGTTACAGAGATTTTCGTCTAGAAATGTGTTGACTCTGGCTCCTTTCTTATAAACAGCAAACATATGATCAAACCTCTTAAAACTACCACAAGCAATTCAGAAGCTGGGTTTCAACCTTATTTTGGATACTTTTCCACAGCAAAATATTGCAAAAAATTGTGAGTGTTGAGCCCGTTGGAGACATTCTCAGACTTCCCAGACTCCTGCAGTAAAGCCTCTAGGTCTTCTGCCAGATTTATTTAAATACTTTCAGTTAACTTTTTGATTAGGCTCGAGGAATATCTTCTTTCCACCTTGGCTCAGCAAGAATAGCATCTCAATTTCTCTCCTGTCCAGTCAGGTGTACCTTTGACCTGAGGATATAAGCATTAGTCAGGCTCTTACAGTTATTTTTCAATCAAAAAAGGAATTGATACAGAGCCTGCATTTTTTTTTCACTACAAATCTGTTATTTCAAACACCTACAAAATTCCATTTCTCTGAATAGAGTAGGAGTCTAGTGTTGGTCATAGTCCCACACCCCTTTCCAGGCTGCATTACATCTGTAAAAGTTTCTCTCATCTTACATCCATTTTTATGGGCTTTCATTGCCTTTCTCCCAAGTGTGTGTGCACAGGGCACATCTGCAGCCAGCACTACTGGGTTGCTTAGAGTGTTCAATCCCTGAGCAAACCTGTCTATCTCATCTTCTTATGACAGCTTCACTTGGCTGTGTCTCAGCATAAGTCTGTTATTCATATGCTGAGCTCTTAAAATTCTTCTTGTCTTTGACACTTTGCTGCTGCTTAGAGAAATACCTCAGGTAATGGTGAATCAGGGAGAAGTAAATACTTGTCTACAGGAGACACTGAATTGTCCCAGTCCCAATGAATCCTGTCTTCCTTGTGTGTTTAGTTATGCTTCTTCTACAATAGGCCTTTTATTATGATTTCTGTGGCAGGCATCAGAAAGCCATGTGACACTGGTTTGAAGTGCTTGAAGTGTTTCAATCCAAAAGCTAAACTAAAAAGACTTATGAAGATAAACTACATAGACTTTTGAAACTATAAATTGATTGTCTCTTAAACAGGGCAAAAAAAAATTGTCAACATTTGACAACTGTAGTTTCTGCACAATGAGAGGGGCTAGAGAATGGCTTCCACATGGCTTCCAGCTGAATAGTTGAATAGGTTTTTTTTATGTAAAAGTTTGCTAGTGTTATCTGAAAATGGCAGAAGATTAGGTAGATTAGGTATAGGAGTAAAAGGAATCCCTCAGTATAATGTCCCAGAATATTTGAAAAATTTTTCCCCCAACCAGCTTTCTGATGTTGCCTTCACATTCCTAGCTGGTTGGCTGAATAGTTTGCAACTTCTACAAATGCTTGGACATTAAGGAGGAAAAACTTTCTCTCTTTCCTGCACACTGTGCAGAAGAAGAACAAACAAAGGACAAGTGAAATGACCTCAAGCTGCACCAGGGGAAGTTTAGATTTGATATTAGGAAAGATTTCTTCACAGAAGAGGTTGTCAAACATTGGGAAAAGGTTCCCAGAGATGTGGTGTGGAGTCTCCAGCCCTGGAGCTGTCTACAAGATGTGTAGATGTGGCTTTTGGGGACAGAGTTTTGTGGTGGACTTGGCAGTGCAAAATTAACACTTGGACTCAATCACCTTACAGGTCTTTTCCAATCTAAATGGTTCTATGGTTCTATGACAAGTTTTGTATTGTCTTTTGGCACGTGGGACCTGATTGATGGTGCCCATGTCCTGCAGCAGGCAGGGTGTCACCAGACTGAGGAGGGTGATCCTCTCCCTCCACTCAGCACTTGTGAGACGTATCTGGAGTTCTGGGTTTAGTGCTGGGTTCCCCAGCACAAGAGAGACACAAATGTACTGGAGCAAGTCCTGTGAGACCCCACAAAGAAGATTAGACTGAAGCATTAATCATGTAAGGTGGGCGTGAGAGAGCTGGGACTGTACAGCCTGGGGAAGAGAAGAGTCAGGAGATCTTGCGCACTGGCATAAATACCTGGCTGGGTTGGGATGAGTGGAGTAAAGATGACAGAGGCAGACTCTAGTGCCCAGTGACAGGACAAGAGGTAGTTGTCACAATTTGAAACACAGGAAGTTCCACTTAGACGTTTTCTCAAAAGCTGATCAAACACAGGCACAGGTTTCCCAGAGAGGCTGTGAAGTCTCTGTCCTTGAAGTAGGTGTTCTCCTGTGTTGCTTTCCTTCCTCAGTGGGTATAGTAGGCTTTGTTTTGTTTTGTTACTTTTGCAAAAAATGGCACTGCAACCCCCATGTCAGTATCAGAGAGGATTCACCTGCAGTTGGTGTTTGTGACATTTTGTAGTTCAGTCTAGCAGCCGAAATACCCACACTCATGTTGAGCTGTTTTTTTGTCAACTCATGTTGACAAAATTGAAAGGTGTTTGTTTAGTGAAAAGGTGTTTTTTGGTATCTTTTCCCTTATGGCGTAAAAATAAAGTCAGTCCCTAACTAGGATGTCTCAGCTCCACCTTTGTGTGTTTTCTCCCCCTTCTCCTGTCTGTGTGTTTTTCTGTCAAAAGCCAGTTCATGAACTAAAGAAAAATGTACACCATTGGCTTAGCTGAACTGTTCTAATTAATGATTTTGGAAAAAAAGTGAAACTGCCTAAAACTGTCTCATTACCAATGTATTACAATTTCCTGACAATTATGAAGCAAAATTCATTTTCACATTTGCTAACACTTTGTTCACAGCCACTGCTGCTATTTGCTTGACAAACCCCAATGAATTAGCAATTTGGCAACTGTTATGTCACCTATATGCATCTGATCAGTAGTCTCCTATACAATGCTTTGGTGGAAGCAGCAAGGAATGGCATATTGTTTATCACAGGAACCACAGTCCCCAATGTTTACTGTAGCTGTGGTTCCCTCTCCACAGTCAGTGATGCACTGTTCATCATCAGCCCAGTGCCTAAGTTGCACTCACTGCTGATTCAACTCCACCATCATCACAAGTATTATTTTTTGTTGTAATATTATGAGGCAGTGTCTGTAGCAGGGGCTATAAAAGTGTTAAGATGGGAACGAGGAAGCTGATTTATTGCCTTGAGCTCAGGGTTGTACAACAGGACTACAAAGCAAGCCTGTGCTGTTCCAGCTTGGATTCTTACTAGGGCTGGCAGGCATCTCCCTGTGTCAGGTTTGTAGTGTATGCTCAAGCACTGGGGCTTGTTCCCAGTCTTCAGTCTTCCCTTCTCATAAAAAGAAAGACGGAAGCGTGGCAGCCCAATGTGTCACAGTCTTCTCCAGGGCATGTTGCACACCTTCCAGACAGTGCATAGGTGATACCTGGCTGGTGGCTTCATGCACCTGACACCAGCAGCTGAGGCCAGCAGGATGCAGCTGGCATGGACTGTGTGGCTCCCATCAGCAGGTGCAGCTCCCACCATCAGCTACAGCTCCCATTGCAGGTGCAGCATCCATCACCAGGTGCAGCTTCCACTGGAGGTGCAGCTCCCATTGCAGCTGCAGCATCCATCTCCAGGTGCAGCTTCCACTGCAGGTGTAACATCCATCGCCAGGTGCAGCTTCCACTGCAGGTGTAGCTCCCACTGCAGGTGCAGCTCCCATTGCAGGTGCAGCTCTGCACTTTGTGCCCCAGCACAGGGAAAGGGCTAAACATTTGCAGTTGGGCCACTTGAATTTGTGTACCTCCCCTTCAAAGTATGCAAGCTTTTAGTCCTAATGTAATGTTCAAGCATTTCAAGCCTGCCCTTGGGAAAGGCTCTGGGCCTACCTTTCCCTGCAGAACCTATAGGTTACAGAAGGGATACAGAAGGGATACAGCACTTATGGAAGCTGGACTGTGTGGGAACAGCTGGCCTTGCACTCCCAGCACCCTATTTTAGTATATTGTTCAGTCAATAATCACTGTGAACATAAAAGATTGACACAATGCTATATAAGAAAAATTTCAAACGTGAAAATGCTGCCAATTGAATTAAAGTGAGCTTCAGCTATGTAGACCTGAATCTGCAACAGGGTTTTTCTTACAGAGAATTATTTTTTCCGTCAGTCTGGTAGTCTGAAATGTTCCAGATTTCATTTCAGAGAAACATTCATTAAGCAGTCATAACTGGGTGTCTGTTAGGTGGTTGGTGAAACAAAGTTTATTAACTGATCCATATCCAGAAATTTTATTAAAATACAAGAATTTTATGTAATATTGGATTGCTCAGAGACCAGATAATTTCAGGCCCAAACATTTTAGTACAGGGCAAGTCTTCAAAAATCATGGTTATTCTTTTAAGTGGAAATTTCCATAAGCATATTCAGCAGCTGCTATAAAAATAATGTGAAAATAGTAATTTGTGACTTTTGGTTAGGAAATAAAAAAGAAAAGTTGATCCAACCTCTATAATTTCAGGAATTAAATATTTCTCAAAACTTTCTTTTTGCCGTTTTCAATCTTCTTATACTGGCTTCATATTGTACAATGAATCATTAGCTTGAGGATATAAGAAGAAGCTGCTAATATCACCTGCCCTGTTGCTGCAAATCAGATGTTCATGAGCAACAGCAAAAAACCTCACTGAAGTGCAGGAGGACAAGGAAATTTGCGGGAATGTTGCTTTGCACCTTTTGTGACCACCAGCTCTTGTACAAAGCTGACTACTGAATATTGGCCAACTTTGTGAAAGTCACTTAAAAGAAATTGCAGGAAGCACAGAATGAAGCATCAACATTTAGAATTTTGGAAACTGTTAGTAAAGGGAGTAAGAATGGATCTCTCTGCTGGATCAGAGCCTTTAATTGTAAATGGATTCATTCAGCTGTTTGCATGAATCCAGAAATGCATCTGAGTTCAAGGATTTCTTATGAAGCCTCTATTAGACCTAAGAAGGGCTTTGAAAACTTATTTTTAGACAGTAAAGGACAGAAGTGATCAGCAGAATGATGGAGTCTGACCTCTTGCATAATCCTGCACCTCCTCCACAGCAGGGCATGAGCTGCTTTTTGTAATGAGATGAAGTGAAGCCAAAATTTGGAGCAGTGGTTGTTGCGTCTGTTTGAGTGGCTGTGTTGGGCATATGCCTCCCTGGATTTGGAAACTGACCCTGCAAAACTTAAGAGTGGCTATATGCATTAAGTTTCTCTCCTAGGACAGTATAACAAACATTTCTAAGCCTGAGACACAAGAAAAACCCCACATTTAGTTTTATTGCAGACGTTACTGCGGGTCTCAGAACAGTTGTGGTGGGTGAGGGAGGCTCTTTGTTCAGGACTGTATAAACACAGCAGGCACTGAGAAGCCTATGGTCTAAAGGCAGGCAGACGCACAATGCTGAGATCCACAAACTAACTTTAGAATAGCTGGATCAGGCACTGGAAGAAATAGAAATACTGCTAAAGCACTGAACTGAGCTCCTGCTATTTTATATTACTGCTAAATGTGAAAGAGCACTAAAACATTTCAGGAGCTGGTATAGAGACAGAAATCTATATATACAGCATGTTGTTAAGTAAAGGGGGAAAGCAGAAAGTAAAATGATTTCCCCTTTAGTCACAAACCTACACTTAAGAAAGTGACCTTAGTGCTATGTCAGGTTCCAGAAGGACCTGGATTGCAGCCAACGGGCAGAGAGAGATCACAGGAAGATTTATTTGGAAATCGTTCTGAAGAGAGTGACTGGAATTTGCTGAGGAAAGGAAATCAATCCAGACTGGCACTTACAGGGAGATAAACAGAGCTCTTGTATGGGAACATCAGTAAGGATCCAAAACCCAAGAGAGAAAAACACAAGAAGCAGATAACTTTCATCTCTAGAAAGGAAGGTAGTTCATAAAAATTGCATACATGTGCACATATCTCGTGTGGAACAACAATGAGAGTTTCTTAAGTGCATTGTGTTGAGGAGAGACCCCGCAGCTGTGGCAATCAACGAAGGTGGATATACCTTATGGAGGAATTCATTGTGTTCCCTCCAGATTTCAGGGTGATGGAGGCTGGATAAGTCACTGGGAGCAATGTGCCTGGATTCTCAGTTCTAGGGCTGGCGGACATTCACTCACATTCACAGGAAGAATAAGGAAACTGCTGCTCCCTGATGCTGCCACAGAGTACAGGAGTGGGTGTAGCAGCAGCAGCGGAGGCAGAGCTATGCTTGGCAGCTTCTCTCCTGAGGTGTCAGGGAAGAGAGGCTGTGCTTCCAGATATGCTAAGAAAAGGGCAGAGTATACAGATAATTGGTTAAATGCTTCTGTAGTCTATTTCTCAGCAGGTTAAAAAAAATTGACTTCTTGCCTCCATAGATTTTACAAGTTCATTATTTTGTGGCTCATTCATATTCTGTTGTTGTACTGTCTGTATTATTGTCGTGGAATGAATAGATCTAATGGGGACAGTTTTCTTACTATCATACAGCTGTAGAAAGCAGGGGGAAAAACAACATATGAAAGTATTATAATGAACCAATTAATGCAAACTTTGTTTTTGCACTAAAACTGAAGCAAGTTCTATTTCACAGTCTGTTCTGTTAAAAACATTCCAAGGCCTTCTTGTGCACCCAAACTCAAAGTCAGCATCTGACTTCCAATTACGTGACAGGCCAGTTCCCTTCAGACTATGAGGAATGAAAGGATCTGCTTGACTCCTCTGCTGCTTTCAGCTGTGACTGTGGTACTGCTTCTCTTCTTCACTCTGTGATTAATTGCTTCTTCACTGCATCCCTCAGAGAAATCCTTTTTCCTTCCCTCTCCCCTTCCATTCCCTGCTAGTTTTCCAAGAGATGTCCTGGAACTTCCTCCTCTATCCCTCTGTTTTTCCATGCACAATGAACTAATTACTAGGATGGTAGCTCAACAGTGATCCTTACCCTGACAACTTGCAGGTGTCTCTATTGCTCTCTTGTCTTCTTTTTTCCAGGATAATATTTTCTGGCACCTGTGATTCTTTCAATGGGTGTCAAGTTCAAGACAGTTCACTTGTTTGTCTACAAACTTTTCTACTGCTTTCTTAAATGACCAAACAGCACCACCGTACGACCCACATCGATCAAAGTGAAAAACTGATCCAGAGCTCATTCCCATCCCTCTTAAATTTGTATGCAAGGCTGCCAACAACAAACCATCATGAAGCTGACCTCCCTTTATCAGATCCAGAGTCTGTTAAATCTCTCTCCATTTTCACAGATTGCATCTCAAATTTTTCCAGAGCAACAGACAAATGTGGAAGGACCATAGCTTTAACAATCAGTGTTCTTCCAAGCTCCATTTTCAAGCAGAATGAATTTAAAGCACTGGAGGGGAACCTAGTAAATATTCTCTAGCAACTTTATTTTTTAATGATGTCTCCACAGTTTTACACCTTTGCTATTAAAGTTGTGCTAGTAATTAAGGAATAATGATTGTGCAAATTATTTAAGTAATTGAGTTAGTGAACTGAGGTTACTCTGCAGTTAATAAGGTTAAAATTGCTGGCTGCTGTATACAGTAGTTAATCCTGTGAGTAGTCATTTTGAGGTCATTATTGCCTGTACCAGTTCCTTAAAGTAGCTTTGATGCACATATTTTGTCTTGAAATTTCCTGCCCTTAACTCACAAAGTACTATTCTAAGTGATGAAAGGTATTGAGATATTTGTGTAACTTGCAGTTAAGTTTATAGTAACACTAGAACAGGGGAGTTTTTCATTGGTTAAAATGTCACTGACAACACACTTGTACCATCAACATGAAGATTAAGAAGATGTTATACTGTTGACCTGATGTCAGCTTTTGTGGGTTGAAGCCTTTTTTTTTATAGGAGTTTTGAGAGGATGGGATATAAATCCATTTTGAAGATGAAATTGGTGGTTTAGCTATGGCCTTCCAACAGTGATTTCCTCTACCTGACCTGCTTTTAAAATCTTATTATTTCAAGTAATCTAAATTGAAATTCACTCAATAGCTTTTAAAAATAGTGAATAAAGGCCCACATCAGAGAGGGGAGACTTAAGCAAGGAAGAAATATCAGTCATCATGTAAAGCATTTTCCACAGAAGCAACTGCAATCCATGTAGCGATGCAGACAGCAGGGAAAGACCCCCTTGCCTTTGGAATAGCAGTAGCAGAGCCTGGAACATGATTCCACACCCCTCCCAGGGGTTTGGCCCTCTGGACTCAAGGCTGCATCTCTGGTCAGAAAGAGATATTTGAAAAGCCTTTTTTGCCTTGGGGCTTTTTAGACCAAAACCAGGAAGAAGGCTTCCCATAGCAGAGGTTTCCCACAGCTGCCTGGGAATGAGATTGTTCCTGCTTGGGACACTGTGCAATACATGTTGCAGCCTGCTGCTTGTGCCTGTCCACACACGAGATCCTGGCCCTGACTTGTGAACTGATTTATTGACCTCAAACCTGATGCCTCATTACTTGCTTAGGATTGTTCAGCCTGGGGGATATGGAGGGATCTTATAGCAGCCTTCCAGTACCTAAAGGGAACTTATAAAAAGAGAGGGAGAGGAATGTTTTACATGGGCATGTGCTGATAGGACAAGGGGTAATGGCTTTAAAACTAAGGATGGTCGATTTAGATTAGATATAAGGAAGAAGTTTTTTATAATAGAGTGATAAAATGCTGAAACAGATTGCTCAGATATTCTCCATCCATGGAAATATTCATGGTCAGTGTGCAGGTAGTTGGACTTGATGATTTTTAAAAGATCCATTCCAACTCAAAATATTATATGATTCTGTGATTATGGACTTGCCTGTTCTGGGATCTTACCTCACACAGTGTCGTGAGACTGGACTCTTGCTGCTGATACCATTGCCTTTGCCAGCTTTGTCACCCTGCTTGGCCTGCAGCTTCCTCTACCTCATGGAACAGCTCCCTCTTGCTTCTTCCTGGCACAGTAGGACCAGACAGCATCATAGTACATCCAGAATAGGATGCAATTATGGCAGCACTTCCCTCCAAATCCCTGTGAGGGAGGCTGACAGATACCACAATTTGCATCCTCTGAGGGCAGCTCATTGATAATGCTATTTTCAAGTCTGAAAAGTAGAGGAAGAAAACCAGAGACCCTGTCCTTCGAAAAACTTTTCAAAGACCAAAGAAAAAACTACTTGTGGCTTGCTCAGGCATTCCTTGATTTTTGCTTGATGCCTTCTATTAGTGGGTGATCTGTCAGTGACTTTTAGAAACTGAATTTCGAAGTCTTTGTCAGGATGTTCTGTAAACCAAAAATCTAAGTAGCTTAAAAACATTACAAAAATAAAAGAAATACCCATAGGCCCACCTCAGAAAATCATGGAGTGATAGAGGAGGAAAGGATAATTCTGCACTTACGGGGCTTCTTAAACACTTTGCCTGCTCAGTCATCATGGACCATTCATCATGAACCATCCAATGTTAGAAACCGACTGCTAAGCTTTGATCTCACTGAATTAATCTGTTCTAATGCCATTATCATGCACTATTCTTTGATGTGAGTAATATTCTGGGATGGCAGAATAGTAGTCTTCTACTTGTGAATTTGGACAGCACTGACACAGAGGGCACAGGAGCTGCTGCTGCCTTTGCAAGACTTCTGGCTTTGTTTCTCTCTTAAGTGATTTGATTTCACTTAAATACGTAATTGCTGAGACCAACGCAGAAATGCTGCTGAATCTTTCCTCACCTGAGTTTTTGCAAGAGGTCAGCAGGGTCTGACAACCTCTTGTGAGGAACAGCAGGGCATTAGGTGGGTGTGTGCTTAGCAGAAGTTACTTGCTGCTTTAGGAATGCAGACACCATGTAAGAGTTTGGTACCTACTTGTCCACAGAATGATTGGAAGATAGTGTGGCCCACTTCACCCTCTCAGGAAACCTGTAACTTCTGGTCACAAAAACTCTGTGTGTTCATTCCTTTCCTCCATATGGTGTGTGAAGAGGGGCTGAAGAGCAGGGGGGAATCAGAAAGTAAATGTGGCTATCTCTTACACTTCTTTATATATTTATGAAAGTATATTAAGATGACACTTTGGAAGAAACGGCTGAACTTCAGGCGTGGCACTGAAGTAACATGAGTGCCAAAAGAAAACTGAGAATCAAGCACTAGTGAAGTGTGTTGTAAGTGTATGTCATGGGTTAGTCATTGTGGATGTCATGGGTCATGTACCCCTCAGCCACACTTTCCAGTTACTGCAAAAATAACTGGTAACCTCCTTGCATTTTTAAACTATTTTTTGTGTTCTAGAAGTTGTTCATGGGAGATACTGCCATGGCTCAGTGCCTTAAATAGTAACCATAAAAAGGGACATGCAAAGATCGATTCCTTGCTGGGAGATAAAAATCATGATCCATCAAATTAGAAATGTGCTGGCAAAACATCTTGTTTTCTTGGTGTATGTGATAAGGCCATAGGCAGTTGCTTAATAATAACAACATAAGAGCATGAAAACTGTTGAAGATGTACCCTAGTGTTGTTTTGGCTGAGAAATATGACTCCTGCTTTCAAGTGTATCCTTCTTTCATTAGAGATAAATCTTTTTTCACCAGAGAGATAAATGTATATGCACCTTTGCATGAACATTTGCATGACATACAGCATCTTTGCTGTAGAAAGATAGAAGATTTTCTTTGCACTGTAGCACAACATTTATTGCAGCATCTCCTTTTCTGACATGTTTTTCATTGATTAATGTAAGGGTTTTGTGAAATGGTACATCAAATGGAAGCCATGTTGCCTGTGCTGTCCCTCTCCCTGCAAGCTAATAAATGTAGGTTGGAAAAAGTCAAAGGCCCTAAACAATCAAAATATAAATAATGGAGGCTGACCAGAATAGTTGTTGTTGTACATGCTAAGCACCAGGAGCAGGTATTGCTGTTTGAATATCTATGTTGCCTTAGCAGGCATTTTAAGACCATTAAAAGCACTCTGTCAGCCCTCTGAATGTTTGTGGGTTGGTTTATTTTACACTATTACCATCTCGTGAGTCTTACTGAAGTGAATATAGCTATGCTACTCTACCACAGGCAAGAAGCTGGAGAAAGTAGCTTGATTTTGAAAAATCAAATTTTTTTTTGTATGTAAAAATATGAACATTAGAAGATAGCATTTTTTCCTACTTTTGTTAAATGACCTTTCAAGTTTAGACTTAATCTATTGGCTGCTATGGTTAAAAGAAATAGCATTAAAATACACTTGAAGCTGGTTGCATAAGCCAGTTCTGCTTTTATGCCACAGACATTAGCCTTTCCTGTGGTTTGCTCAATTCTCTTAATAGATTTATAAAGATCTATGGAGATAATTTCTTCACAGTGTGGGCATATTGATGAGTACAGTCAGCTTTATTCTTCAAGTCACAAGGGGCAAGAGTAGCAGTGCAATACTGATCAGTAGTTCTTAATCTTCATCCAAAAACGGCAGTGTTCTGCTCACCAATACATGGTCAAGGATTCTTGTTGCCAGTGAAAGTTCCCATTAAAAGTACCCTACTTCAGACAGCACATGGAACCAGAGGAAATAAATTTTTCACCATGAGGGTGACCAAACACTGGCACAGATTGCTCAGGAAGGTTGTTGAGTCTCCATCTGTGTATCCTTGGAGATAATCTAAAGTCATCTGGACAAGTTCCTTGGCAGCCAGCTCTGGGTGGCTCTGCTTGAGCAGAGAAGACTGGACAAGATAACCCAAAGAGGTGCCTTCCTACCTCAGGAATTCTGTGATTCTGTGTGTGTGCAGCATTGAAAAAAAAGAGCCTTTTTTATTTGTTTTTATTTCACTTCAAACTGAAATTTGGAAATGTTTGGGTGTGTGTGTAAAAGTGGAATGTCAGTACCATTGTTTGCTGAGTTTTAGAAAGGAAGGCAGAGAATTTGCTTGGCCATGTATAGTGAGATTTAGTCTTCAGATTATGGAGGAAAATATTTAAATTCTGGTTGTCATGGTCAGCATAAAGGCAACAGGGTGGATTGGTGGGCCAGGAGTGATTGAGGATTTTGCAGAGTAGAAGCCCATGGGGCAGTGAGCTGAGTCCCTCTGAAGAGGTCACTGAGCACAGCAGGAACAGAGGTCCCTGCCACACTCACACTCCTGTGGTTCAATTACTAGCTGAGTCCCAATTAAAGTATCTCGTTAAACCTAGACAGCATGCAGACTGGAAAATGTGTCTATTCAAAGTGGAATTTGGCTAAAATAGGGATGGTAATGGGAAGGATCTTCTTGTAAAAATACATAAATACCCCAAATCTTTGAGTAGTCAAAGGACTGTATTTTTACCTTTTCAGACATTAACTTTAGCAGCAAACTGTACTCTGTGCGTTGCTTGGACAAAAATTTGATCCAGCAGATGAATATATATGCTACTGATGTGAACAACAAGTGAAAATGTCTCTTCTTGTTATGAACTCTCAATCTTTTATTATGTATTTTGATAGAAATCCATAATTATTGTTTTGGTAACTTCCAGTTATCCAGAATCCTGTACCTCCTGGTTCTGTCTATTTATCAGCCTCACTCCCTTACATGTATCCAATATGAAAAATGGACATTTCAAAGTGTGCAACACTATTATTTGCAAGCACTAAAAATTAGGAGAAAATATCTTCCGTTCCCTATAACTCCAAAGAATTCTACCTAATATTAAATACTTAAAATCGAACTCACTAGACCATGGACTTCAGAAATATATGTGATGGCCTACTAGTAAATTTGACTTCTGTATGCACAAAAAAGAGAGAAGACTTCCCTGTGAATTCAGGGAGAGGATTGCTTTTGGGATGGCTGAAAGTTCATATTCAATGCCAGGTACTAAACACAGTGAGGTGAGTTCTGCATGAACTTCTTTTATTTGTATGTTCTGACTGAGAGGACTGTGGCTTGCATTGTCATTTCCTATTGGAGCAGGAGGTAGTGAGAAATATATGTGCATTTCATTATCTGTCTTTGCCTTTACAGAAGTGTACAGGTTTTATTTTTTTGTCTCTTTTCTGTGTGGTATTGACTTCGCTATGTAGAGATACCTTCAGCTGCTTCATGAGAAATAAGCTTCAGTTCTTCAATATTGCAGCAGAAGAGGAAACTGTTAGTGTTTCCCTCCACAATCAAGGAGGTGATTTCTGCATTAAAACTCATCCATTATGCTGTGCTAATTATATCACAAGATCTTGAATGGTACTCTTGCTGTTTTTTTTTTTTTTTGGTCTTCCACGGATAAGTAATCTTTGTGCTAAAAGCCCTATCATAATACTATGTTTTTTCAGTGACTGCATGCTGACGTCAAGTGCCAGCAATGCAAACAATTAATATGAGACTGGGCAACTAAGCCTTAGGATATCTAAAAAAGCACTTTGTGAGTCAGTACATGAGGCCTTTCCATAGTCTGAATACAGTTACCCTGTGAAACAGTCTATGTATGAAGGGAACACATCCTGTGAGTCTGATTTAATATCACACCATTATTGTGAGTGGATGTTAGATTGGACTGTACCCATCTAAATGCAGTGTAAGGAATGGAAAGTCACATGGTTACAGTCCTTGAAGAAGGAAGGTGTGAAATGATGAACCAGTAAGAGTTGTGTCAAGAACCCAAATATGGAAAGATATTTACTTGCAGAGGAGAGGAAGTGTATTTTTTGACTGAGATTTACTCCAAAAATGTAAAAGGAGTTGAAGTTAGAACTAGCTGATCAGCTGCAGGATGATGGTTCCAAGTTATGAAGATGTAAATATGTGTAGAAGTTACCTCAGTTTCCCTGACTGCTTTAAGTGAAGAAAGCATGATGTGGGGTGTACATATTTGTCTCTCTAATGAGACATATTTATCTCTAGTGAAGATAGGAGCAAATGAACTGTAGGGATTTAAGAGAGGACTGGGGAGAATTAGAGGTCAGATGTTAACTATTATGAGAATTTTACGTAGCACCAGAGCTTTTGCTAGGCTGGTCATCAAACCCCAACTGGTTTGCTGTATGTTCCAAGCATCTCAGAGATACAGCTGTCCTCATGTGTGCTGTTAGTCTTCTCCAACTCAGAGATTATTTTTTTGGGGGGGTGGCTTTGACAACCAAACAGTTGAGATGTATATTCCATCTGGTTAGACAGGCTTCCTGATGACAAAATCATATGCTTATCAGTAATCTGGGTTGGTAGGAATGGTCTGTTTCACTTAGTCCTTCATTCAGGAAGTGTCTTGCATTCTTGTGCTTACTTTTCTTTTACAATATTGGAGTGGGGGCAGAAAGGAAGGAAGAAGAGATGGCTCTAGAAAGCACTTGAAGATTCCAGGAAATTGGTAGGCTGGACTTGTTAATGCTTGTGAAATGATTTTTGACTCAGGCTTTCAAATGAAAAAAATTGAGATATTAGAAAGATGATAGTCTTTTATGTGCTGAGGAAGATGGATTGGTATGACTTAAGATGTCATGTGTATGAATGGGTGCTATAAAGGGATCATTCTAATGACATGCTGTAAAAGACAACTGTCAGGAATAAATTACTCTTCTCTTCTGATGATATTGATGATAATGCACTCAAATTCCCTATGACACATTTCCTCACCTAAAGTTAAAAGCTTTTCCTAAAATGTTTAATGGGCGCAAAGGTCTTTGTTGTGCATTTCCAGCTCCATGAAAAACATCAGGTAGTGGCTTACATAAGAGCAATTTTGCCTGCAATTAGTGTGTTTGCATACAAGTACACAGGCTTTGATTAAGCAAAGGAAAGTACTTAAGCACAAATGTAAGTACCTTTCAACGGTGGAGCAATGAAACTGAAAACTGAAGTAAGAAAGGCTGACTTCAGGAGTGACGGGGCTGATAATAAGAGCAGTTCTGAGCAGCAGAGCAGATCAGGGCTCCATCGGCGTGGAGATAAGCTGGATGTAGCCATTCCCAGGGATACCTATGCAAAAGTCACATCCTGCCTGTGCAGCCTGAGACCAGTACCATGCTGTACTTGTTTGAGGAGCAGCACTGGGAACAGAGGGAACAAAAGACAAAAGGCCAAACCTGCCTGCAGATATTGCCCACCAACTGTCCTAAGAACCTAGAGATGAGGCTGGAGGAAGCTGCCCACCACTGCACTGCTGCCAGCCCCTCCTCTCTGAACTGCCCATGACTCATGTGCAAAGCTGTGGGCACCAGTTTGCCTGGAGAAGTCAACAAACCTGCATGCCTGAACATGCTTGGGGAAAGAACACAATAGGGGGACTGTGGCCATGGTTGACCCATAATGGGAGATCGCTGAGGGACTGGAGTTCATGGGCAACCCACACTGGGAAAGGGAAACTAAGGAACATGGCAGGAAACCTTAACCCTCCTGGGTTAGAACGAGTTGTACTGCTTCAGCCTCCCATGCAACCATGCCTCACTGGAGGAATTTTGGTGCACTGAAATTAAAAAAAAGTAAAAGTAAGAGTACCTGACCACAGGAAGGAGAACAGGAATTTAAGTAGGTTTTTGCACAGTGATTGCTGTTTGTTTCCTTTTTTCCCCTTACTGCAAACCAGTGATTGTATATTTGTGTTGGTTGGCAGTAAATTAAGTCAAGTAAAATTCTCTGACTTGATGCAGTTGTAACAATGACAGACTGGTACAAGAAGTGATGGGCTAAATTACAGTAAAGGAAATGTACCTTGAGCATTTGGAGTTTTCTAATGGTAAAGGAGGCTGATCACAGCATGGATTGCTGAGGGAGGCTGCGGAGCCACTGGAGGATTTAAGAGGAGATTAAATGAACTTCTGTCAAGTACAATTTAGAAGAAGTTGATCCTGCCTTTGGGACGAAAGGCAAATTAGGTGACCCTCTTGAGGTGCTGCTGAGCCCTGTTGCATTTGATTTCTATGACATGGACATGGTCTTGGGTACCCCTGGGAGAAAAGAGGATACTAAGCTTAATTATTGGAAGGCAGTTTCAGTCAGCAGGAGATGTTTCTTGAGGAGAGATGGGTTGAGACAGAAGGCTGAGGATGTTAAAGAGGTGAAAAGTGCAATTAAATGAGATTATATAACACTGTATTTGTAAGTAAGTGACTGAAAAGTGAACCCTTTTTCATTTAACCTAGTACTGACCACATGCCTCAGAATGGTCTTCCTTAATTCAATGTATATTAAAAAATTGGATCCTGAAGTGCTCTTTAGGTCACTTTGGGGAGAGGAAAATGCTGGCCTAGATGGTGCTTACAAATTAGGGAGCCACCAAGGATGCACTCACAGCCTCCTCAGGCTGCAGCTGCTTTAGCCAAAATGATTACCAGCTCCAGCTTCAGCATGACTGTATACACTCCGTCTCAAGCACCTTGCAGCACTCCTCTCAAGGACAAGGGGATTTCATCCTTCTGCCTACCACATTAATGCAGATAGCTATCTTGAGGTTAAGGCCATGTTGGCTTTGAACTGCAGCCTGTAATGAACACCTGGATGGAGTTCTGCTTTATTTGCAGGTGACTGAGGTACTAATTTTAATTATTAAGCCATTTCTTGTGATATTTAATTATTTCTCCCCATTTCTTGATGAGCAAGCAGTGCCATTATTGCCTGTAACCAAATAACCATCCCCATTTATCATACTAATTGTGGCTTAATGAGGAAGGACCTGGGACTGGGGGAGTTGTCTACCTAAACAACTTTGGAATCTAGCTTCCTGTGGTAATGAGCATAGGCTGTAATAATTAGGTATGCTAGGTGCTATATTCATCATGAAGCTTAAATGCAATAAAAATTCATCATTTGGTGGTAGGCTTATAAAGCACAATAAATTGTCTTAGTAAACATGGAAATATGAAAATACAGTATGAATATATGTAAGATTATTTCCTCTTGGACAGTTTTGCCACAGAAGGAATAATTCCTTTTCACTCTAGTGTAGATAAAGCTAGAATAAAATCACAGCAAAGATGCTGTTCTGAACTGCATATAGCTTTAGGAGGAAGACTGGGTTTTGCTTACTTATGCTGCCTTCCTGGTTCCCTCCCTGACCCAGCAATATTTCAGATCTGACCTATGGATTAAAAGGAAAAGTATGGTCTGCTACAAACCAACTGTCTATCTGCAGACAATTACCCCAATTACCCTACAGATAAACAGATCATAGCTTTCTCCTGCTTTCATGTTTTACCATGAAATTAATTCACAAAGGTATTAACACAATAATGTCTGTACAACAGGGAAACCCCATCTGAATATTCTGAAGACAATATTTTAATACAGTGGATAATTCTCTCACTATTTTTAGAATAAGAAAATTTACATGCAACTACAAATTGTTTTTGAAGTCCTCCAATGAGACGATAGGAACCAATAACATCTGCAATCAGAAACAGTGAGAAGTTTTTTTCTCTATGCTATATAATTTCCACAATACTTCTTTAAATGTTGTAATATTAACTATTCAGTATTAATCAATATTGACAGGAGTATTTATTGGAAGAATAAAGTGTTAACTACTGTGATTTATCAGAGCTGTTTTTTATAGCGTTTGATTGCTTAGAAGATGTAAAGGGAGCACTTTGAGAGAAAAACATCCACACTACTCAGAACAAGCACTAATGATGATAATTGCAAGTTCAAATCTGGATTAATCATATGGGCACTAGTCTGTACACATCTGCAATTTCATTCAGTCCTGTGTTAAGGTGTTGGGAAAAAAAAGAAGGAAACATCTCTGTCTAGCATGAAAACTGTAAGGATGATACTGGGGAATGCCAGCTAAGACTAGTTTTCTGTTATTCCTCTCTTATAATGGTACCTTCACAGAACGTCAGAAGGTTTTCATCATCTCTTTCATTTGCAGATGCAGTCACCCACAAGGCAGAATAACTAACTAGAATCTTGCCTATCCCTCCTGGTATTGTCTGCAGATTTACAGTTCCACTTTCTCTGTCACGTTCTTGCAGTGCCACTGTTGATTTTGGCATGGGACTGATCCAAAATGCACTCACAAACTCTTGAACCCCCCTTGCCTTGGTTTTGGATGCAGAGGTTACATGTGATGTAAACCAGGACATCATTCCTGGGAACACTGTTCTACTCAGTGCCAGCTGACAAGGAGAAGGGCTTATTTTAGTGTATGCACACATATCTCCAGAGTGTCAGGTTGCTATTCCATTGTAGTTCTGCTCTGGCCTTCAGGCTGTTCTTTTTCCTTGTAACAGTTGAAATATGGCATCATTGTAAGGCAGAACAACACAAAAAAAGGTGTCAAGACTGATTCTTTTGAAAAGGTGACATCAGTATCTGTACAGAACATGTTTGACCTTGCTTTGTTCAGCTCAGGATTTCATGGCTGATGAGACAAGCACAGGACTCCCCTGGGTACTCATGCAGCTTACTATGCAAAATTCCTTTGGAGGCTTGAACTGCTAAAAACGGGTGTTTTAGTCAGCCTTTTTCTATTTCCAGCAGAGACAACAACTCTTTTTGGGATACAAAGGCCATTTAGGTGATCTCAAAATCAAGTGAAGCCTACAGTTTGTTTTCGGGGAACATTGAGAGGAACACTGATCAGATGGCAGAATTAGGTCCTTAGCACTGCAGGGAGACATTTTTTGTTATCAGCTCTCTCTCAATAGATTCATCCCTCAGTGTTCTTGTTCATAGCTTCAGCCTCACTGTTCTGTTTTAATGGTGGGTAGCATGTAGGTGAAGCCACATGTTGACAATGGTAAAGGTCCTGTTGTGTGCATGACTGACTACATGTGAATTTTTGAAACACCAGCCTGTGATTGTGAGGACATAAAGGGAACCACAGAATCATGGAATGGTTTGGGTTGTAAGGATGTTTTCTGATTCCAACCTTGATGCCATGGACAGGGACCTTTTTCTAGACCAAGTTGCTCAGAGCTCCATCCAGCCCGGCCTTGAACACTTCCAGAGATGGGGCATCCACAGCTTCTTCGGACAACCTGTGCCAGTGCCTCACCACCCTCGCAGTAAAGAATTTCTTTCTAGTATCCAATCTAAACCTGCCCTCTTTCAGTTTGAAGCCATTCCCCCTTGTCCTGTCACTACATGCCCTTCTGAAAAGTCCCTCTCTTACTTTCTTGTAGGCTCCCTTCAGGTACTGGAAGGCTGCAATTAGGTCACACCAAAGCCTTCTCTTCTCCAGGTTGACCAATCCCAATTCTCTCAGCCCTTCTTCATAGGAGAGGTGCTCAATCCCTCCAATCATCTTGGTGGTCCTTCTCTAGACTCAAGAGGGAGTTCTCTTTCTCTTGTGTTGTCACAGCAGTCTGGGTCATTATTTGGTAGAAACTGTCTCCTCAGTTTAGAACATTTGTTTACCATATGACTGTGGGAGTGCCTCAAAACCCAGGGGACACAAGGAACATGTTTGTGCTCCTAGACTTGGAAGAAGTGGGGTGGAATATCATTTATCAGTAATAAGTCACCTGTCTGAGAGGGTGTACTGGCATTTAAATATTTTGGGCATAGATAGTTTTTTCTTGCTACCTTGAGGTCTGGCAAATGTAGTACTCTGCTTTAATCTGAATAAAGGTCTGATAATATTCTGGATATTGAAGCTGTGTGGTCCTATCCTTTTCAAGGCAGCAGTCAGTTGAAGGCATGTGATACTTATGCTGCATAGGCTGCTGGTTTCTCCTCTGGAACACCTCACACCTAGCCACATCCTTCTGGCAAAATAGGCTATGTGTTTCTGTTTGTACATCGAAAGCAATGGTTAGCTCTCTGTCTGTGCAGGTATTACTTTGACATGAATTTTAGAAAAGGTATACTTTTAGATCACAGGGATGTAATGCCTGTGTACTGTCATTCAGTTTTAGACTTTAGATTTGGACCATTATCTCCATATTTTTTGTTTGGGGTATTTTAAAAAATTCTTCTAAAAGTTCTGTTAGCATTCTCAGGTGTTAGTTATTATTCTCTCTCAACTTGAAGAGATAGTTATCAGTCCAGCTCCTTAAAATGGTGTGCTATAACAGCACACTGGGAGCCTAAGTTTCTACTGATTCAGTAAAGATACTCTGGTCATTTATTTGCTTGCTTCTTACTAGACTTTTGGGTTTTTTGATCTTTGCTGATGAATATCATATTTTATGTGGTGTCCACTCACCTTATGTACTGCTCATACTGTAAAATACATGTCTTACATCAGTGCTGATGGGAACTCCAGTTCTTGGCTGGATTCCATAATCCCAAGATTAGAGAGAGCACATTTAATGCATTTACTTTTCAGTGTGATTTTTGTGCTCATAGGAATAAGTATGTTCTTGTTGTCATCCTTGGAAAGTTTTTAGACAAGTGTTACATTCCTCTGTGAAGGTGAAATATGGAGCTGCATAGAGCCGCTGGAAAGGACTAACAGAGCAATCAGAAAGGTTTCAGGCTGGCAGCACAGCAAAGGCTTTGGTTTCCCAGAGGATGCCCTGCCTTGCTGTGTGCTTCAGCCCTGGCTGGGAGGTCAGTAGCTGTGATTCAATCACAGGATTTCCCGGGGGACTGCCCAGCTGTTCTTTGTTACTGAGGTCTCTCTTCCTGTGCTACTTGCTCACTCCTCTTGTGTTTGCCCTCTAGGGTTTGGGCTTCTTCATTGCATTTTTGTTGGTTTTGTTTGTATGTTGTTTGTTTTCTTTTTTCAGAGCTCCTCACTACTCTTCAAGTATTTTTAAGAAAAGAAAAATAATGTTCACTGATTTAAATTTCAGGAGTTGGGTTCCACTGGAAAAATTTGAAATGTGTTGCCTTTTGTTTCTCTCATAAAGAACAGAAGTGTTGTGCTGTTGTTTCATTCCTTCACCTAGTCAGCAAACACACAAATTCAAATGTCAGTACCCAGAGGGAAGAGCAAGTGCCTGGAAATGTGGTGGTGTATGTGAGCAGCATTGTTGGTGAGCAGCTGCTGCTCCCACTGAGCACTGCAATCTTGCAATGCAGCCAGCAGTGCTGAAGGAGCTGGCTGAGGAGTTCTCCAAACCACTTCAGTCCAGCATCTCTGGGAGTGTTACACAAGATATGGGGGACACAGTAAAAACTAATGTTCTTTCTGTATGTTTATAAATTATCAGGCTGTGCTAGCTAGATTTAAATTGGCCAGCCTTCTATCAGTTCTCAACAAATCATGAAAAGAATGATAATAATCAGTATAAACTGTAATCCCTCCATTCTAATGAGTGTTATTCAACATGGTTTTATAATAAACAGTTCATTTGTTTCTTTGGTATCAGTTTTAATTAAATTACAAATCTGTGAGATAAAGGCAACACTGTCATCACAGACTCCAGTAAAACAACTGACTTTTGGCAGAGAAGCACTCTGATTAGAAAAATAATTACTGCCAAGTGAAATCAATATAGCATATATTAAATGAATTAAAATGAAATAATTAAGATGTTTCAATGAGCAAGTTCAGATGCTCTGTTTGAAATGGCTGTGCTTGTCCTCAGCAAGAGTGGGAGATCAAGAAGGTAGGGTGAAAAAGCCCACACCCTTCTCTAAAAATGCTGGGTTTTTTAAAATTTTTACCAGCATTGAACAAAATAATTGCTGATGAAGTTTCAGGGAACCAGAGGTTAATGGAGTGTAAAGTAAGGGCAGAAGAATCATTTAGAAGTATCAGGGTTATCACGGGAGAAGATGAACTTTCTAGAATGACATGTGAACCACAGCCAGAGAGGGGGGCAGCCAACAGTGAGCAGCATTTCCTTGCCTGGGCTGTCTGGGCAGATTTGGGGCAATGGCTCAGGGCCCCAGGAGGTGCAGTGACTGCCAGCCTGAACTGAGCTCCTGTTACAGGGTCCTGCCAGAAATGACAAGTGAGGTCCTAGCCAATGTGAGTGGGCTGCATATTGAGTGAAAATATAGCCATGAAAATATAGCCATGCTTTGGCATTAATGAAAGTAGTGCCAGGATACTCAGTGTAATTGTGTTGTCTGCATGCTTACATACAAGTGTGTTGGCTAGCTGGGAAGAGTTCAAAAGGCAAATACAAGGCTATTCTCTGACACTTCATCATAATCTTTCTTGCAAGAGAGAGGAAAAAGAAATCCACTTCACTGCAGAGGATATTTAAAAATGGTCATAGTGCCTGTATAGCAAGAATCTGTCTCACAGCAGAAGTCTGATGAATTTAGGAGTGAGCTGCTTTTGGGGAGGTAGAGTTAATTCTCTTCACAGTGGCTGCTAGGGGCTGTGTATTGGATTTGTGCTGAGCATAGGGTTGATGATACGGAGATGTTTTTTGTTACTGATGAGCAGGGCTTACATGGAGCCAAGACATTTTCTGCTTTTGGTACTGCCATGCTGGCTGGTGAGGGGGCTGGGAGTGTATGGAAGGAGACAGAGCTGGGACAGGTGATCCCAACTGACCAAAGGCATATTCCAGACCATGTGTCATCATCCACAGTATAAGGGGAAGTAGAAGAAGGGGGAATGTTTGGAGTGATGGTGTTTGTCTTCCCAAGTCACCATTACGTGCAATGAGGCCCTGCCCTCCTGGAGACAGCTGAACACCTGCCCAGCCATGGGGAACAGTGTATGAATTCCTGGGTTTGCTTTGCTTGTGTACATGGCTTTTGCTTTCCCTATTAAACTGTCTTTTTCTTAACCCACAAGTTTTCTCACTTTCAGCCTTCTAGCTGTCTGCCCAAACCTGCTGGTGGAGGAGTGAGCCAGTGGCTGCGTAGGGCTTGGCTGTTGGCTGGGCTTAAACCATAACAAGTAGATGCACCAGGAATGGACAGCTGGAAGCTGAAGATTGGGAATTGCAGACTGAAGTGCAAGCTTCTAGCAGTGAGGGCTGGAGAAACAACTTGTTGGTTCTTTTAAAAAGTCATGCATTTTCATAGTAAAGGCTTTAGGACTCCAGCTTTAATTATGAAATTCTCCAACAGTTCTCATCCTAACATTATTTGGTTTTTCCCCCCAAGTTTCTAAGAGGAAAGCCTACAGTTCCTATTTTCCTGCCCATTACCTTGAACTGATGCAAAAAAAGTAATGCACTCTTCTTGATTAGTGATAAATTCACATGCTTAAAAAAAAAGCAAATGGTTGATTCAGGTGTCTAGTACTAGCACACATCTCATCTGTCCAACAACAGAATTAATTTAAAGCTAATGCAGTTATGTAATTTCTATTTCTCTGTTGATTACAAATTTAAACTTTCCTCATTTGTTTTCATTGGAGCAACTCTGTGCAGAAAATTGTAATAATTTTGTTTACCAAAGTGATTTAATTGCCATGGTTTTCACTGTAAGTGTAATTGACATCACCTTTCTATTTTCAAACCATCCAGATGCACTAAAACTTTCCCATCAGTTCCTTGCCATTCTGCTCTGGTTTTCCTACAAGGTGGTAATGATATTCTTT
This sequence comes from Cyanoderma ruficeps, assembly GCA_008694505.1. Classification (NCBI taxonomy): domain Eukaryota; kingdom Metazoa; phylum Chordata; class Aves; order Passeriformes; family Timaliidae; genus Cyanoderma; species Cyanoderma ruficeps. Next base: position 37,890,420 of record VZDJ01007754.1, on the reverse strand, counting down.
AAAAGTATAATAATGGGGAAAAGCTCATGTATGTGCAACAGCTTCTCCTTTTTACTGGCTAAGGGTGTATGTGCATTCAGCACGTTGGCACTTTTTTCTGTATGAACAGGATAGCAAGCAATTCCATGAAGGACTTGTTGGCTGTGTTGCTGCTGGTGGGAATGGTACTACTGTACTTGTGTAATTTACAGCTTGGTGAAGAGGGTCTTACATTCAACTGTGTGGTGATTCACACCCAAATGAGAACAGATTTCTCAGGGAAGAAAGTGATACCGTCTTCCATTATTTCATGGCAGTTTTGCAGTATTTTTTTACCATCTTTAAAACATTTCTGGCACAAAGCTTATCTGCCAGAAATTTTCAGTCCATGACCCTGTTGCTTATCTCTCAGATTTACAGCAGGTTTTCTGTGATTAATATTCCTAGTCTCGGCCTGCTAATACAGCGTCCAGAGATCAACAAGCTCCAGCTTTAGCATTTTTTATAAAGCTGTGGGACTCTGCAATAGACTTGTCACCTCTGTCTTATCACAAATATTTATCACAATCCTCTTCATAAAAATTCTGAGTCATCTTTAGTTCTGTGCTTTTAAAAATTCTACTGGAAAAACACATACGCACAAACCAACCAAAACTAAAAAAAAAAATCCCAATCTTCCAAAGGCATTATAGAAAAGATGTTTATTCCTAACTAAAAATCAATCCTTTCATGTATGAAACACTCATTTCATACAATTATTAATAATGGTAATTGTGTACTTGAGAGAAAAAACCAACTATATAATGTAGCAGTTTTGCAATGATTGCTGTTACTGGGCTTTGCTGGTGTGTCTGTGATCTATTGGGAAGAAGCAATATACTTGTGCCATCTCTGGCTTATGCTAATTACCCTGTTTGTTTTTGTTTTGGTTGGCTGGTTATTTTTGTTTGATTTTTTTTTCTCTCCCAAAAATGACTCAGCTTCTTTTTAGTAACTTGGATTTTTTCTAAATCAGGGATATAACCAGGCATTTTTCTCTTGCCTTCCTTGATTTGCAACACATGGAAGTCTGCAGTGAGAAGTTGTATAGATCCTGCTGATTCACTCTTGCAGATTCTAATAGTTAACTGCATCCTGTCTGCAAGGGTGGGGGATGATCTCAGCAGGATGCAAACAAAACTGGGTTAGGTATCACCAAGATGGGATAAAGTGACTCTTTGCTTCTGTCTTAAACACCAAATGAAGTGCAAAAAAAAAGAAAGTTTCTTAAATTGAATGTGATAAGGACAGGTTCACTACAACACACATTTACAGGACTCTTCAACTAGAAAAATAGTTTTGAAAGGATATCCTGATCCCATTGAAGACAAGACTACTGCACCCATTAAACCCAGTGTTTGAGCCTTTTGCTTATAGGGATACAAATGCAATGCTATACATATTCTGGTACTGATCACCAGAGAGAACATTATTTGCTAATTCAGTTACTGGGAATATCAGTGCAGTTGGCTGCAACTGCCATAGAATTATTCAAGACTGTCTAAATAGGAAAACAGATCAGAGCATCAGATCTCTATCTTCTTTGCCATTGGAGCTGGTGGTGGAGCTTTTAAATATTTATTAATCTTAATAGACGCAAAATCTGCAGATGAACTAGGTATTGGGCAGATACCAGATCACTGCAAAGCAGCCCCTGCCCAGCTCCTTTGGATCATAGTTCTATGCTGCACAGGCAGGAATTTTTAAATCTGATGTTTGCAATTCGGCATTGAGGCTCTGCCACGCTGCCAAGATATTAAAAATATTATGGTAAGAAAGCAAAATTTCCTGTGACTTCCTGTGAATTCTGGGGCTTAAATCACTTTACATTTATGGTCATGAACTCTGATGATGGAGTGCTTGGGTTATTGATCAGCATGAAGGGAAAAAGATATATGCCCCTCAAAAATATCCTTTCTGTGCACTGAGTTTAAATTCAGTGTGTTGTTGCCCAGTGATGATTTCATCTTTATTACAGGGAAACTAAGTGAAGTTGTCTTACTCAGTTTAGCTATGGCCTTTTTTTCCCAGGTGGGTCATGAAAACAAGTCTACAGTAGCAGCCTTTTGAAAATATTCTCTCTTTTCCCTACCCCAGAATGTTACAGAGGATTTACTGGATAGTTTTATTTGCTTCAGAAAATACCTGCTGCACTTAAGTCATAAGACGCTGAAGAAATACTGCAGTAGAGTTCTTTTTATATCACCAACAATGTAACTGCATTGTCAATTAGTCCTGAAACAGTGCTGAGGAGTTTATGGGAGGGTTGTCTATCGTACTGGAATCACTGTTTTGGGATTAATTTCTCTTTTAAATCCCAACAGGGGAAGATTTTCATACACTGAAAATGGATTAAAATGTGTTATGCACTTTTGTGGTACAAAGAGAGAAGAATTAATTTCCAAAGGGGTTAGTGCTGATTTTCTAGAGAATGTCCATGCAAGTGTTGCAAATATATGATGTGAAGCTACATAGCCAACAGTGGATTTTGGAATAGCTTTGATCCTTTAACTGCATCTCTGGGACTGGAGATTAGGGTTTACTAGATGATAGCTCCTGTTATTTGAAATAGCCTAAATTTTTGTAATAATTCAGAATGTATTTTCTTCTCAGCATGGATCAGAAATGAGTTGTCAGAAACTTAGTGGCTAGTACATTTGGGGGTGTTTGGAGAGATCCAGCCCCTATTCCAAATCATGTCCCTGTGCAATTGGCTACTGTGAAATCTTTTCCTCTCCTCCTTTAGGTTCACAAGAAAAAAATGTTTTATTTGAGGAGAAAGCACTTCATTGAACCTGATGTTTCCTTGTTAGAGGTGGGGCTTTCTAAGTGGTTGCTGTTTTTTCATAGAAGAGATTACAGAAATTTAAGGCTCTGTAAGTCGTTTTCATAGAGCCTCATAATTTGTTCTGTCCCTTGAAACCCTGTCTCCTCAATTCATGTGAATATGTACAGAAGGGCAACCTCATTCAGAAGCAAAATTCTGTAATATAGGCCTGTGTGGGAGGAAGCGGATCATTTTCCCTGATCTTTTTGTCTCTCTTTTATTTTGTTTGCACCCTTTCTTTTGCTATAGCAACGGTGCTGAGTGTCGATGCCATAACATCTTGAAGAGATGATCTGGACATTAACTTAAGCTTAATTTGTCCTTATTTCCTGTAGAAAATGGATTGTCACCAGTGAATACTTTTGTAATCTGTATATCTCCTTGTATATATATGTATATATATGCTCCCTTCTCCTCAATATATCCTTTTCTATATTAATCTTACCCATAGGTGGCATATTTATCATAACATCTTCATCTATGTGCAGCCAAGTCTCATTTTCTGTTTTCAGATGCCTCTCAGTAATATTTCAGGTGTAAAATGTCCCTTCAGATTGGAATACATCACACCTGGCCTAGGAAAAGTGATGTTGCATCTTTCATAAAATTTTCTCAGCTATTCTTTTCTGGGATAGTCCACCTAGTCACAAGTGGTGGACTCTGCTGTTTCAATCTATCACTTTTTTTGTTTCTTTACTAAACAGCCTGTCTTTCCCAAATAAATTGCAACATATCTAAATTTCCATCATGGATAATAGCTCTGATGTGGTCCATGTCACTGAAACCTGGCAGAGTGAAATATTGCCCTCCCCCCAGTTTTGGCTCTATCATCAAATTTGCATTATATCAGGTCATCTAGGAGCTACTGCAGTAATCCTTCATTCTTATTCTAGCTGTCCACTAGTGGCCTCTTATGTTTTATCAAGTGAAACATTGAAATAACAAGGTGTGCATATTTATAGCCTCATTGTTGATTAAGTATAGTAGCTAGCTTGTGAAGTAGATGTTGGGAAATAGGATCTTAAATCAGAGCTCACTTTCCCCCTTCAGCTTGGATGACAAAGGAAATGAGATATTCCTAGAAGTGTTCTCCACAACAAGATGTAATAAGGAACAGAAGGTACAGCTATTTGACTATATTAATTAACTCTTGTCCAGAGTTACACATCTGTCAACTGGTAACTGCAGCAGCTTCTCAACTTCATTACTTTAAAAAGGTATCTTTAAGTAGCTTTTTTTTTTTTGGTTGGCTTTATTTTTGTACAGATCCTTTACTTGTAGTGATACTTAGTAAAACTACTTCTTACCAGTCTATGAAATTGCAATTTCCTGTTCCCCCAAACAACCAAATAAGAAATATCAACAGAAAACCCCTCAGACCCTCTCCTGCCAGTAAAGATAGAATGTACTGTAAAAGGAGATTTTGCAACATAGCAGTCATCAGACTGTACAGGACATCAGTCTCTTTCATTTGGAGTTATATCTATGTAGTCCACAAATTGTCCTTTGGCCTGTTTTACTGTGTTCTTTAGCCAAAAGACCAGCTAAGATGAATGGATTTTGCAGATGCAATGAATTCTTTGACAAGCACTTCAGCTTACAGCTACAGAATGGCATGGAAGTTCCTCATGCCCCAGAGCCTGGCCTGAACTGTGCCCTTCTGATATTAGGGTGTGTGGTAACTGTAGGGAGGGTTGTCTAGTGACTGCCTCCCAGTGTGAGGATTTGGAATGAATTACCCAGCACATTCCCTTTTCTCAGGGAAGCTGGAGGGATGAAGGCTCCAGGGTGCTTCTCAAGGGGATTATTGGACCATCTCTTCACCCCTTCTCAAGAAGGTGTGCAGTTCCATCTTTTTTTTTTGTTGCTTGCTGACATTAATTTTACATCTCCTGACTCTCTGATGAAAATTAAGGTTTTCCAAAAGGTGTTCTTTTTTTAATGTCTGAAGGCTATTTGCACCTTGCTGAGAAAAGTGCCTGACCATGGAAAGCCATTTCACAGCAAGGAGTCTGATCTCTCTGCAGTCTCAGGCCTCAGCAGACCATTAGTTGTCCTTGTTTGTCCTATTCCGAGTAACCATTTCTTATCACTGCATTCTACTATCATGATGTTCATAATAATCCTAAGGTAGAAGTGGGTAGCTTTTCATTGTTTCATCTCTGAAGAAAAGCTCAGCATTTTAAGTGGGTGGTTCTACACCCCTCTCCAAAGGTTGCTCTTGGTTGAGGTCTCACCTACCTGAGATGACAGTTTTCTCCATGTGTCCCCAAGAGATTTTGAGGGAAAGTGTCTAATGTGGCTATTCTTCTTTGCATTTTCTTTGTTTGTGACCAGAAATAAGAAATTTTCTCCTCATTATAAGAAAATAGGAAATCCTGATTTTATCTGTTTGGCACATATTGTTAATTTGATTATTGTGTGATTGCTGTGTAACAACAGAGTAGGTGTAATATGGCCACACTTTGCTGTTTCAGGGTGTGTTTTTTTATGATCTCCTGCAAACAGATCACTAGTCCCTTTCTCCAGCCCTCCTTCCTGCTCAAATCCTGCCCTGCCCCAAAACATGTGGCACTGCCTTGCACTGCAGGTCTAAGAGTGCTTGCTTCAGTTCACAGAGCACTAGTAATAAACAGGCATCCTCTTGAGTTCCCAAGGCTTGAAACTTTTGTTTGCTTTCCAGGAAGCTTCATTTAATATTCTTGTTAAATAAAAAATAAACCTTAGAAGTGCTTTTTAAAGGTAACCGATACTTGAAACAACACTCTCAAAAAGTAACCCCATTTTGAGTGTTGTTTGAGGTATTGGTTACCTTGGCCTGCCTGAACTCTTACTACAATTGAAACACTTCTACTCTTACTGCTTTAGCAACTTGATGTTATGTTGTAAATAAAGAGGATGTAACACCTCCTGGTGTGGCATGAATAGTTTTCAAGGCCAGGCTTTTCTGTTGTTGGGAAGCCTTTTCTGATAAACATATTCTCCTTATTTCAGGTGGAAGCTCATTAACCTGAAGATTCAAAAGGCTGGGATTAAGTTTGTGTTTCTGAGAGCTGATTAAGAATTATAACAAATGCAAATGAAATTTCTGCTATTAAACATTCCTTAAATTACTGTAAATTCTCATTTGATTACTGCTGTGCTACTTTTCTCTGTAAGTTAACCCAAACCTATTAGAAGTTTTACTTTCTGAAATCAGTTGCTTACATGTAATATATGATTTTTAATGGAAATATAATTGGATGATTATCCCCAGTAATGAATCAGAGAAACTGGGGAAAGTGCTGCCATGTTGTTCCCATGCTCAGTAAGGTTGTGTAAATATTTCATAGGAAAAGACTAGCCTAGAAGGTGTAGGAGAAACATCCTGTGAATCATAAACTCTTAAAGGGTGAGAAGAATTAAAGAAGTTTAGTGCAATCTGAAGGGAGAAAAGAAGGTGAGAGATTTACATCAGCACTGGACATTGAATTACAAGTCGATGCAAAAGGACTAAAGTGAATGCTCACATCAGCAAAAAGTGACAAAATATTAAGTGAGGCCAAAGATGAAGCAATATTCAATTTGTTTTGGAGTCATGTGTTATTGATGAACTGAGCATGAATCTTCTTTCTCACAAGTATGACCCGAAAGATGGTGTTTCTTGTCCTCTCTTCCAAAATAGTAATATGCTGATACTGAGCTCCTTGTAGGGCTTTTTTTTTTTTTTTANTTTTTTTTTTTTTTTTAATGTGTTGTCTCTCAGTAATAGCAATTGCTGTCCCTCTTTGTTTTCAGCATACACTCTGAGATGGAGTCATGTCAATGTATGTGGGCTTTGACTTCTCTTACCTTTAGCAGAATAGTCCTTTTCAACCAAGATCAGACAAAAACTGTTCAAGGAAGAGCAGAAAAAGCATAGAGGAGAAAGAAGAAACACCTCTTTGTTAAGAGGATTTTTAAATGGGATCTGAGGAAGCTGCTGACATAGGGATGGAGGTTGTGGTCTCAGTAGGGAGGACAAAATGACTGCAGTAGTGAGGTTTCTGGTGTTTTTTGTCTCATTTGAATCAGTCATAAGCTCATTCACTGTGTATAGGGCAAAATCAGAAAGGAAATAAAGGCCTATCAAGAGCCCAAAATGTGACACTCAGTTGATAAAATTGTAGCTTGTTTTGGAATGACTCCTCTAATTGTCTTCTGTCTCATCATGGTAAAAAAAAATCTCTTTCTTTTTCTTCATTGTCTTGGTTTAGAAAGACAGGTATCTGCCAGGGAAACTGGGGTTCCCCTTAGAATAGAGGATGTAAACCCCTCACCCCCCGCCAAGTTCTAATTTTGCAATTAATGGCTCTCAGGCAACGATTTGGGAGTAGGAATAACAGCTTTTTACTAAGAATATAAGAATACAAATGTGGTAGAAAAGAAAAAGGAAAAAAAACAAAACAAAACAAAACCACCCCACCAAACCAGCAAACCAACAAACAACAATTTTGAAAAGTCCTGACAGGGTCAAAGCTACAACCTTGTTAGTCAGGGTGTGGAAAGCAGTCCAAAAGTGAGTCCTCCTGGAATGGCAGGTACAGCTCCGCTGAGGCAGAAAATGATCCAGTAGCAGAAAAGAAAGGGGTCCTGAGGTGGTGAGAAGGGTCCAGCCTTCCTCCCGTAATCGGATGAAGCAAGACACTGTGCTGGTTTAAAGTCCCAGCTTTATCCAGGTGAGAATGGCTGGCTCCTCCCACGGGGTGGAGCATCACACAATAGGTACGCTAGGGGCTTGGGAAGACTGTTAATGGGCCATTATGGAGAAAGATAAGAACAATGCTCTACCTGATATAGACCGTTGGCCCATTATCAAAAGGCACCCACCCCCAACTGTTTTTCAGCAGATGAAATTGAATAGACTATAACCCAGGACATTCATTTTAACAAGAGTCAGTATATATATCGACTTTCTATTAAAATTCACTAACTGTGCTGTTGCCATTCCTTTTATCTTCTCAGCCAGGTTAATAAGATTCTGTGTATACTGCTGAACAATAACACTCTTGCCTGGTCAAAAACACATTTTACATCTTCTGGGAGGAAGTAATCCTTACGTAAATATGCTGGTTGCACTGTTCTGTCATTGGGAATTTGCTTGTGTGCTGAAGAAGAAAGGTTCCTAGCTGATTGTTTAGAATTAATTAAAGCTTCCAGAATTGTTTTTTGTGCTACACCAGTGTAAGAATACTGATATACTGTAACTGCAATGTTCCCAATTCAGATTCAGATTCAGTGGCAAAACTATACTGTAAATAAATATAATAGAACAAAGATAATTTATGTTGGTAAAAGAATTGTCACATATAACTATATTCCAAGTATTTCTACTGCCACAGTGTTGGTCAGATGACACATCTTTTCACAGCCTTGCTCACAAAGAAATGGCATTTGTAGGTCACAAAAGACTACAAAAGTACTTATTATAGTTCATTACAAAAATGACTAATAAGAAACTTTCTGTAGCTCAGCTCTCATTAATCTCATTATCCAAATGGGGGATAGTGACACTTGCAAAGTCTTCTGTGCAAAGAGATGCAGTAAAGAGGAACCAAAGAAGTGGTAAGAGCTTCCAGTAACCCCTGTTTCAGCTTGAAATTGTCATGCTAGGAGGAGCCTTTATGACATTTGCAGCCACTAAGGCAGAAAACATCAACTTATAACTCCTTCATGCAGGACTTGTGGAACAGTTTGCTGGAGCTCATAAACATCTGCTGGATATATGAACTGTAATTAACAGTTCCAGCCATGGGCCTCAGGAATCATGTTCCCATGCACGGGACATTTGTCCTGCTGACCTTGTGTGGCCCACTGCAAAGAAAGAGGCTGTGTCCAAGAGAAGGACTGGTGCCCCCTCCTCACTCCATATTTGCATGCACTGGCCCATCTTAGAAGTGGTTGTAACTCTACTCATGTGATCAGAATGATTTGTTCACTGTGCCCATTCAGATAAGCAAAACTTGAGCTAGAGTAGGAATTACTGCAGCTAAGGAGAAAAATATCTTATGGGGAGGTTGGACATCACTTGGATGCCAAGTCTGAAGAAATGACCTTGACTTGTGCTTCTAACACAGATTTTTGGGATCACCTTAGATAATGAAACTGTGCCTCTATTCTCATCTGCTAATGGGAATAAACCTTACCTTGCCCTCCTGCTGTTTTTCCTAATCAGTTGATAAACTCTGGGGACAAGACCATTACTTAAAATATTAAGTGTGTTCAAAACCCAGTTTGTAGGTGGAACCACTAAGCTTTGGGGGCCACAGTCACAAAGGAACTTATATGCCTTTGCCCTCTTATTTCTACGGGAAGTACTTTTTTAGGTCTTTGTTGTAGACAATACAGATGCACAGTAAATATCAGAAGAAAACTTGCTAGACTATTTAAAAGATTATGTTGAAAAGGAAAAAAAGGGCAGCAGAAAGAAAGACAGCCAAAAAAAAAAAAAA
>VZDJ01007754.1:37863185-37881087 GCA_008694505.1 Cyanoderma ruficeps | reverse complement strand
CCCCTGAAAGGACAAAGTTTAAAATAAAGAAAAAAACAAATAAAAAATGCAATATGTAAAGTTTAAAGTTTTGTATGTTAAAAATCAAACAAACTAGGTAGTAACTTGCAAAGCAGGCAATGCTTAAACTGCACTGAAGGTTAAGAAGCTAGTAGAACTGGTTCATTCATTTCTTTCCTTCTTTGTTTTGTGATGAAGAGCACTGCATCTATGTTATTTTAGGATGAGAAGATCCAGACCATGGAATGTAAGAGTAGCATTAGTATGAGGAGGCTTTTTGATGCTGCTGTGCTAGTTTTGGGGTGAAACCTAAGTCCAGATCTTAATCACATGCAGTGATTAAGATCTTGCTAACAAGTGAATCGATTATATAGAAAATCTCAAGCTTCAAGTTTGACCATGACAGTGAAGGTGCAGAAGATATTAGAGAATGGAGTCTTTTTATTTTAAAGGTCTCTGTCATTGGTGTGACTGAAGCAGCACGTCCACTCTGATTAAGCAAAATTCTTCATAGCCAGAAAGGATTGCACTGAACTTCTCCCTCTGAATGGGGAAGCAGGGGAGAGCCAATATAATGCTTGTGTGTGATACAATGACAGAGAATTTAAACTAGGAACCTCAGGAAAGATGAACAGTTATTTTGCTGACAGCCAAGATTCTGCAAATTGATTTCTGGCTCTGTTTTTTTGATTCTGTCTAGCTGGATATTAGTTGTTTTTAGTTGCTGCCACTGACCTCACCCGTCTTTTAATGGGTAGGAATTTCAAAGAGTGTGCTGATGGTGAGAAGACATAAATTTAACACTCTTGTGAGGAACTAGGAATACAAATCTTCATGTCTTCCATGAGAATTTTTATTTCTATTTAAATTCAAAAAGCCTCTTCTCCTCCCTTCTCTGCAAGGTTAGATCTGAATTTTTGTTCAAATAAAGCTGCCAAACCAGGTGTTCAAAGCCTGTGTAAAACCACACAAAGAAACTGCTATGATGTAGTAATATTGGTAACAAAAGCCATTCTCTCATTTCATTTAACACTGTGGATCAGCAAAGAGGGATTTAAAGGTATTCCAATTGCTATTTGATTTTGTATCTCCCAAGAAAATTAATTAAATTAGGGTTTTGTTTAATAATACTTAATGAAAAAAAACCCAAACCCAAGGGATTTTTTTGGATTGTTTAACCATCCAGGTCTAGAAATCCTAGTAAATCACCTCTGAAGTCAAAAGGAAGAGTTGCAGAAGCAGAATTTATGCTAAATGGAAGAGAGGCAGCTCTTCATTTTTTTGGGTGATAATTCAGCATTGTAAGATTGTTTTATGCTAAAAATGCAAGTAGTAGATTTGCCACCGTAATCTTTTCAGTGTCTCCATCCCTTTCTATGATGATGGTAGTTACCTATTTAGGTCTTTATCTGAGCTGTCTGGTAATTATTGCTGCATTGTACTGCTGTAGTTCAACGAAGCTGTGACTGGATGCACAGAGTCCCTTAGTTATGTTCGTGCAACACATCATGGCTGTGGAAGTCTGACACTTCTGAACAATCTTTATTTCAAAATGCATGGTAGAAAATGTCACATTTGCAGATGAAGGGTGAACATTCCTCTCTGTGCAGGCAGAAGTGATATTGTCCCTCCGTATAAATATCACAATTCCTTGAGAAACTATCTTTTATTGATGGATCTAAAAATAGCCTCCTTAAACCTTTCAGTCAGACTTAAATCTTTCAGTCAGAATGGTATGATGTCAGATCTACAAAAGTTATGTTGCCTAAATTATAAGCTTGATTTACTATTTGGATGCATGAATTCAAATGTGTTCTTTGCAAATCCTAGCAATTTTGGTGTAATCAGAAGAGATTACATGCAATTTCATTGTCACTGAAAAGAACATACACAAGGCTGCAAAGCTCAGGCAAGAAAGCATGCTGTTCTGTAGGAATAATAGCCCACTGTCTGAAATAGATGTCAGATTTCTGTGATATATGGGGCTGTCCAGTGGTGCCTCAGGTAATATCAGTTTTATGCATGTAACCAAGGTTCCAAATCTTCCTGGCTCTGTTTTTTTTCGGTTTGTGATTTTTGCTCCATTAACTAATCCTTTTCTGGTTATTTTTTTACTTTATTTGGAATCCAGTCAAGGAATCTGTTCAGATTCTGTCCTTCTGGGAGTTTCTATTAAAAAAAACAACCATAGGAGTGATGGAATATGATTAAATATTAAAATATTTTATTTTAATGATGCACTTTTATAAACTTGTTTTGCAGTTACTGCATTTTGCAGTAATTCCTAGATTTTTTTTTCTCAGTGTAACAGAGCCCAAAGTGCCAAAGGAGGGTGACAGCAGATTTTTCACACAAAATATTGTTGCAACCTATAAAATGCAGGTTTGGGTCTTCTGGTTCACTTAAGCACTCTGCATTATTTTCTTGCACATGAATCTTTTTAAAGTGATTGTTCACCTTTTTATGTGTGTGTAATGGTATGTGCAAAAATGGCCGAGAGCTATGCTGGCAATAGGTATTCCAAGAGGATGGTGCTGGAGTTTTTTTCCACCTGAGTGGAAGCATTTCTTTGGTGATGGAAGGAAGGAGGGGTCTGGTTTAGTTGTGATTCTCTCCCAATGCAAGTGAGCTACTAGTTAAAGAGTGCAGGATAAAATGACTTCACCTTACCCACAACTCAGGCTTCCCAGGGTCCAGAAGTCTTCCCAGATGAATATGGTAGGGCAGAGGTTTCTGTTAATGACTCCAGAACAAATGCTGTTGGATTCCTTTAGAGTAGTTATATCCTGGATCTGGGATTGTGCCTCATTGGATTCCCCCACAGGGTGAATGTCATATCAATACCAGTTCAGTGCTGCACTGCATTTCTGGATGCAAGTGTGCTTTGAGTGCTGTTTGATCCCCACAAATAAAGGCTGTACTTTCTCCTGTTTGTCCATAGAAGTACACACTTGTACACACACTGCCGTGGTTATAAATGTGTGGGAAAACTGACATTACTGTCCTTGGAAATACAAATTAATCAATTTTCTAAGAGTTTTATACTGTCATATATGTGTATATTTTGCAAAACTTTTTGAAGCAAATTCCCACATGGATACCACATACAGTAAAATCCACTTGAAAAAAATCCACTTGATTGTTCTTAGTGAAGAAATCATTGTTTGTAGTAATTATAAGTTCCGTACTTTCCTTTAAATGTTTGAAAGATACTATCAATTGAACTCTCATAGTTTTATCTTTAATAAATTCTGTAACAATATGCAAAAAACGGTGTCATTCAAACAAATTTCAATGAGTCTGTAGTTTATGATAAAATCTATAATAATGTAATTTGAGTTTCACCCATCTTCTAAAAGCTGTGAGCAAATTCTTTCCCATATTGAAAAAGCTGCTGTCAAGATTGAAGAGACTGCAGCGAAGAATTGTATAAGTGCTTAGGACTGTGAGGATATGAGTTATGAAGACAGATTAGACAGACCTAGCTACAGGCTGTAGTATATTAGACAGCATAGATAAATTGAGGCTAAGAGGGCATCTCACAGTGGGATGAAATATACTGAAGGAATGCTATAGATTGATATCTCTCCATGGTTTAAGACTAGCTGCTTCAAAAATGTGAGGTCACATACCATAAAGTTGACAAGTAGACTTGGAAACTTATAGACAAGGCATTGAAGTGAAGCATTCGAGTTCACATAAGGGAATATTGTAGCAAACTGTATGCATTAGCAACAAATAGAATTTATTTCAAGAGGAAATTGGATTAAGCAACCTTAAAAAGAGAAATAACGTGGTTTAAGTTGAAGAAGAATGCAAGAACTAGGATAAAAAAAACAAGATATAAATAGAACCTCTCCTGAACAAAATACATTTTTCCCCTACTAATTGAGAGATCTACCTTCCACCTTGTCTTGCTGACCTTGCTCAGTTTCTGCTCATGTTTCAATGAATTTGGATGTCCTTCTGCTGTTAAAGCTTAGGGCTCCCCCAAGATATGTAAAGTAACTCAAAAGGATTGTGGGTTGCTAAGGTTTTTGAAGTACTTTTAATTTGCTACTATGTAGTAGTAGCACGTAGACATATCTTAGGCCAAATGAAATTGTACCCTTTTGTCCATTTACTAAGGTTGGCTCACATGCCTGGAAGTAGAAAGCTTTGTGTTCCTCGTTTGGTGCTTTATAGAATTTCAAATTATAGTTATTTGTAGAAAATGCTTCTTATTTTGTATCATAGTAGTGATTTTTTTGTACATCTCACTAACTTTGAAACAAGCAGTGAATTTTAACTTCTGCTATACTGACCTCTTTGTGGTTTAAAAAAGTTCATCTTATCAGTTTTACTCATGGTACAGAAACAAAAACTAGCTGTTTCTTGATAATAATGTGGATTTTGCTTTCCTTGGAGGTGTCCAGCCGTAGGACTGGCTTATGCTGCTTGTTGTGACCAAAGCCTGCCTCAGCAGGAAATGATATACCTATGGTGTGGTGTGAGAGGATGGGGGCTGGGAAGTGACAGCATGAGGTGTTCTTTGGCTCCTCAACCCCGGGTGTGGTGGGTTACAATGCCTTGGGCAGCGCCTGGATGCCCACCCAGCCACTCTCTCCCTCCCTTGGTCAACAGGACAGGGGTAGGAAATCACATGAAAAAGCTTCTGGGTGGATATAAAGACAGGAAGATTTCTCCAGGTATTATTACAGCCAAAACAGACTTGACTGCAGGGAAATTAATTTGATTTATTGACAATTAAAGCAGGTTTGGGTAATGAGAAACAAATACAAAATTAAAACACTTGCCCTCTCCCCAGTCTTTTCCAGGTCCAAATTCAGTCCTTCGTTTCTGCCTGGAAGTTGCTGTGCCTGGCACGAGAAAGTCCTGGATGCTCTTCAGAGACATTGCCCCTGGCAGTACCTGGGCACCTCTATCCCATACCTGAGATATATTAGTCTTTCTTTTTTTTAAGGAAGCTTAAAAAGTATTTTCAACAATTTAGCTTTTTCTTTTCTGAAGACTATTTGAGGAGACATTCCTTTATTTTCTTTAGAATCAACAATAGTTAAAATCTTGAAATAAATTAGCACAAAAGAAAATCCTATTTTCTGTCAAAACATTCTTTTAAAGTGAAATGATACTTAAAGATTTTAGTTTTGAATACACATTAAGGAAAAGATTGCTATCACTTATTTAATTGGAGAGGTGACCCTAGTTGATCTGGCTTTCTTTTTTTTTTTTAAAATAAATTAGTTGCTTAAGCACTGCCAGATATCTAATTAAGTTCCCAATTATTATGAATATTCTATCCACTGATGGCTTATATTAGTAAATAGTTCTCACAAGGTCATTGTTTCCAGCTGGCATATAAAAACTTTACCTTGTTTTTTTTGAGGAATAGTAGAAGCAATTTGGCATCTTGCATTGTCTCCTTGCAATTTTTTTAAAAAAAATTCTATTTAAGAAACTTTAATAAAACCAGTGGTTGCACAGCCCTCCTCTTCCTGTGAACAATGGAGAATAATCCTGCTGACAATCCACCTGTGACAAATTTTACAGCTTGCCCAAAATCATGCCTAGAAGGGAATCGATAGGTTTCCCTTCTTCAAGAATACAAACCTAAGAATGCAGTAGAAACAAACTAGAAGTTTTCATATTGAACTTATAAAACCAAAGTTTGTGACTGGTCATATAACACAATCTTCTTATCCTGGTGTGTTCCATTAAGAGGCTGTACCTGCTTTTTTTTCCCAGAAAGAGGCATTTCATTTCTTTTCTTTCAGCTAAGCCTGGAGTACAAAGCACAGCACCTGTGGTCCAAAGATAGTAGGCTTCCAGATGTGTTTTGCAAATGTGGAAAATGAAGTTCAGCCAGAGATGTTTCCTTCCATCACCTTGGAACTTGCTACTGTAATAACAGGAACAGCCTCCAAATTTCTTTCTCTATTTTNTTTTTTGTTTTTTCAACTATGGCGTGTAAATATTGACCCAAATATAAATATAAAGGCTCCTTCCATACATCCATTCCAGGCATTCTCTTGACATAAGATCCTCAAATATAAATATAATTTTCTTTGTTTATCTCTTGGTAGAATATTAATGTTAACATTAACACGTTTTCACTTGCATTTTCAACATGTTCATCTCAATGGACAACCAGATCTTCAGGGTAGCCTTTATCTTCCCACCAATCAGAATGAAGTAATCTCTGTTTCAAAAAATTAATGTTTTTTTCTGTTTTCTTCAAGTGTATTCGCATCTTACTTGTGTATAGGATCTAATTAAAAAAAAGTAAGGAACATAGAGCTAGAAACAAAACCTTAGAACATTTGGGCAAATCGGGAAAATATTGAGCGGATTTGAGAGATACTAGAAGTTTGTTTAGGAAAAATACTGCCAAGACAGCTTTCCAAATTTGTTTTGTGTGACTGTGACAAATTATAGTCTTTTTGCTGTAATGCAATATGGAAA
Source organism: Cyanoderma ruficeps (assembly GCA_008694505.1). Classification (NCBI taxonomy): domain Eukaryota; kingdom Metazoa; phylum Chordata; class Aves; order Passeriformes; family Timaliidae; genus Cyanoderma; species Cyanoderma ruficeps. The sequence continues at coordinate 37,874,625 of VZDJ01007754.1, read as the reverse complement.
TTTGCAATTGCGTCAACATAGTATCTAGAAACATTTACATACCCCTTCATCCACACATGTCCACTATCTGTTCCTCAGATTGGTTGATATTTAGAGTTTTATGTGACTCAAACACGAAGGTTATACAAGAAGTAAAACTCTCAAATTGTTATTTGTCAAACATGTAGATTTAGTATAGAAGTCTGAAGTCAAAATTTTCCAGCTTGGCTGCCTAACCACATGCCCTGCTTTTCAAAACTGTCTAATCTCAGCAGAGTTTTCTGTTTGCCCTGAGACTGAAGCATTGGGATTTCATTTCAGTACTGCCTTTACACTATGGTGCTTCTCAAATGAATATACTTTGTGTGAGGAGGGAGAAAAAGAGGCCTTGTGACCCCCTGGGTGGCAATTCCTCCTAAGGGTAGAGGTGGAAATCACTGAGGGCTGGATGCGTCTGTGGCACTGAAAGGAAGGCCCCAGCCTCATCAGGGATACTTTTGTACCCCCTGCTTGGGCAACACTAATGTGAGAGAGGATCTGTGTGAATGTGTTAACTCAGAAAAATTCTCCTGCTCCCTATCTGGGATGAGAAGGCTCCTTCCATTCTGTAAAACATCAGCTTTCCCCATACCTGGCATTTATTTACACTCAAGCAAATCCTTCCACCTCTAGGCTCTTTGAAAGTCTTCCATGAGAGAAGAGTCACTGCACATCTCCCACATGAGTGACAGTGAGCAAGTCTTGTCTCTGGCTTGACTTGCACTTTGGGGTGCTTGTTGTCCAAGAAGAGAGCTTGTGAGGATGGAGCCCAAGCTAGGGGTACATTCTTTAGAGTACAGTCTGTGGAAATAAGTCAAGCCTCTATGTGAAAATCAATGGGTTTTTTCCCAAAGTGAGAAGCTTAGGCAGAATACATCTGAGCAATGCCAAGAGCCGTGGCTGGTAAGGCTGCTCAGCAGCTCCAAGTATAGGTCTTCTGTACAACAGGCTCCATGCTGTGTGTGTTGTTTCATCTTCTATGAATTATGCAGTCACATGCCTATTAAAGTTCTTCTTGTTTCCTCTTCTATAATTCAGACTTCATTTTTTTTTCCAGTTAGGAGGCTGTCTCCTTTGAGACAGAATAACGTGTTAATATGGAAAAAAAGACTCCCTTTTTTTTCAGTATGAGCATGATTTTGATTGTTCCCTGGTAAAATGCTGTAGTTAAAAAAACAAACAACAAACAACAACAAATGAAACATCAAAGCACCTACATGATAACGTCCTTTCCCAAGCCTAAACAGCCCCTGGCTGGAAGGCAGAATTTAGGTTCTTGGTTTATAAATTGCTATAGCTAAGACAATAATACATCATTTTCTGCTATCACATACAGAGACGAATCAGATAATGCAGATAAAATCTCCTTTCTTAAGCTTAAAGTGAGTGAAAAGTAGAGATAAATTGCCATCCCAAGATCAGTGCCAATAGAAACAAGAGGAGAACCTCCTACTAAGATGAATATAATTGCATCTTGATTTCTAAGGCTCCTAGATTTGTAATTCCTAGAAAAATTAAACAGATTTTACCTAAAGCTATTTTTAGTGTGTACAGGTGTATTTTGGCTATGGTAGGAACTGTTCATATGTCAAAGGAATTTTTGGTGGCAAGATATTGAAGGAGAACACCAAATTGTATATATTATCACACTTGATGATGAGCAGCTGTAAGCCCAAACTAACATAAATTAAATGTGTATCACATTTTTCTGCACCCTGGGGAAGTGCAGAACAAAGTCATGCAGTGATTACACTTCCACCAGCATGCCATTAACAACTCCAGATGGCAGCACTTTAGCTGCAAACATCTCCAGGTGTAATGGAAAGGCTAAAAATAACTAAACAGCAAGGCATGACCTAGTGACAGCCTAATTTGCAAAAGGAATGAAGAGACAACAGGACTGTTTAACCGAAGACATCTGAGAGAAATGGCATCAGCCATGAACAGATTAATGTAAATATAAAATTTTGTTAAAGAAAGACATATGCACAATCTGTCTTTTCTTTCTGCATAGCTCATCATGAAGATGAAAAGTGTATGTTCATTCAAGTGCAAGCTTTTATGTGTAACCTGGTGGAAAAACACTAAATTCCACTCAAAAAGAGATGAACCACCTTCATTTAAGGCTTACTGTCATCCTGATAGGAAGGCAGAGGGATCTGTATTTGCCTTTCAGCAGATTTTTTCTCTGTTTGGTTATTAGTTTATTTGTTCTAAGACAAGATACTGGAATTTAAATATATGCCTTAGGAAGCAATGATACTTTCATTTTTTGCTTATTGCCCACAAAGTGACCTGAGACATCTTAAATAATTACCACCCATTTAAGACTTAATTTTATAGATAATTTTATTCTCTCTGTCACTTATGTGATAACAATCCTTGTACACATGGGCATGAAGTGGATGGACTGCTGCTGACTTTAAATGAAAGTAGTGGTTCCTGTCAAATATATTTTACATAATTTTCAAAAAAGTTACTGAGCCTAGAACAGAGGTGAGTGTGGTACCAGGGCAGAAGTGAATGGCAGATACAAAGCTCCTTCTATGAGAAACTGTTATCACTGATATAAATTCAGGTAAATCAATCAGAAGTAACTGCTTCCCAGTTGTGCTTTGCCAGATGTGGTTCTATGGTGAAGAGCTCTTTCTGAGGAAAAAACAGTATCTTGAAGACAAACTCTTTTTCTTTAATAGTCTGTAAGTTTGCAGTCTATTTTAGCACTAACATAACCTTACAGACTTAGCTGGACAGATTTCTTTTTGCTGCAGCTGATAAAACTTGGGCATCTTTAAATTGTCAGTGGTGATTTTATTAGTGTATTTCAGTTCAGAATTGATCACGACCTGCAGGGATCATACACAGTATAACAGACACAGTCTTGAACATCCCTGGAAACAAAGACAGAGAAAAGTTTCTATGATTGCTGAAACACTGAGGGGAATCAGAAGAGTCTGGTTTCACAGTCTGAAAGTACAGCCAGTTCCTGAACTGTCTTGTCCATTGCCCCCAATGTGCTGTAGCTGTGCTGCAGTCCTGTCTTGTGTGAATTTTGCATTCATCATTTTGCTTCCTGCTGTTGCCATCATCCCTCCCTTAAGCACATATCCCAGAAGGAAGGTCTTCCTTCTTCCCTCTCTCAGGATCAGAGCTAAAAGTCATCTTTTCCCTCCCCAAACTGAAGGGATTGGTTCCTGCAGTGCCTTGCCCAACCATCTTTTGACGCCCCCACACTAGATGAAAGCAAGGACAGCATGCTCACACTAGAATTACCAACGTGTGTCATGGTCAACATGCCTATGTAGGTGGTGAGAAGGAGGAGAAACTTAGGTTTGTCAATAACCTGATGTGTGTAAGATTAACTTTTTGAGACAATGGGGAACAGTCACTATATAACATCCAAAAGATGAGGCTAGCAGCTCTTCCTTGTCTGTCACTTGATTGTGGCTTTCAAAATAGTCAGGCAAAAGAGATCTCATTCATGATACCACCATTCTAAAAATTAAAAAATGGCTCACGAAAAATGTGATTTTCTGTCCTGAACACTGGCAAGGCAGAAAAGCGACTTCTGCTGATAAAAAACATCTTTTACAAAAAATCCAGACTTGCAAGACCTGTACATCCCCTGCCTGAGGCACAAGAATGCCATGAATTCCCATTCATTTCTGTCTGAGCTAAAAAATCAAGAAAACCTTGCTAAATTAAGTAGAGTTTCAGGCTTATGAGGTTTATGGTTCAGACTCAGGAGATAAATCAGGCAAACATCAACACTTTGTCTGCTTATCCAAATTAACCCTCATAACTTCTGAAATTTGTTCATGGCTTGTTTTTCCCATGCAGGAAGGGAAGTTAATGAGACACTTGCTTATATTAATCTCACTTCCAGTTTGACATATGTGGATAGCTAATACAATTTTAAAGATGCAATAGTTCAAGCACACTGTTGTGTTAGGCAAATATTTATACATAATCATCTTGTTATATTAAGGAGTTTATTATTCAAATATGTTCTGCCTTTTGGGATATAATAACTTTTCAACTATCCAGAAGCAAAATCAAATGTGATGATTTTTAAAAGATCTTTCTGTGAATGAATGTTCTGGTACCAGAAAAAATTGTTGTTTGGGATTTATTTGTTGTAAGGGACTTCTGTATTTACTGGATATTGAATGCCTTCATCTCTGCAGAGGCATTTCTATTTGGAGTTTCATCCATGCCTGCCTTCCCTGTCATAGCTACAAGCCTAAATAGAGGAAGATGTTTATCATTTACCATTTAGAAATTAGTATTCTGGTCCCTCTACAGTGCATATAAAATGCTCGTCATGCTAGAGTTTCACTGAAGTAGAAGTGATTGTACCAAGGGAAAAATTTCTCTCAATCAGGTTTGAAGTGCATGCCTCGGGGACGGGGACATCGTCTTCCTTTTTTGCACACAGTCACTCTTCTTATATCAACACCAATTACGAGGTAAGGTTCAAAGCTTGCCTGTGAGTTTGTTCATATTCAAGCTTGCTGTGAACAACCTGTCCCTTCTTCTCAGCAGACTCTCTTTTTACATTAGAATTCCCTTTCCTTTTTATATCTATATGAAATATACAGAAACTGTCTCTTTCAGCCAAGGACTTTGAAAAGCCATGAGTTCTGGTTAGTTCTTAATATTTTGAAGTATTCTTCTGAAAATAATCTTCTCTGTCTTTTTGACTAGACTGTAGACTTTTGGAGTTTCTGTTCTGCTATGCAAAATTTTAAAATGGGGAACTTTGGATTTACTTAATGTGCATAAAAGTTGGGGAAAAGTTCTTGCATGTAGTAACCTATTTCTCTTTAGGAAAAGTAAGAGCATTAAAAATTTGCTCTGAGTATCTCAGTGAAAACTAAGGTTGCTAGAACTATTTTAACCTCTAACCTGTTCTCTCTGATAAAAGTGTTCTGGAGGGTGCCAGCATTTGGGGCCTCTTTGGTTCAGGTAATTTTAAGCTGAAAATGATAATGTGCAAAAGGTTACACTGAGGAAAACTAAGGCAGATTGTCAATGCAGGCTTGTGTTTTGTGGCTGAATCATGGTAATCTCATTTCTGCAGGAAACAAAATAAGTTTGTCTCTGTGGCAGCACAAGCAGTCTCAATCAGCAGATTTCTTTCTTGATATTCTCAATTACTTCTTTGTGCTGTTTTGCCTTCAATTTATCTTGTTAGGAAATTGCTGGTAACCTTCTGTGATAAAGACAATCCCACATTAATTAACAGAGGCCTAACTTTCTGCATAAAGTCACATACTGTTATGGAACTGTGTCTGGGAACCTTCCTAGCAACCTCAGGAAGAGAGAGGTCTGTGAAAACTATCATGGTACACTGCTGTAGTTCAGCGAAAGTATATAAAAATCTGGATGCTTATCTGTGGAAAACTTTTTTTCTTTGTAAAATTCACCCAGATCTTTAGCAGTTGGAAAAAGTTCTTAAAATAGCCATTTGATTATTTTTTATTTCAATGGCTTTAAGATAAAATTACTGTAACAAAACAAACCAAACTGTAAAAGTGCTATCCTCCACTTCTGATTTCTGCACTGTTATTGATCTACATTATTTTATAGCTTTGCTGTCTGACAGAACCACAGCGTGACACACCTATCTGACAAAATGTTCCCACAGCTTAACACTTTCATTTATTTTAGGAAAAAACCCACCCCTGAGTTGCTCTGAAATTCCATCAGGCTTAATAGGAAAATATGTTATTTAGTATAAAGTTGAGAGGAAAAGTGAATTGAAGAGAGCTCAACTGTTTTTGAAAGTTGGCTAGACCTCTTGAACTTGAACCAGAATAAAATTTTCATTGACAAATAGGAGAATATCTTCCCTCTTTGAGCTATCATATGGCACATAAGGAGATGCTGCTTTCTTTACTAGCACCTTTACTATATTAGATTTCATGCTTGCAAACATAATTTCAAAAGAGATGAGGATAGAGGATATGTTCAAGGCCCAGTAGGAGTCTTGCTGAAAAAATGCATGCAAAATTAGCATTAAAGTTTCTTGAGACATCAGTGTTTCTTTGTTTTTCCTGTATATTTTCTTTGTACTCCTCTTGTAAAAGTCCAAACTCAGTAGTTTATTCAGAATCTATCCAGTTGGATAATTTTCTGTTTCATGGTGGAGCCAACCTGTTTCTCTTTGTAGATGTTCGTTGTTGCATCATGCTACTTGCTAAGGTGGGCATTTTAATGATCTGTAGGAGAACATAAGTGGAGCAATTCCAATACCTTCACACTTCAACAGGAAGTTGAGTTAATAAGTAAATTTTGCAGTCATGAATAGGCCAACCCAGAGGCAGAATTGAATCTGTGCCAGGCAGCACTACTACTTACATGGACCCGGCACTAGTAGTGCTCAATGCCAGGTTGGATGGGGCTTTGAGCAACCTCATCTAATGGTACGTGTCCCAGGCCATGGTACGGGAGTCAGACTGTGGGATCTTCAAAGGCCCCTTCCAACCCAATCCATCTGGTGAATGGTTGGTTAATCTTGGTTGGAGAGCAAGGAGGAAAAGCCCTGGGAAGCTGGGCTTTGCTTCTGTGCTTTCAGGGAAGGGGTATTCCTGGAAGTCTTAGGACTGCTGCTCTTAGGAAGATTTCCTCTGCATTTCCACCCACTCTTATCCAGCCACACCTGCTTTGCTACATGTATCTTCCTCAGACTCACCAGCTATCCTGCAAGGCCATGTGTTTTTCTGGCTGGAGCAATCTGCCCCCTCAGATGCACTAGAACAGCAGAAACACTGTTCTCACCCCTAGAGCTGGCTCTGTCATCAGTGCCATAGTGAGGAAAGAAGGCTGTGCAAAACAGAAAACATCAAATCAGCCTTAGTACCAGCCCTCTGAAAACAGCCCAAACATTCACCAGCAAATCCAATTTGGACGCACTGCTTCCTATCAGTCACCAAACACTCATCTTAGGAGAGACTGTGCCTCACTATCTAATCCTTGGCCTAAAGCTATATAAAAAATACCCTGTGCTGTCAGGGCCCTGAGGAAACCCTCAGTCTTGCCTGTGCTAACACAGCCCCCTCAGGGCTCCTCGTCCCCTGCCCAGGGCTGCTCGTCCCCTGCCCAGGTGTCGGGACCCCGTGCCAGGCCATGCCCCAGGGGTGCTGAGGCAGGGCCGTCCTCCAGCTCCCCACAGCCCTGCCCAGCCATGGGCTCTGAGCCAGGCACAACTGCAGATCCACATCCCAGCCCAGGCTCAGAGCATTCCTGTCCCTGGCCCCAGAGAGGTGCCTGGTGTTGGGGCTGCCCTGTTGTCCTGTGGCTGCCCCGCTCCTGTCTGGGCTGGGCCAGGCTGCAGGCCCTGCCCTGCTCTCCTCAGCATGGGGAGGCATTCATGGTCCTGGTTGATATCAAACCTGTGGTTCTCTGACAGATGCCATTGACACAGCTCTCCCACAAGTGAATATTGAAATACAGTGAATTTTTAAATACGTTTCTTCACAGAGTGACAGAATTGTCGGCAGGGACTTCTGCAGATAATGCTGTCCAAATCTCTGGGAAGGCAGGGTCACCTAGAGCAGGTGACACAAGAATGTGTCTAGGTGGGTTTTGGATATCTCCAGAGAGGGAGACTCCACAACTGCCTTGGCAGCCTGTTCTAGTGCTCTGCCACCCTCAATGTGAACAAGCTCATGTTGTGGTGGAACTTCCTGAGTTTTAGTTTCTGGCCTTTCCCCCTCATCCTGTTACTGGGCACCACTGAAAAAAAGTCTGGGACCATCCTCTTGGCACCCACCTTTGAGATATTTATATGCATTAATGACAGGCCCTCTCAGTCTTCTCCAGATTAGACAAACCCAGCTCCCTCAGTCTCTCCTGGTAAGAGACATGCTCCAGACCCCTAATCATGATAATTCTAGATTTTCAATACTTTGGTGAATTATATTCACCAATTCTGCAGTAAGAATCTCCTAGGAGAGGATGTGTCTCCTCTGACCACATCCAGACTTCAAGGGGACATTCATCAGGCCTGACCAGTTCCAGGCTGCAGGAAGGCTCTACAATTCATCTTAGGAAGAATAGGAACTGGGGAACAGTAACAAGGCCAAAAGAGCAGAAATGCCTGCAAAATGCAGATTTGAATACAAATATGTTGAGCTTATATTTGGCTGCCTAGCTCTATTCTTGTACAATATAAAAAAAGCCTAGATGACAAAATCATTTTAAAATCGGAATTTTCAGAGGGGAGGGAAAGAGATGAAGTGTAGAGGAGAAAGAAGAGTATGGTGTCCACTGGGGAACCTGAAATATTCATTCTAAGTATTTAATTTTTTTCTTTAATATTTTAAAATAAATAAATAAATACGAAATGTTGCCACTGATTGATACACTCCTGGCATGTCTTCATTTTATTTTGTGATCATTCCCCTAGTGCTTGCATAAACAGCCTGAAGGTTTGCTTCTGGTATTTTACCTTGTGGTGATGTTTAGAAGCTGCTCCATCAAAACAAGATTTCATTATTTTCAGAAGTTTATGAAGCAAAGAATTGGAATAGCTAGAAACACACAAAATAGTCTAATGCCACTCAGTAGTTCAGTTATAAACCTGAAACGTGTAAAGTAAAAATAGAACATCAACGTTTACCACTGGAAATATCCTATCAGATTTTCAACAGGAGAGAAAAGTTTGAAACCAAATAAAATTACCTCCTGGGATCTCCCCAAGCAAAATTCAAATAGCCTCTGAGAACACCATTGTAGGGGAAGGCACTGAACATCAGGCAATTGGTGATAATCTCTGGCAATCTTAAAAATGCACTATTTACGGCAAATGATTGACAAAATGTCAGCATATAACTTTGCTATTTTGTTCCCATATGTGTATAAGTAAATGTTTTGCTACTGTTTATTTCTTGTTGCTGTTTGAAAGAATTCCTGCAGTGAAATATCAATTTTTTTGCTGTTGGCATTTAAGAGGCTGCCTAATGTGAACAACTTATGTCCAACTGAGCTCCATTTTATATTTTCTCAATGATATAAAGATTCATCAATTGGAAATTAATTTAAATAGTTCTTAATACTCTTATTTATCAGAAGGTACCTTCCTCAGAATCTTCATATGCATAAATATGGGACTTCATATATATATATAAGTCTCCATATATAGTATTTTAAGTATATAGCATTCATAACTGCTTAGTGTTTTGTCCTAGTTTGGTGAGATTGGATCTTAAATTTGGCTTGGATTCTGGTATAATATAACTACATGACAAGGTAGTTCTCCTAGTTGATCAAGGGAAATCAGTTGATGCAATCTTTTTTGATTTCAGTCAAACTTTTAATGCTGTCTCTCCCAGGATCCTTCTGGACAAAATGTCCAGCATACAGCTGGATAAACACATCATGGGATATTCCCCATTTAAAAATTTTGCATAGCAGAACTCAAACTCCAAAAAGCAACTGGCTCACGGGTCAGGCATGAAGGGTTATAATGAATGGGGTGACATCAGACTGATTACCTGTCACTAGTTCCACAGGGCTCCATCCTCAGCCCTGTGCTCTTCAACACTTCCATAAATGACTTGGATGTGGGATTGGAAGGAATACTGAGCAGCTATACAAAACTGGGAGAAGGTGTTGATTCCCTGGAAGGCAGGAACACCCTACAGAGAGATCTTGATAAATGAGAGGACTGGGCAAACACCATCCACATGAAATTCAACAAGGCAAAGTGCTGGATTCTGCACATGGGACAGGGGACAGGGCAACCTTGGACAGACTGGGGAATGAGATGCTGGAAAGCAGTGCTGCAGAAAGGGGCCTGGGGGTCCTGGTGGGTGGAAAGTTGAACATGAGCCAGAAGTGCCCTGGCAGCCACGAGGGTCAGTTCCTGAGGATCATCAGGCCCGGCATGGCCAGCCAGGCAAGGGAAGAGATTGTCCTGCTCTGCTGTGCTCTGCTGTGCTCTGCTGTGGGGCAGCCACATCTTGAGATGTGGGGGCAGTTTTGTGTGCCACAATATAAGAAAGATGTTAAGCTCATAGAGAGTGTCCAAAGAAGGCCACGAGGGTGGTGAAGGGCCTTAAGGGGAAGCCGTGTGAGGAGAGGTTGAGGGCACTTGGTCTGTTCAGCCTGGAGGAGACTGAGGGGAGACCTCATTGCAGTTACAACTTCCTCATGAGGGGAAGAGGAAACACTGATTTCTTCTCTGTGATAACCCATAACAGGACCTGAGGGAATGGGCTGAACTTGTGTTAGGGGAGGTTTAGGTTGGATATTAGAAAAAGGTCCTTCACCCAGAGAGTGTCTGGGCACTGGGACAGATTGGCCAGGGAACTGATCACAGCACCAAGCCTGACAGAGTTCAAGAAGCACTTAGGCTATGCTTTTAGGCACATGGTGGGATTTGTGGGGTGGTCCTGTGGGAATCAGGACTCAATCATCCTTGTGGGGGCCTTCCAGCTTGGCATATTCTGTGATTAGTTGAAGTCCATGTATAGGAAAATGGTGACATCGGCATAGCTTGAGCGCTGATCACATCAAGTTTGCTGTGGGTGAGGGCATGGGATTCTTCGTGCTCTTCAAGCCTATTTTAAGGGATAGGTGCCTCACCACAGTTGAATTGCAGCTCATGCAACTGACATGGTGCCAACTGACTTTCCTGGTTAGCCCCCAGGAGATTACAGTGGAGTTATTGAGCTTCCACACCATGCAAAGTGCAGGTGCTAGAACATTTGCCTCCCCACAACACTTCAGGGTTTCACTATTAAGTCCCTTGAACACCTCCACACAAGTGTAGATGATTTGTCATATGTGTTGATTTTGCTGGGAGCCAAACTGAGACTGGCTTTCAGATTTAACAGTTTTGGATGACTCACACTTTCAGAGAAGCAGCTGCAGGGTATTCAGGAATAGGCCAAAAATGGCAATCCAGTGACAAATGTCGTCATGGAGCTGACAGGAATTGCTAAATATGGTGCAGCACCTGAGAGGTGAATAGATACGGCAAGCCAATAACATTAAAATACTTGGACATATTCCCACAACTCCTAGTATTCCTAGCAAAAGAGAAAAGATCTGACCTTAGGATCATAGGACCTTATAATTACCCTGTTGCATTTGGACCTAAGTTTAAATATGTATGTTATTGTCTCTACCTAAAGTATTTTAATTTTTAATTTTGAGCTTTGGATTTTTATATCCTTAATGGTAAAGTATTCTTTAGAGGTGGCACTTGACTTCACCAGAGATGTGCCAGCTGCTGGAGTGGCCTGTCAGTGCTGAAAGGAAAGGCCTTTGCTATTTATTTAGAATGTGAACTAATGTGGCCAACCTACTTGCCTGCCTGCCACCCTGTCATTTCTGTTACCTCTACTGAGCTGCAGAGGAATGAAACTAAAAAACAGGCACTGAGCTTCTTCAGCTAGATTAAAAAAAAAAA
>VZDJ01007754.1:37786921-37863162 GCA_008694505.1 Cyanoderma ruficeps | reverse complement strand
AAAAAAAAAGTAAAATTCAAAAGCCATATTTTTCTCATTGTTAAGGTTCTGCTGTCCTAAAAGGCCTCCTTCTTAGGAGTATTTGTGGTGTAGTGTGAAGATTTCTTGTCAGGATACATGAGAAGGCATTACGTCTTCCATTTGGCTGGTGACAGCAGGTTGTGCCAGCTCCACTGGAATAAATCTGACTTGTAGCCTGTTTGCCATGTTTTAGGACTTGCTATTTAAGACACTCATATAAGCATATGGATTGAAACTTATTTGTAAAGAGAATAATTTGGTCTAAACCTGTTTGGAAAAAAAGATTTATATTGATATTTTAATCTAATATAAGCATAAATTTCAATGATCTAATAAACTATATACCTGAATATTTCTAAAGTTTTCTGAGAGAGAACCTTTTACAGACTGTGTGAAATCCTATTACTATAACTAGGTTGAATCATTTGGTTTTAGACTCTTTTCCTTTCTTCTTTCTAATTGCATAACATCATCTCTTGAAATAGTGTTTTAAACAAAAGGCAGACTTTAAAGCAATGTGGGCTTTTCCCTAACACCTACACTAATATCTAAAAATACTCTTAAAATTATTCAAGAAGGAAGCTTTTTAGGGTGAAAGTCCTCAGATACATTGTGTTTTGCTTTGCCAGGACTGAGACAGTTTTTTATTCACTGTAATACATTTGGTTTGTGAATATTCCTTTCATTTCTACATCTGTGGAGCAAAGCAAAAGGATGCCTGCTTGTGATTTGATCAATATAATGGCTTTAATTCTATACTTTGGGGAGGGAATATGTTTGAACATGAGAGCTGAAAGGCATACTCTATTCAATCCATGGAAAGTCAAAAAGTATAATAGTTAAGTTCCTGCTAATTAAGTAAGTCGTGACTGACCAAGAATCATCCATGGTAATCTGTGATGGTACCATGAAAAATGCATTGTAATTAGGTAGCACAGCTTGAATATGAATTAGCATTATTCAACAGACGCATGCCTCTTTGTTCCTCTTTGTTTGATACTTGGTTCCAAGTATCAAACAGTTTTTCATTGAAATGGAAGATCAAGTAATAACAACAACAATAACGAAAACAAAAACAACAACAAAAAATTTATATAGTGCTCCAAAATTTCATTGTTAAAGAAATAAATATTTTTATTTTATTTATTATTCACTTTTCAAATCTTCTTTTAAGGTAGACTAATATGCTGTTCTAGAGAAAATACTAAATTTTAGGAAAAAATGTTTGAGACAATAAGGTTTTTCCTTCAAGGTTGCCTTTTTGTCTCTTCCATATGGGAGAAAATGCCCACATCTCTCCTGAAACTATAAGCTCTGTCATGATGCTACAGACAACATGTTGAGAATTACATGCCTTGTGTGCAAGGATTAGTGCTTGCAGTAATGATGAGGAGCATTTCACAGATACAATATGCTTGTCTAGTCTGTCTAAATGCCCTTGGCTACTCTTATATTCCCTGTCCCTGTAAAGTTTTACAAATAGGTTTATATTGATAGCTTTGCAAGTACCCATTTGTTCAAATGTTCACTTCAGTTAAGGAGAGAATTCCTCAGAATTATCTCAGAATTTTGTTTTCCTAACTTCCTGGTTGGGATGTACATGTTGGCAGTAGTGGTGTATGTATAGTGTACAGTTCTGTGCCTGTATTCGCATGGGGGATGATCCTGCAGAGGTGAGCAGAGAATGCAGGAGACTCAATATCCACACTAACACCCTATTAAAGATGCATTTTCACAAGCAATGGAGCACACTCAGGGCACCCCAGTTTAGTTTCATTCCAAATGAACACAGTCTGTGTGCTCTGAGATTGCTCTGCAGTGAAAAGCAAAATGACGTAATGGGGAATGCTCAGGGGAATCTCTTCAAAAGCACACTCCTGTCCTCAGCTAAAATACCAGTGGAGCTGGGATTTTCAAATGAGGTAGAGGATTAGTCAGCCCAAGGGTTGTACTCAGACACCTGGAAGAACGTATTTCTCAACAGTGATAGATCACTGCATCATTCGTTTGCAGAGCTGGAACACAAGGTCTGTATTTTGAATTCTACAGAAGAGTCCAAGGTTTTGGTTAAAATGCTTTTAGGTCTTAATACACCACTGAAGTGTAAGACCCAGGGAAGTTTCATTAAACACAATCTCTTCTGCTTCAGCTTCCAGCAGTATCCTGCAATGTTTAATAGGAGAGGTAACTATCCTACCCTGCAGAAGAGGCTTAAAGCCCTGGAGATAATGTGGCACAAAGCTGTAATAAATGTTTTCTGCACACCATTCCAGTCCAGGCATGGCACTGGGAAAAGGCTTGCATTTTTCTTACTTTATCACTTTGTATAGGGCCAGGTGGGTTATATGCTCTGCCTGCTGGCTTTCACTGGGTGTGAGAACTCCATCTCTCTGATGCTCCTTGAGTTGAAAAGCTCATTTTCATTTCATAACTACAGCTCTCCAACCTCCTGCTGACTCAGCCTTTCCTCCTGCAGTATGAAATGTCATGTGGACACAGTAATTTTCATATATCCTTGTTCAGATTTCATTATAATTTACTATTAGCAGTATTAAGTCTCTCATACATCTTGAGCAGCTTACCTATCAGTGTGGTGACTGTGCGAGCAGCTGAGAGAAAGCGTGTCAGTAATTTCTTTTTCTCATCTTCTTAATATCAAATATTACAATTATTGCAATTCATTCTTGGCACCCACATTTTTTCATTAGCAACATACTGTTCACACCTTTTTTCTTGGTACCTACTGTAATCAGAGAAATGAGGAGCTAATCACTTATCTGTGCACTGTAGTAGAAATGAGTAAAATGATCACAGTTTGGGAACTGCTGTTACACTTGCATGTAAATGATGGATAACATAGTTGTACTGATAGAAACAAGATATTCCTGGACAAAAATCACTTGTGGTTGCTCTGAAAAAAACTACAAGTTGTCTATTGTGTTCCAACTGTGACATAAACCTACTTTTTGTTGAATAAGTAGTTTATTTTTTAAGCCCTAACTCTGATATAAGTTGCACAATTTTAAACACATGCTTGATTTTAAAAAAGATTTTTAGACTTGGATTCCTTATAATATTATGGACTTTTGGGCATGGATTTTTATTCTAAAACAGAACATTGCTCAAAGAGGATCCCATCCTTACAGCACTTCAGGCTGAAATATTTTCTACATGGAATTCCTAATTGGGCCACTATAAAACTCTGAGTTCAGCAACCATAAAAGTTCATAATGTTCAAAATTCAAACTGAAAAATGATACTAACTTCAGGGGAACTTAGGAGTGTGTCTATTATTTTGTATTCTTAGTAGGTATTCAGAATATGTTCTTCGTTTTGACTATATAGAATACCTTCACATAAACCATGAAAGGCAGTCTAAAGGGCCTTTGTGTCTTCTCAGCAAGGTTATCTCAGCAAGCTAGGAGCAAAGGGCTTCAGGATCTTCCAGGTTCCCTGCCTCTTGGATGATGTGTTTCAGTTCTTTCACCTCTACAGTGCCTGGTGGCAGAGCCCCTCCTGGTTCAGTGGGTTTGTGCTGGTTTTGCATTGATTGACATTTAGTGAGGACACAAGAAGCCACCCACGGAAGTGATTTTTCTTACTTTGCTACTGGAAGGTGTCAAGAACCAGGTCTTGGAAGAAACTTCTTGCCTTCTGGCAGTGCTCATCAAACACTTCAAGATAGCCTTTTCTTCAGGACCTGGTGTGTTTTGTATCTCTTCACAAATAGACAGTGAAAAGGTATAACATCTGTATCAATAAAAACCTGTCCATCTAGGTCCTATTTTTATTTTAGCCGCTCCTTGCAAGTCCTGTCTAGTTTGAAAATTGCCTGTTCTTTAGAGATCCTTTCTCTGAGTGTCATGGTTTGAGGGGAAGTGAGTTTTTCAGGAAGCTGAGGTCAAACCAATCAGTGGCCCAATTTGGATGTTGACACTTTTGCTGACCACTGAGAAGTTAGACACGCCTCTGAGGACACAAAGTGTTAAAACCAAGGACTCCCAGAGGCTCTCCCTCTTTTCCAGCTCTGCTTTCAGCGGAGAAGCTCTCTCTCCTCCCCTGCCCACGTTGGGCGGGGGAGGGAGAGCCAGGTAGGCCCGGGCCCGGTGGGGGGGAAGAAGAGAGAACGGGACGGGAGCTGGGTCAGCCCATCCAGGATGGAGGGGTGTAGAACTTAAAAACTACGGAGGTGCCTTCTGTCCCCCGTCCGTGTCCCCCCGCCCCCCTCGGCCCGTCTCCCCCCCAAGGAGACGGTGCCGAAGCTGCGAGCTGGTGTGTGGGAGTTGCCGGAGCCTGCAAAGCCTGCCTGCTGTTGCCTGAGCCTGTAGCCTTGCGAAGAAACAAAAGCTTTTAACTCTTTCTAAAGCAGAAAAAAACTGTTCCATACACTGATTTCTCATGGTTGATAGTTTTAAAGAAAGAGGACAGCCCGGGACCATGATGGTAAAAGAAGATGAGAAGAATCTCTCCTGATTGCCAAAAATGAAGAGGAGTGGCCTTATGAGTTAGACTTTTCTTGCATAATTTGGCCATAGACAAACCCTAACTCTCCTGAATATAAATAAGACTGTATTTTGGGTGGATGTTTGTCTGGTTCGAAGCCAAAGACTTTGTGACTTGTTTCTAAGACCCTCCGCCCCAGGGGTGAATGTGGGGGGGACTGCTGGTCCCGATGAGAGAAAATGGCTAGTTTTAGTACTTGGCTAAACATCCTTAAAAGAGCCCTATCTGATTTTGAGTCCATGAACGGTAGTGATAGCACTAGACATAAAAAAAAGAGTGTCACCCTAGTAAATTTTCCGGGTGGGGCCATAGGTAACATGAGAACATGAGAGGATGGACCTGTGTTCCCTCTGAAACGTCTGTAGTGTAAGAAAGACTCCTCTCTCCTTGGTTAGATTAAAGATTGTTTTTTTAAGGGATGATGATTTGGATTGGGGAACCCAGGGTTGTGGAAGGTTTAAGCAAGTAGATGAAAGTAATGTTACTGGTGTCAACTGTTAAAAGCATGAAAAGATAGAAATTGGGGAGAGAAGAAGAAGTGTTTTAGAAAGTTTTTTTTCCCTGCCTTTAAGTGTTTGAGTTTTCTTTTTCCTATTGTCTATTGTTTGCTGCTATGTAAGTTAATAAATTTTCTTTTCTTTATTTCAAGTTTTAAGCCTGCCCTGCTCTGTTCTTAAGTTTTTGACCACATCTCACAGTAGTTTATTAAAAAAAATATACACTCATGGGTGCATTGGCATTCGACCAATGTCAACCCATGACACTGAGTTATGTATGATTTCTCATCTTCCTCTCTGATTAATGTTCACTTACCCCTGAATACAACAGCTCTAAATGGTGGCTTTAAGATGAACTCTAAAGGCTGGCAAAAAATAAGCATGAAATAATAAGCCTGACATAAAAAATATGTCTGAAACCAGAAAAACAGTTACTTTTGAGGTGTTTAAACAGAGATTTTCACATCAAGGTCCTTTTTCAGTTAATTCTTTAATTTTTTGTTCGGTTTTCAACAGATCTGAATTACAATAAGATGGCTCTACCTACATCTTCCGTCACAACTGGCTGTCAACTCTTTTGAAAGGTAGGCCGTATATTAATAGTTGTATTTGTTGATACATCCCAAATTATCTCTTTGGTAGAAACACTGAATATGCTACAGAGCTTCACCTAAAGAAATCTAAGTCCACTTGGCGGCTGTCCACAAAAAGGGTGGAGATTCTAAGTACAATATAACAACTTAGCCACTTTTATTACTTGTAATTAATTTTTCTGTACCATTTTATGTGTGGTGAATAATAAGACTGCAGATATCTGCATTTGTTTTCAAAGAGTAACCTGGAAAGCACACATAAAACTTGGCAGGGGGACCTCCTCTGGATCTTGAATTAAAATTTCCCTGTGGAAAGTATGGAGGGAGCAGTTGGGTAGGCCCTGGGGACATGAGCACCCAGCACACAACATGTGGTCTGGGCATCTCACTAACATCCCTTTGAAAGGTTGAACTGTGGAATTAAGTTGGGGAAATCTTTACTCAATGGTATAATTTACTTTCCTGCCACGCAGGAGAGAAGACTCAATGGTCCTATGTGGCAGCAGGATGAGTGCCAGTCATGAGCCAGGCAGTGGCATCCCATTGTGCTTGGTCTTGGAGAGGCATACATGAAGAAGCTGATGGCTTTTCCACACTTCATGACTTATTTGGCAGTAGATTTATTTCTTGCCTTGCTTCTCTCAGGAAAACACTGCATCATGTATTATGGAAACATCAAGGATACTGTCTTGCCTGTGCTGTTTAGTAAATGACATAGTGCTTCTTGATAGAATATAGATGTCAGCATGACTATCGAAAATGTCCAAGGGTGTCGTGAGTCCTTGCATGCAGGGGAGAGATGGCATGCTATTAATGATCCTTTCTTCCACAAGCAAATTCCAGTCATGTTACATAAAGTTGGGACAGAAATAAAAATAGCCCTTCATTAGAAGCAGCCTTGTCTGCTGTACCTATGGCATACTAGACTTATTTAAATAACATTGTGAATTCTTGGGGAAAACAGAACCCAGAGATGCAGCTATTATTTCTGCTGTAGTGTGGCAAGGACTTTGCTGCTGTGAATAATAACAGCCATGGTGATGGGTAGGTCTAAATTAAAAGTGAAAGAGGTTATTCATTCATTGCAAAAATCCATCTTAATGTGAAGATGAAAGTGTTCAGGGAGTTTTTTCATTTTATTTTTGCTTTTAGGCCTGTGTTCTATTCAGAGCCGTGTTAAAGTTGGAAAATTGTTAATGTGATGACAGATCAGCAAAGTTTTAAACGATTCGATTTCATTTTTTACTTCTCCTCTACTAGGCAATTACAAAGTCAGCGGGGATTTTCCTTGGTGCAAAGTGCCATATCTGATGTCTAAAAGAAAGTGGTGACTCTTTTCTTCCTTTTTTTTTTTTTTGCATATATTGGTCAACACTAATCAAAGTGCTTCCTTACTGTAACATCTGATGTCCTTATCTGTTTGGAATTAGGAATTATCCGTGGTATTTGAGAATGTTACAAGTGACAAGCATCAACTGACACAGGGAGTTAGGGGAGTATGAATAGCATATTCGAATGGGCAGGGGCTGGTGGTGAATGCGGGTCAGTGGGACAAAGTGCCTGAGCTATTCTGCGTGTTTTGAATGGTTTCATGGCTTTAGGGACTCTGAGGTACCAATGCTCAGTGGCCCACATATGTTTTGCTGATGGAAGTTGGAATTCACCCTTGCCCATGGCCACAGGATTGGCTGTGCTTAAAAAACGTTTCTCAGTTTGCTACTGTCAGAAGGTGTAACAGTCACTGAGCCACTCTGTCAAAATGTAGTCGTAGGACTGACTGCAGGTGACTGCAAGTGGAAAGAGGGAGGGTGCAAGTAAGAAGAAAAGAATTTACTTCCATCCTGCATTATGTATAAAGTAATTTAATGAAGCCAAGTTGCAGAATGGGCTGATTTGTGTGCTGGAAGATATTAATCCAGGCACAAATAATAGAGACTGAAATGTCCTTGAAATTAGGCTCTATAAAAAGGCTTTTTTATTTACTTTTTTCTCCTTTGGAAAAAAGTAATTTTTTTCTCCTCTGTATGTAAATGCAAAAATGTGTGTTCAGTGGTCCTGATACATTTACTTTGCTTTCATTTTTGTCAGTTCCTGGGGAGGGGAATATGAATTTTGAACCCATTTTGAACTTTGTGTGTTGGTAATTTACTCAAGAAGGTGAACTGTTAAAAAGCTTTCATCTTCTATTATTATGGGCCCTTGAAGCCAGAAGTCTTCACAGCAGCATGCTGAGAATGTCAGAAGGAATCTGTCCTTTAGTCCTTCCCCTGGATAAATAGCTGTGGTGTTCAGGAAAATGCAATCTGAAGTCTGGCTAAGGAAATGAAAAAGCAAACAAGCAGGAGCTTTATTTTTAAGGAGGAATGGTATTTGGAACACTTAAGGATCTGCAACAGGAAAGAGAAATAAGGCTAATAAGTGGTAAGATTAGGCATTAGCATTCAATTGAAAACAAAGCTGAAGTTCAATAAGTATAATCATAATATGTTAAGAAGAACAAATACTTGGGACTTAGTAGTAGCTGAGTTCAGGAGTCGAACTTCAGCTTTGAACTAGAAGGTCAATTATCAATACCAAGCACATGTAAATAAAATATTTTTCTCTTAAGAAAAATTACCAGTGCCTTATTGCTCTGAGGTACATTATTTAGTCTTCTTGCCTGAGGACCAGACCAGATTAGCTAGAACCAGACCAGTATTTCTAATGGGCAGAAACATTTCTTGGCACTCTTAGAGTTTTATCTTCACATTTTTATTTGTATAGAAGAAAGGAAGTGAAACATAATTTCCCTGTATGAGGCTGTGATTCTGAAGGAGAGAAGTGAGAAAACAGTGCAGCAAGTTTCAAGTGACTGTGCAACCAGCAAAACATTTAACATTGTCTATAAATTCAGGTTAAAAGATTGGTACATAGTGATGTGGACCGGTTGGGACAGAATGGAGTGCATTCTGCATTGAAAGTCAAAGATGCAGTGAGAGCACTGCCAATATATGTTAATTAGATACAACATATATTACTGGATGTGTTTTGCCTTTCCTTTCCTTCATCCCAGCCCTGTGTTTGTTAGAAGCCTCTGGTGCCTGAAAGTTGGTCTGTGTGCAGAATCACAGAAGGAAGAAGTAGACTTAACAGCTCTCCAGTAGGAAAGAGTTTCAGGACTGTGATGAGAAATGCAGAGTGATGTTATACTTTGGTGAGTTCAGACCTAGTGCAACCCTTTCCATCCTGTGAAACACAAGGGCAGTGGTGTTTCCCCTGAGTGTGTCAGGGAGACCTGAAAGGAACACAGCAGCAGTAGGAATGCTCTATGGGACACAACTGCAAATCAAAGGAAAATCTGTTTGTAATTCTGCCATGTGTTGTCATTTTGCATGTGTTTGGAATGTCTCTTTCTGTCCTGCATCTTTCCCTTCTCTCTTGCACACAAGCCCAGGATTAGCCAGCTGCCCTGACTGACAGGGTATTTCCTCCACAGAGTCACAGCCATGCTAACAGCAGGCCTCAGGTCTGACGGCAAACCTTGTTAGCTGCTTGGGAATACAAACAGAAGAAAAGTTTGGGGATTCTTTCCCGGGTCAAATTAATTTCCCAGAAGTTGATATGAATTCATTTACACCTACTTTTATAGATATGCATTTCACCATTTGTATTTTTGAAATACTGGGACTGAATTTTTGGCCAGGGAAAGATCTGTGAACGTACTTTGACATTCTATGAATGTGTCATAACCATTATTCTGTAAGAGGCCAGTATTTTAGCCCGGTAATTGCTCAGATGCTAAAGGCCACAATAGCTGAAACACTAAATTTCTGCCATAATTCTGGACTGACTGACTAGATAAATCATGTGGTACTGTTTTTACTCCAGAATTAGATGTCTTCCAGGTCCACAGACAATTTTTTTAAATAGTTCATCAACATTTCTGCCATAAATAGTCATAAAAAATGATGGCAGGGATATGGAAAATATTTTTATTTCTCATGGCCATTCCTGTAATTAAATTATGTTTGCAAATTAAACTGTAGAGTTGTTGTGGAGTTTTAATTTACAGGCAACCAGTTCCAGTAACTTTTGAAAGGTTGGAAAGGATAAAAAAAATTATTTATAGCTTCCCCTTTAAGTGATTTCATAGAAATCTGTGTTTCTAGAGGTAAAGCTGTTTATTTCTGTGGTGTGTGAGATTTACCTGACATATGTGGGACATGCATGTGAATTCCTGCACAGCCATTGATTGTGACACCATTGCAGTGACAAAATAATCCAGTGACAGCTAGGTGTCTGGAAACAAGAGTCTCAAAGATGAGGCTTTGATACCAGTGACAGAAGGATGTCAATGGATTCTAAGTAGTCCCACAAGACTTGTCA
Source organism: Cyanoderma ruficeps (assembly GCA_008694505.1). Lineage (NCBI taxonomy): Eukaryota > Metazoa > Chordata > Aves > Passeriformes > Timaliidae > Cyanoderma > Cyanoderma ruficeps. Next base: position 37,853,183 of record VZDJ01007754.1, on the reverse strand, counting down.
GATGTGCCACATTAAAATTAAAATTTAGTGAATGAGGATAAAACTTTAATGTAGCTTCAATGCCCTGACCTAGATAAAGTTGTTAATTTTTGATTTATAACTGAGTAGAGAATTTTAATCTGCATTAAAAAGAGAATTTTTTTCATTTCTGTGAAAATAAGCATCTTCTTTAAATACTGATAATCTTAGACCAAACTCTCATAATATATCAGTGGCACCAAACTTATTGCACCTCAGCACTGAGTTCAAAATTTTACATATCCTCTGGACTCTCCCATTCAAAACTTGGTTGGTTGCTCTCTCTCTCTCTCTTTCTCTGCACAAAACTGATTGTGAATAGATGCTGCTTTGGATGCCCAGCAACTGCTGTGATTCTTGGTCTTAAATGGGATTCTTCCTTGCTTAGATGAAGACTCAATTTCCCCTCAGCTCTTGCCTCTCTTCTGCTCTTCTCTCCTACAATATCACCTTGCCAGGAGGTCCCGTTACCTGCAGATATCCCCTGACCTAATTAATGCCATGCCAATTACACACCAAGCATTCCAGGTTTTGCAAAATCCCACATGCCTCTGCCTAATCAGATGGATTCTGTTGAAGCAGTGTCTTCTTCTAGACTGGAGCGAGGCAGTTCTCGTTTGCTCACAGAGCAGAGCCGTGGCTGGGTCGCACAGGATGTGCAGAGCCGCAGGCTCCACGTCCATGCCGCGCCCTGTGCCAGGCCCCGGGCGGGGTGAGGAGCTGCCCGGTGCTCCTGGAGAACTCAGCCCGGACACACGGGGTGGCCGAGATGGGACAGCTGAAGTGCTGCATTGCCCTCTAGTGACAGGCTTCTAATTAGCTTGTTTCCGCCTCACCTTTCCAAGTTGTGCCAGATGTTGCCTCCACTGGATTTCCACACATTCAGGCATAGGTAGCACAGCGGTGCAGAGTAAAGACTTGGCTCTGGAAATGGACTCCGAGAGTCCCTAATATGAGATTTGATTGTGTAGAAATGTTGGAATCCTAAAAACTTTGAATTGGGGGTTTTAGTGTATGGTAGTACATGTGAGTCAAGACGGAGGATTTTGGGTGTTATCTTTATCCTTCTCCTTTGCCTTCTTCTTCCTTCTTCTTCATGGGTTTGAGTAGTTTTCTCTAATTGAGTGAAAAATGTCCACATTGCGAGCCTTTAGTAGTCTTTATTAGGCCAGGAACATAGATAATATAGGTGTCACCTTGTTATTAAGTAATTATCTTTCAAATAACCTTGGTAAGAGTTAGAAGCATGCCATTTTATATTGTTTCTCTAGCTTGCTAGTTAAGCTCATGCCTTGTGAGCCTGTAAATACTGGAAAGAGATAAAATATAATAAACATTCCAAGTCCGAACTCAAGCTTGGTGTTTCCCAAGTTTTATTCATCCTGACACTGAAAAAAACTCTGGCCCATCTTAAGTTTTGTGTTACTGCTTTCCAGACCAAAGAAGCATTGATTTCCTACCTGCCAACGTCACACATTCAGGCTGCCAGGAGGAAGGGGGTTTGCGTCATCCTGCCATTAATGTGTATTCTTGAAAACAAAAGTGAGCTTCCAGTTAAAGCCCATCCACAGCAGCTACAATTCTCACCTACAGAATTATAAATACTGAAAATATTTTCAGACTTCGGTGCTATGGCAAATAACTCTTTTTTGTTTATGCTAACACAAAGTGAGGCAGTTAGATCTGTGATCACTAGAGATACAGAAACATCTAGTAGCAAGAAGGGATTTACAGCTTCACATATAGAGGAAAAAAAGCAATTTAAAGAGGCCATCAAGCCAAGGTTTTTATGAAATCAGTGAGATTACATTGAAAAAAAAATAGCTTATTTTCTGCTTACTTTCATAATGTCTTTGAATTTGGATGTTTCTTGGCAGCTTCTTAAGCTATATGATATAATTCCAGACAATTAGAGAGCAGGTCAAAGGAAAGAGATTGATTTTATGATGATTTTTTGAAGGTTATACATCTATTTTTGTTCCAAACTGGCACAAAGTCACAGTGTTATAATTCTGTTAGGTGAAAATGTTTGAATCAAAATGTCAGTTTTCAAACTGAGAAAGGAAGTGTTTTGATGCCTTTTTCTCTTCCATGTTTTCCTTTTGAAATTGGCATGGACCCTCTTTAAAATGTCATTGAAATAAATGCTTCTCTGAAAAACATTTTAGACTTACCGAAAAATAGTCTGATTGACTTTAATCTACATGGCTATTTCTCTGTTCAAAAATCTGTTAAGGAAAGTACTCATTTTGTAATTACTGTTTACATTTTCTGATTTATGACTAGTTTCTTTCTCTCATTCTTTCCCAATTTGTGCCTGAAGTTTCAAAAATTGAGTCCTCCACACTTTGGAGAACACAAAAACAATTAAATCATAGTCCCATTACAGTCAGTGGCAAATAAATGCTTCATTGGATCACAAATTTCAGCCTTAATGGTACCCTAAAAGGCATTAAATCTTCTGTCCATTATTTGGTTTTGAGTGATGTTGTCCTGAACTCATCCTGCAGGTTATTTTCCCTCACCTTCTCTTGTGGCAAGGCAGCTCAATCAGACCTTGTTTCTTTCTTCACAATGAACTACTTCCCAGTGTGCCAAGCTGAACCTGCTTTCAGACAAACTACCTGGAGGAAGGACATCTGCTGAAGAATAAAATTTTTGGTTTATCCATCCTTCCCGTATCAAAATTAGAAGAGCAGCTTTTTGAGGTACCCTGCTTATGACTGAGATGGAAAGGAGTGAATGTGACAAGCTCAGAATAGGGACCAATTCAGTTGCACAAAAAAGCAAGAAAAGAATAATACCCATGTGCCAGCTCTGCCTTTCACCTTTGGCTTTGTGTGCCCTTTCTAGTTTTACTGGTTGCAGGAAGCACTCCTCTAAGCATGTGGAGGTGGTGCTCAATTGTTTCAAGCTGAAGTTATGGGAAACCAAGTGGTGGTCTTATATTTTAGTTATGAAGACAGAATTTTAAAGGCATTTATATTGCTTGGGTATTTCTCTTGGTCGTTATTTTCCTAGGTTTAAAATAATACATTTAATTGGATGAAATCATTATTCAGTCCAGATGTGTGTTTGTGATATATTTTTCGTATGTCGATGATATGTTAAAGATACATAGAAAAGTACCTGAGGCTGGGAAAATTATTCTAGAACAAGACTATTTTCAGTAGGCTTCAGTTTTTCCTTAGAAGGCTATTGGGACACTGAGACCATTTAGTCTGTGCTCAGATTTAGCTCCAACTGAAGCGCTGTTTTAAATGACTGGCATTATCTTTCCAATAATTTCTTCACTCTTTTGCTCTTTACCTACATGCTATGTTTCTCCACTGACAGTACTGGAAAACAGTCAAAACCCTCTTTTTCTAACATCTAGCTCAACACACTCAGACAAACTACTGCTTAAATTTCTTTGTGATTAAATTTTTCTTTTCATGTGCAAGGATTAAGCTTTGTAAAGTCAAAATCAGAAAGAGGAATGGGTTGCCACGTGTGTTGCCTGTGGATATTGCCATATCAGTGACAGGTGTGTATAGTATGTTTGCATCAGAACATCCCTTCACAATACTCCGAGGAAACGGGGCAGTGTGTGATGCCCATTCAACACCAGTGCAGTTCAGAGTGACTGAGAGAGTTGGGGTGGATCTGTCTAGAGAAGAGAAGTCTCCAGGGACAAGGGACAATGATTTTAAACTGAAAGAGGCTTTAGATTGGATATTAGGAAGAAATTCTTTACTGTGAGTGTGCTGAGGCACAGGAATGAGTTGCCCATAGAAGTGCCCCATCCCTGGCAGTGTTCAAGGCAAGTTTGGATGGGATTCTGAGAAACCTGGTCTAGTGGAAGGTGTCCCTGTCCATGGCAGGGGGATTGGAACTATGTGATGTTCAAGGTATCCTTCAACCCAAACCATTCTATGATTCTATGATAAAGCATGCCCATCTTACATTGTTGGATAGTGAACATATTATGCTGAGGCTGAGTGACTCACTTTTCTTTATAAGCAGCAGCAGGTAGTTTAAAGCCAACTCAGACTTGCTCACGGTGCAGTCAAAAACCTAGAGACTGCAAATGAGTCTCCTCCCTAGTGAATTGTGGTCAGAAAAGTGGAAAAAATGTGTAAGGAACCGCAATCTTAATGCCTACACAATATAGGTTAATAAACTATGGGTTAACACTTATCCTGCAGAAGTTGTTAGCACTATTACCTATACTAACTCTTCTGTGCGGAGTAGATAGTCAAGTCTTATTCTGTTTTCACTTAGTCCTTATAGAGGCCTTTAAAGCTTTGTTTAACTCCAAGGGTGGGGTAAGCCAAGTCTCAGCTCTCCCTGCTTCCAACCAAGCACTTCTTTTTTTCCTCCATCAGTGCAAAACCTCAGCTTATTAGGAAGATCTCTCTTGCAGCAGTGTCTGAATGTACAAATTTGCTCACAATCACAGCTGGAGTGGCTTAGAGTGGAGACAGGTCATGCTGGGATCTTTCACTTTGGCACCAATTAAATTCCTCTATGAAAGCAGCAGAGGAACTATGAGTTTGCATTTTAAAATCAATAGAAGCTGCAGAGCACGGAGCAACTTGTCTTTTTGTATGCTGCTCTTTGTAGATAAAATATTGTTAAGTGAAACTCATGCCTAGCCCTAGGGTTTAGTTGCCTATCTGTACTGTCAAAACTGTCCAACTAGGACAAAAACATCTGAAAATAAGGCCTAAAAATATTTTGAAGAATGTGCTGTCAGGGTAAGCCATGGCAAGTCTTTGTAATGATCGAACTGGAATATCTTAATATGCAATGTTTTAAAACAGTGAAATGAGGTGTACTTTGTGGGCTTTTTAAACCTTGCTGCTTAAGGTGATTCAAAGACCATACTGGACCTCAGTGAGCATTGGCATTATGACCCTTGAAACTTCCAAAACTGTTAGAAATGCAATGATGCAGAAATACTAATGAGTGAACTTGCTCAAGAATTTGTTGATTCAGCCCTACACTTTCTTAAGGCTTTCATAGCATGTCCTGAAACTTTAATTATAAAACAGCTAATCTGTTAAATTTTTTACTCAGAGTTAATAGATGCTGAAGCCTGGTTTGTCATTTCCCTTCTTTTTGCTCACAAACACAGGCAAAATTTGCCTGCTTTGGCTGTGGTTGTGCTTTGAATTCTTAGGTTCATTCTAAACCTCAAGAAAAGCTAATAATTAAAAGATAATCTTAAGTGCAAAACAAGAAGCCAATAAATTCAGATCTAAAATAAAAGTTGGGTTTTTTTTGCATGATTGAGAATTGGCAATATTGTATGAGATCACAGTAGTTACCACTTAATTTTTTGCATTACACGGAAAACTGTAATTTTTAAAATAACAATGATTTGCTAACAAATTAGTGACTGGTTTCAGATCAAGAGAAGGAATCTGACTATTCATCTGGTTGTTTAACAGAACTTGGCCTAGTTTCCTTTTAACAGGTAGAAAATATTGTTTTAAGGGCAAGTACAGACAGTGCAATACATAGTCAAGTGGCATTTTGCCTGGATTAGATTTCGGTTTTTTTCTGCCACAGAATATGAATGTGAAGTGTGAGCTCACATGTGTGATATTTACACCACCTGAAGTTAGAGTTAGTGGATATTTGCTCTAGAAGTATTTGCTCACAATGGAGGATTGACAGAACAATGTATGACTCATTTGATCAATCATAGCCAATACAAGTAAAACGATAAATACCGAGCACTTCATAGTGTGATGCATCTGGAGATAATTTCCCTCCTAAGTAATTGTCTGGGTAATTGTATTGCATAATTGTTTTGGATAATTATCTGAGTAATGAACATATTTAGAGAAATTGTGGTTTTCTCTTACAATATAATGAACATAAAAGTTACCAATTAATATGATAATCTATTGGTTTTGGTCAGTGGGTAATTTGTTTTAAATTACAGTGGAGGAAAAGAATGCTAATTCTCATTTTGAATTAAACTGCAGTGGCAAATTTGGTGCACAAGAACTCACATTTGAACCATACTGCCCTGTTGTCTGTTTTCTTTAGCATTTAATTCTCCACTGAAGAGTTTAAAGAGAATGGACACTTGTGCTTTATGGTAAGGAGGCAGTGCAGTCTCTGCAGTCGTGTCAGCTTTATAGAATCATGTGCTCAGCAGAGGTCCAGACTTTTTGTTTTGTCTCTCCGTTGTGTGAGGATTTTGATGCTGCTGTAATTGTTTTGGAATTAGATTGTGCTGTGGAATGAGTCATCTCCACAGACCATAGACCATGGATGTCTTTGCAGTTTCTTTCTCAAATAATAGCTGCACTGTTTGATTTTTTAGTTTGTATTGATTATTACTGTGAGGTGACAAAAGGTAGCTTGTGGTGCTGCTGCCAGTTTTCCTGGAGTAGCAGAGGAGGAGGCAAAGCTGGAAGCCCCTGTTCTCAGATGTACCAAGTCCCTGAAAGTTCTTCTTGATCAAGTTTACTGGATTAAAATTTAATTCAGTGGAAGTTCAGCTGGTTAAAAATAGGCACAGGAAAAAGCCATAGGTCTGACCTTGGAAAAGCCTTCAAATTTAGTCTAAAACCTCATATAAAAATGAAGGTACAAGAAGCATGAAGGAAAGTAGCTGGGAAAGTGTTCTGGTTTTGCACAGCTTTAAAAACATGGTGTCTTATCTAATTCTCCAATTTACTGGCACTAGGGAGACTTTTCTGCAGTGGTTCAGGTGAAGTAGGTTGCTCATCTGGCATTACAAAGGCTGCTGATGTGTACATGTGTCTGTACAGCATTGAATGGAAAACCCTGCCCTCCTCTGGGAACTGCCTGGGGCTGCCACCCCTCTGCTGTGTCTAGCCCTCCATCAGCAGAAGCTCCTGGTGCTGTGACAGCTGGTGGTTCATGGAAATATCTGCCTTGGAGTGCAAATGATCAGGACACATCCTGCCTCAGCTCTGAAGGATGGGAGATGGGAGCACATCTGCTGCTCTCCCCCCAGGGATGGAACCTGCCTGGCTCCAAAGTGACTGATGCTGGAAGAATGTTGCACCCTCTGGATGCTGCCTCCTGCATGGAACGTGCTGTGCTTCTGTTTCATGAGCACGATGCTGTGTTCTGCCACCTTACAGTGTCACTGAGGTCCCCTGTGGCTCCATGGCACAGGGATGTTCCAGGTTGCAGTCACAACATGAGTTAGCTGGATGTATGTGTACCAGGGGATTTGGCATTTTTGAATGGTAATTGTTTCCTGGCTTAGTTCAATAAATTAGAAAAGGCAATCTTATGGCACTGTGTATGCTGAAGAGATAAATACAACCATTTTTTCCAGTAATATGAATAACTAAATTACTATTGCCACGTATTTATTTACTGTTCTTTATGCTCTCTAACCAGCTGAAGTTTTCCAGAAGAAAAGGTTTTAAGAGAGAAGGTAATCTAAGCACTGAGAGAAATAATTATATTCTTCTGCATTACTGCTAAGCTAAGCAGGTTTTAATTGTGTTTGATTCTTTTAAATTTGCAGTGAATTGAGAGTATTGATTCCCTCTTTTTGTAGGTATGTATTTGTATGTGGGTATTTTTATATCACCAGGTAGAAGTTTAGTTTCTCAACAAGCTAAAATCAACCTGTGAATTCATGGAAGTTTAATGCACTGACAATTTAATTCAGTTAATATGCACTCAGAGTCCCTTGTGCTTTGATCCCTGCTGGCATCCTCTATTTCTAATAGTAGGGCAGTTGAGTGAGCTATTGATGAATGATGGGCACAGTGGGACATCTGAGGATTTATATATCAAATCCCTACTCTAGTTTTTGGCTCAGTTCTTAACAGGGTTGTTACACATCTCAGAATCAGAATACAGTTTTGAACCAATGGAATCAAGCCTGTTAATGTTTGATCCTCAGAAAAAAGTTGTGGAAGCACAACTACCAGAATGGAAATCAAAGGAGTAAAGTACCAAAATGCTTTCTAGTGCATATTTTAGAGAAAAATATGAGTATGCAGAGATATGAAGGAGGAAAGCTGAGAAAAATGTAATATGTCCATGTAATGCCTATTTACAAATATTTAACATTCATATAATGTTACCATGGAACTATAATTGAAATACACTACCCACTGTAATATTGCTTTGGACAATGCTTCAGGGTACTGGGGAAACCATAAATAGTTGTTGGATGGAAGGACTAGGGACCATTGTTCTGACCTTTCTTCTGAAAGCAGAGCTATCCCTGGGAGCAATCACACCCAGATATCTCAGAACCATGCAGTCATAGTCATAGGACTTTTAGGAGGGCTTCAGAACCCAGCTAGAAGAGGCCATGTGGCCTTTTTCAGAGCTTTTTTCACCTCATAGAAGATCTGCAGTTTTATGAGGCAGAGAATAAACTGATATCTTTTGAATTCCAGCACTGTGTTGTGGATAATGAGGATTCTGAGTACTTGATAGCTGTTTCAGAGGGAGCCAGTGTCTCTGGAAATGCTACAGTGACTATTAAAAGCTGTGGTTACTGAGAGGCTTGAGAGGCTTTGACAAAAGTGTATTTCTTCAAGTTCCAAGGAACTAGTACTGAATTCCCAGAGATGTCAGCTCCGTTCTTCTTTTTCCCCCTGAGAAAAACAAATCATATGATTGACCCTTCCCCTCCCTGTAAAAAGTACACACACACGCACAAAAAATTGGATTGACAATGTGGTATTCCTTCCTTCCTGTGCTGATAGGATAATACAAAACCCTCAGGAGCATTCTGATAACATTCAGTAAGGCTAATTTAATAGTAATTGAATTCTTGAAAGTTCTCATTAGGATGCTAAAAGCAAGCATCTGTGTAATATAAGCATGGTCAGCATCACAGTGGAGCATGGGGAGCAGATGCTGAAGCTGCCTGTTCTTCATACAAGCAAGACTACTTATTTTGCTTCTTCGTGACTTAATGCAAATGTATTTGGAAGTGTTGCACTGGAGAAAGAAGAGGGAGAGACAAAAAATATTCACGCTGTTTTCTTTGCCAGAAACCTAATGGTGTATGTGCAGCTGTATATATTCTCAGTATATACCAGGCCTGATTGAAAGGCATTGTACTCCCTCTAGCTTTTATTCAGCTGTTTTATGTTGTGCTGCTGGTATTGTTCCAGTTCATCATATGCTTAGATGACTCATAGTGAATGCATTGTGGTATTTACCATAATATGTTTTCCTCTTTTTAAATTAGTCTGCAGTGTATGATGTGAAATACAATTCACAATTAGCATTTCAGCACTATTAAATCCAGCTTGAAGTGTTTTGATGGAAACAGCAATCTGTTTTATTCTTCAAATTTCCCTAAACAAAGCAAGTGTATCAATTGCTAATAGTGTACATTATACAGAATTAACTGGTGTCTTTCAAATAAAATAATATTTAAAGATTTCTTTCCATAAGCTGCTAGGAGTCAAAGAACTCATGTCACCTCTTCCAGCAGTATTTAACTATAGCAGGTTTGATATGCTTTTGGCTTACCCCCATTACTTCTGTTAGAGAAGTTTGCTCATAACCTACAAGATCTGACAACAGAAAACTAAGTGGGCTGGCTGATGTGGTGCAGCATTTTTTGGGTGAGATAGTCTGAGTTGTTGGCATCTCCGTGTTGATTGTGAACCCCTTCTCTGTTTGGCACTTAAATGGATGATCTCTGACAAGACCTCAGGGTCAGAAACCCCAGCTGCAAAATCTGAAGAGAAGCTAATAGTACATTTTCACATTCTAAATGGATGCAAACCAGGTTGAAAAAAAAAGAGACATGGCTCTGAAAAATTGCTACAAGTAGAAGAAATGGAGGAGATGCATGGGACAGAAAAACAAAAGAAAAATGAAGTAGAGAAGGGGTTTCGGTGAAACAATTAGAAGGAGGAAAAGAACAATGACCTAATTGACCATCCCTCAAAAACAACATGGAAGTCAGATGGGGGGACACTGGGGGGTTGTGGAATGAAGGATAGAGGTCAGCAGGACATTGCTCCCCTCATTTGCACCCCCATGTACAGTGTGTTAATGCAGTGTGAGCAGCAGTGCTGCCAGGGCTGCCTGATGATCACACGTGCTGTACAGGAACTCTCTCCCCCATCTAACATTGCCTGTGCATACACAGTAGGTGCAATGCCTTGTGCAAGTTTTGGGCCAGCCAAGCCTATGTTTATCTTCTTGTGGAATTTGCAAAGTATTAAATCCTAGTATATCTTTTTGTCATCTGCAGAGGAAAAATACGAAGTGTACCAGGCAGACTGCAGGCTATTCAGTTGAGCTGTGTCTGCCATCTGGACTGGGGGTTCTTGCTTCAAGCAAAGATCCCTCTACCTGTGACATTTCTGACGGTTTCAATAAAACTGTGCTTAAAACCACGCTGATCAAGTTTTCACAACTTCCAGAAAGATTTATTCTACTGGTTTAACCAATATAAAAAACTTCTCAAAGGCCTTTGCCACAATCTAACCTTTTTGTATTTCTTCTGATTCACACAGAACATATTTTCTTTTGTGCCTTTCAAGCACTCTTCCCCAGATAAAACAATTCCAAATTTCAATCTTTTTTTCAGAGATCAAATCTCTTTCACTTTATTCAGCATTCTCCTTTGTGTTCTCTTTTGATTGTCTACATTCTTCTTGAAAGGATACCCAGCACCTGACACGTCAGATCTGCTGAGACTCCAGGGCTGGTGAAGAAAGTCGGAAAGAGGATTATTTTGTACTACTTAGAGATTAAACACCTGTTTTTATAAGGCGTATAAGCTCCTAGCATAAGGGGCCTTAATTTCCACAGCGGTAGATCAGTGCTGAGTCATTTTCTGTTTGCCTCCTCCACATCTTTTCCAGCATGGCTGCTGCCATGGTTAGTTTTTTCTCATGTTGTATTTGTGTACACTAATCTAGAGCTAGAATTTACACTTAGTGAATTGCATTTTTCCGGACCATTTCCCCAGTTTGTCAAGAACATCTTGCATTTAATGTCTCCCAGTATTTTCAGTCCTGCACATCCTGTTATCTAACAAAGCATGACCTCTGTATGCTTGGGTTATCAGTAAAGTATTAAATGTACAAGGCCCAATTATTACTGACCACTGAGTAACCCTTCTAGGAAACCAATTCTCTTGCTCTGAGACCTCTCTGAACCCAAATGGAGAGAGAAGGCTCACTTTTGATCCTGACTAAAGAAATAGTGTAATTGCATGCAAGGAGAACTGTAATAAAGGGAAGGAGATAAGAAAAAAATGAAAATTATTGTCTGAGTTGTAAGATGCAGTAGTACCTGCTTTCCAGTAGTTTTAGCAGCAAAATACCTTGTGGCTAGTCTTCTATTTTTTCTTCACCTGCTTTTAATTTTGTTCCTTTGACTATAATGTTGTCTGTTTCCTATCAAACAGTTAAGTCAGAAGGAAGTGACAGACATACAGATTCAGAAACCAGCAAAATCCCTTTCCCAGCTCTAACTTTGAACTAGTAATTGACAAGCCCTGAATGGAATCCTCAAATCTTCAAATCATAGAATCATAGATTGGTTGCAACCCCTGTGGGCACCTTCCACTAGACCAGGTTGCTCCACCCAGCCTGGCCTTGAACCCTTCCAGGGATGGGGCATCCACAGCTTCTCTGGGCAACCTGTGCCAGTGTCTCACCACCCTCACAGCGAAGAATTTTTTTCCTGATGTCTGACCTTGACCATCTCTCTTTCAGTTTAAAACCATTCCCCTTTGTCCCATCCCTGCCTGTTCCTATGAAAAGTCCCTCTCTGACTCTCTTGTAGCTCCTTTAGGTACTGTGAGGATGCTGGAAGGTGTCACTGGAGCCTTCTCTAGGCTGAACAACTCCAGCTCCCTCAGCCTGTCTTCGGATCATCTTGTTGGCTCTCCTCTGGACTCACTCTAACAGGTCCACATCCTTCTGATGCTGGGGACTCCACAGCTGTATGCAGCACTCCAGGTGGGTCTCACCAGAGTGGAGCAGAGGGGAAGAATCCCCTCCCTGGCCCTACTGCCCACAAGGCTTTGGATGTAGCCCAGGACACTGTTGGCCTTCTGGGCTGCAAGTGCACATTTCCACCTCACATCCAGCTTCTCACCCATCAACACCCTGAAGTCCTTCCCCCCAGGGCTGTTTTCAATCCATTCTCTGCCCATCTTGTGTTTGTGCTTGGGATTGTCCTGGCCCAGGTGCAGGACCTTGCACTTGGCCTTGCTGAACTTCATGAGGTGCACATGGGCCCATCTTTAAAGCCTGTCACGGTCCCTGTGGGTGACATCCCTTCCCTACAGCATCTTGACCACATCATACAGCTTGGGATTATTGGCAGACTTGCTGAGGTCTCATTCAACCCCACTGTCCATGTTACTGACAAAGATGTTAGACAGTTCAGATCCCAATATTGTCCCCTAAAGAACAACACAACTCTTTGAGTGTCACCATCCAGCAAATTTCTTATCCCCCAAGTGGTCCATCATCATGAGGTTTTTTGCAGACTGGGAAGTTGAGTTTCTGCAAAGTATTTTTTTTCTTGTCCTGCAACCAGGTAAATTCAGTAACAGAGATAATTTCATCCTTTTATGAGATTGACTTAGAGCCTTTCAGTAGAAAGACAGAACAAGACATGAATTACCACAATTAATATGAAAATTAAAACCCTATGATAACTCAAACATAAAGTATCAAAACCAGATACCACAGCCTTGAAGCATGGAAAAGATCAAGTGGCTTAGAAAACAAATAATAAAATTAATGAATTGAAGAACTGGGTATAGTAAACATTATCTTGAGAAAGACTGAATTTTCTTTACCTTCATTGTATGACACAGATACAAATGTGCTGCAGTTCAGAGCATTTTTTAGGTATATAGGCTCCATACACTTCCCATACTTGATTTTGGTTTATGTTCAACCCTCTTAGAGGATTCTTGGAGTGTGCTTAATGTATTATGGATATTTTCCACATAATGCATAAGGCCCGTGTTTAGTGCCCTGGGAGTTAAGAATGTCCAAAGATCTGGCCAAGGTAAGAATTTGCCCTTTTTGTTTGATAATTGTACAATCTGATAGAATGAGAGGTATATACAAACTCACCTTAAGAAAAATCATTGTTAATAGTAGTAAATAGCAAGTTACTAGTAGCATAAGTAGAATGAAGTAGTTCTCTAGATTTTAAAAATAGAAATATATCAACGAATCGACAAGTGAACAACCAGCAAACTTATATTACTGTTTGAGTCACCTTATTATTCCACCCTTACTCTTCTTCTCATAATGTCCTGTGTAGCTTTCTTTCCTTGTCATTGTCCTGCAGAGTCAGATATTTTTATCTATCAGGATCTCTTTGATGTATTCTAAGGCTTCAGAAATCAGGTGCTTTAGTCCATGCTAATGATTTGGCCTCCATTTATTAGTGTGGAGAGAGAGTGGCACCTCTGCAGAGCAATTTTAGGGCACATGAGATGAGTGAATTGCTGCCTGGAGTTGTGCGTGGCTTTCCCATCCCCTTTTTCAGGTTAAGGGAGACTCAGTGCATGCCTCTGATCTCCACCTCATCCTGCAAGCTGTTCACCTTTCTCTGTTTAGTAGCACTTAGCATTCATGTCAGCTGATTCTGAGATCCTTTTTGGTTTTATACCCCCACTCTTCAGCACTGGCCCCGTGCTGAAGAGTGGGGGTGTAAAAAAAAGAAACTATACTCCAGAGTAGTAAACAATGTATATAAAGTAAGAGTAAAAAGACCAAAGAATAAAATGCATTCTGTCAGCTCTGAGGCAGCATTTCATTTTAGGCATTAATTTTCCAGAATTATCTGAGCTGATACTTACACTGTCATTTGCAAAATGGCTTTGCTATTACAGTAATTTCAGTGGAGAGAGGCATTAGTCTGTCTCATAATCTTCATACTCTGTATGTGTGAGTATTACAGAGCACGTAGGTGAATAGGGGAGCTATTAAATATTCTTTCTGATATATATCAAATAAAAATTAAAACCTGAGGTAAGAGTGTTTCTTTGCTTGAACAGTCCAGGTCCCTGGGGCTGAGTGCCTGCAGTTATATTTTCTTGTGCTGGAACTTGGCTTGGGAAAACTTTGTCTTTCACCTTAGCATTTTTTGCCTCCTATAGGAAAGGAGGCATCCTACTTCCCAGTAGGCATGAAGCATGCTTTATATCCATCCTCTAAAGAGGTGAGGTTGTCAGGGTTTGTCCCACAGTTGCTAAAGAAAAATTTGCTTGTAGCAAATCCTTTGGAGTGACCCCCTTTTCCCTCTCTGCTCCTGCAAAACCACAGTCCATTGTCTTCCTCACCTGTGATCTCCTTTATCAGGATAGTAAACAACATACTGTTTTCCAGCTCTGACTTCTCCAAGCAGCATTTTATTACAGTCTGAAGTACAACCACTTCCTTCATTTTACTGGCTTGTAATTTTTAATATCGGGTGGCTAAGTGCTCATAATTCAGCACATTAAAAAAATTCTAATTTTGAGATTAATCAGCTTCTTCTGAATTCTTATTATTGTTTGGACTAATTTTTCAAGTATGAACTAAGGCTTGGTCTTCATGTTTTGAGCCATTGCTTGTTTCAATCTCTTGCTGAAGGTGATTTTTTCCCATTTTTTGCTATTTGATACAAAACTGACTCTAATGAGGGACTCTGTAGAATTTTAGTTCCCCAACTGATTTCTGAATAAAGACTTGTCTGCAAGATATAAAATACCTTGACTGTTTTTCTTCCTATTTTGCCTGGTTTGTAGTGATTACACTTAAAGTCTTGGTGCATACTCGGACTTTTTCCTTCCCATAATATATTGCTGCAACAGCCTCCAAGAGCATCATTTTTGTTCACAGTGTAGCATATTTGTGTGAATGTTTCTTCAATGTTTCCACTTCGAAATGACTTTTTAAATGCATTCGTTACCTTCCTCTTTCTGTGTCTGCTGCCCTTGACATTAAATGCTCTGCATTCTCTAATGTTATCTGCTTACTGGTGTTCAGTGTATGCAGTGTACAGGACACAGTTTGCACTGAATTTCTGGCTTATCTCTCGTATCTACACTTTTAAAAGTCTGTCACCTCCAACAAGTTGGTTTTCACCTAACTGGATTTTGGGTTGATTTGGTTCTGATGAAATTCTCAGCCATTTAAAAGTTGTACTATGGGATGACAACATGGGCACATGATTTTCTCATAAAAATTGTAAAAGTAAAAACTGGAGAGGTTTCCAAAATGCAAGTTTCTCACTGGAAAAAGAATTTTTATTTATAAATAGTAAAATTTTGTGTGAAGCTTCATTTTCAATAAAATCTAATCAAGGAAAAATGATGAAAATGTCATTTTCAGTCTTATCCATAATGAAATTCTGTGGTTTCTTATTTCAAAATACTTCTTATTTTTACAATCTATAGTTTGAACATAATACTAAATCAAAATCAGAACAAATATACTCAGTTTGAAGTAGAACGTATTAATTTATCCAGTTATTTTCCTTACAAATAAAATTCAGCTTTTCCTTTTGTTCCTACCATAATGAAAACAAATCTGGTGTTTTCCCATAGTACAGAAAGTCTGTGTTCGGATCAGCATGCACTGATTATTTTTTTTTCTTAGCATTATAGGTTAATTTTATCTGTCACACTATGTTGATAGGTTCAACGTAAAAATGGTCACTGTTCTTGGATATACATGTCAGCATTTGGAAACAGGGAGAGATTCTGCTCAAAGCTGTAGTCTTTTCTGTATTAGTACCTCCTGACTGTGGTAAACCATGTGCCTCAAGTATATTGGAAGTTATTTTCATGTTTTTTTCTGCTCATTATGTTCAATCTTTGGCTTCTTTAATTTATATTTTCATAGTTTATATAGATGCATGAAAGACTTTATTCAATTTTCTGTTATTTTTCTGTAATGGAAAGCATTTATAAGTGATTGCACCAAATTTCCATCTGGATTATTAGTGAGCTCCTTAGTGAAAAAGAAATTAACATGGAAAGAGATATGCAATGATAATTTGAGGAAGTAATGTGTAGCTTGATAAAAAGCACTGATTTTTGGTGGCATAGTTAAAAATTGCAGTATTTGGAAGGACTAAAAATGGAATAAAAAGGGGATCCATTTAGTGCAGTTAGATGACTGTGACTTCCATTCATAGTAATTGAAGGCCTGGCCCATTGAACTACTTTTTGAAGTTTGTTTCATGACATTATGGGATACAATGTTTAAATGACATTATGGCATATATATCATGACACATCAGAAAGAAACTGATGCTCCTTGTGATGTATTGCTTTATGTCTTCATAGTTCTTCAAGAAAAGGCTTCGTAGCCTTTTCAGTTTTACATACACACTTGAAATTTACATCCTCATCTTCATGTATGTCTTGCTTTTACTGAAAGATTCATAACTTCCAGTGGAAAGCAGGAATCTAGTTGTGGCCAAAAGAAAGCTTAAATACTAAGAAGTCAAAAATCAGTCAACGCGCTGAATGCAGATGACCATGAATCTAGTAAAGGAAAAATTATAAGCTCTTCACTGGAAAGATGTCAACCTATCTTTGAGAAAGGATTAAGAAAACTGCCCTTGAAAGAACAGTCCTGTGTGGTAAGCTCTGAACCAGAAGATGCATAATAGCTTTTGTTTTTGAGAAGTTAGTTGTTTGGGGATTTTCCATAGCTAGGCAAATTGAAAACCCTCATTCCATGATTCTAAGGCATAGAAGTAGCAAAGATTTTGCTGAAGTTCTTTCTTACAAAACACTATAAAGATGAAGTTACTTAATTTTTACAGGTTATTTCCCACTGCTTTTAGCATGAATGTTCTTATACTGATGCCTGGAAAATGAATGTGTCAACTGAAACAAGAATATTCATCTTCAGCTTTTGCCTTGTCACTCTCTTATATCCTGTGATGGTGCCCTTTTGTGAAGAGATCTGCAGACACATTCTTTTCCCTGTGAATTTTCTCATTAAAACCTTCAGTTATGAAAAACAGTAATTCCTAGAGTGCATGGTTTCGAAAAACAGTGTGGCACAGGGACAGGTGGAAGCCATTCATAATGAAGTATCCAGAGAACTCTGGCCACACTACACTTGCATAACTATGGAAATTGTTGATTGACAGGGAAGTGATACATGCTAAAGGACAGTCTGGTCTTCAAAGAGAATTATGTTTACTTGGATAAACACAATTTTCAGAACCAAGAGCAATCAAAAGCTTTTAATTCTGAACATTTATTATGGAGATACTTTTTATGGTTGTTATTATTCCACTGTATATGTTCTTAAACAGTTGGTGTCTACATTTCTGTCATCCTTTTTTGTTTCAACGCCTAAACATTTAATACAGGTACTGTATCATAGATCTCAGAAAATTTGCCATTCTTCTGACATGAATCATGTTTTATGGGATAGAATAACTCTGACTTGACTGGAAAAATGAGGAATAAGTCTTTTGGAAACAGCACTACCTCTTTGTAACCTGTACTATTAAAACCAATTGCCAGAAAGAAATTTCATTACTTTTTGCTTAGATTCCTTTCACAATGGAAATTCCTTTCACAATTCCTTTCAATCCATCAGATTCTGTGCAGAGATCTAGCCACTACAGTAGTTGTTGACTCAATGGTGCCATTTGCCTATTTCATCAATCAGGAGCTCAGGATGGCACTTTTCTTCTAGGAAGTTGTATAGATTTTCTTTCCTGTTTAATATTATCTTTATCCTAATATCATGAGACATCTCTGTGAGGTTCTCAAAATCCTTTTGTTATGTCCTCAATGGTCACGTTGAAATTTTAGCAACCCATAATTTCTTTTAAGTCCACTGGTTCAATGCCAACATAAAATCTCAAGTCAGTTCCTACTTCCTGGCTCAGTGTTTGTCTGCATTCCTAGCCAAATTTGTCCAAGATCAGAGTGTGGAAAAGTTTTTTTCATGCCTGAAAAAGACTGTTCTTTAACATGTTTTTTTCCCTAATTTTGAAATTCAGAATGACAAAAAGAGTTGCAGAAATGCCTTTAAATAGCATTGGCATCTGAAAAGGAAACAACCAGCACCCTGTGAAAGGATGAAGGAAATTTATTACATTTACATGGTCATTCACAATATTACTTCTCAGGAATTTTGAATGATAAAATTACAAAGAGTGTCTAGTTGGAGACCCAGTCCCATAGGTAATATTTCAAAGGGACATGCAAAGCAAATACTATGTAAAAATTTAAATTACAAGGTTTCTTTTGTTTGTTTCCCTTTTCTTTCTTAAAGAAGTGAGAAAGTCCTTTGAAATCTTATGCTTCATGTTAGACTTCACTAGAGCGCTGGCAGAGAGTCAACAACTGGAAGGCCAGCCTAAGCCTTCGATTAGAGGAAGGTGTGAGTTTTCCTGCTTTAACACCATTGTGGATTGTATAGGAAACTATAGGGCTCAAAGGGAAAAATCAAGAATTTTGAAAGAAAAACCCCTGTTTTAAAACTTGAGCTAGGAATGGTGGTGCCTGGTTAACAATCTACCCATACAATCTGCACTGGTGCATCTCTAGTGATGCAGGGCTGTTGGTGGCCATGACCTGTCTGTTTATCCCAGGCTCATGGTGGACCTCATGCTGATAAAACAGAGCACCTTTTGTGATGATTACAAAATGGCAAGAGTGGAAAATACTTGGGAATGTGGTTTGAGACAAACCACAGGCTCTGTAATGGTGACCAATAGGACACTGCAGATTAGATAAAATTTGTATTGCATAAATGTCTGCCTATTCAATACTTTCACTCTTTAACAGAGTATTGAATTCAGTTCCATCTAGATTATATTTGACTAATTATACACAAACACACACACAGAGATACATATATATATATATAGCTAAGACTTTTTCAGCTTTCCTGAAAGCTGAGCCTAATTCTAAGGTGATTTAGTTTGTCTTATTTACGGGAGCTGCACTTTTAGTTGAACTGGCTACAGACTTTTTTCTGTAGTAGAATTGTTTTCCTTGTAATTCTGCAACAATTTTCCATTAGATAGTGATCCCTTTCTTGACTATTTTTCCCTCTCATGTGTTGTTATTTATGAGTACTGCAATGCATGAATATTTTACATTTTCCTGTTTCTGATCTTATTATTCTTTCCTTATTGTTAACCAGGATTTACTATTAGGAACTGACTGCAGAAGTTTTGATGCCATTGTTAATATGATATTCAGAGGCTGAAGATCTGCTGATCTCTATCACAACCTCTTATAAATTCTTTTCCTCTTGGCCCATTTGCAGTCCAGTGAGCCAACTTTTCAGTTATTTCATATTTCTGCACTTTAACCTTTGATGAAGTACTTGGCTTAATGCTTTTTGAAGATGAAGTACTTCATTCTATTTTTGCTGAATCCTAGAGGATTGAAAATTCTGCAGAGCAAGTCAGGCTGTTTTTAACTTTTTAATAGTTTTTATTTTTATTTATACAGAGTCGCTTTTCTCAACAACAAATAAAGACTTATGTATATATCACCGACAAAATTATGCTTTAATTAAATGTCATGATTAGATTCTTGGGCCAAGAAAACTTCCTGGAGACAAAAAAAAAAACCACCCAAAAAAACCCAAAACAAACAAAAAGGCTAAAATTGTGCATATCTTCTGCAAAATAAGAAGGGCAAGAACACAGCCAGGGTGCAGAGGAGGGCATAGCTGGGGTTTGACAGAGAGGCAGTGTACTGGGAGCCAAGGCTGGGGGCTCCTGGTGCCAAGCGTTGGGCTCTGGGCTCTTGGCCTCGTGCTGCTGCCACAGTCCAAGTGTTCAATGGGAGCAGTGGCCATGGGCACAGCCCCCCTGGGAGCTACCTGCCTGATGCAATGCAAGTTCACAGGTTGTTTGCCTCCGGCTTCCTGCTGTGTGTGTTCCAGCTGTGATTCCTAGTGGCAGGTTTCCTAAGTGGCTGGGAGAGAGGGTGACGATTCTTATAGCACAGATGATGGATTTGAAGATAGATTTTCTATGGTAGGCTCTCCTTGTGCCTATGGCAGGCTACAGAACCCTTTTGGAGCACAAATCTGGTTTTACTGCCCTATCTGGGACTAGAACAGCTCAGGGCAATAGCACAGAGCTAAGAAGAGTGGGAAGCTGATGGGTTTCAGGGGCAGGTGTTCCTGAACTCTATTAGAGAGCTCTGGGACACGAAGAGCTCAATGATAGCTTTTAAACTATCATCACAGCTTTTAAGTTACCTCTCATACACTTAAAATCATGCTGATCTCAAACTGATATTATTTATAAATTAATATCTTTGATCCTAAAAGTACCTGAGGTCCATCCTGCCTGTTTCCCCAAATGCCAGGTGTCATTCCACAGACTAATGGTCAGGCAGGAGGGAGAGCTGCTGTACTGCAGCTGGGGAGAAGGGTGATGTGGCAAGGGTGGGCTATGCTCCCAAAAGTCTAGGGCTGGTAGAAGTGTCCATCACCAGTGCAGGTGCTGCTCTCTGAGCCTGACCATGCAAGAGTTGCACTGCACTAATGAATCACCCCCCATACTTTATGTTAATCCCACTTTCCTGCTCCAGCTGCACAACTTGACCTAATGGGAGTTGTGGGAACTGAACTGCAACCCTCATCAGCCAGCTCTTCCTGTCTTGGTCTGAGCATGTATGTTTTAAACCAGGTCTTTGCTCTGGAAACCCAGGTGACTTCAGGATAAATGTTCAAGGGTTTTGGAAATGATTTATTGTTCTTTCTGGAATCAAGCTATTTCCCACCTTCCCTGAAAACATCCTAATTCAACTCTTCTGGTGAAGGATCAGGGACATAGTCGCTATCAAAGCTCATATAGGAAGCTTGTTTGCTGTCTCATGTCCCAAGACAGAACTAGAGGGATCCCACCCGAGGGAGGGTTCCTGGAAGGCATGGGCAGAAGGAGGCAGAGAACGGAAAACTGAGATTGAGTACAATAATAACTCTATTTTAAGGGGATATTTTATAGGATTTGAAATTTTGCTGAATTTTATGCAACAAAAGGATTGTAAAAAGAAATTATAAATCACTATGTTTTCATTATTTGCTGTCAGTCCCACTGGCTTTTGTTGAAAGTAAATGTTCATAGTTAATTTCGGTACTGGCCAAAACAATACCTTACAACAAAGCATTGTTCTTATTACAAATTTTACAGTATTTATGAAAATGAATCAATTAGTCAGCTGGAAGAATTGAATTTCAAATGTGAAATGAGCCTGTTAGGTATAGCCATACACAGAAATTATATGCAGCCTGCCATAAATTATGCAGGCATTTAGTGCTGAAATGCTGAAATACTCTTCCTTGCATCTGGAAGATTTCAATGGCCTTTCACTTGCATGCTTTGAAAGATGGCTAATAACTCAGACCTATTCTGTGGAAAACATGTCTAGGAAGAAATGTATAAATGCCCCAAAATGAAGCTTTTGTCACTATTTTGCTATTGTTAAAAACGCTGAAATTTTACTATAAGACCAAGGGAGGTAAATCTTCACTCCCATAAAGGCATCTCTACATGAGCAAACAGATCAACTTAATACTTTTCAAATTCCATAAACTAATGATGGATTTGAGACATCATTATTCTAGGAAGGTCTATTTAATTCTGTTTTCAGTGAAAATATTCTGTAGTCAGTAATCCCTTGCAGCACTGACTCACCAGCAGTGATCTTAATTCCCTCATGCATTTGTCCATTTTCCATCTTCATCCACCTTCAAAATGAACAGACAAGTCAATAAAATAAAAAATCCATTTCCTGAACAAATTTTCATCTCTTCAAGACAGAAAGAAAGCTATTTTTTTTCCCTTGGGTTGATACAGGAGAACATCCCATATCACACAGCTGAAAATTAATGTGCTGATATATGCAGAAGAGGGAGTGCGTTTTTGACAGGTTGTGTTTCAGTCAAGAGGAGTAGGCAGCAGTATATAGAGCGGAAAGCAGCAGTGTAGGAAACCATGGTGATCTCTTAGGGGGATGGCCCTTGCCATCCCTGCTACCTCAGCATTTAATCTGTCATGGCCCATGAAGCGACATTTTAAAACTAGCAAGGTATCTTCCCACCATTGTTCCCACTGACAGCTTTCCTGGAACCTCCCAGCTCAACTGTTGGAAACCTTTTCCTAACTTCAGGCCTGAATACATTAAGGAACATAACATAACATAACGTAAGGAAATAAAAAATGGCTGTTCTTGATCAGCCTAGAGCTCTTTCCAAACAAGTGGTGCAGTTCTGCCGCAGTCACAGTCAGGTGCTCTTCTGCAGGAGCACTTGAGCAAAGAAGCAAAATGTTTCCTTGTTGTATTCTCCCCACTATTTCTCTTTTTGCCCCTTGAGAAAGATACTGGTTTGGCCAGAGACATCCTGCAGACTGAATACAGCCTGTGGTCCATTATTTAGCTAATACGGTCCTGTGTAATTACTGTGGAAGAAACTGTTCTTTTTAGACTATACCATGTAGCCCTTCCTTTCCCAGAGGCCAAGTGGTGTTTTTCTTGCTGACGCTGAGTTCTATCTTATTTCTAGGGGAGTACCACTGAGACTGCTAGCAGGTCACATAAGTAAGGGAATCTTAGATATGAATTTTGCATTCAAAATTCAGAATTTATCTCATTTAGTGTGTTGTAGCCTCTTGTCTTTCTAAACAGGATCCCACTTTTTTATGCCACACTGTGAGGCTAATTATTCTCAATCTATTTGCACAGCCCTGCATTTGCCATCTATTATTCCTGAAATATAACATGATCTAAATTCTTTATATCTGGCTGCACTACCTAATTATTCCTCATTTGTTTTTATTCTCTTCCAATTTAGTATCATCTGCAAAGTTGGAAATCATGTTTTCATATCATAATTAGACCTCTAAGAACCTTAGAAAGCTGCTTGGTGAATAAGCATGGAAAAGGCTGGGTTTTTTTCCCTTCTTCTATTTTCATTTTAATGGAGATTTAAAGTGAGACAATAAATTACAAATGCATGACATTATGAGCTAAAAAATTTAAATTGTTTGCCTGTGGGCCATAATGTTGCAACAAACAGAAGTGTTATGAAGAAGTAGTTATGATAAGAAAGTTGGTTAGGAATGACTGATAAGGATGTAGAGGATGAGCTGATGTGGCCCAGCCATGCTCCGTGAGAAGATATGATTGTTTGGACAATGTGTTGCTGATGTCAGGAGCCTAAAAGTTCCTCTTTTGCCCCAGCTACATGTAGCCAATGTGTAGAGAAGTCAATTAGGAGCTGTGAATTTTCTACCTTAAGAAAAATTTAAAAAAAATTTGTACCTCCAACATAAAGATCATTTCACTTTTAAAATATGACTTAAAGTATTTCCTGCATCTTAGAGATAACAGAGAAGATATTAGCACACTTACAGACAGAAGGGGGCTCCTTTACTTGTGTTGCTTAGCATAATGTAGCAGCAATCAACCAGCTGGACATTTTCTAAAGCCAGAAAGGCAGAGCAACTCAGTAACCTTTGCTTCAGTTATCTGTATATCTGGAAGGGTCTATCAGAAAAAGAACGAGCACCATGTAGTATTGGTCTTTTTTTGTCTCCCTTTTGCTTGAGTTGTAGCCACTGAATGCGTTGTTTTGAATGTTACAGACCTGTTGGCAATTCAAACCAAATCCCTTCAAACCATTCCATGATTTTGGATTTTTTTCAGTTATAGAAACAGAGTGAGAGCCAGAAAACAAACAAACAAACAAACAAAAACAAAAAAAACCCCAAAAACAAACAAAAAAACCCCCAAAAAACCCCCCCAAAACAAAGCAGGTAAAAGATCTCTCTCCATTGTACCTATTTCAGTCCGTGTTTTGAACAAGACTAATGTTGGGATATGCAGTCCTCTCAGAAGAGGAGCAAATCTGATGGGTCAAGCAATACAGGATCAGCCCTGAAGCCACAAACCCTATTCAGACCCTGAATTGCTCTTCATTTGGTGGAAGAGATCATCTGTACTATAAGCACATAACTATCCTCAGCTGATTTCCAGCAGGGAATCACAGAGTCCTTCTGTGCAAGTTCAGACAGGTGCAGACTTTGCACCTGTTCCAGGAAGTTTATGCTGGCTGTGATACCCTCCTCTTTCCAGTTCAGACAGTGCTTAGAACAGGGAAGCTGTGCTAAATTACTTCCTCATGTTCCATGCCTTGGCTTCATTGTGAGAAATCATAAAATTAAGGGACAGACCATGGGATATCAGCCATGGCTTGATGTTGGATGATTTGTTGCTCTTGAAAAACCTGGCATGAAGAGTGAAGCTTTTTGTGTAAGGACACTTCCATTGGCAGTGGGTGCAACAAATGATTTAATGAATGAGACTGGGAAGGCCATCACACTTGTGGAATCCATCTGGTGATCACAACATCTCTGGGCCTGATTCTGACTTCCCTAAGGTGTCAGTCAAGAATAGCCCCTTCAGAACAATTGCACTAATGACAGTATTGGCACGTATATGGCACGAGAGATCAGGGTCATGTCACATCTGCCAGAAGGGATAGATTTTTTAATTGCTGTCTGTGGGTTTTTTTGGCCCCCACTTTGTAGGCACATTTAATTACAGGTGCAACTTAAGTCATTTATATATATTCCTGACAGACAGATATATTGGTTTATGTCCTAGCTGCAAAATTATGCCCACCGGTATGTACAGCTGTTGGGCTGAGCCAGTGGAAGAATGCATAGGTATGGCACTTCAGCAGCTTTACCTCTTCTCTCTAGAAGAAATACATTTTTAAAAAATCCAATTGATCCTAATAAGATAATATATTTAAATGTAGTTATTAAATAGCATATCTGCAGGACAAGGTTAAGGGCATTTGTGTAATGTAATTTCATATATTTCCCTAAATCTATCAGAAGTTACTCTTAATTGTAGCTTCAGCTATAAATTTACAAGGTTTTGAGTGGCTTGGTTTTGGATGATGATACTCCTGCAAATTCAGTGATGTTCCTGGGTAAGTGAGTGATTTATCTTGTAAAATAAAAATGTTCATGAAAAGGTTGCAATGAGGACTTCAAAGTCTGACTTTGTTTCAGTAGAGATCACACTGAACATGGATTAAATTGTTCTTTGATTGCATGATTATTCTCCTAAATCTAACATAGGCTTTCTGCTCCTTCATGAGATGACTCAAAGATTTCAAAGGGAGTTAATTAATAATTACAGATTTCAGCAAAAATTCTATTAAACATCAACACATGCTAAATATATTTATTTATTTATTAATTCTGGAGCACTTTCAAGCATATCCATTATTTCTTTAAATATTCAGAATAATTAGCAATGAAACTCAATACATTACAGCAAACTGGATGTCATTCATATGTCATTAAAATGATAAGGCAACTCTAAGAATTTAAGAATTATTGTCCTGGTTTAGGTTTAGGCAAATTTGGGAGGAAACTTTTGAAGTGGTCTCCTGTATAAAGAAAATTCAAGCTGCCCCTCTCCCAGCTGGTTCGAAAGACACAAATCTCCTTCGAGAAAAGTGGAAAAAAACCTGTTTATTTAACAAGCAAAGTATTCACAAACATGAGAAAATGTATAATATTGAACAATGAAACCTCCCGTTGTTTTGAAGAGATGGCAAATTCAGAAAGTCCTTCTGCGGGTCGGAGAGAGTCCTTTCCGTGGTGTATCCCCCTTTCTCTCAGCCCCTCCGGGCTCGGGTCCGGTGTCCCGGCCGCAGCGCAGCCTGGGGGGCCCCGGATGATGGTCCTGATGTTCCCAGACTGAACAACAGCTGAACACTTCCAAAAATCTTCTGGCCTCAGCTAACTAAAAAAAACCTAACTGAAAGCAAAGGAGAGCTCTCTCCCACTGTCCGTGCTGTAGACAACACACCGAGAGAAAGCTGAAGGTTTTATCTCTGTTTTTGAATAGACCCGTGAAAAAATTACACCACTTTTCCTTCTCTCCCACTTTGCTCTCGAAACCAGTCTTAAAGATGCAGAACTTAATATCCAGCAAAAGCAGAACAGATGATTGGGGATACAAGCATCATAAAGTCACCCTAGGACAATTGTACAAAAGGAAAAAAAAAAAAAGAAAGAGGGACAAACATCTGAAAATACCATCTGAATTATGTAATTTCTAAGACCAGAAATGGGAACTTGATTTTATGATGAGAAACAACATCTGAATAAATGTTTGTCAGCAGAGTTCTCTGTTTTTATTTCCACCATTGTTCTATTGCTTTCCCAGTTTACCACAGCCTATACTCTTTGTGAGGTGACACTGAAATGTGATAAGGCAAGCACCAATGTAAGCAGTATAAGCGATGCCATTTTTAAAAGAATCAGCACACTGTTTTTTCCCTTATACTGAGCTTATAGTGGCATAAATGTTTCCCTAAAGCCCATGGTCCATAAACGTCATGTAAAAACTGATTTTGAGATAGCAAAAAAGTGACTTCAAGGGGTCAATTTAGGAAGAGATCCCTCCTTTAATCCAGTGTGCCCTAACTGTCAAATCTTCCAATACTGACTTGGCCCAACTGAGTCCTGAATGTCTCCTTTTCTTCCAGCCCATCGAGCCTAAACTGATGGATGAAATTTGTAGTCTCTGTGAGTGATGTGGCTCCCATGCTATCCCTGAGGGGATGGCAGTGCTGGCTGTAATCCTTCCGAACCCACAGAGGAGCTGAGCATCTGTGGCTCAGCTGCTGTGCAGTACCTGGGGAAAAGCTACTACAGAGGTGTTTTCTAGAGCAAGAATTTGTCCTAAAATTCCAGTCCTACCTTTACCTGTACTCTCCCAGCCCGCTCTATCCAACACTATAAAAAATATAAAGTGCCGTAGAAAGCATTGACTCTCAAACTTTCTACAAATTTTATCTGCAAATGGTATTCAACATAATTAAGAAGGATTACACCAAATTTCTACATTACACTTGGACTTAGTGGAGAGGGCTGTGATTGAAGAAATTGGTGTGTTCTTTGGTTCCTTGTGATGGAAGTTCCTTCAGATTTCATGGTTTTGTCATGCTTGAGATCCTGTGTACTGCACTGATCAGCCGTAAAACTGTCCTTTATTTGAAATTAAATGTGGAGAAGTTTAAATTGTTCTGTGTGTATACAGACATAAGTAGCTCATCTTTGGCAGTGCTCAGCTTATTTATACTGCAGCTGCAGTGAATTTGAGTTGCACCAAATGTAGCTCTCTAAATGTCAGCTTGATTTTCTCAAGACCTACTTTTCACTTGTTATAAATATTACTTGTTACAGATGCTAAAACTCTTCAAAAGAGGAATGTCATTCTGGGTGCAGAAATATGCATTTTAACAGGACATTTATTTATATTCTTCCAAAACATTATCAAAATTACCTTTGTTAGGTACATTTAAGGATTTGGGGATTGTGAGAATGCACCTTCTCCATCCGTAGGTACACACAAATTTCCCATAACTTCTGATGACTGTTGTTAGTGCTAATGTAAATGTTTGGTATGTATGTATATCCAATATGGCAATCTTTCCTAAAACAAAATTAATGCAATCAAGTCCAGGAAATGTTAACTTAAAACGTGAAAAAGAAAAAGAAAAAAAAAAAAGAAAATATGGATCTCAATTTATGTAGATTTTTTATTGATTATGTTACATTTTTATTGTCTCCCAAATGCGTCTTCTTTTTTGTTTTAATAACAAAAGCAAGAAGATAATTAAGAACTTCACCCCAGGCAATGGGATGGTCCATAATTCAAAGCCTAAAAGTGAAAAGGAGAATCCAGCTTTTTATTTTAGATACTCAGAAAGCACTGAGCACAGTCTCAGTTCAAATTATTTATTCATTGAGACAAATAAAAAGTTCAACAGTGTATAAGAGGTGGATTAAAGTAATATTGATTGCAGTTTTCTTGACAAATAAAAAAGCAGAAACGAGAATTTGCATTCACATGGAACAGAACAGTCACATTTGGAAGAAAAATTACCTATATTAGAAAACAGTTTCTAGGTAGACAGGTAACTTAAACTTCAAAGGGTGCTCTTTCTCCCATCATGCAATTACAGCCAAATATTTTTTTGGGGGGTCAGGTGAAAAAAAAAAATCTGTATTCTCTGCTGTAGAGTTTTTAAGACCCCTGTTGTTTTGCCTATTACTGTGGATGTTAATTCCACCATGGGGCAGTGGCAGTGTGACAGACCTTGCTCTTCTGCAACTGGGACTGTCAGATTACATTGATCCTAGGTACTGTTTGTGTTTTCTTCTCTGGCCAGTCACCTTTAGTTACCCAAAGTCTTAGCTCCATTTCTTTGTAATCAAGAAGCTAGGGTTCTAGAGTGAAAAAGGTATTTTTCATTGAGTTTTCATTGGTTGCCTTAGATGGCTAAACAAGGGACTGTTAGAAAGGGGTGGTATAATGGGATAAATGTCAGTTTGGGCAAAGCTCCACAGAAATTGCCTTAGTTATTTGTAATTCATATATTCATTTCTGAAATACTTCTGAACAATTTTATTGACTATGTTGAAAGTCTAATTTTTATTGATCTTGCAGATCACTCATTGAAATTTCCACCAGTTACCTCAGGTCATACCATCTTATTGCCATGGTTTTATTATTATAACTTTAGTTATGCCTCGGTACTAGTCAAAACCAATTCTAGCCATGTTTCTGGCTCTTCTTGGCCATCCCCAGACTCCAGAGGAGTCAGTGGTTGGTGACTCCTGGAGGGGAGATGCAGAGTGGTGCTGAGCCCCTGAAATATTCACAGGCATGTTCTAGGAGCCAAACTCTGTTCCACATAGTCTGAGGTGAATTTGTAGCCATTGATATAGTCAGCAAAGTGTTCTGTACAAATTAAAGCAGAAATTGCTCTATACTTTAGTTTCAAGCATAGAAAAGAGAAAGTTGATTTTGATCTTTAGTAAATATTCTGATTTAATTTATGAGAATTGGAGAAGCTTGTAATGTATTCATCAGCCCTTTTACCTGTGCAGAGTTAAGACATAGAAGACCTGCAAAGAGATGAGAATAATTTATATATGAGATGGAAAGGCAAGAGAAAAAGAAATCAATTCAGCTAGAATATTCCAAAACAAATTCATGCTCTACTGAAGGATCAAATGCAAGGACTTTGAGTGTTTGGGTTAGCTGGGGGACATCATCTGAATTAGATTCACTTGAAAGGGTGAAAAAGCATCATTGCTCTATCCAGTAATGCCACGAGTGTTCAGATTTTGTGGTTGCTGTTATTAATGTGGCTTCTTGCTTTCGATATGTAATGTTTACATTTCAATTGTAGCTTCCAGCTTGAGCTCACAGTACACATTTTTTTGTAGCTGTTAAGTTCCGTTGCAGTGAACCCCAGTTTAATTCTTCCTCTTGAGTCTGCTATGTAATCTTGATTTCTTAAGCATATTTTCTAGTTCTGGTGTTCTCTTATTACACTCAGGATATTATGACATTTTCAAAATGTTTTCTATTTATAACTTAACATTATAGAATGTCAAGAATAATCAAAAGCATAGAGAGATGACAGAGAAAAATCCCATTTATATGATCTTTCCAGGTCACATTTCTGAGTTTCGCATAAAATGTCTTCTTCGGGAGCTAAAATTCCCTTTTTAGTGAATGAAACATGCAAAAAAAAAGTTAACAGAAAATGGTCATGATCACTCAATAACTTTATTGGCACTGGTTGTCGAAGTTCAGAGGTATGTGGTTTCATCACAGTTGAGGAGGAGTGTTCAGCCCACACAGTGACTCAGTGCATGAGGAAATCACCCCAGCTGCCATTTGCTCGGCTAGGGCCTTGGGGTGAAGCTTCTCTGAGGTTTGGAGGGGTGGTGGAAGGGGGAGAGTTAACATCTCACTCTGTCTTGCTGGCTGTGGAGCTGATTGTGCATCTGACCAGGGAGAGAAGAGGACCTGTAAATCAAACTGCAGTTCGGAGCATAAGGATGTCAGGAAGCTTGGAACCTTGCTCTTCCCTCCACTCCTGAAATACAGACCATGAACAATGGGCTCTCCTTGCGGGATCTAGAGCTCCCAACTATGCCAGTGCATCCAGGAGCTCTGCCCTGCTCCTTTCCCCTGCCCCCTGTGCATTAAGGGGATCACACAGTGAACAATATTCTGGTTGTGGTCACAGGAGCAGTGGATGAGGAGAAATTCAGAGCTGTGGCAAGGCCACTAAACCACAAAACAGGTGGAGGCATGACTTCTGATGTGTCATGCATGGGATGGTAAGGCACAAAAGCAGGCAGGTGAGGCACACATTCATGGTTTCAGCACCTGCCAGGTTTGGTGCCCTGATTTGGTTTTTGTGATTTAAATACAGTACATCAGTAAGTATGTTGCCTGACAGTGCTGACATTCATATACCTGCATGTATATCCTGCTCTGTTCCAGCTGCTGAAGCATTTCATTTGTCTGAACGATCAAAGGCATACAGTATTACATGTGTAAAAGAAGTAAGCAAATTATTGATTTAAGTTTTGGGCAAACAAGGACTTTGATACCACGTAATATTTGGAGACTCGTGGCAGAATCTGTGGCCTTGGGCTGGAGTTGTAGGTTTCCTATACAATGGCAAAGAAAAAAAGTATGATCCAGAGTGGTGTACACAACCCTAAGCATTGAGCCAGCTGAGGCAGCAAAAGCAAAGCCCTGAGGAGTCACTCATGTTTTAAATCCCCACCCTCTCTTAAGGCTTACGAGCTTAACTGTGCATTTCTCTGCATGCATTTATCTCCACACATGATTTACAGCCCTGAAAGTAGGAACTTAGTCCTCCTCTTCACAGAAAAACAGATAGAAGAATCAATCTTTTCTTTTAAAAGGGAACCAGAGCAGAAGTAGGTGGTGATTCCTCTCACCTCCTCCTCAGCCTTTTCAAGAGGACATCTTGTTTTAGCCCCCTTTTCTGCTTTTACAAGCACAATCTGACCTGGAAAGTTCCCCAGCATATAGACTGTTGGGGAGGACGAGTACTTTCAAACTCTGCCCCAGAAGATATGGCAGATTGTATAAAAGTTTTAACGATTCAATGAGCTACCAAGTGGGAGTAGGAGTAAGTGTAAGCCTGATTTTCCATAGGTTTGGAACACTCTAGTCTATGCTTCAAAGACAATTTAGTTATATTGTATTACTTAGTCAGAGACTGATATATAGGAATCTTTGGAAAGAGTTTCCCAAGCCAGCTTCCCTACAGAGCCAAACTTGCTTCTTTATCTCTGTCCCAATGAATGCAAAAATGCTCTAAAATTACCTAAATGAAATAGCTAAGGAAATTATAATGCAAACCAACACATTATTCATTTCCTCAGGAACATTTTGAAAACTAATGAAAATAATATAGTTAGTTACTGCATTGTGAAAAAGGTTTTAAGAGCCAATTAGACAAAGCAAGCGGGGGGAGCTGCAAGATTTAAATCAGTCAAGTGAAATATTATTCTAAGGAAAAAGGTGGAGATGACAGTACATGAAAGGGAAGTGATCTGCAGATGAAAGGCACAATAGCAGTAAAAAACGCACAGTGAAGGTGATTGCATGAACTGATGGGAGGTGCAAATGGGATCAGTGCAAACTGGCATAGACTCATGGAATGGCACTGCTTGGAATGAAAAATCTTGCATTGATTGCAGCTGCCTTAAAGAGGGACTTGCTACTGCTCAGGTAATGATCTAATTGTGCAGAAAGCCATGCAAAGCTTATTATTTAGCATATATATATATGTGTGTGTGTGCGTGTATGTATGTATTATAATTTAGATAGTCAATTGCTTGTCTTGTATGGTGATGTGACATGTTGTAAGATTTCACAGTAACAACTGTCTCCTTGTGTACTTTGATGCTTTCATTGCTGTTGGTAGTGTAGTTAGTTTCTCCAGACCCTGTACACTGCATAGATGCCTTTATACATCCAGGTTCTCTCTTTCTGCATAGCCACAAAAACATTTGTCAGGGAACATTTAATGAAATTATATAAAACTAATAACACAGGATCTATCAACAGGCTTACGTTGGAAAGCACCAGACAGGTGCTTTGTACCTGAGCAGTGTGGAAAAAGTCTGAATTGGAATATTCAAGTTTTGCCATGTGTGTAATATCATACACATTGGGCCAAGCTCTGACTATAGTACGGAGTTTCACAGCTGTCAGTTTGCACTACATGAATGAACAGGCTCATGTATGTCATGCATCCTCTTATTCCAGTGCTCTCCGCTGCTAGAAGTGCTGTTAGCCCTGCAAACTTTTGCCTCCCTTTTATAACACCCAACATCACATGCACAAGTCTGGTAGTGTGAAGCAAATTTAGAATTTCCCTCTTTCTGTATATGTCATTACAGATGGCTGCAGATGGTTCTGTTCTGTACAACGGTCTGATGCAAAAGGTAGAAGCTCACAAAGTGTACACTTACGTATGTGAAATGTATGTGAATGCCAAGTATAAGCCAGATTGCTTGGACCGGATAACCCAGACTTTACCTCACACTCAGTAAAATTATTTGTGGAGGAAGAAAATGCTTCATATAAAAAAGGGAGAGTTCTTGTAGCTGCAAGGAAAGCTGAAGATATTGATAAATTGATGATATGAAAAATTTAGACTTTAATGTTGGTAATAATAATGCTAATTAATGGCATTAATATGGTAAAAAAATGGTTTTGTAAGCATAGAATATGTAGAGTTATCTGTCAAAGCCAGCTTGCAAGGTCATAAAGCAACATGAATAAGAGCTATTTGTTACTAAGGAATGGATTTCAGAGGACCCAATGGTTTTTCCTCTTCCACAGTATAGGCATTTCTGACAAAAGCTGAAGGTCACATCTGGAAGATGAAAATGTATTTTCCCAAAGAAGGTATTAAAGGGTTTATGATTATGCTAGAGCACACTGTTAAGTATATGGAACCATTACATTTTGACAAGGTAACTGATCTAGATGAATGACATTCACAAATTCCAGATAAATCATTAAGGTAAAGTGAGAAAAGCCTTTAAAATATCTTTTTATTTTCATATCTTGTTAACAGCTAGGGAAACATCAAAAGACAGAAAGACGGTAGCAGTTTTTCTGTATTTTTGGGAGAAAGTTGGAGGGAGAATTAAATGGAATTATCTCAATAAACAGCATGGTGCTGATAAGGCCAAGGTCATGGGTTCCATCCCTGTATGGCCAGTTAACTTAAGAGTTGGACTTGATGATCATTGTGGGTCCCTTCCAACTCAGAACATTTTGTGATTCTGTGGATGTGTAATATGGAAAGAAAAATTGCTGTTGTTTAAAGACGGGGCAATCAGGCTTGGTGAATGTGCAATATTTCTGTGTGGACAGTCCTGAATAGCCAAAGAAAAGTAAACTGAAGGGCATGTTGTGCTTGAACATATAAGACTCTTGAAACTATGTCATATGTAGACACACGCAAAACTGATTTCTCTAAAAAGATAAGCTGAGATAAACACCGAGGACTGATGAAATGAATTTTAAATTAATTTAGGAGAAAAAAATAAAGCATGGAAGCTAAAGGGGAATATTTGTGAGAAGAGATGAAACAAATGAACAAAAGAACTAGTGGTCAAAGCTGAATACCACTCTGGTATATAAGAGGAGGGTTATTGGAAATAGAGCAGACTCTCCAGAAAAAAAAAAGAATGAATGCAGAAACATGAGTGTGTAAAGAAAAAATAATGTTTTAAATATGATGCTGGTAAGAAAGAAGTAGTAAAGTTTAAAATACCAGAGGAATGCAATTAAACCCACACCTAGCAGCAGAACACTGAATGTCAATCAATAATTAGGGCTGGACATACAGATAATAAACTACCTGCACAATGCTTACCAAGATAAATAATATAGAATCCTAAATTTCCACACATAAACATACTAATATGTAATATAGTTACTGTACTTATATGTAAAATAAGTAATTATAGTTATTCCCTTAAGTGCTAAATTCATACAAGACAGACTGATGGAAAAAGAGGAACGATACTCTGCTGAAGGGTTTAATGTGCTGTGCAGAGTATCCATATATCTCTTTTATTTTGCAGAGGATCATTCACAGAATCATAGAATCAGAATCATAGAATAGTTTGGGTTGGAAGGGACATTTAAAGGTCATCTAGACCAACACCCCTGTGATGAATAGGGACATCTTCAATTCATCCTGCTACCATTGCTGTCATGTTCCTGTTCTTTGAGCAAATAATCTCCAGGTAGAATTTCACAGTTCTTTAATATAGCTACAGTTTATTTTTGAGGTTAATCTGTGTCAAGATTGTACTGCTCCCTTGATTTTTGGATGGTAGCCTTAGGTTGTGGGCAGAATCAGAAGAGCATGTTGCACAAATGGTGCATTGAGCATAAGCAATGCAGTTCAGTCCAAGTGAAATAACAATAAAGCCTTTAGACCGTATCATATTTTCATCTTCATGGCACATATGTCACAGATAAACGATTTTAACAATGCAGAAGAGAATTTTGCCATGTATTTTAGTATGCATATCTTTTTGCTTGTAGAGCCTCATACTTCTGTACAGTAAGATCAGCTGTGCTGAGTGAGTTATCCTTGTGAACAGGAAAAAGAGCTTTATACAGCTCTCTAAAATTAGGTATAAGATCAGCTTGTCTCTTATAAAAATGTCAGAGTTTCAAGTGCCAGTTTCTCACAGATCTACGAGGTCAGAAAAGGATGTTAAGTCATCATGGGAATGGAATCAGCTCTTGCAAATATTGTCATGTGAAGCCATACTTGCTCTCCCTGAAGGACTATGCATTATTGAACTTCACAGCTGTGGTGGTTCTGGGAATGGAAAGGATGCTGCAGATGGAGAAGTGAAAGCTTCTTACAGCCTTTGTGCAGAAATAAGGTCAAGAAAAGAAATATATACTTTGGCAGTTGCCATTTTTATAAGTTTTTAAAGTTGTTTAAAGTTCAGTCCCTGGCTCGGACTATTAAGTGCATCCCAGATAATGAGGAATGGGCAGAAGAGAATAATATCTAGTCTGAGCTCTAAGTGTGGTTGGCAGTACCCACGTGCTGAGCTAATGTATCCACAGGTTTAAATTCTCTTCAACAAACTTATTCCATAGCTTATATAAGTTTCAAATATACTTTATTAAAATTGCTGTCCAGAAAAGAAAATATTTTAAAAACATCCCTTTTTTGTCAAAAGTATATCTCACAATTGAAACTGCTCAGGCACTGAGATTGCCCGCTGCTTTGTCTTTACATTTTAATGTGTTTATTTATAGGACCACCATTTTTAAAAGCACACACAACAAACATTATTGTGCTCTCCAGGCAAATGCATAAGATGGGCTAGAATCTCCATTTGTCTGTGCTGTGTATGCTCATTTAGATTATGGTAAAGTGGATATAAAACACTACTGGAACACAATGCAAATGATGTATGCCTCTTTGCAATGAGATAAACGATTATACGTGGTATTAGAGCCATAATTTTATGCTTGTTAGTCATCCAATTTTGATTAAGGGAGCATTTATTTTAAGAATAAGTCTGCACTGGTGTTCACATTTTCTCTTTCTACAGCAAGTTGTATGTTAAAGAGCAGGACAAAAACCAGTCCAAGAATAGGGCAGTTGGGTCTGGTGAAAATAACACAGCACAGAGCTGAATCAGTAGAAGAGGTACCAAATGGAACTGTTGGTTACTGGTTTCAAAGGTAATTTGGGTTTAAAGGTTGGCTCTTACTAGGGCCCTTGAGGTTAACACTGGGAATTTCAATATTCCTCATAAAATTCTAAAGTTGACACAGAATATTTGCCTTCCAAACACCAAAACCTTTTCAGATTAATTCCACAATTGTACAATTTTTGGTAGTTCCAGAAGATTTCAGCAGTTGCATACAAGACAGATATTCTTGAACCAAGTCAAAATCAAATGGGGAAAGAGAGAGCTTTTAGCCATGACCATAAAAGAGATATTAAAATTTACTGTTACCTCTGAAATCTCTCTTGCACAAATCTTATAAGTAAAATTAGGAAATTTTGGTTTTTTCTTTCTAGATAATTGAGTTGATGTAACACAGAGGAGTTATTATCCCATCTGACAGGTAAGATGGGTAACTCAGAGCCAGAAGGAAGCATTTCTTAGATGAACCATGAGTAGAGGAGGGTGAACATGAGTGCCATATTCCTTGCTATTTGGATTCAGGAAAATCCTGCCTGATGAAAGATATATGGAGGGGGTGTGTCTTCTTTGAAGCCTAGAACTGAGTATGTGTTTACTTCCTTTATAATGGACTAGCTTCTAGGATTCCTAGTGCTACCTGTCCATACGCTTGTATGCGCACCAGGAAAAAAAACAAGGTATCTTTAAGTACATCTGGATTTAAAATTCAGTTCAAACATATGAGGAATGAAGGGATCTGAAATACAAGTTATAAGCTAAGCTTTCTTTATATTGTATCTTAAGCAATCCACTTGCTCCTGTTACATATAGGCCAGCTAAGTGGGGTGTAAAGTTCTTATCCTGGCTGAAAAAGGAAATAGTCCAACATAATTCAGGTATTTCAAATGACCTGTCATTTGAAGAATGATGTAACCATTTGCCATCCAGGGCTTTAAATTCCCAGCTCATGTGTCATTCACAGTGGAAGTGCTGCAGGGGGCCAGCCCACGGACAGGGGGATGAGCTCCAGGCCCCAGGATCCCGTGGCTTCCCTGCTAAGGAGAGTGAGCTCAGAGCTGGCTCAGGCAGCTCCTGCCAGCAAGACTCAAGCCTTTGACAGTGAGATTCGCTGCTTGGAAGATGTGACTCCTTGTTGAAGGGAGCAGGGTCCCCTGACACCTACTTAATGCACACAGGTTGCTGGGAAATTTATGACACCAGAGGTTTCAGTCCTGGCAGAGTGACTTAAAATATATTTAAACCTACAATAGCCATGACATATTTCACATCCTGGTTTTATTTTTCCTCTAGATATTGCCACTGTTTCAGTGAGCCCTCAGGGCACATTTTCCTGAAAGACAGATAGGCTTTTTCATGTAACACCCCATTAAGTAAAGCCCCTTAGCAAGGACAAAGAGTCTCTGAAGATTGTCTTCTGGCAAAGGATGTTTACGGACTGAAACACAAAGCTGGCTGTTTCACAGAAAAAGAAAAAAATTCCAAAGTTCCTGGTTAATCTGCTGACTGCCTGGAAACATTCTGTTTGTTTTGGTTTGATATTTCCCAAGAAGGCTTCTGATGCTTTTTCTTTAACCTCTTTCTGATGGCTTTGTCAATATCTTTCAAGCATTTGTTATTGTGCCAAGTATTCCTAAATGGCAAAGGTGTTGGAAAAGGGCTGCTATAGATGTGCAAGACTCTGAGAGCTTCAAAATTAGTAAGCTGCAGGTGTAGAATAGTTATATTGTGATGGATTTCTCCTCCAGCTGTAGAAATAGGGGGAAATAGGTACACAGTGGAGAGTGCACACGATAGTGTGGCTTGTCAGGTAACTCTTATCTACAGTGTGGCGGCTTGGGGTCAAAAGTAGCACCTTGGTGCAGTGGAGTGATTTCATGAGCTTTGTCTCTTCTCGACTTGCATATGTGGCTTAGTAAAGGGCAGCAAAAACAGTGGAAAAAGTATAAAGTATGACTGACAGTTTCAATGTATTGCTTGGCTGCAGAGCTATTTGAAACAAATTGTACAATAAGGAGCTGGTGGTCATGAGATTGGTGTCTTCCTGATGGACATGTTCCATGTTCTTAGCTTCAGATCAGCCTTGAACAGCTTTTTTCAATTTCTTCTCTGCCTGCCAAAGTGTTCCTATCAGCTGTTCACAATTTCAGTAGAATTTATTTCTTTCCACCTACCATGCGCAGGAAATTTGACTCAGAGAGATGAGATGCAAATAATATGCAGGGTTGACCTTTTCATTTACAGGGTGACTAATTAGCTTGACAAGTAACACATTTAGTAAAATACGTATATGTCATTAGATAATCCAGCCTACCTCTTTATGGTGGCTCCCTAAAATACATCTTACTATTGTTGCAATTAACTGCAGGCTTGCTGTTGACTTCAATAAGAGCAGGACTCCAGACTTAGACCAAATGCAAAGTAGCTTAATGTGCAGTCTCTGATTTGGCAACCTCATAATTACTTCCTAGCTATGCTTTGGCACCACAAGTAGTGCTGACTGAGTACCTTTTCCAGTTCTGCTTGTTTTTGCTATAGGACAGGACATGTGTGACATTTAATATGAAAGACATTAAGGGTGAACCTGGGCAACTGGCTGGACAGATTCCTTTAGCTAAACTACAGGATGGTATTTATGCATAAACTGCTGTGCTGAGGTCTGTGCAGGAGTTGTAATTTATATTGTTACTTTGCTGCAACTAAGCAAAGAAAGACGCGGTCGTGTTCATTTTTTACCATGGGTGACAACCTGGTAGCCTTCAAAGGGTCTGAGGAGAGGTAGTTGTGCCATCCATTGAAGGAAGGGGACAGAAGTGGTTATGTAGACACAAGGGATTGAAACAAATGGCCAAGAATTTGATCCAGGTCTTCCAGGCCAACAGGAAGAAGCTGGTCATGTCAAAAATCTAAAGCGCACTCCCTATTGCCTTTGGGAGTCATTTATTGCCTTGAACAGATGTTCTCAACCACAGTTAACCTTGAATCCTGCATGGTTTGGGTCTGATGTAGGAATTAACATACCCTAGCTCCGGACTGCAGCGTCTGGTTTTTGGTGCCACCTCACAGTATGGTGTGGCAACAGAGATAAATGGTGCCCTGCTGCAAATGGTATGCGGCCATATTTTGCAATTCTAATGAACCCATCCTGTGCTCTTCAGTGTCCTTTAAACCTTGACAATTAGGAAGAGTAAAGAAGGGGAAAAGTCTTATTAGAAGGGAGGCAACAGGGAAGCAGAGCCTGTGAATGCCTACAACAAAGACAGGAATTTAATTTCATATGGGTACTTTGAATTGTCCTGTTGCCTTTTCAGTCATATTTTGGAAGATGCTTATATTTTTATTATAAAATACATCAGTTAACTTCTTCACTGTTTTATATGCTTTTTATTTTAATCTGGACCTGAGTCTGATGTTACCATTAAATCATCTGCTTTGTCCTTCTTTATTTATACTCTTCCTTGTCAGTTTACTGCCTCTTTGCCTTTAATGAAGCAGAAATGGCAGCTTTACAGATGGGAAACTAAATCACAGAGAAACTACGTGACCTTATACCTGACCTATGCACAGAAAATTAATAATCACTCTTATTGACAGGTGCAGGCACTACATGTAAGTGCTGCAAGTAGTTTAGCTATTTTGGCTGTGTTGATTTGGAGAAAGTTCAGATTTTATGAGAGAATGTATGAAATATTAGTGCAAACTTTGTTCTTTTCTTTAGTTTTGTTCATGGCCATTCAATGAAGTCTTTATGTACCTCTGGGTCGTCTCCTGACTACCATTGGGTTGGATTTCTCTCCTCTACTAAAGTGCCATCATAATGCTGCACTGGTTTTGACTTTTGACATGGTCCCCTGGCAGAACTTCATGGAGCTCCCTTTATCCTCCCTGATTGCTTTCCTTTTCCTTCATGTTAGCTTTCTTTCATCCCTCATAGGCTTTTCTCATGCTCTTCCTTTCTCCTTTCCTTTTAGCAATGTCTCCTGTTTGAAGTTTGGAGCAAGTCTTCCCTCTCTGTTAAAACATTCACTCCTGTCTGCCATTCACTTCATTTTTTCCCCTCCTAGGAGCAGATGCTAGCCTGTGCTGACATCATCACCCAAAAGATAGCTTTGCTAATTGCTATGACAGAGAACGTTTTTGTTTGTTTGTTTGTTGTTTGTTTGTTTTCCATTCTGGTTTTGGGCTGATCGATCTCGGGTGAGCTCAGCAAGGTCACTGCAGTCATTGGCAAGCTTGTGCAGAATGGTGTCCTATATGATCCTTTTGAGACATACAACAAAATCTGATATGTCTATTGACAACTCCAAAGATTTTGTAAATACCAGTATTTTGCAAATACTTTAGCCAAAGCCTTACTATTGTCAGTTATCAGAACTAGAAGACTGCTTATCACATTTCACTTATGTAACTACACCAGGCCTTACATGCATATAGAAGTAGTCTGTGGGTAAATTGTAACATAACTTAGCAGCATAAGGGGTCAGGAACTGGCTAAGTAAGACAATTTAAAATCAGGTTGCAAGTATGGGTGTCATTGCCGAATTCTTAAAAGTGAGGTGATGATGTCTGAAAGCCTTGTTAGCAAATCTCTTTGAGAAGTAAGGAGAATGTTGAGGTGCCGTGAGGTGAAAGAAAGGCAAATATCTTTCAAGATGCATGAAAAAGGAGAGAAGGACAATATAGACCTGTCAGCTTCTTCAAAAGCCAGATGAATGATAATTGATGCTAGAGGCAAAATCTTACTTTTGGGGATGTAAAAGGTTTTTGTGCCAAGTGTGAGTTAAAAGTTAACAGATAAAGTCTGGCTGAGATATAGTTCTCACCAGAAATATCTTATGGCTCTGAAGGATGGAAATATCTTGAAACAGCAAGAGGGGATACAAATGATACAGAACAGACCAGAACCTTCAGCCACAACACGTTTCTTTTTCCAGAGAGAAAATCTTCCTTTACTCACATGTTCATTTCAATACTTGGCATATAGGTGTGCAATTGCTATATTTTTTCTATGTAACAAGGTGTTTAAACTAAAATTTAACCCAGGTTCTTGGAGGTGAGAATTTAGCAATCAGCAAATGTACCGCTTTGCAGATGTGGCTAATTGTTTGACCCATGACTGAAGCACCATTTTGAGTGTATGAATTGATTTCATACATTTTTCCTCATTTTGCCTCATAAAACACAGAAATGGAAGAAGCACCTTTGGGCCTATGACGGCCTGGGAACAGGCTGTGATATATCACCACCATTGGACAAGTTTGCTCTCAGCCCAGCCTACAAACCTCAGTGTCTGATAGGTATCCAAACACTGGCATCTTTCTTTTATGCCTATCCATAGCCAAAAGCCCCCATCAGTGAACTGATCCTACCAGAGCAAACACTCTTGTTAGAATGCAGAAGAGCTAAAGTCTTAGTCTTACTCCTCTGCTACAGGTCAAATAAATCACACTGAATTTTCGGTACAATGACAGTGACAGCTGAGAAAAGCAATTCATTAAAAGCAATTGCATTTTACCTAAGAACTGTTGTCCAAAATAAAACAAAGGGTTCAGTGAAGAAAGAAAGGAATCTAAAATAGTGTTGGAATAGATTGCCCTTTCCAGATCAAATGCTAGTATTATTTGCAGCACTGCTTTTAGGAAGTCTGCAGTGCTCTGGCTAAGCACCACCACTGGCCAGTTACTCATCTCATCCTCTGCAGCACCGAGGGGGAAGATGATTCAGCAGGAACCACCCTTACCTCCACCTCCTACCCATGGGGCAGATGGAGTGCTTGAGGCCTTGATACTGCTTTTGCAAAGGGAGAGGGGCCTAGAGACATTTTCAGCCCTACTGGCTTTAAATGTTCACATTTTGCACCATCTGCAGAACAGGAGAAAAGGCAGATAAAGAATCATTGACTAGAAATTCCAAGGTCATGCAGCAATGTACTGTTTATTAGCCTGTGCAGGTGATGATGATAGAGACTGGTCCTTGTGACATAATTATTATATTTGATGAGCTTTTTGACAGAGTGACAGTAGATTTAGTTATCTAAGCTAAATGTATGGGAGCATATACAATGCATTATGTATTTAGTTGTTTCCATACCAAGAATTAAATGAAGTGATGGCAGTTGAGAATCTCTGCTGGATTGCAAAATACTTATATGCAGAATTTGGGTACTGGAGGAAATTACACCATAGTTAAGTTCCAGAGTTCCTTTATGCATTCATATAACAGCCTGGCACACTGTGTATAACACACAACAAATTGTGTACCAACCTCTACCAAGGAGACTCTGCTCCACAAAATGTGCACTAGAAAAGGAATGGTGGCCATTGCATTTTAGATATAACCTTTAGATATAACTCCTTGCTCCTCTATGAATCGGAAGTCTGGTCATGGTGTAATTAACTCGCTTTTTCTTGCTTCTTGGCTAAAATAGCTGGATTCCTTTGGATAGTCATTTGATAAATCTATTAATACCTTTTCCACTGCCTTGCTGAAGTAGTTTGGCTAATGTACAGAGTGGAACTTCCAGCCAAGTCTGAAAGACTTTTTTCCCCATTTAGAATTTGCAACTGTTCCTTATGTGCAGCAGTAGTTTTCCCTTTGAAGAGGGTAGGATGGCTCTATTAGAAAAGCTTATGGTTTTTGGATATGCCTCTTGGGTACTTTTACACAGAAATTATCACATTGAGATACTTCTTATGAAAGGGAAACCCTTTTCCTCTTTTGAAGCTGGCATGGTGCACACCAGGCAGGTCTGGATGCTTGTGCTTTGTGTGCCTTTGCAGTGCCCTCCTCAGTAGGACAGGACAGCTTTGAGCACCATCAGAGACGTCCCTGCCTCCTTGTTATGCTTGTACCAGCTTTGATCCTCAGCTTGGGAAGATGAAAAACCAGTTGATGTCAACAACTGCAGTGGCTTTTTGTTAATTACCAGGCTGGATCAAAGAATGGAGCATTTTTGTTGGGATTGCATCAGGACATTGCCTCATGCAAGTGGGCTGAAGGCAGGCTGGGCATGTAAGGGACAGCTTTGCCTCAGGCTGCTCTGGCTCTCTGTGACAACACGGTGGCAGAATCAGGTTGTAAGGGTAGGTGCTGGGGATGAGCCAGTGGCATTAAGGCAGCAGGCTGGAGGCTGCATGCAGCAAGCTGGCATTTCTGTCTGGTCTGCAAGGCTGCCAGCCTTGGTCCTGTCAGGCACAGTGCACATACAGCTGCCTGCTGGGGGAAGGGTTGTCTAAGAAACAGCAAGGCTGGTGCAGGGGTGATTAGAATATTTTCCCATAAATATTCTTTAAGCATAAGTGATTGTGATGAAATCATAAAAGTAATTGGCTCTTGTAACTTCTTTTTTGAAAACAAATTAAGCCTAAAAACATGTAGAGACCTCCTTCCTTTCCAGAATATTATTGAAAATTAATAGACCATCTGAGCCTGCAGTATCATAAAGTCTGTATCCTTTTTTTTTTTCACATACCTTCAGATTCATCTCCAGCAGCTCTCCATCTGTTTGCAGGCTGTTTTCTAAACCAGTGTGATGCCTCAGGTGCAGGAGAGAGAGAGACAATAATTAACAATGTGGCCTACAGCATCTTGGGAAACAATTAATTTCAGTGAATGGACAGGGGGAGAAAGGGGGAAGGTAAGGTTTTGCTCATTTGTCTGCTCACGCATTCACAGCTGGGCATATTGGATAGATGCACATACAGATATGTATGTATCGCCCAAAAAGACTATTTTCAGCGTTCCAACTTTCACTCTTTTGCAATGGCTGTTGTGCACAGAAGCTACTTGAAAATGACAGTGCCATCTGCACTGAGGAGATTAGGGGGTGTCAAGGAATACTCTTTTTCCCTTCTCTCATCCCTGCTTCTCTCCATCCTGTCCCTGGAAAAATCCCAGCTTTTAACCTGTCAAAATAGTTTTAAAGCTGGTCTCTGATGTATAGAAACCTGTGAGACAGAACCACGACAGCTATGTACTGTCAAAGGAGTATGACTGCTCAAAAAATAAAGAAAATCCAATACAGCTGAATAAAAGAACAGGGAAATGTAGGAGTCTGCAGTAGCATGTGGGGTAGTTCTTTCATGCATATGAAAGATACATTGATCAGGGAATACTAAATTTATATATAGGAAGACCATTTGACTGGTTTATACTTAGATTATAATGTGTATGTACTGAAGGGAAAATGAAAGATCTTCACATCTACAGAGAGGTTAAAAATGAAAACTATGTGATGAATTAGGATTTTTTTCTCCAAGTGTAGGTCCTGAAATTAGAAAACCAAATCCATTTATAAGCTCATAAATGCAAGTGGCCTCATTTCTGATGTGCTGAGCAGCTGCTGCATCTGCCTGTTTCTGTTATGAACGCTGGCTCTATTTCTGAAAAACAGCTGTCAGGAAGGAGATCCTATAGGGTCTCCTCTGACATGTATAGCTGGCAAATAGCCACAGCCAACTGCAGGACCTGTGTGCCATGTGAGTACAGCTGGAGATATGGGGAAGTGCTGCTGAGCTTTCTGACTGTCTGTGTAATCTCCAGGTAGGAATCCAGCAGAGATGCTGAGGGAGGAATCCCACCACACTTCACTTCTTTACTCCTTTTTCCCATCCCTCTGTCCCTTCCTCTTCACACATAGGTGCCCATGCTGAATGAAGAGACTACTTGAAGCAGCAGAAGAAACTTGCCATGTTGTTTTTGAGAGTGAGATATCACAGATGTGACTGCTTGTTCTGTGTGGAGCATGGAAAAATGAGGTATTTCAAGATTGTTCATCTCACAAGTGCATGGTCAGATTTGGAAAATGGCTATGCTAATAACAGGCACCTGAAAGCTTAAACACGAGCCCAAACAAAGTGGTTTCTAAACCTTTGACTTTATTCTGGAATTTTGTAATTTCACAAGTGTGCCTGCAGTAGAGAGGAAACAATGTGCCCCACTTGAAAGCTAGCAATGCATTCATCCCTTCAGAGAACAAACTCATTTGCCCTTTCCCTTTTATGTCTGCTTATTCAAACAATTAGGTAAACTTAAAAAGAAAAGCATCTCCTCCAAGCCACTCTCATATATTTTCAGGCAGTAACATAAATGAGAGTCAGTAATCTAATGCAGAACTGATTTGAGCATGTTTACATGTTATCAGGAAACTAAAAGGTTTATTCATGTCTT
Source organism: Cyanoderma ruficeps (assembly GCA_008694505.1). NCBI lineage: Eukaryota > Metazoa > Chordata > Aves > Passeriformes > Timaliidae > Cyanoderma > Cyanoderma ruficeps. Next base: position 37,808,420 of record VZDJ01007754.1, on the reverse strand, counting down.
TGGCTCTGTATGTATGTAGAAACAGATGCATGAGGAGGCTGCTGTTGGCTGACTGATACTTGCGCAAAATAAAACCCCAAACCTGGGCATTTTTGTCTTCCAAAGGTCCAAGCTGTGACAGCAGGGAGGACTACAGAGTGTCTTGCAGGATGTAAAAGCTGTCATTTGTGCATCCAAGAAAGGACAGTACTGTAAAGGTAGAAGTATTATTTAATGAGGAAATTACATGCTGGGAAAGGATGTGAACTTCTCTGGAATGTGAGGAGCGGATTATGTTAATATCTGCATATCAACTTTGCCCTCTTGGTTCACTTCATGCTGCATCAATTATACTGTAACTTTTCAAAGTGCTGTCTCTAAGTAACATTGTTAACTATTGCCAGAGGTTGGGAAAAGATTATTCTTTTAAAATTTGATTTTTTGCTCACCAGAGAAGCAACAAGGGGGAAAAAAGGTATTACCAGATCCTGAAAAAAATAGAATTCCATCTATTTTCACTTCTAAATAAAATAAAATCCCCAGAAATTCTTATTTTTGACAATATTAAATATTGCAATGTGAAATACAATTTTGGTTGTAATGTATGCATGATATTGCACAGAAGTATAAATATGTATCATACAGAGGTTCTTTGCCAAAATGCCATTTCACTCCCATAAACAGCTTACTCAAAACTAATTTTATATGGGGAAGTTCATCAAAATCCATAGATTCCTATGAATTTTCTCATACTTCTCAAGCTGCTAACTCTAGTGAAAGATGTTCAAACATTTTCAACTTGTCATAAGTTCCACAGGCCTATTTTGGTTTAAAATGTAGTTTTCCATGCCCTGGTTTGTGTTACTCATTTTTTGCATTATGAATGGAAATGAGTTTATGACCTGAAAAAGAAAGCAAATGGTAGCATAGGGAGCTCTTCCATAATGTAAAGAGTAGAGCATAGAGCAGACAAAGCAACTCTCAGTGTGTGAGCTTTGCACAGCTGTAACTTCTGTGATTCAGTGATGTTTCTTTCAGTTCTCCCAGTTCTTGGTCAAATGACTGCTGAACATAAAGGATGAGATGCTCTTAATTCATACTTTTAAAAGACTTGTTACCAAAGCAAGTGTCTTTATCTTTCATATCACTGGGGGTAATTTTACTGACTAGAAGAATATCAGTCTTCCATGATCCAAGAAAACCTTCCTCAGAGTTAAACATTCACTTGTATGATTATAGGCAGTAGAGGTTCTGACCTACTGATGCTAAAAATAACACAAAAGGAGGTGTATAAATTACACCATGAGTAAAGGATGAAAAGGAAGAAAAGGTATAGTGGGAGTGACACCCTCAAAAGATTTACTAGGGAAAAAAAATCCTTGCTGGGAAAAGCTTGCCATCATTAGTAATCAAAGAAGAAATTAATGTAAAGAAAAGAATAAAAAGGTGGCTGCTGAAAAATTAGCATTTGGACATAGGGGAGAACAACATGGAAAGAATTGTCCTAGGCACAAATTCCATGGGTAGAAAGCACAGTTGGAGCCTTTGCCCTCCCTGAGTGGCTACAATCTGCCTAAACAGGGTACTGATGCCAGGACAAGGACTCCCCTTCTGAGAGGTGGGACGTGGGAGAATCTGTTTTCAGATGTCTCTGCCTGTGCCCCAAAGACAGAACAGAAAAAAAACCCCAAACAAAATCAAAAACAGTGACAACAAAAAAACAGATGGGAGGAGGAATGCTCATGAAAAATCATGACATAATTTATTATTTCATTGAAATTATATGAGCCCAAGACCTTTTGGTCGTGCAATAACAAGGCATAGAGAAATGAATAATCTTGTAGCAGTACTGGAAATGTTCATAAATTATTTTGAACGTGCCTTATTGATATAATCTTGGTTTCAGAGAGAACTGGTTCCTTAGTCCTATGTAACAATGAACCTGGCCTAGAGCAGTAAGAAAGGAGAGGAGGCAATCAAATGAATTATAAAATGGAATTCAAAGTGCACTAGTAAGAAAGATGGGGTTTTTTTCAGTGCTTGTGTCTTTCCTGCTTCTGGCAATCCATGATGATATGGTAAAGATACCATGTATAGAGCAAAAATTGAAGGAGAAGAATATTAATAAGATGACAAATTCTTCCTCCTGCCTATTTACTGTCAGTGCATGTCAATGACCTTTTCATTTATACCTCTGCCTAAGAATGGCTCATAGTTACTGTATTCCCTGTCTCCTGACCCACAGTGTTTCCTTAGCCATGCTATGCATATTTTCACTCATTTAATCTTTCCTTTGAAGTCATTCCCTCCAGCCCTTTGTCATTTGTCTTGCTTTTGTCTGGATCCCTTCCAATTCATCCTGGCATGAAGGTAGTCAGATGACAGTGTTTGTGGTGTGCTTTCAAGAATATGCCACCAGGAAGGGCTACCCAACCCCTGCCATCTCCCAGGTGGACTTGGTAAATCCATGGGATCCCCATGGTAAAACTCTGTAACTCAGACTGCTGAGTCTGTAAGTTTTACCCCCATAGTAAAACTCTGTAAAATTCTGTATCACAGACTGCACACGGTGGAGCAACTTATAAAAGAGCTGCAAATTGCACTCACTGTTAGTTTAGGCTTTTTTTGCTCTTGTTATTGAATACTGCAATTGCAGTTCTGACCCTTCTTCCTGTGTACACTTCTCAGATCTTTTTCAGCCTTGCTACCTTTCTATTCCCTTTCTTCCATAGAGTATCTGTCCTGCAGTGTATGATTCATCAGATTTGCTCTTCTGCATTTTCCCAGTTTGGATCTCCTTCAGTGTTTCTAGACAATATCATGAGGGTCCTTATTGCATTGCCTTAGATGTTTGTGTTTCTCCTCTGTGGGCTACTCCCCTGAACGGAGAGATTGATTATTGTCTGGATTTTATGACATCAAGTCACCTAATGATGCCCACATTACAAACAGCAGATTTTGGCTCAGAGTGCTGCTCTTTTTGAATTTCCCAAGTCTCTCTCCAGAGCCTTAATCAAGAAGACAGGCTATGTGGTTTCTCAACAGTGTTTCACTGCTGTGCTCCTCATTTGGAACTCAAATTAACTAACAATTCTTTCCTGACCTCCAGTGATGCTTAAAAAGTGGGTTCTGCAGTCTTGAACATGGGACTATAAATACTGGAGATCTCTTAGGTCAGTTTATGTGGCAGCCCCCCAGGCCACCACCAAGGAGATCACTCCCCCTTGGAGAGTGTGCAGCACATGAGCTGTTTTCAAGGTGGCAGGCCTTGCTCTCTGGGAAGTGACTCCCCTGTGACTTGTGGCGAGGTAACTGAAAGACCCCCATGAGTCTTTGCTGCAGAATGCAGATTGTTCCTCCCTGATTTGCCATTTCTATAGTTCCTACTGTCTCTGCTCTCCTATTGGTTTATTAGGATCCTTTCATTGATTGGTTGTTTTCTTAATCCATGCCCTGATTGGTCTAAATTCTTGCCCCCGCCCTCAGACAAGTGTATAAAAGTCTGCTGCCCTGAGCATCTGGATCTTCGGACCCCCGGAGCCGCTGAATGAAGAAGACCCTTGGAAAAGAAGAACCCGTCTCTCGTGGTGCTTCCTGGCGTCACCTGATCTTCCCCGGGACCGAGGCTGCCTAGGCAGCCCTTCACAAGAGAGCTGAATCACTCTCCCCAAACTCGAGAGAGCCTGTGTGCCTGGCACACAGAGTGCCTTGATAAAGGCACTTCTGCCAGGGACTGTCGCGGCACCTGAAGGCCCACTAGGCCGCGGCAAGTTTATGAAATAAGAGATTGCTGTCCCATCCTCAAGGAAAAATATTGTTATTCTTTATAAAATCAACACACGCTCCCTTCATTTTCCCAAATGTGAAAATAGTGGAAATACCATGTCAGGTGTCTCAGTGTGATATAACAGGTAGATAAAAGTATGGTAGTCTGAGTATGTCCAAACCAATGAATGTAAGAATATTTAAAAATGTTTCAGATGCCTTATTATAATCAATGTTTTGTATTTATATCCGGTTCCATTGACCATGTAGTTCACAGTTCTTCCAAAAAAAGCTACTAAGGTGCTATGCATTATTTATTAATTAATATTTCATACAACATATTAATCTTGGTGTTTACTTGTTTGATTCCCTACTGTGCTTGCTAGTGATTCCCTTTACAGTAACCATTAGGTAATCTTGTATTTTGTTCTGAAGATTCTTCTACTTTGGAAGGTCTCTCTGCTTACTACTTTCTCAGTTCCTTGTTACACTATGGCTTTTGAAAAACAGCAGTTAAATGTTTCTCCAGTTACCGAATTTTTGATCCCCCATTATGTCCACAATCTCAGTCTAGTGATCCTGAAACATACAATGAGAGTGTAGATCAAGAGGAAAAGCAAGGTGTGGTAATTGGGAAAAACTGAGAGATGTGGCTTTGGAAATACATTCCTGATCTGAACTAGAAACTTAATGGAGACACATGTGGAGAGCTCATTTATAAAACTCAGAAATACAAATAAAGTGTGTGCAAAGATATATTTATTTGGGCTTTGTTTGCTGGTTTGGTTTGGTGGTTTTTTTTGAACAAAGGAAAAGTTCATGGATTTAAAGATACAGGAAATGACCTCATTTACATAGCTGGAACTTCAGCTGACAGAGACCATCTGCTTCAAGAGCATTATTTGTATGCACATTTAAGCATAAAGCCTTGCTGTGTATTCAAAGAAACAGATACATAATATTATTTTAGATCACAGAATCAATTAGGTTGAAAAAGCCTCTGGTATCACTGAATTCAACCCTTGACGGAAGCTCAGCTGTGCCACTGAGTGCCACATCCAGTCATTTCTTGAACACAAGACAGTAAAAATAACTTCAGCAAGGCCATCATGAATAATTCTTAGTTGCCTGCAGTTCTGAGGGCCCTCTGAGGTGCCCTTTGGACCCCCAGATATCTGGCCAAGACTGGCCATTACCAGAGGCCCCCAGAAGTCCCTGGAGCATGTGCTAGGGATGGTCCAGGGATCTCCACAATACCCAAACAGCATGGGTTGTCTATATTTAGGCATCTGAATCCCAGACAGGTGTCCAAATGAACCCTTCCTAAGGAGCTCCTTAGCATTTGCTAACTAAAAACAGAGTTTGGGCATTTGTCTGTGAATGCCTACATTTAAATGTCTTCACATCAACCTGAATTCTTCCTATGATGTCAAATGTGCAACTCAATAGAAATTATCATGACAAAGAAAAAGATACAACCACGTCCAAAGTTGATCTGTTTCATTTTGTAAAATTTTCTTCCTTGTTCAGATGCCTGCACTAATTGCCTCCAATTAATTACCTTCATCATTGTTACTTTACACACTTTGAGCAAACCAAGATGACTGAGCAACTCCTTGATATCATCTCTTGTTCTGCACCTGGTATTTTGCACAGCACTGTCACCAAGAAGCAGATCTTTGGATAGATCTGTCATGCTGGGATGTGGCAGAAGATGCTTTCCTGAGGAGGAGGGGACAGAGCTCAGCAAGATGGATAAATACAGACATAACTCTAGTGCTGTTAGAAAATCAGCTGCTGCAGTACTCCCTGACCATGCTCTGCTGGAGCCAGATTCTGCATATCTATAGCCATACCCTATATAGCTACAGAGATGAGTTTTGTAATAGCAATGATAGTAAGGCTGATTAATGTAATGCCAGTCAGAGACCAATCTATTTCTGTAATGCCAAGATAGCACCTTTTAAAATAAAATTAGCTCCTGCTTCTGCCTGAATACTGTTAAGCCTTGAGATATACAGAAGGGTTTATGAACCTCAGGATCATCTGTCCTTTCTCCATGTGTCCTTATCAGTTTTTCCCTATCTGCCCCTCAGTTTCACTGTGCTCGTGTTCCCTATCCTTCCCTTCCCTACCTAGCCTGAAGGATGCTGTTGTTATTCACTCTGGATCTGACCTGCCACCTTTATTTGTGTGGCAGTGCCAGTATCTTTGTCCTCTTTGGCCAGTCAATTCTTGCATGCAGAAACAGATTTTAAAACAAAAGTCACCAGGTGTTAATTGGAGATATGCTGGGGGCTGTAATTTTGAAAGGACACCAGTAGAAATGATTAATGGAAACCTGTTACATATGGAAAAGACTATTCCTATCTAGCAACAAAGACAAAATTTGCTCAAGAGCACAATGTCAGTGCAAGGGGAATGAAACATCTAATTATAGCTTAAGAAAGTAAGATAATAATTTTTGGTGGTTTGCTGGGATAGATTTCAGGAATAAATTTCATCTAGACAAGTCTCTGTGGCCAGGGCTAATGGGACATGAAGCAGGGCTGGCCAAAAGGCTGGAACAGCACATTTTCTTGGTGGCGAACTAATGTGCTCAGCTCTGGTGTGCAAATTGATGTGCAGCTCTACCTACTCTGCAAGTGTGTGGCTTTCAGACAAGCTACATCCAATGTCCAGGCAGATGACTGCAGACAGATGGAGTTTGGCTTTCTCTGCATTTCCTCAGACAGATGTACTACTTTTTCATTTACTTTTTCCTTTTCACATCATGTTTCCAGGAGTTTTTTGAACAGTTAACTGAATATCTAATTATTAGGCAACTGTAAAACCACTGAAAAGGAAACAGTGAAGGATTTAGTAAAGATATGAGTGCAGGCATAGATGCCCCTGTTGGAAAGATGTGCTTCAATTCCAGCCTTTGTGAATGACAATTTAATTGCTGTGTCTCTGCATTTGTGCTCCATTCACTACAAAGGAAATAAGTGGGAATTGAAATGTGGGAATAGATGCACTGGTCATAACTGAGCTGTAGTGAAATGCTGTGTACAAGCTGATGATTTTATATGGGCCCATCTGCCCACCTCACAAAACCACTACAAAAATTGACAGGATTTGCAGCACCTGTTGCTCTAGTTTCAGCTTCAGAATAGCAAAAGGTGTTGAGTTTTGGATTTTAGCTGCACAAGTCTTCATAGTTTAGTTTCTTCTTGTGCTCTGTGGATGAGTCCTAAATAATTTTATCTTGCCTTTTTTCTGGTCCCTCATTGAGATGTACTTTTCCCCCCTACTTGTGAAATATGGCTCTGTACCTGTTAGAATTTTTCTGTATAAATAAGGGTCTTCTTACACTTTATCCACTTAGCAGAACTAGAAAGTTTAATAACATTTCCATGAACCTCTCTTTTATTTTTTTTTCTAGAAGTTCTAGTGGTTTTGACACTGCATCTTTCAAAAGATGTTAAGTATTCATCATGAAGTCTCTCTACACAGAATATATCAAGTTCTGTTGTAGTATAGTGATAAAGTGGTCTAAGCTTTCCACTCCTGCTGTAGATAATGTACATCTTGGGATCTTCTGTTACTGTGTGAACATTCTGCACTTTCAAAAAAGCCAAATCATTCCTCAGCATACGAGTCTTCTCTGTAAAATGAGCATGACCAATTCTCTTCATGGGATATGATCATTCATTTGCCCAACAGCTACTTATTTCAGCCTTAACTTCCAACCGGTCCTAACATTCTTTGGCAATTTCATCTACCTCTCATAAGCAACTTCTTCTGCTCCCTGCATCTACGTGTCTAGACTTGAACAATCCTGCTTTGCCACCAGCAGGTTCCTTCATTAGATAACCAAAGTGCAGGCAATTTTCCCCATCTGGATTAAACTCGGTACCTGCCTTTCAGCAATAATGCATTCTCTGAAAAGTTTTTCAATGCCATCACTTCTGTTTCTGTGTAAGCAGATTTCTGATGTCTACATGTTTAAACACCTGACTGGTCCATCAGGCTCTGTTAAATTCAGTTTACATAGTGCTGCTTTGTTCATGGCTCTAATACTACCCTATCTCTTTTCAGAAAAAGGCTTTTTTATTCCAGTTGCTTGGTCTCTGCCTTGGGAACAACATTTCCTCTGAAAATTTTGTCTTTTTCCTATCCTCATTTATATTCTCCAAATAAAGAGAAAGCAAGCAAAGCAAACATACACTGAATCTCCAAAGCATTGCAAATTGATCTTGTGTTGTCAGGGAATGATTTAAGTTAAATGACAGGCAGGCAGAAGTCTTGCCTCAGCTTTGTTTTTCTTAAGAACTCCTGGGAGGACCTTCCATGTTCAGACATTCCATTTTAGCATTTTCTTCTCACTTTCCTGCAGCTTCCTGGGGTCAGTCCTGTCCTGCTGCCTGGTGAAAGACGCCTCTTACACAGAGGTTCTTGAATTACCAGCTCCCAGGCTGGCCCTGGCATAAAAGTGGAATGCACCCTGCTGCTTTACAGATACCATAGAGGATTGTATTGGTGTGGTGGGCTTTGCTAGAGCACTCCAGTGTCATTCTCTTAAAGCTTGCTATGTACATACATATAAAACCAAAGTGAACTGTACATTTGCAATGTCAAAATGGAGTATCAGGTCACAGCCTTATAAAAATGTAGCCAATGAGAACTCAGGAATATCAAGACTGCTTCTATCCTTGTATCAAATCCAGAAAAGCCTGTGAAATATGTCTGTTGGCAAGGTATAAAAGTGGATCTACTATGTGTGGGCAAGGATTTGAATATGGTCTACACAGCATGTGCTCAAAGTCCTGGCTGGTAGAAAACTCCTGACCCTGATGTGCCAAGGTCTCCTTCTGTTTCCATTCAGAATCAAAGACTTTGCCATCCAGCTCATGTATTTCCTAATCCCTCCCAGCATATCACTGGCTTTAACCCACTATGAAAATTATGTTTTTCCTCAACAGAGACAGGTGCAATTATTCCCTGCTTAGATCATAAACAGAATCAGATAATGGCTACCTTGGTGTTTAGATTAGGCATCCAAATTTAGTTCTTCTAAAAGCAGGAAACCCACAAGGCTTAGTGGTATTTTTTCTCTTATGGATGGCATATTTCATGCAAGTGTCATTTGCATAATTACATAACTATGCAATTTGTATGTGCTACATACTACTTTGCACTTGTTTGAGGCTATGTTAACAAATAAACTTCCCTGAGGGGATACAGGGTTAAGGGGTGACATTAACTTGAACTCTGTCCTTGGGAGCACTAATCATTATCTGGCTGCATGGAAAGTAGCTGTACCTCCTGTTAATTATTATCCTCAAGCAAAATAAATAAAATCACCAATGATATAGATAAGTCTAAGGCCATAGCAGCAGAGCTTATGCTTGACTTAAAATATCCTGTACAACTTTTATGGTTTGATTTCAAATTTAAATTTAAAATATTTTAACAAATCAAGTTATTTACATTGAAGTAGTGCCATTATCTGTTGTAGGAAGTTTTGTATTACTGAGTCTCACTGTCCTTGTGAGGCCCTTCAGTAAGAGTGCATAAGTTAACTAAAGATGGAAATCCCTAATTGCCAAATGTGTGGACCAATATGCTTAGCTTTTGTGAGGAGCATACACATGGGTGTGATGTTGCTGAATTGATAAACAGCAGCAAGTACAAGGCATGAACAGAATGGGGATTTCCACTCTCATATCACAATGTTGTGGCCCCTAAGCCAGTAGTCTTACAAGCTAAAATAAAGACAAAAGGGAGATATTTGTTTCTAGGGGTTTTCATGCAAGCCAGTGAATATGATGTGACATAAACAATGTTGTTCTAATGACATACACCAGCCTGGTTTGAAATGTCATTGGTTTTTTTGTAGGATAATATTAGGTTAATTGCTATTTGGAAAAGATCATGTTAAACTTCTCTGTGGTTTAGTATTTAGACAATTTATAGTCTCACTTGTACATCAGATGCTCTAAAGCACTTGCCTGGGAAACCCACAGTACACTGAGGCTGGGATTTTTTTCCTTGTGAAGAATGGAAAGGAATTTTTGGCACCTACTGTTGGTCTCTGGAGGCTGTACCTACATGTGCAAGAAGTTCAGTGCCGTAGGAAGAGATCCAGCTGGTGCTAAAGGTTCATTGAGGACAATTTTTTACCCATTTCAGGTGAGTTTTACTTCAAACTAGCTCTGTTCTGGTCCAAAGGACAAAATGGTCATAGCAGTTGGGGGACAGTAAATGCATTCCTCAACCCCATCATCCAGTTTGATTTAATTTGAAAAGAATCTGGTTAATTGTAAAAGTATCCTCTGAGGCTTTTCCATCCTATGAATCAAAGCATGCTAAGTGGCAGCAACTGCACAATCTGCCTTCAAAAGCATGTTCATCATCTGAACTGAAGCACAAACGTAGGCATACTCTTTACTAAAATAAACACAGCTGCACTAAAAGGATTCATTTTATGTCAAAGTCCTATAATTTGGGATTTGGCAATAAAGTCCTGAGTAAGCCTGAAATATGGCAACTTGCCCCATAGGCACTTCGGTATAAATTTTTGGATTTGTTATTTCATTGCTTTTAATATTTTGCAAATTGCTGAAAAAAGAAACTTAGAACATCCTGATCTAATTTACTAATTGCATGAAAAATCAGCTGTAATAAACTATGTAATTGTACAGGGAAATAGTGATTTCTGTCCAAGCATATTTTGCACCCACAACTCCTTTTTCTGTGCTATTCCCATTCAGATGCTGCTGAGGTTTTATAGCGTGCTGTAGGTTTACTGAAGTGCCTGCTCACTGAACACTGAGAATATTTGCACATATGCAACATTTAAGGAAATATAAATTCCTTTCTGCTGATTCCATTTATCAAAAAGCAAATCTAATTCAGCTTGCTGTTCGATGTTAGTGTGACAGTTTAATATCTTTCTGTGCTTAATGTAACCAGCTTGCTATAAAAAAAGGAAGTAATTTAACACTAACAGATTTTTTTCCCTAATCTTTCATCACAATTTCTATAAATCAATGTAAAAGTAAGGGGATAAACATTATCACTTATCTGGAAATTACTTTGATTGAAATGAGAGGCTCACCTAGATGTGCTGGAACTAGAGCAGTGAAATGTAGTTCCAATGAAAAGTTATACAGAGATGAAAGGGTGCAGGACCACCTGCCTGTTGAATGGTCTTACTTTCATATACATATATAAAAAGGTCATTGAGTTCCTGAACTCATAGAGATTAAAACTATTAGACTCTGTCTCATCAGGTCTCAAGAGAACAACAAACACTTTGAAACTATTCTCCTTAGGATATATAGCTGAGTTTCCTATCACTCTCATTTGCAGATATAAGAAGGAAAGAATAGCTTAACCAATTAAGAAACTAATGGTCTTGAGCTAATTACTTACAAAAGTTTGTTGGCATGCAGGAGCCATAAGTTCAGGCTCCCCTTCTTGTGATGAAAACCAGCTGTATGCACGGCAGTTTTCTTGTGGGATTACACTCTTCTGGCCTGGGTTGATTAGTCCATCTCAGTTCAGCAAACAATTTAAATTCTTGTTTTCAAGAAGAAATGTTTGTCTGGTCCCCAGACTCCCCTGCACATCTTAGAAACCATGCCTAAAGCTGGTCTGTTTCTATGAATGGCAGTGTTCATGGAGCAATATGTTCCTCTGAGAACACTATTTGCCAAGCTAACTGTAGTTGAGTTTATCTTTCACCTCTCAGATACGTTATTGCAATCTGTTTGATGGCTTGCACAGACTTTCCCACATCAGATTGCTCAGTAGCAATGGTTTCAGGTCACTTTCCACTTAAATGAACATTCAGTTTCTGAGATACAGCTAGAAAGTGGCTTTAATGAAGAATTTACCACTGTGAAATCAATAAGCCAGCTGAGTATTGGAACATCTGGAACATAGGGTTGCCTGATGTTTTTATCAGAAGAAACACGTGATGATGTGAGACTTTTTCAAAGGAGCTGATTCTCTTAGGTTTAAACTCTATCAGAAATAATCCCTCCCCATGAAGTTTTTCCCTTTGTTCCTAGCACTTCACCATGACCCCATGGATTCCCAGGCCTGTCTCAGTTTGCATATGGCTTGTCTGCAACATCACTCAAATGTATTACATCCCTAATGCTGATGTATTCTAAATTCATCAAAATACTGTGGCTAGACAAGCTTAAACCCAAAACTGGAAAGCAAAGACAAAAACTCTTGATTACAGAGATGGAGCTGCTTCTATGAAAGCATTAAATTAAGTATGGTAAACTTGTATCAAAAACCACTCTGTTCCCCAAGCACTTCAGGAAAAACTGCCTTGGTAGCTGCAGCTGAGGACTAGCTCTGTGGGGTCTCCTGAGGCAGAGTCCTCTGGAGCAGCACGAACGCCCCACCTCTGGATTGCTTCATACCATTGCTCATGCATCCCTCCCCTGCTTACAAATGAATCTTCAAAGCAACTTGCTGGGAAGGTCTGCTTTCCCCTCCTCCAGCTAATCAATTTAGAAAAGCTTATTGTAGCACACTTTGCTGTTTGTGCAAATGCAAATGAAGCTTCCTTTGAGTTTGTCTGTGACTGAGATAAACAAAGCCCTTCTGATGTGTTGATTTTCCATACTCTGCTCATTCTCTGGTGTCAGAAGTTGTTAGAATTGCAGTTTTCTGTCTCCTCCCTTCCTGGACACAGAGGTTGTGAATCTTTTGTGGTGGCACAGCAATCTCACAGAATCACAGAATGGGTAAGGCTGAAAGGTCATCTGGTCTCACCTCCCTGCTCAAGCAGGGCCATCCCAGAGCACATGGCACAGGATTGTGTCCAGATGGTTCTTGAACATTTTCAGTGAGGGAGACTCCATGACCTCTCTGGGTAATCTGCGCCAGCCCAGCACTTGGTCACTTCACAGGGAAGAAGTTCTTCCACATATTCAGGTGGAACCTGCTGTGCATCAGTCTCTGCCTGTTGCCTGTTGTCGTAAGCTTGGCAATCCTAGGAAGAGCCTGGCTCCTCTTGACACCCTCCCTTCAAATACTTACAGACTCTAATGAGGTCCCCTCTCAGTTGCCTCTTCTCAGGGCTGAACAAGCCCAGCTCCCTCAGCACCTCATAAGAGAGATGCTCTAGTCCCTTAATTGTTTTTGTTGCTCTCTGCTGGACCCACTCCAGGATCTCCAGGTTTCTCTTGTCCTGAGCAAGGCACAGCACTCCAGACCAGCCTCCCTGGGGCTGAGTGGAGGGGCAGGATCACCTCCCTGACCTGCTGGCAATGCTCTCGCTAATGCACCCCGGGATCCCATTGCCCTCTTGGCCCCCAGGGCCCTGCTGGCTCATGGACAGCTCATTGTCCTCCAGCAGCCCCAGGCCCTTCTCTGCAGAGCTGCTCCAGCAGGTCGGCCCCCAGCCTGTGCTGGTGCCTGGGGTTGTCCCTCCCCAGTGCAGGGCCCTGCATTTGCCTTTGCTGAATTTCAGACCATTCCTGTGCCCATCTCTCCAGCCTGGCAAGGCCCTTCTGAGGGGCTGCACAGCTCTGGGGGTATCAGCCACTCCTGCCAGCTCTGTGCCATCAGTGAACTCCCTGAGGAGCCTCTGCCCCTTCCTACAAGTCACTGATGGATCTGCTAAACAGTATTTCCCAGTATGGAACCTTGGGGTGCACCACTACTTGACAGACTCATCTAGTTCACACTTCCTGAGTTTGTCTATCAGAATATTGAGAGAGACAATGTTGAAAACCCTTTTGAAGTTGAGATAACCAATATCCACCACTTTCCTCTCTGCTCCATCTCCATTCCAGAGACTGAGCTGAGGCTGACCTGACTGGTTGGCAACTCCTTGAGTTCTCCTTCTTGCCCTTTTTGAAGACTGGGGTGACTTTTTCTTTCTTCCAGTTCTCAGACCCCTCTCCTGATTCCCATGACTTTTCAAAGATGACAATGAGCAGCAGGTTGGGTCTAGTCAGCATACTGGGCCCTCCATTCCTCTCAAAAGGGAGACTTCTCAAAAACCTTCTATATTTTTCAGGGTTTTTTTCAGGTATTTACTACTTTACCTTCTTTTTCTTAATTGAGGAGGTTGTGATGCGGGGCATAGGTGTGGCAGAGTGAGGCTGCATCTTAATCTCTTCCTCAGAATCCTCATACTTAGTCTTTCTTCACTTATCAACTCCACCACTAGGCCTACATAGATTATAGAGGATGTTTGCAATCATCTTGCAGTGTGAGGTAAAATGCTGGGTTTAGACCAGTGTTGCACAAGATTTGTTAAGAATACTCGTACCAATGCAGTGTTTTGCTCACTACCCACCATTGCAGTTTTCTCAACTCCTGTTATTCATAATGTAGCCTTCTGTTCACCCTTAAAAGCAATGTCTGCCTGTAAGAGCAACTGTATACAGAATATTTCACTCTCTTTCTGCCTCCTTATAACCAACATATCCATACATATATCCAGGTTTGAATAAAGTGAGGTATTAAGCAGAAAAAACAGAGACGCATGGGAGATGAACTGGCCTAATACTGTTTCTTTTAACTTGTCATAAAATTTTGGTCTAGGTTATGGTCAGGGGGGATGTACAATAGAAGTATTTCCCCTAAATAGTGGGAAGAAATTTAGACCATGTTAAATAAAGCTTTTGAAAGACAAGTGGGAATAGTATAGTGTTATATATATTGCCCATAAATAGAAGGTTGTGTGGTAGTTGTGCGATGGTAGTACCTGTATAGAGTTGGATTTTTTTTCTGATAGATTGATAGATAGATAATTGATAGAAAGTTTGGTAGGTAGATAGATAACAGAGAATGGAAGCTGAAGCAGATTTCCAAGCATTTAAACTCTCTGCTGCAATTTAATAGCACAATCAATAGTTCTGAAAAGGGAAAGACATTTGCAATGCTAATTGCAATTCACAAGTGGGGGCGTTCTGAGTGGGTGGAAGAGTTAGTTGCTTGCCGAGGGACATTTCAGAGCTGCAGAAGTTCTGATACTAATAATTCTTTTTGTAAAACGATTATCTGGCTGACTAGAGCACAGGAATAATTTCTAAATCAAAGAAATCATTGAGGGTGGTACTTCCTCAGGTAGTGATTTTGTGGCAGGTTGTTCTGGTTATCTCAGGGTTCCCACTTAGGTGAAAAGCTTCCAGCCGTGGAACTTGTGGCATCAACAGTCTTTGCTACCTCTTAGTGTTCTACAAAGCTTGTCTCTTCCTCCAAAATTCTGTCAAATATGTAATGTCTTTTTCTATTTTATGGTATCTATTTTTTATTTCTAAAAAATAATGGATATTTTTACCCTTGTCGTGACCTGAATCTGCCACCCTTCTTTAATCTTATTTAAACTGATCAGTGCTCTACTCTGTACATGCAGGTGTGTTGGCCCCAGCTGAAGCATTTGCAGAATAAAGTACACACCAGAGTGAGAGAGGACAAAACTGAGCTCTTTACTCCTCTTTCCCTCCTTAAGCCAGGGTGAATGTTCCCTGGGCTCCACAAACTCCACACCGTGAGGACATATATTCGTGTGTATAAGACCACAGTGCAGAATCATTTGGGGGAAGAAAGGGAAGAGAAAAATTGATAATTCTGATGTCAAGTCTTGTTAATGTTGACCTTCCAAAGTGTCACTGATCTCTGAGCATGTGGGAGCAAGGAACAGCAAAGGCAGTCATCCCCTGGCACTCTGCAGTTTGCTACTGGCCTCCCAGTGTCCCCTGGGCTTTCCAGGTACAAGCTGCGATGGATGTGGTGTTGAGGGAACATTACCATGTGCACTCAGATGCAATTCTTAATTGGGTTTAGGTGAGAATTTCTGCTTTACATGGGGTAGAATGTATACATCTGTAGCATGCAGTTTTAAACATCTGAAATAAGAATTTTAAAAGATCAAATAGTAATACATATGGGGTCTTTTTGTTGTTTTTTATTTTCTTTAACAGTTGATATAGGAGTGGCGACTGTTGGTTGTCTATGCTCTAATCATTAAGAAATTGAAGTATGAAATTTCCTTTCTAAACAAATTTGAAATTAGAACAATTTTTTTTATTTCCTAAACCAAATATTTTTCTGGAAAAATGTCTTGAGATTTCTAATTAACTTCTACTGAATTCAACAAATAATTACCAGAAAAGGGAGAACCTTGATAAAGTAATGTATTTTCTTTTTCTATTTCAATGTTCTGAAGCTATTTTATCATATTCAACTTTACAAACCAGTTGAAAATCCATGAAATAAAAACAATAATTAATCTCAAAGCATTTTAATAATCTCCAGCTTTTCCCTGAAAAATCTTATCATCTCTTCAGTGAAACTAAAATATATTTATTTCCTTCATCAGTATGTGAACTCGATTACTCTGAAGTTCTGAATATATCTATTACTATAATATTAAAATATCTGCATTACCTTGGATCAACACTCTGCATAGTCTTTGTCTGTAGTACATGGTAGAGCTGTAAAAATGTGGCTGATTCTGTTTGGGTTAGTTAGAATATGTCCAGGAGTGGCTGCTGGCCCAACCCAGTCAAAGAATGATACCAGAAAACCTGGATGCTGATGAAGAAGCAAGGAACAGTGACTCAGGTTCACAGTGTGATAGTACAGAGAGCAGTAATGATGTGAACAGACTCTTCTTTTGTTTTCTTTTCAGAGGGTTTCAAGAGTCTTGCTGCTAATATTTGTTTCTGTTGCAAAATCATTCAGTCTCCCCCAGGAGTGCTGAGGCCTGGTTGTTCTGGCCATGAACTGAGGGTGGCAAGAAGAGGGGTCAGGCAAAAGGGAGCCACAGGAACAACCTAGCACAGGGGTAGTTCAGGATCTGTGGTCCAAATAGACACTTTCCCTGTGGAATCTAGTTACAGTGGCTAGATTGCACTTCTGGTTTTAAAAAATGTGATTTTCTCTTTTGGAAATATATGGAATAGAGGTATTTTGAAAACAGTGATCCTGCATACTGCTCTGCAGGTCATAAATCTCCGGCTATGAGCTCTTGTAAAACAGTTCAGAGATCATAGATTCACTGAATGGTTTGCATTGGAGGGGACCTTAAAGATTATCTACTTTCAACTCTTCTACTATGGGCAGGGACAAGTTTCACTAGTCCAGGTTGCCTGGTTCAACGTGGCCTTGAATACCTCCAGTGATCCACCACTGCCCTGGATATCTTGTTCCCATGCCTCACCACCTTCACAGTAAAGAATTTCTTCCTAATATCTGACCTAAACCTCTTTCATCTTAAAGCCATTCCCCTGTATTGTATCACTGCATGCCCTGTGAAAAGTTCCTCTCCACCTTTCCTGTAGGTACTGGAAGACTGCTGCAAGGTCTCCTGGAGCCTTCTTCAGGATGAACAACCTCACCTCTCAGCCTGTCTTCACAGGAGAGGTTCTCCAACCCTACAATTGTGGTCTCCTCTGGACTGTCTCTAACAGGTCCACATCCTTAAGTAGGGGATTCCAGAGCTGGATTCAATACTCCAGGTGGGATCTCATGGAAATGGAGTAAGAGGGGGAGAATTACCTCCCTTGCCCTGCAGGCCATGCTTCCTAGAGATTTCCTAGTTTGGTTTGTAACAAGATAAATGAACTAGTAATTAACTATCACTGGATCATTACATCCTGTGTAAATATTGAAAAAGTCAACAAATAAATACAGTGGACACCAGTTTAAAAAAATCAACATTGATGAATTGCAACAGGACTGAAGCAGATTAAGGCTCCTCTTTGAGGAAATGCTCCAAATGAGCTCTGATAAGCTGTGTCTTACTATCTGTAATACATGGGAATGTGAGAATCCTTTAAAAGGCTTGGCAGTGAGGGCTCATCTATTTTCTGGAGGCAGATCCAACAGAAGAGGTGTGAGGGAAGCATGCCTGGATTGGGAACACTAGGCTGTGCCACTGGTCTGGGAAGGCTTGCTCAGATCAGGAGGCCAGGTGACTGCTTTCATGTGGTACAGAGCTCAAGTTAATGAGCTGACAAAACTTCTGGTTTGGACAAGGCACAGATGTGGTACTCCTGCTCCTGGACATGAATTGTCTGGAGTGGAGTGCTTGAACACCAAAGGAACTTCCTGAGTGAAACCCCCTGGGCATA
Source organism: Cyanoderma ruficeps (assembly GCA_008694505.1). NCBI lineage: Eukaryota > Metazoa > Chordata > Aves > Passeriformes > Timaliidae > Cyanoderma > Cyanoderma ruficeps. The sequence continues at coordinate 37,790,577 of VZDJ01007754.1, read as the reverse complement.
AAATTATATTTTCCAATGAAAGTTTATTTTCTCTGTAATTTTCCAATCAATTATTCAACTCTCCTGCTAGTTTAAGTATGTAAAAATGTTTCCGTGACTTACCAGTCACCTCAGGCTGAGGTTTGGCATACTTCCCCTATTTGGACTTCATCATAACTTCATTATTTCTAACATTCTTTGGAAACTACTGTCATATGAATTGAAAGATCAGTGGAGCTCGTTGCAAGATTATGAAGTTAATCTGCACACCTGTAGAGATTCTTCTTTCTAAAAATTCAGTATTTCTTTCACAGACATCCAGGCATTACTGAGGGTGTGAGCAATGCTCTTCCTACCTAACCCCACAGGCCAGTAATTTCCCTCAACTTGCCTTGGGTGTACGTCTAATTTTAAACAAAGAAAACTTATCCTTTCCATAGTCAAATATTCAAATTTTGTTTAAACAACATTAGGGCTGTGATGTAAAATCTAGGCAGTGTTAAAAGGAGATCGATGCTTTCTCCTTTAATCACATAGGTCTGTGTCTTGACACATGCTTGGAATGTGCATCTTCAAATTAATTGTGGTAGGATTTACAATTTCATGAAATTCAGTGCTTCATCTTTCATCTTTAGCAAATCTCATTAAATCTTCAATCACAGAGCTGCTCACAAGGGTAGCAGCCATGTCAATACCAAAAATAGTGTAGCAAACCCGTGTGCTACAGGTGGAATAACATGGCAAAGTGATTTTGAGGAGAATAACACATGCCAGTCTTCACTTATGGCTACTTTCTATTAGAAGCTGGGAGGAATCTGGCAAGAGAGATTCAAATTTATATATAAATATAAAAAATAAATTAAAAATATAAGAAACTCTTTTAGTGAGATTTGAACCTTGGAGAACTAAAGCATACAGCAATACTTTTAATATTCAGATATTAGAAAGCGAAGTAAAACCATTCTGTTTTATTTCCTTCAAATAAATATGTTGGATTTTTAAGATCTAAACCATTACATTTAAACAATAACAATTTCTAAACTAGCTCTGAATCAGCTTGAAAAAATCTAGGAGTATCTTGAGGGTGGGAATAAGAAGAAAAATCTGGTTTTTGTCAGCAAAGTGACAGCAGCTTCTTGTATGGCTTTAAGATGAAGAAACTAAAAATGTGTTGCATTATGTTGCAAAAGAAGAAGCAAACTCAAAGTCCTATGACATGACTTTATTTTGCAGTCCCTGGTTAGGAGATGCAGTTATAATTTATAAAGGAAAAAGACTAAATGTTCTTCATGTTCTTATTTTTTAATATATTGAAAAAACACTTAGCACAATCAAAGATATGTGAGTGATAATAGTTTTTTTGAATTTGGAGTGGGGGTTTCACAGTGTTTTGGGCAGTGGTTAACATAACAGGATTGTGATTGAAGGGTTCAAATTTGGCATATAATACATAGCAGTAGGAACTGCCCTGACAAACTGCATTTGAGGCCATGCTCTTTGACCCTACAAAGACCATATCTCTGGGGAGAGGCTGTGAGACATCCTCCCCCAAACAGCAGAACTACAAATTGTAGCTGCATGTGGCAGAGATACTGCATTCTACCTAAGGTCCTGCAGGATCGCTCACGTCACAAGCCCCTCTGATTGATTTGTTTTGCTCCGATTGTCTTCCCAAACACTTCTCTCACTGTGCTTCTCCCTTAACGCCTCCTGCATTTTGGCCTCTGTTCTGCACAGACTTCCATGTGGTTGCAGTGCAGTGCAGGGACAGACTCTAATGGCTCTAAGTGTGCCACACAGAGCTCACGACATCCTGGGGCATTTTGATCTACACCTGGCATCTGACATTTGCATACCCAGCTGAAGAACTGGTGATCAGGCTATTGAACCTGCTCAGTTCTGTGTCAGCACGTCTCTATTCCACTTTTCCTGACTCACAAATCAAATATTTCATTCTTCAGCACCATGAGAGGCTCCCTCAGCAACTGACATATTTGACAGCCACACTGCAGTTCGAAGAACGTCATGGGGTTGTTAGCAGTAGCAGGGATTTTCACAAAGTTGCATTTTTAGCACAAAGTCTGAAAGAATGACTTGACATATAGTAAAGTCATCATAACCTTACTCTAAGCACAATAGGCTGCTTAATTTATAACTCCTTTTGGAAATAAAAAATCAGCATTGAATACTCAGGAACGTCAAATCTTCTGTAAAAGAAACACAGAAGTGCAGAAATGCTGTGTGAGCATTTATTAAAAGTAGCTCTGATTGCATTTTTCATTCTGCAGTATGACTGATGACCTAGTTTCCCTATATTGTTTATTTTGTGGATTTTTAGTTGCTAATGTTACTGTCAAAGATACACGGTTATGAGAATATATTAATAGACTGGTTTAAGCTAAATATTTTCTGTAATATTTGGACCAAAGGAAAAGAATTCTGTTCTGGAATATTCATTATCTGAAATAAATTCCAGAGAACAATGACAATATGTTAAATCTCCCTGTCTGTTGAGTGACCATGTGCCTTCTTTTTGACTCATCCAGGCATGTGGCCAATGATGAGTATTTCTAAAGGGGAAAATTATCTTTTAAAAATACAACAGAATATACCAAGGTCGTTGAATTGGCAGAAGTTGTACCCCCTTCTCTTGGTCGTCTCTCCTCTTCTTCTTACTTTCCCCATTTTGTCCTTTTAATTTGCCTATTTCTTCCACATGGTAACATCCATCCCTTCAAGCTACTTAATTCAATAAGAAAAGGGAAACTGAAGCAAGTAGGACTTGACCTTGCCATTATCCTAACTTACTGGCTTGCATGGTGTTATGTACAGACATCTTATCATCTTTTTGTGTCTTGTTCTTTTTTTGAAGCATTTTCTTGTGTGGACGTGCCTGACCCACTGTGTTACCTAAAGGTGGGAACTGACCCCATGTGATTAATCTGTTGCCTTATTTGGCCTTCTCTAGGCTGATATTCACAGCTCTGTTGTAGCTTGTGTGAACTCACTGCAAATTTACTCAGCTAATACCACCAGAAATGCTTGTCTAGACACTTGGCAAATGTTTGTGGTGTACATTCAGGCTCATCCAATTGTGAGCCATGAGTGTGTGTGTAGTAGAACAAATTCTTCAGGCTACCATTTACGTGGTGGCTCTTAATTCAAACCCACACCACTGTGGATTCGTTGTGGATGCACTGACTCTGCTTTGTGCATGCCCTGGATGCAGAGGGTGCACCAGGCTGCCTGATCTCTGCTTCCTGCAGCCTGGTGGTGAGGCTTCACCATCACAGATCAGAGTGTGCTTCTGGGCTCTCCCAAACAGGCAGTGAGTTGGGTTTTGTTGATTAAAACAGGCTAACATGGAATAAGTGTACTGAAAATTCAAAGGCTGCAGTAGACAACTTAGAGAAAGAAGCATTTTCTTGTGTGGATTTTCCTGGGGTCCTGCTGAATTAGTGTGACAATATTTTCTTTTCTCTTATGTCATGTGTACTTGTCAGTACTACTCCCTGCTCTAGAAGAAGGTATGCAAATGACATGTCTTTATCAAATTGCCTTACATTTAGTTTTTCTGCACTACTGTGAATGTGAAAGGAACACTAATTTATTCATTTCAATTCCCACACTTAATGGATTTTGTTATTCTTCTTTTTTCTTTTTTCTTTTTTTTTTTT
>VZDJ01007754.1:37626729-37786904 GCA_008694505.1 Cyanoderma ruficeps | reverse complement strand
TTTTTCTTTTTTTTTTTTTTTTTTTGTAATGTTAATAGGTGTACTGAGTCTTTTATCTATTTTTCTATTTTATCCTAGACACATGGAAACACACTTCTAAAAGTGTAATAGACGTATATCAGTACTGTATAGGGCTTTCTGTGGATTTATCCACCATGTTTTAAATTAAACTGGGGAATTAATTTGTGTTGCAAATTCTTTCATTATGTGAGCTTGTCTACAGGACAGAAAACATCAAAAAAGGTTTTTATTCAAGGAAGTGTTGTGAGGTTTTCTCCTTTCCTTTTGCAAAGGATATGAAACAATGAAAAAGCACAAATACTAAAACCTGTTAATGTGAAGAATATAGTCTCTCTAAAATCTAGGTAGCATTTTCTTGCATCTAAATCCGTATTCTATGAATCTTTGATGTGATGTAAAATTGTAACTGCTAAGGTGGGGAGTGGGACAGGAAGTCACAGAGTCACAGAGAGCAACCGCTGTCTGTTATCTTTCCCCATTTCTATTCTAACACTTATGGAGGGAAACCTCTTTTAAGACTATTTTATTCTTATTTCTATTTTTTCTAACTACATTTTAATTTATTAAATCCTTAGGTTATTCATACAACAAAGATTTAAAATGAAACAGACCCTGTAAGTGAGCAGTGGTGCATGTTCCAGATGTGTAGGCATCAGAGAGCATTTTCCTTTTCTCACCTGCCTGACCCTAACCCTTCTGCAGCCTCCTCAGCCTCTCCTCGACTCCTTCCTACCAGATCTGTCTCCCTGCCTCAGCCTATGCAATTTTGTGATAGTTATCTCAGGCTGTGGTGAGGGAGACCTTATTTTCCAACCCTGTCCCCTTTAAAAAGAACGGGGTTGCCACGGTTACAGATTACACGGTTAAAGGATGGTACTTACACAACCCCCCAGTGGGAACTCAGATAACTCCTGGATACAAGTTTTCTTTCATCTATCCCATCCTTACAAGCCTTAAACCTATTTTGTTATATTGTTTGTGTCTTCAGGTTAAAGTGGACATTTTCACCTTAACTTCAGTCTTCTTAGTATGCATTTTTTAAAGACCATGGCTGTTTTTCTATTGATTCAGGAGGCTCAGTGACTCTGCTCCTGCTCTGCACTGCCCTAACAGAGACTATAGTAAGAAACAGAGCATATCTGTATGAGTTTGGGTGTGCAGTTATGTTAGAAGGGTAAAAAGATTCCCCTGCTGCTGAATGCTGGTTGCTAAAGGCAGCTGTAAGTCTGTAATGTGATTGTTTTACCATTTTCCCCAGCCACTGGGGCAGACAGTCAAGCAGTGGCTTTAGCTCGTAGATTTGATTTATCAATTATGCCAGAAGGATTTATTTTCAGTTTGCAAAGTGAATCCACTCTATCAGCACAGAGTGCCGGAGGGAGCATGTTCAGATGGTGAAAACTGATTGATGTAGTGTGTTTTTGGCTTCTCAGCTTGCCCATGCTTGAGAGGGCAGTGGAGATACCAGGACAAGATTAGCTAATGTCTGGAGCATCTTATTAGCCTGGGCCACCTACCATCCCATCTTATCCAAGCTCTTCAAAAGGCCTCTGAAATCAGCAGAACCTTGTGAGTGTGAGACTGTATGCAAACATGCAAAGCCCACCATTCTTGGATCTGTGCCATTGGAGCAGGGGACCAGCTTAGAGCAGACTGCCCTTCTGACAGAGCAACTGCAAGTTGAGATATCCACCCCTGCAGTGATTTTGAATTCATCCTTTATTCATAATGTGGCACTGCAGCTGAGGGATGTTGGTATAAATGTTACTGCTCTTGATGCCAAAATACCTCTGAGTTGTTGTTGTGCTTGTAGCTGGGAGAAGAAATGTGTTTGAATGTTTTAAAAATTATATACAGGTGTATTGGTGAGCTGGGATTTGGATTCTGTAGGTGATGAGGAAACCACAGAGAGATTAGAATTAAATACCTTGCTGCTTCAAGCTGCAGCACAGTTCCCCACTAGTAAGGGAATGTGTATCATGGGCTTTGATGGAGAAGGGGTTTTGGGCAATCTTTGAGTATCTGTCTTTTAATATGACATTTTAACTTCATATCTGTGGTTGAGAAACAACAAAAATTTATTGAGCAGAACGGAGCAAGAAAAATCCTCTACCTTTAATCTAAATGGAAAGGCCAAGTTAAACCAGCTGAACAAAGTAGCCTTTCTTTTCTCCAGCTTTCGCCAGGTATTATAAGAAATTCAAAACCACCAAAAAAAAAGCACATAGGTTATCATAATGTAGGAAAACATTCTTTTTCATTATAAGGGTCATAACTTTGCATTTTGACTGAATAATAATGAATCAAGTAAAGAGTATTAACTAAAAACCAAGTCTAAGTTTTAATTAAATCCACAGCAGTTGCTATTTTTCAATGTACATGGGAAGAGGCAGAGTATGATATATTTCCCTGATTGAAGAATTTTCAAGTTCCAGCTGGACAGCACTTTAATTAACTTCATCTTCTCCCTTTTCTCAGCTGAGGTCTCATTCCATTATGATTCTGAATCAATCTTAAATGTAACATTTTGGAAAAGACAGCTTTCTCACTGTGTGAATGCTAAACGTGCTTTTTCTTCAGTAGGCTGAAAACCTTCAAATTTGGTATTCTTAAGGCTGTGGTGGCAAATGTGGGGATGTGAAAAAGCCAGTGAATGTGGGGAAGTGATGTGGGGAAGCCAGAAAAAAATGACGGATGTGGGAAGTGTGGCCCATAGAAGGCTGGAGTGCAGCACATGCTTTTAATGGAGCTACTTCTGTTTCTGCTGTTTGCCAGCTGTAGTGTGGCACTGGGGATCTGCTCAGTAAAATGATAACACTTGCACAACAAACTGTTTGTCCCTGGCTGGTTGACAAACTGAGAGCAGCAGTATCATTGCTGAACAAGAGCCCAGAGCCTCTCCTTGTCATCCTCTCACACTGAGCTAATTGCCAACAGTTGAAAGACAGCATCTATTTCACAGGTTAAAGTTGAAAGAATTTGTGGCAGGTACCCGAGAGGCCAGGTTGAGGTTTTCCTCAAGTCTGATAAAGGATGTGGATAAGTCTTCATGAAGGCTTTGCTCAACTCAGGCAAAAGGCTGGAGGAAGGGACTTGTCACTAGTGGCAGCCAACACCAATCCTTCCTTCCCTGACTGTCACAGGAAATGTATTTTATACACATTTCAGTGGGTAAAATATGACAGGTGCTATGCATGTAGTAACAATAATTTATCTTCTCAAAGAGTTTAGATTTCAAGAGAATGATACCAGCCAAATGGGGTTGGCCTTTGTAAACTGATCTGTTGGGAAGGCTCCGTTGGAAACACAAGCGCAATGCGTGGGTATCCACACCATGTTTTAGAGCTGTGACTTCATCTCTACTTGGAAATGGCAGAATTAAGACAGACAGGGTGTCAGCAGACTAATAACAACTAAACCAGGCAGTTGTCTGTGCGTTTGGCACATCAGAGGAGTCATGCCACAGCACGTCACGTGTAATGTTAGGGAACATGATGTTTCAATTATTAAATCAAGGTTGAAACTTAGAGATTGTATTTTTTTCCTCTGGATTTTGCTTTGGTGAGTTTTCCTTTTCTTCCCCCTGTCAATATTGTAGATAGGATAGCTCGGGTCTCAGTGTTTTTTATGAAAGTTTCTGTTGAGTCTTCCAATTATCTAATTTATTTGGATTATTACAGTTAGAGTTACTGAGATCTCAGAGGCAATACTACTGCTGATTTATTTATTTTTATTTCTTTTTGTTGGTGCTGCTTGTAGTGTTACCTCTAGGACAAAAGAAGGGGAAGCTTTGAGCAGAGGTGTAGTGGTTTAGCTTGCTCTCTTCCTTGCTGAGACGAAGTATGGCAGTGCTGCAGTGCAGTGGTACTTGAGCTGGCCTTAAAATAATTATGTTGGGCACTGGAAGCATGCTGGCTACAGCAGGGTGGAAATCAAGTGCATTCTGATTTTTCCTGCCAAAAGGCTTAGCAACTCAGGCACCAATGAACCAATAACAATAGACAGCAGTGTCTGCATAGGATTTTATGGGGGTGTTGTGGTTTAACCCCAGCTGGCAACTAAGTCCCACACAGCTGCTCACTTTCTCCCCATCCTGCCTCAAGGGGGATGGGAAGGAGAACCAGGGGGCAAAAAGTAAAAGTTATGTGTTGACATAAGGACAATTTCATAATTGAAATGAACTAAAATGCAACAATAATAGTAATAAAAAGAATAGGGGGAGAGAGAGAGATAAAACCTAAAAGACAAATAATACATACTCTCCACCCACTGACTGGTACCCAGCCCATCCCTGAGCTCCAATCAGCCCCTTTCTGGGTAAGTCCCCCAATTCACAGAGGAGACATGATGTTCTGTGGTGTGGAATATCCCTTAGTCACTTTGGGTCAGCTGTCCTAGCTATGTTCCCTTCCAGCTTTTGTGCAGCTCCTCACTGTCAGAGCAGACATAAAAGTCCCTGACTTAAGATAAACACTACTTAGCAACAACCAAAACATCACTGTGCTATCAACATTATTGTCATACTGAATTTAAAACAGAGCACTACTAGGAAGAAAAAATACCACAGCTACTAGGAAGAAAATTAACTCTGTCCTAGCTGAAATCAGGACAGGCAGAGTTCGTCATTCTGAATTTTTTCATGTTCCCTACGTTGCTGCCTCTCTTGTTTCTGTAGCCTGATATCTCTCTTTTCTAACTTCAAAGCTATTTCTTGAACAAAGAATTCTCATGGTAGACACCTTACAGGGAAAATAGGGATGGAGTTGAATGAGAAGATGGGATGGATTGTGGTGATCAGGTGCAGAGCTCAAGCAACAGCGACTCAGTTGTCCCCTTTTGTTCCTGTCCCCTCCATTCCCCGTGCCTGTTCTCTCTTTTCTCTCTGTGTCTACTCTCAAATAATTTTGTACCCTGGTTACTTTTTCCTCGCAAGTCTCTTTGCTACCTCTGTATCTGAGCTTGGTGTTTCTGTAGGGTTGCCTATCCCATCATTTAGTAGTCCCTAGGGACCTAGCAAGGGTTTACTCTTAAAAATGTCTTTGTTCTCCCCTCCGTTATATGTGAAATTCCATAGAATCATAGAATCATTTAGGTTGGAAATGACCATTGAGTCCAACCTTTACCTGAACACTGCCAAGTCCACTACTAAACCATGTTACTAAATGTCGCATCCACAATTTTAAATATTTTAAATACTTCCAGGGTGATAGCTTCCCTGTGCCACTTGTTCTAATGCTTAGTAACTCTTTTAGTGAAGAAAGTTTTCCTAACAACCAATCTAAACCTCCTACTTTGGCCATCTTCACATCTTACCCATCTGTGAAATTTGGTCATCCTTCATGGTACTATTTGTAACACTTATTAACTTCCTGCTCTGTTTTCTGCCTTTGTCCAGTAATTTTTCATGGTTAGTTCACTGAGCTGAGCCTGAAGGCATGATCCAACCTTTTGCCAAGTGTACCATCACAGGTGGAAGGGAAGACTCACATCATGGTCACACAAATGGTGACATTCAGATGGCTGCTGAGGAAAATATGTAAGAGAGATGAGAAGACAGGAAGAGTCAGAGACCCTTGTGGAACAGGAAGTCAACCCATAGGAAGGTCAGTCCACAGCAGCATGCATACAAAGACAAGGAAGAGTTCAGCTACAGGAGGAAGAGCTGTGGAGGGCATCAGCTGCTTTGAAATGCAGTGAAGTTTACTAACCTGGCAGATACAACTCCCACAGTCAGGAGGGACTGCTGGCCTGCACCAGGGGAGGTTTAGACTGGACATTAGGGAGCACTTCTTTGCCAAGAGGGTGGTCAAACACTGGAACAGGCTTCCTGGAGGGGTGGTGGATGTCCCCAGCCTGTCAGCATTTAAGCGGTATTTAGAGAATACATTTTAAACCTTATTTTTTCCTTTTGGTAAGACCTGAAGTGGTCAGCCAGTTGAATGTGATGTTCCTTTTAGGTGCCCTACAAATGTCATATGTTCTAAATATGTTAAGACTGGATATAAAGGATATTTTTAATCAGTAGAGGGGTGAGTGTCTGAAAGGTGCTCCACAAAAGTGTTTTGACCACAGCAATCCCCAATACCAACTAATGAAGTTTGCAAGGCAGCTTGATCAAGTGTAAGTGAATGTATTTGCAAGTCTGTTTTAAATTTGTGATGTGGCTGTGATTTGATACTTAATGCTGGTGCCAAAGCAGCATAAGGATTCAACAATAAAAACTTTGTGAAGTGACTATGTTTTCTTCATAGATCTTTTTATAAAAGCAAATATAGACAGGGGAAAAAAAAAGTATAGTTTAATTCCAAATGCTGTTTGTTTTCTGTGAATTTCATAACATTTTTTCTTTTTATTAGTAGTAGTATTATTATTGAGGGTTTGAAATATAAAAAGAAAAGTTTTGCTGTAAGTTTGAAATTTTAACCTAGTTTTGCTGTTTATAAACAAAGACCAAACTTTTTTAAAGTGCTGGCAAGAAAGAATAGTAAGAGAAAACAACTTCATCTTTTCCCCCACTGCCACTTTTATTTCTTCTAATAGCCTGCTGTTCTTGCCCGAGGAACTAGAGATCTTGCCATAAATTTTAATACCTACAGAAAGGAGGCCTGACCTGAGTTTTTGAGGACTAAACATGTGTTTCAAGACATTTTCATGTTTTCATGAACTTGATTTCTCCAGAAATTGCCTTCAGTGTCAGAGAAATGTGTTTAGTAAACAATGTTATTTTAGGAAGTAGAAGAAGAATTGGTAATTTAATTAAAAATTAAAAAAAAATAGGAGACTATAGACAAAATAATTATTGGCAGGATAACATACAATACTGAGAAAATTTAAAACTACCTATTTTAAAACTGAGAACTTAGACCTGGGTGAAGTGAAAGACATTTTTATTTAGTCCCAACCCAAGGTGTGGAGGAGAACATCATAATGAAAATCATAATGCATTTAAAACAGTTCATTAGTATTAAAAAACCCCTCCTAAACACATCTGAGTGTTTAATTTTTTCTTTGTTCTTATCATGAACAATGAAGTGAGAGAAGTATGAAAAATAGAAATGCAGCAATTTAAGACTCATCTTTAACAGTTTGATTAAAAATTTCAAGATAAGATTTAGAATCTTGGCATTTAAATAATCAGCACCTTCTGGTATCCTTTGCAGAAGGAAGTGCTGGATGTGGGTATAAAATGAGGATAAAATATGATATTAATTTGCACTGAAGTAGCAAATATTCTACAGAAGTCTCAGGTCATTAATCTATCTTCCAGCTAAGGGAACTACATTAATAGCTTATGGGATTTACAGGGCAGGCTTCAATTTAATGGTTCACCCAAAGTTTGGGAAAAATAGGAAAGGGCAGGATACTGGAGAATACGTTGTATCTTGATGCATTAAAATCAATGGCAAAACTTTCTTGGCCTAAAATGGCCTCTAGATAGTTTCTAATTTCAGTGCTGCTGCTGCTGAACGTTAATTGCCTGTCTGCAAAGTGGAAGGAACCATATTTTCCTGACAAGTGTTAAAACTGACTGTAATCCTCATAGCTCTGTACTGAATAGGAAAATAATCTGAATTAACATTAAGCTTTAATTGCATTTTTGGAGACGAATAGGATGGGGGTTGGGTTTTTTAGAGTGTGGCTTCAGCCTAGAAAAAGACCTGTATTTGCAGTGGATTATCAGAAGGTGCCTGAAGGGTCAGGAAGTTTCATTTGCAGTATTTTTCTAAGCAGTTGTCATTGTTGTAGTTCTGCCTGTGTTTTGTCACTAGTTGTTATGTTTTTTAAACTATAATATTTCCCTGGGCTCTGAAGGCAGGTGAGAAAGCCTTTTTTCATTTCTTGCTGTTGGAGAGAGGGTGAGAGGAGTGCATTATACAGTTTGCAGCTGATTCATGAGAAGCCTCAGAAAAAGAACCAGGGAATAATGTCATTACTTAATAGCTTAAAATCTGTCCTCACAGGGGAGAGTCACTAGTACAGCACCTATAAATCAGTGTTGGGGCAGTGCATCATCAGATATTCAACCTTTTTTAAGATGATAACTCCTATAATTTGGGTATTGACCTTGTTCTATATTGTACAGACTTGTAATCTGTGTTTTTCTGAGTGATCCCCACAGGTGGGACATTTCTAATGTGAAGTCACACTGTGAGACACCTCTGAGTGTGCTGGGAAGATGGGATTATAAATATTCATTGCTCTTACAACCTTGGGCAATGAATGTTTCAAATTTTATAAGCTAAGCAGAATTGGGCCTAGTCAGAGAGAAAAGAAAACCTCAAAACTTTAGTAATTCCAGGTGATAAATGAAGCAGAATGGGTAAGAAAATGAGAGGTTTTCTGCTAGGCTGATTTTGAGCCAACATGCTAATTTGATTAGAAGAAGTACATAAGCACACTATAAAATCTAATCACTTATGACAAACCAAGTCAGGCTGGATTCCCCTCCCTTGGAAATACAGTAACTGCTCTGTGGTCCACTCTCATCACTGAAGAACCAACCACCATGAGCTGCAGATTCATGTCACAGGTCTGAGGAAGAAGCCTGTGTGCTCTCAGGCTCCCCCGTGCTATCCCATCCCTTCTCATGGTGGGACCCCAATTACCGGCTCTGGGAAATACAATTAGGGAAGTGATCAAACACATCATGAACCTGGAGAAGAATCTGGCTTGGATCACAGATAATGCAGTTTCTTTCGACCACATGTCTGGCAAACAAGGGATAAGGGGCAGCAGGATCTGATTTAATTCCTTTCCTGCTAAATTTGCCAGGTACAGAAGAAGGACTTGCTAATGCTTGGCTCCCACCTGTGCTCTGCAGTGAGACATGGCAGAGCCCAGTCCTCAAGCCTTCCTGTGATCAGGTACAAATACGTTTGGGGTTTTTTTGTTTCTTGAAGTGTAGCTTTGCAGATAAAATATCCCAAAGAAAACTATAATCTTACATGCCAACCTGACCACTGATAGAGTCTGCAGGTATATGTGACAGGTTCCATCAGGTTCATGGCATAACCCTGATGGAGCCTGAAAATCATCACCCAGTGCAGCTCAGTGTGTCTTTGTTTCCCCACTGGCTTAAAACTCTTGCAATGTCCCTTCTGGCACAGGTGAAATTTCCAAATGCTTGCACCACTGGCTATTGAGGTGCAATAGCCTCCTCACTCCTTCTCTCTCCTTTTTGTTGTTTTTTGTTTTCTTTAAACCAGGAAAAATCACATATCAGTGTGTTCTAATGTCAAAATATCATCATATTTTCACAAAATTTAGTCACTGTTTCCAGTCAGCTCTGGAGTTCTCCTTTAAACCACAAAAAGCCTCTCCTTGTTTGTGACATGTTAAGCAGCATGAATTCAGTGGAGAAACTGGGGATGGCTGCCTTGAGGGTGACTGGCCAGAGATAATTCTCAAGATCTGTTACAGTGGAACATGGAAGCATGAAACATAAAAATGGATTCAGAATGTTGATCTACCTCCATGCAAAGTCTTCTGCTAAAGCCTTTTTTCCCTCTCCATGTGAGATCTTGGTGTTGCTGGGGGAAAACAAGAAGAGAATTTTGAAATTAAATGGATGAGGATTTGATACTCACCAATGACCTATTTTCTTATAAGATTATGGAATTGTACAAATCAGTGTGTTTTTTATAATGACTACAGTTTGAGAGTGCTAAGTAGGTACAGGTGGGAAAGCCAAGGTGAGAACATAGCAAGAACTGTGAGTCCTCCCTCTGTCTCTTTCTTGCTATTTCTTTTAGAGAAACAGGATTTTATTGAAAACTCCTGGAGAGCATCCTTCTGTCACTTTCATTTCAAGTTCCATGGTACTTTAACTTCTGGAAGGTCTTATCCCTCTGCCCAGGGGCAACCAGCCTGAGATGGGATCCTCAGGATTATCTCTGTGAAACAAAGCAGGTAGTTCTCCTATTTTTGCTGCTATGCCAATTTTCTAGCCTTTGTCAGTGTGCCAGTTTATGAAACTGAAGTGTAAAACAAATAGTGAAATGATGGAAATTATATAATCAATCCTTTAAAAAAATTTTATCATTATCGTGAACCTATAAAAAGAGGGGAAAAGGGGAAATGCTTTAAACTCTTCTCCCTGCTGGACAGACAATGATGCTGGAACATCTCCTTTTTTTTTAATGCCATAAGCCCAAAGAATATTCCTCTGCTTAGGGCTCTTTCATGGGGATTAAAAACACCTTCTTCCAAAAAATTATGTACTTGAACAAAGTACAAAGCAAGTAGAGAGATGGTTAAAGTCACAAAAATCTTTGCCCCCAGGATCTGTCCTGCAGCTTGTCCCCCCTAAGCTTATGGGATGACTCATATGCATTTACATTCCCTGTGCTTCACACGACATCTGCTGCTACACATTTGTTGGAGGATTTTGTCTTGGAACAGCTGGTGACAACCCACTTCCTCTTGCTTTCTTCACCAAAGATTTTTCAATTGTTTCTTGTTGTTTTGATGTGAGACCCAGTGTTGGAAAAACAAGCCCATTTAGCCTGATTAGAACCAGCCCTATAAACACTTGCCACTTAACAACCCATTTGTTACTTTTCTAAGGACCAAGAAATACTTTCTCTACTTTCACTTTATTCAGCTGCAGAATTCCACATAAACAGAACAAAATCAAGCACTTCTTACATAAACTGTTATTAATATTTCCCTTGTTCTCCCTGTTCCTTTTGTTCTACAGTGCTGGAGAGGAGGGCATCCTTTGCTTTCTTCAGGCTAATCTTAATTAGTTTGATGTCATGATAATTGTGCTACCTCCTTACACTGCCACTGCCACTAGTGATGAGTGTTATATATATGCCTTGCTGAAAAACAAACAGAACATCTCATTAGCAACAATGATACAAAAAATGATTAATTTTTGTTACTTGATCACAATTCTATTAACAGGCATTAAAAAAAAAGATGCACACGTGTTTTTAGCAAAATTAGAGATGGTCTGGTTTATGCCAATCAAGTACATTCAGTGAAATTTTCTTTCAGGGATTTGATCTCAACTATATCTATGGAATCATACACTATGGTTTTATCCTTTTTTAAAAAAGTATTAAAATTGAGCTGAAATGCTGAGATACTGTTTCTACTTTTTCTCCTCTCCTTCAACACATCCAAATCTCCTTGCCAGGGTCCACTTTTTTTACATAAATATTTTAAGAAAGCACTAAACCTTTAAATGAGATCATCTTGTTTCCATTTTTGAAAATACAATCACTTATCTCAGACAAATCCAGGAGTAGTTACTTGAAAAACTGCATATGATCCCATCAGCCCTAAAGGTAAGGGCTCTTCTGCTCTAAAATGCTTGCTGTGTTTGTTACTGATCCAATTACTTTGCCATTCTGTAGGAATTTTCCAGGTGGGGGAGGTTTTCCCCTTTTTTTTTGATTAAAATTGAAGTTATGATCTATTTTTTAACCTGTACTGTTTATTCCAGTTAATAGTATCTGATCATATCTTCACCTATACTTTGCCAGTCCCTAAAGCATAGGTATTCTTATGGTGTGTGGCTATTTCCACATTCTGCACCTCTCTGCAGAGGTGGCTTTGGCATCTGCTGCATACTCTGAGCTGAGTTTTCCTTTGCAAAGGCCACAAAGCATCTGACTACAGAGGAAGGGGTTTTCTTGGAGAGTCACACTTGCTTCCTACCTTTATTGGATATGTTGCAAGTTCTCTAATAAGGAGTTCCTTGGCTTCTGGATTTAAATACTGAACAGGCACAGATATTTACTGAATCATTGCCAAACTTGGGGTTTTTGTCTGTTTGTTTCCTGTGGCAAGAAGGATTTCAAATCATTTTTCTGCTCAGGGGAAATTGAAAACAGGAACTATTTTTAGTTCTCATTTGACTCCTCAGATGGATCAGTGGAAACCTGTTATAACACTAATTTACTTAAAGACGTATTACGTGGACTTTGCTAAAATGCTGAGGGGAAAAAGCTTTGCTTTTGCAGTTGTTTGGCCTGAAGCCAGAATTCTCCATAGAGCTGTATGGAGATGACAGAACTTTATTATCCACATATATTATCCACATATTTTTATGCATACAGTAAAACTCATTGGCTAGACAATCTGTGCCCTTCTTGAAATATATTTAAAAAGACAGGAGGGGGCTACAAATAAGTTGAAGATGCACCCTTTTTATCAAAGCTGTGAAAATCAAGGACTGATGTGGAACATTTGGATGAATCTGTTCCCCAGACCTGATGTCAAAACAAAATATTACTTCCGTATAACCAGAGATTAAATATTTCTCATTTCCTGAAATGCAGCGCAACTGCAAAAAGAAGTGCCAAAAGCCTCAATGGTTGGGGTGGGTTTTTTTCTGTTTGTTTGTTTGTTTTTTAACAAATCATAAAGTTTAGTTGCTCATAACTACCTATTAGATATTTTTTTACTGGATTAACTGTAATTTCTTTTTAAGCACACCTTCAGCCCCTGGTGCCCTACAGCTGAATGCATGACATTTGTTGGTGCATGGGAGAGTATTGGTAACAATTTAGGTTGTGACAACCTGTGTTATGCCTGCTCTATGAATAGCAGTGTCATTTGTCATGTGTTTGAACAGACTGCCTGTAGAACACAGCCGATGACAAATTTTAAGTTGAGATAGATTTGTCCTCTAGTTCACAGGGTGGCTCTTTTTTCCCCTGCATTGTTGTTCATCTCAGGCTAACCCTTCTGTGCCCTTTCCATTCTCTGAGAGGAGAGAGATCTGGACATAACTGGATATTCAACACCTGTGTTTCAGTTATCATATTTGAAGAACCTGGTGCTTCACTTTATGTTCCTCAAGTAGTTATCTTGATTATTTGCTACTGCAGAACTGCAGTAAACTTGCTTGTTTCTCCTTTTCTCTCTGCCTGAATTTGATTTCAGAAAGCAATCTCAGATGAAGGAGAGATTTCAGAGTCCTAATCACATGCTGGTGTTGTTGGCTTTATTGCTGCAAGTGGCAACAAAGAGTATACTTTACCTTATACTATACCTTATATGAAATTTCAAGAGCAGAATACACTGTTTTTGTTGCTATGCAATTTATTTATTTTTTTTTTTAAGTGAGTGAGTGAGCTCTTCTAGGACGGATATGTCTGAAAGCCATGATAGGTACGTTCAGCAAGAATTTTGTATAATTTTTAATTACAAGACATACATGTATTGGAGAGTTTTGTGGGGAGAAAACAGGTCAGGGCACATTCAACAACATATTACTTCTTTCTCTGTCTTGTCAATTACCTTTGAGTCTTCCTGCTTGAATAAATTATGGGTCAATAAACAGATTTCAAAGCAGAAGCTGGTATCTGCTGAGACACTAACTTCATCATGGGCTTATAGAAAGTGCATATTTTTTGGCCATCTTTTTGTCCTAATGTGATTGTTCTAATTTTCTTCCACAGAAGGATCCTAATGGCTCATTCAGTGTGGTTTCATTTAAAGAATTTCTGCACATCCTTGTTTTTGGTCACTGTGCACCTTTCTTCTGTGTGTGTAATGCTGGATAAGAATTGTTTCATTTGTACAATTTGCAAAAATCATCAGACCCAGGAGGGGCAAAGTTTATCACAGAAGTTTGATTAGATGGGTAGACTCTCATTATAGAAAATAATAAATGTAATGGACTTCTGTGTTTCATTATGTGTTTCATTATTTTTCATTTCATTATGTGTTCTGGAGCTTACAGATTACTCATTTGTTTTATTAGTTTCAATAGCATTATGGTGTGCTGTGTGTTCTAGGCAATGTCAGTCATTATTGAATAGAGAATTTCTGTCATTGAATAGAGAATTTCTGTCCTTTTTCATCTTGGGTTTTGATGTAAAATTAGGCAAAATTTTGAAATGCCAGAATTCCATTTAATTGGAACAGGATGGTTGGACATTTTCAACTGAAAAGAAATTATTTTTAATTCCTAAAATGGAAGACTTTTGCTTTGCAAATTTCTGCAGCCTAAAGAAGGTTGTAGTACTGGCCCTGATTTGATTTCCTGGTTCCCAGCTACTCTTGTAGTTCCAAATCTGGACTATAAGATTCTCATACTATACCAATGGAAGATCTGCATCCTGAGAAATACGGTTCATTACAGCTGGAGTCCTTTAAAGATCTGTGCCCTGCAAAGACTAATGGCAGGAATGAAAAAGAAAAAGAAAAAAAGAAACAAAAATGGGAGAAAGGGAATAAATAAATTAAGCAATAGGTGTTCTTTATTGTTGCTCTGTTGATATCCCAGATAAAATATGACAAGTCTTGTACACCCAAAACTTTCATCTGACTCACAAAGAAAAGATAATGCTAGGTCTTTTCTTGTACTTAATTTTCTTTCTTTTTCTCCCAAATAATCAGCCTGCTCTTCAGAAACATGCAAGACAAGTTACGTAGGCCTCAGTTTCCTTTAGAAAAAATATTTTGAATCCTTCAAAGGAAATAATACATTTGGACATAATAAGCCACAGATGCCTTTTCATCTTCTTCAAACATAAAGGCCTGCTGACCTTTCGTGATAGATTGCTTCCTGAGGATACAGTGAATTTATTTCCATTCTTCCTTCTCTCTGGAGATCAGTTTGTCTTCTGTTTATAGAGAGTAAATCATCCACATCTTATTTCTTTGGATTGAAGAACCCAACTAGCCTCTCATCCCTTTGATTTTTTCTCTTCCACCATCTGTTCATCATATGCTTTCATGGGCAAATTCACCCATCAAAACCAAGGAGTAGACACCTAGGATTGTATTGTAAATTAATTTATAGATGCATGCAAGATGATGGGGAAATCTGCTGAATCACATTATACCAAGGACAATTTGTCAGGTAAAACCAAAACGTTCTGGGAATTCAGATACATAAAAAACGTTGGAATATAGTCTCGATGCTCATTGTTAAACATGCAGAGCTTTGTCTATTTCTTCATAGCATGTACACAATTTTATTGAAGCACTAAAAAGTAATGACCTGACCTTTTACTCCCCATACTGTTATTTGTTCCATGTCAGCAGCCTCATAAGCTACAGCTTGTCACAAGCAAGACTCCCATGCTTAGAAACCTTTTGCTCTGTTTGATCCCTGTAATCAACTTTATTTCCTCTACAGAATTGCAATTATCCCATTAAACAATGAGTCAGGATGCTTATATTGATACAGGTGCCTTAATTGATTAATTTGTGCTCATGTCAGCCCCAGCTAAAAATTTGTTTCCCTCAGGTCTCCTTAGACAGCCACAGTTCCTCCTAAGCCATAATGGTAATTCCTGGCAGGTGTAGTGCTGGAGCACACAATTTTGGTGCACCCACAAGCACCACACAGCCCACACTAATCTATGTTTAGCTATGCATATACTCGCTACTGAGGTTTTATTTTCTTGCACCTTATAATTTCTAACCTATTTAGTTTTAATTTTAAGACTGTGATTATACACCACTGACCATATGTTTCTAAAGGCCATTTGGAAGAAAACCATTCTAATAATATTGCTTTTTTTCAGTAGCACTCCAAAGCAATTAAACACCTATTAGATGCCAGTGAATTCTGCTTTCAGTCTATCATAGGCACATTTATTTGCATATGCTGTCCTGTGAGCGACATAATTTTCATTATTGATTTATAAGGATAGAAATAATAGACAGACTATTTACTAAACTGTCTTTAATGCTACATCAACAAAACAGCTAATTAAATGTGTAACAATTTTCACTGACATAAACAGTGAGATTTTAAAGTCCAGGTGAAGAGAAGGACAAACATTCATCTGTGCTCTCTAAGACTTGTTCTCACCATGCCAAGAAAACAGGTTATCTGGTTTTGTAAATCATCAGAGAAACCAGAACTACAGGTAGATCTTAAAAAGAATTTTCTAGGAAATCAGTTTTTCAGGACCAAGCAAACCCACTAGTAAACTGCCAGGATTATTATATTCCAAATTTGCATCCCGATAAATGTCATGAGCATGAGCTTCTGCTATAGTCCCTAGAAGGAAGTTTACAAAAGAGCTATAGAGTAATTAAGTGCCCTACTCAAGGGACTGTAATAGTTGTTTCTCAACTCCATTTCTGGTTTAGTTTACTTTATGGATTTAATTTCTTTCTCTCTGCTGACGTAAATTAAGAACTCACCTTCTCCCCTCCTTAGTCTGCTATATTAGCTGGAATTTTACAGGCAGGAACAGCTGTAGGAGGCATCAGTGTCATCTCTAGTCCATAGATGTAATCCTGTACCTGCCAATGACAGCAGCTTGTAGAGAGCAATCGACTCAACCTGCATCTTTTGAGCTGCAGACTAACATTCAGAATTCTGCTTTTCTGTTCACAGGAATGTATCTCTGTTTATCCTTTCAGAAGATACATTCAGTTCATACAAAGTAAATTAAACAAGCAGTTTCCACTAATGGTCTTGTGCAATACCCGTTTTACATTCTCTCTCTTGTGATTTGTGTGGTGGGTTGATGCTGGCTGGACAACAGGTAGCCACTGAAGCCACTTTGTCACTCCCCTCCTCATCTGGGCAGGGGAGAGAAAATACAGTGAATGGCTTGTGGGTAGAGATAAGGATGGGGAGAAATCACTCAGCAGTTACTGTCATGGGGAAAACAGACTCAGCTTGGGGAAGTTAGTTTAATTTATTACCAATTAAATCAGAGTAAGATAATGAGAAATAAATTCAAATCTTAGAGACACCTTCCCCTACTTCTCCCTTCTTTCCAGGCGTAACTTCACTGCTGTTTTTCTCTACCTTCCTCCCATCCAGTAGTCCAAGGGACAGGGAATGAAGTCCGTGGTCAGACCTTGTCTCAGCCACTCCTCCCCCATCAGGGGACAACTCTTCACTCTTCCCCTGCTCCAGTGGGGGTTCCCATCTATGGGAGACAGTCCTCCATAAATGGCTCCAAACTGAGTCTTTTGGGCTTCCCTTGGGGTCACCGCCTCCTCTGGCAATCCACCTGCTTCACTGTCGATTCCTTGCAGGGCCTGCAGGTGGATCTCTGCCCCGGGGGCACATCTTCCTCACCATGGTGTTCATCATGGGCTGCAGGGGAATCTGTGCACCAGCACCTGAAACATCTCCTGCCTCTCCTTCTGCGCTGACCTGGGTGTCTGCGGAGCTGTTCCTCCCACACAGTCTCGCTCCTGTGGTGGGTCTGTCTTGCAGCCAGCTGGCATTGGCTCTGTTGGACTTGGGGAAAGCTTCTGGAAACTGCCCACAGAAGCCACTCCTAGCCATGCGAACCCAGTATAGCTCACCTGTATGACCTGACGCCTCTCTGAAATGTGCTAAAAGCTTCCTATGCATATAATTTTAAATAATAATTAAAGTAATATAGTTTGACTGGAAAATCCCAAATCAGTCCAAAAACATAGTGATATCTGCAGATGATACATTCCAGAAAAGCATCTTTTTATACACACAGGCTGACAGGGGAAATTTGTCAGTGGTTTACTCACCATTCAGCTGAATCACCACCAATCTTTTTTTAAAAATAGCTTGATTGAAGCAAGGGGATTTATCTCTCCTTTAGTAAATTAGATTAAAAGCAATACAACAGGTACTCCACAGAGGTATATTTTCGGATAGAAAGGGACTCTGTTTCTCCTTGTGGATGTTGGCTATTCTATATTGTTTGAGTAGCATCTTTTATCGACTGGGGTGCCAATTGCTGCTATACAGCAGTATGAAATAATGCCATTTCCAAATGTGCCATCTTCAGGGACACTGCTTCTGAAAATCACAAAACTAGTGAGATTCCTCCTTCTGAGCATAAGTGAGCTGTATAAAAGAAGTTCCTTTTCATACAAGGGATAATTGTCATGAAAGGATAAAAGCAGCATTTAGGACACCTGTCTTAGGGAGGGAACCAGTTAAGGTGGTGACTGAGGCCCAGCATAAAGCATTCCTTTCTCCTAGGCTCCACGAAACAGCAGCTGGAATACCAGGCTCTTGAGCACAGAAAGCAGTTTCTAGACGACTCTAAAATATTTTGTAATTTTTATTCCTAATGAATTCAACCAGTATCCATCCCCTTTTTCCAAAAGATTCACTGAGGTGCTTGCACACATTTATGCAGTAGTATCTGGTATTTTGATTCCTTACAGTTTCATCTCAAAGTCAAAAGGCAGCAGTTCTGAAAGTCAGAACTGGGTAAATTCCAGCATGTTCAGCATATTCATCAGAAATATCAGAATTTGTGAACTGTTGTCTCCTCAGTGATTATATTTGTGAAGCGAACAAAATTGACAGAAGTTTTTCATATTTCTAGTACTTCTAAGTTTCTTCTCTGATTTCTCTGGTACCTAAAAAACTATGAATGCAAATGGAAAGATTTTCCTCTCAGTTAGGACACTTCTTGGATCTCTCTGGCTTTTTGGGGCCACTGTTTTCATAATAGATGGAGAAATCTTGTTTCTGTTCAACTCAAAAGATGCTTTTTTTCTTTTATATCCATCTTCATTTTCTACTGTCAGGAGCAGCCCTCTAAGATATCATGAGCTGGCTTTGTGGCATCTCAGGCTTGAATTGCTGACTTTGCAATGACAGTGCTTGTGAGATTTCCAGATCAGTTTTATATCATCAGGGAGCCGATTACTGAAGAAGTTTTTCAAAGATTTGATTTTCCATTGAAAGCAACTTCAAGCTTTTTTGAAGTTTACTCATTAATTTCTAGGACTTGCTTTATAGCATCTACAGCTGGGAAGAAACAGACAAAATGTTCAGGCAATTTGAGTACATTCAGCTTGCAAAAGCCACTGAAAAAATTTATACTTCTACGTAAGTGTTATGAATGCGTATGTTCTCTAGGAATTGGAATAAGCCCAATGTGGCCATGCACTTTCCAGATAAGAAGAGGATGTCCTTAGAGCAAGGATACTTGCAGGCCACAAAAGAATTTTCATATTAAAACAAACTGTTTCCAGACTGTGGGTTTTTGTAAGAGAGTCTGTGCTAGGAAATATTGGGGACTCTGTGGCAAGGAAGGCCAGGGTTGGAGACATAATAGTTGGCTGTAAACTAATCCTGTCCTTTCTATTTCTTGGGCTTAGGCTGTGTCTATCCCAAGGTACCCTTTATAAATTGATAAGGCAGTGAACAATCATGATATTGGGACACCTGCACGGGCAGTGAGAGGGTGACTGAGAGAGACTGAGTTGCAATACAGTGATGGTAACACCACTGTGTTTCCTGAATATGTAGTGCTAAATTTCCAGGGTCTGAATAGTTTTAAACCCTTCCATTGTGGGGAGCAGTAAACATCTTTCTTGTTATTCAGATATTTCAATGGTTCTATTAGCACTTGCCAAATTTCTTCCATTGTTCATTTCAGATATTTGCATTCCACCCTAATGACTCTCTTACAGCCACTTAATACATGCTGGCTGTGTATTGTTGCCAGTGTTCCACTGAAATTAATGGCGATCACATTTGGGACATGATTAGAAATGTATCATCATCACATATGCCATAACTTCGGAGTTTTGGGTGTGCACTTTAGCAAGGGTGGGATTATTGGCAGAATATGATGTGGAATAATCCAAAATGTTCATGCGGAGACTGCACATCCTGTGTTCATTAATTGTTTTCAATCTCAAGGAGTCCAACTAATGCCTCACGGATGGAAACTACACAGAGAAATCCCATGACAATTAATTATTCATTTGTTTTGCATAGGCAAACAATAATCTTCAGACTTAGTTTGATTTGATGTTTAAAATGGAAAGCTGAGGAAGGCTTTCCTGTTGCTGGAAGTGAATAGCAAATTAAAAGCTTCATGGAAGACTGTACATATTTTCCACATGTTCTGAGCAGTGTGGCTTAGAAGGGTTTGTAGCAGCACTGAGGGACAGCCACCACAGCAGAATTATCGACTCACTGCTCTTCATGGTTGTTTTCCAAAGGTGGCCTCAGTAGAATTGTCAGAAGCAAAACTAAAATAAGTTTGAGGAGGTCTGAACAGATTGACTTTGACCTTCTGGGAACGTGGAAAGGAATGGGACTGCTGTTGCCAAGGCCATGCAGGAAGGAAGCTGTAGCGCTTGTCCAAGTGACCAATGTGAAACCGGAGTCTCCTCCATTCCCCAGCTTTCCTCCAGTGCAATCACCAAGCTGGAGGGGACAGTCACTGTTGCCAGCTCAGGTCACCCCTACAAGGCAGCTCACTGGGGTCTGACCACCATATATTTCAAGGAGGGGTACACCTAAGCCAGCATAGCAGTTCTGCCCTTCAGCAGACTGCAGGTTCTGCTTCTCTTTCAGCCCAATGAGACTCTGGTGTCTGATGATCTTGTAAATGGCCATAAAAATACTTGAAATGCCCAGTACTGTGCTCAGAAAGACTTTCAGAAGATGCAAATACAGAGAGCACTGAGGTTTGTATGTTGAATTGGTAGGGGTCTCTGAAGCACAACAATGTATAATTCATGGCACATTTTTCCTATGCAAAAAGTTATGAAACTAGCAATAGAGCTGGCAATCCCCAGGAGCAAGAAATAGGGCAAGGAAGGCAAGAGACTGGCATGGCTGAATAGGGAATTGCTGGGCAAACTAAAGGAAATGAAGCACAGGAAAGTGGGAACAAGGACAGGTGAGCAAGGAAGAGTATGGAGATGAAGTTTTGTTGTGTAAGGATAGGGTGAAGAAGGCCAAGGTGAAGCTGAAACTGAAATTGGCAAGGAAGATTAGCAGGAAGGGCTTCTACAGGTGTATTAACCAGAAAAAGAAAGTCAGAGAAGGTGAATGCCCCTGATGAACAGCACTGGTAAACTGGTAACAGTGGATGAGGAAAAGGTGAAGGTACTCAACAACCTTCTTGCCTCAGTCAACCTCTCTTCCCACACCTGGAGTGGATGGAAAGCAGGATGGGGACTGGGAGGGCAAAGTCCCTTCCTCTGTAAGTAAAGATCAAGTTCATGACCACCTGAGGCACTTGAATGGATGTAAGTCCATGGGATCTAATTGATGCATTCCAGAGTCCTGAGGGAATTGACTGATGTCATTCCCAAGCCTCTCTCCATGACATTTGAAAAATTCTTACAGTCAGGTAAAGTCCCTGGTAACTGGACAAGAGGAACCATTGTACCCATCTCCAAAAAGGGTCTAAAGGAGGACCCTGGGAACTACAGACCCATCAGAATCACCTCTCTTCCTGGAAAGATCATGGACCAGATCCTCTCTGAAGCCATGCTAGGGGACATGGAGAACAGGGAGGGGATTTGGGCTTCATCAAGGGCAAGTCCTGCCTGACCAACCCAGTGCCCTTCTATAATGGAGTGACTACATCAGTGAGCAAGGGAAGGGATACAGGTGTCATTTATCTGGACTTCTGCAAAGCCTTTGACACGGTCCCCCATAATATCCTGGTCTCTAAATTGGTGAAAGCTGGACTGAGTGGGTGGACTGTCTGGTGCAGAAGAAAGTGGTTGGACAGTCATATCTAGAGGGTCACAGTCAACAGCTCAGTGGCCCAATGGACATCAGTGACAAGTGGTGCCCCTCAGGGGTCTATACTGTGACCAGAGCCATTTAATGTCTTCATTAATGACATAGACAAAGGGATCAGGGCACCCTCAGCAAGTTTGCAGATGACATCAAGTTGAGATGTGTGTGCCACACTTGAAGTACAGGATGCCTTGGGACCTGGACAGTCTCAAGAACTGGCCCCATGGGAATCTCATGCGGTTTAAGAAGATGAAGTACAAGGGGCTGCACCTGAGTCAGGGCAACCTCAGTATCAATCCAGGCGGGGGGATGAACAAATTGAGAGTAGCCCTGCCTGGCAGGACTTCAGGGTGCTGGTGGGTGAGAGGTTGGACATGAGCTGTCCCTGTGCATTCACAGCCCAGAAAGCCAGTCTGTGTGTCTGTGTGTCCTGTGGCCTGGGCTGCATCAAGAGAAGTGTGGCCAGCAGGTTGAGGAAGGAGATTCTGTCCCTCTGCTCTGTCTCAAGACACATAAGGCTGCCCAGAATTTGCCTAAATTCCATTATTTCTGAGTCTGTCTGAATAGTCGTTTGAGATATTTGTCTGCCAGCTGCCCTGCTATGGAGAAATTTTTGATGGTAGCATAAGGTTTTTACATGTCTGTTGGGCACTCTGCATTGAAATAAAGAGGATCAAGCTCACAATTTCACCTGTCTTCTGCAAATTAGAGCATCAGTATGAGTAAAGCAGAGTGTTGTTCTAGAGGCTCCTTAATTTTAGTGGTATTTTAGTCAAAAACAGTTTGTTAAGCAGAACTGGTCTATCTGGTCTATTTACATGTGTTAATAGGAAAAAAGTTAGATTTGGCAATTGGTGCAATTTTTCTTCTGAAATGAGGATGCTGAACTCATTTGTGCTTTCTGCCCATGGTGAAGGGTGTAGTGATTGCAGCAGGGCCACCTTCACACTCCTGGGTTCAGAAATCAGTGTCCAGAGCTGCAAGTGCTTTCCCAGAGGTAAGACAGATGAGAATTGTCCTCAGTCTTCTCAAAAAGACATCCCTTTTATCTCTCCCTGCAAGGTGATCAGTGTTATCAGCTGGTTTGAGAGCCCATTTGTGCCAGAGCAGTGAAAAAGAAACAAAGCATGACTGAGAGATATATGGAGTACAGTGCTTTTCAGAGCTTATTTTTAGACTAGAAATAATGTTGGTTTTAAACTTCCTTGATGGTTGTTTTCAAAGGTACACAGGATGGACATTGGTATTTTACCTGTCAGTGCAACTTTGTTTATAAAATCAAGGAAATATTTAAATGTTCCAAGATTGTAGATGGTAGTTTTCCTTCCAGTTGTTTTGGTGTGTTTGTTTGTTTGTTTTGTTTTTGTCTCAGCTAAAAAAAAAATCACTAACTAACTGATTTTAACAGAATATTACATTTTCTTTGGTGTATATGGGGGAAGTGTTTTTTTTTCTTTTTTGGACAGAGCAGATTTCCTGTGATTCCCTGAATCTCTGTAGAAGGTCCCTGCAGCAGACATGATACCACCTTTTACAGTACTTGTATTCTTTATACAATAAGCTAGTTTTGTATTTCTTATTCAGATTCCCAAAGGAACTGGTACCTCCTTGGTGCTAGAGAAGCTGTTGGGAGGTCCTTCTATTTTCAGCATCATCTTGATTTAATGAAAATCCCCTGGACAGCTAAATGTTGTGGTGGCAGACCATACATTACCACTGATTATCTGAACTTCTAGAAGTCACTGATGAAGTGTTTGTCAGCTTCCTTCACTGACTGAGAGTGATTGTTCTCATAGTTTCTCTGCTGAGCTGACTTATCTTTGCATGTTTCCCTTCAGTGTTTTGGGAGTGCACCTGAATCCATGTTTCTATGCAGAAAACCCAGTCATTTTACAATTCCTTGGGGTAAGAGTGCTGTGATAATCTGACCCTGTCAGCAGTGACAAAACTTGCAGTCTCTGGGAGGTGAGAAGAAAGAGGAGGGTGTGAAGAGCGAGGTGCGCACACTTTCAAGTCTGGACTATCTGTTTCTTCTGCTTATATTTGACTGGTGTGGAGACCATTTTTGGCTAAGGTGCATGACTCTTAAGTCCAAGAGATGACTTAGAAGCAGTTATAAATGCCCAAGGCATTAGGAACTGCAACTGTCTCCCTGATCTTGGCCTTTATTCATGTTCCTACAACTCTGTGGGGTGTGCAAAGACATGGCTGGGGAGGTTCTGTGCCAGGTGAGGATGTGTTCACCCAGGAGGGATCCCTTCAGCCAGGATATACTGTCAGGTTAGGGCTGCTCTTGTTTGTTTGGCCAGGTCAAAGTAGCTGGAAAAGGGGCTGGCTTGAATGTACAGCAGTAGCTAAATAGGTAATTGAAGATGGAGGGGGCAGTCTCTGGAGAATCAGGGCAGGTTTGGTTGTTGTAATCCCTTGCTAATGAAGCTACCAATGCAAGGTAGCTTCATTGGCAAAGAGATAAAGAGACTCAGGCAGAGCAGCGGGAAACCAGAGGACAAACACATTTTAAACCTTCTCTTGCTATCTTGGTAGATGGCTTTGATCGTTTCACAGAAACCAATGGGGGAAAGAAATGACACCAGAGAGGCAAAAAATCCATTTCATCCTCCTTTTTCCTCTTTTTCTCATGTGTTCTTCAATACAGGTATGGCAAAGGTACAGAACAACAGCATAAAAATACAGATAGCAATTTCAAGAAAAAGGGAATGTACTAAATGCTACCTGCTGTCTACTGCATTTCATATAAAAGGTAGTGAGTCTCACTGCACGTTTTAATCTCAAGAATTCAAGTTTTAAGTTGGAATTTTTTTTTCCACTGAAATTTTGGGATAAGTTTAAGGAAAGGCAGAGAGAGAGGAGAAACAGGCTAATCAAGGACTAATTTGTTTCAAAGTCTGTTATATCCAAATATCACAGAGAAATGCCTTAACAGAAGAGATGTTTTATCAAAGGAAAGCCAATGTGAGATCATAAAATGAAAGATGAAAATTGTCTTAATAGAAGATTAATAGAAACATCTATAGTCAAATTTGCTAGAGAAACAAGGAGAAGAGCCTCAGATGAGACACTTAAAGAAAAAAAAATGTGCCTAGTGCTCTTGCTAGAAGGTAACTGCAGTTATGTCTTGACAGACAACTAACTCAAGTTGATGCTTTTCTGTTCCTTCTTTCTCCCTCATTGCTCTAGGGTTGGGATCCTACAGTCACCCTCTCCCATTGGTGAAACAGCTGTGTAGAGGCTTTGCCAGGAAATGTGATGTGTTGGAACTTCACAAAGAGTGAGGGAAGTCCACACCTCAGAAGAAAATCCCCCCCCCAAATGAGTTTGGACATCCCCTAGAGATCATGGGAATCACAAGCAGCAGTGTGGGGTGTTAAATAGGATGCATGGTGAAGGCATCACATGAGCCACACAGCTCAGGATGATCAAAAGTCCAGTCACAGTTTATCAGCAGCTTCAAGGAAAGGAATATGTTTCTCTAAAGGCTCTGGATAAGTTTTTCTTACATAGCAGTTTAATTACAAAGTCTTTTGCTCATCTCTACCTGTCTTCAGCCATCTCTGACTTAAACGGGTCCTATTTTTAGGCTCTTCCACCTTAGTGTTGTTGAGCACCCCTGAGACAGTGATGTGCTTCAGCATTTTAGGGCTTTTCTGTGCTTAAGATCCTAATTTTTTAGAGATTTAAGTAGAACCAGATGGTAGTTTTCCGTCATATCATAGTAATGGACAATGGTTAATATGCCACAGAGCTTTGATGCCTACCTCTGAAAAACAAAAAAGAATAGACCTTCTAATCTGCGGAATCAATATAGTACCCAGGTCCTAGGACCTGGGCTCACAATTTTTATATGGCTAGGTTCCAATTCCATGAAGCTTTATTCTGCTCAAATAATAGGCACTAACATCCAGGCCTACCTACTCCAAAGTCCACCTGAAGCCATTAGAGAGGCAGTCTTGGTCATACTGCTTTGAAGGGTTGCCCCTATCCATGTATTTATCTCTCTCAGTCTGAAGGGGGGAGGGTTGGAGGCAAAGACACAAAAAATCTCTGATTGAGGGACTGAAAGCACCAGGAACCCCAGCAGACCTGGAGCAGCTCTGTGATGAGGAGCAGGGTTTACTATTTCAGACAGTGTCACACAGGCAGGGCTCTGCTTTTTTTGACCTCAGATGACTTCACATGGTTCTGAGCTGCAGTGGTTGGACTTGGGTCAGAAACTTTGAAGTGTGGGGGCTTTCTGACACCTTTTACTGTGCTTTGAAACAAATATCTGAAAAATCTATGGTACTTCTTTAGAAAGTCAGTGTTTCTTTTCTTACTCAGCTAATTATGTGTGATTATAAGCATGCTTCTGTAAAATATCACAAAAAGAAATTTAGATCAAATACTATAAGGACACAAATATGTAATACAAAAATCACCTGGGTGGATTTTCAACTAGAGATTTGCTTATTTTTTTTACCTAGTGAATGCTCTCTGTAGTTCCTCTCAATGGTGATGACTGGTTACATTCATATATACATGTCAAAAGCAAAAACATGGGGAATCTTTTTAGTCAGTTGTACAAAAGTACCTACTGCTGGTCTTTATTTGATAATTGAGAAAAAAGAAAAAAAACCCCAACCAAATTACTAGATCTCCACAGGAGGCCAAAGAAGCTACAAAGTTCACTGTACACAACATGCCATGACTGGAGCAGAAGTTGGACATAATACTAGCAAGAGAGGTTGAGAGATGAGAATCTGTATTAGGTTGTCATGGTCAGCAGCTACATTTATATTCTGATTTCTATTGCCTTGAGATCTAGCTCCTTGCTGATATTGGAAAAATATCTCTTTCTGTCACCTCTTTTCTCTAACCAAAGAAGAGGATTTTTCTCTGACTAAAGTGTGACCACATGCCTAACATCTCACCAAAAAAATTCCCACATTCTCACCTTCTTCTCCTTGCTCCTCCCAGACACAGCCTGCCAGGCCTGTCTCATTCCCCCATGCGGAGCTCCTACAGCACCTCCTGGGGTCCTGCAGCCCTGCTCTGTTTCACTGCAATCTTTGCCTTTCCTGTTCCTTTTGGCTCCTCCATTCGGGACCCCCGCAGCAGCCCTGCCACAGCTGGGGAAAGGATGTGGCCTCATGATGAGGACTGCAACACAAAGTATTTTCTGTTCCTTTCTTTTCTGTTGCTCTTTGGGTGAAACTAATTTAATAACATACTCTGCAAAGCCTTTCTGGGTATGGGGCCCCAAAGCAGCACAGGTATTTTTTTGCCAAACCCTTCCTGTGAAACTCAATGCCCCTTGGACATACAGCTGCTTTTGCCTTAGGGCTCAAGGAAGGACAGCTTTTCTATCAAGGTGCCAGATCCAGAATCACAACTAACATCTTGCACTTCCCACACCAGTGGTCCCTTGGGGACTGGGGAAGAAACTGGACTGTGAATAACAAGGTATCTGAACAGTTGGTGACTCACTGGAAGTCCGTGGTCTGAGATATTGACAGTCTGCCAACAATTTTGTCATGGTTGTCAGTAAGAGAAAAGATAAGAACAGAACCACAAAGTGGTGTTGATTTTTAAAGGTCAGCATACTTGTGGTTCAAAGTCACTGTGGAAGCAATCTTCTGGATTTTTCACAGAGATTTCACTGATAAAAGGAAAACTAAAAAAAAAAATGTTGATTACCTGCTTTTCATACAAAATACCTATAAATTAGTATTCTGAATACAATGGCCCAAACTTAACCGCATATTCTTTGTTTTTCCAATGTGGAAATTATCTTGAACTTCTAAACATTTCTCATCATAAGAATGCCAAGTTTATGGAAGTATTTGCTTGTGCATTTGATTGTCTCTCATCCCAAAGGTGATGTAAAATAAGCATGTGCAATGGGGTTACCAGGAAGAAAACAACGAGCCCCATTTGTTTGTAGTTCATCATCTGTATTGAGGAAGGTGGGAGAGCCCCCAGTGTTAACAGATGTGTCTGAAAATCATGTGTTCTTTTTATTGTAGTCTTACTGATCTTCACCAAGTTGACAAAATGACATTCAACTGGTAAAAATATGCTAGTAATTGTGTACATTAATGCAGCTAATATCCCTGGGGTTTTCATTTGACACAAACCAAATTTAACAAAAAACCAAATCAAATTATCCTCAATATAAATGAGTTATAGTATGTTCACAGTGCTGCAACCCCAGAAAAAATGGAAGATTCTAAACCAGCTAAAAAAAGTCAGAGCCCATGGGAGAGCTGTAGGGCCCTGAACTAGAGATGGTTAGATGGAATAATTTATCCTGCAGGTGAGTCTTTCCATCTCTGACAGCATCTGTCTCATTTGCTATTTCTCTGCCTCCTACTTTATCTGGCTCACAGATGTTACTCTCCCTGCATTTTTGTGAACTCGTTAACACAATACTAAGATCTCTTCCCTTTTCATGTCTTGTTCTGTTGAATTACTCATTCAAAAACATATATTAATCAAGCCTAATTTCTTCCTTTTGCTCCACAGATTCAGACAGTGATTATTGCTTAAGACACTATCTCTTTGAAGAGTATATTGTACAATAATGCAATAATGCTCCATTTCAGGTAGGTAGTCCAGATAATCTTTTAAATATTACTCAACTGTTCCTAGCTTGATTTTCTTTTCAGATTTAAAGCAGAATCATTTAAAAAAATCTTTTCAAATATAGGTAAAAATGAGAATAGATATCAAATATAAGCTGACATAAGCCTGTTTCATCCATGCTGAGAAATTCCTCACTTTCTGTAGAAAGTTTTGCAACTTCTTTGTTGCACAGCAGAATTAGACATAAAACTCAATCCTCCCTTGCTGTCATTGCATCGTGCAGAATCTGCTCGCTGCAATTGTGGAGCTGACTTCTGTGAAGGTGAAAAAAGCCATTGTTCATCTTCATACTTCCATGCATTGATTAAGTCCCTGGCACTGAGACAGAGATACAGAAAAGTAATGTGCCAACTTAAATTGTGCAGGTGAGAGGACCACTCCAATACAGTCACTGGAGTTTTGTTTCTTTATGATTCTTTAGGAGCTTTGTGAGTTCCTCAGCTCTTCACTGCCTCACATAGACAGCATTTTATCAATAGAGTAACTGATGCAGAGCCCTTCTGGAGTTATCTTGACTTAATTTAGAGAGAAAAATGGCTGTAACTTTTTTTAAGGAGAAGCTCAGCCTGTCCTGAAATACATTTTTCTATAGCCCTCTAAATTATGGCAAACCTTTTTCAAAGTTACCAGAATATGGCATTCTTTCTTATATTGAGTAGAATTTTTCTTTTTTTAATATTAAAAATTTTAGGATTTTTTTTTCCTTGGGAACTTATAATGCTAATATTTGAAGTGGGGTACAATTTAGCTAGATGGTGACTGCAACAGTAACATTGCTTGTCAGAATAAGCTGGACTGATTTATAGCTTTTGCTGTCTTTTTTTATCCTCATGAACATGTAACACCATGCAGAAGATGAAAAGTGGAACTCTTGGGAAAAGAAAAGTGGGTTTCTGTTTTGGTGTTTTTGTTTGTTTTTTTTTTTTTTCTTTCAAGGAACACAGAACACTTAAGGAAAATGTACAGGAGTTGAATGTTCTGTAAAATTTCTTAGAAAGTTGTATTTATGTGGCTCCAAAAAAGGACTCCTTGACCTGCATCACTTCCTCATGACTAAGCAACACTGTGCCATAGAAAGCACATATCAAATTATTTGTTCTTAACCAGATCCTCTTCTGCTTGTCCGCTCCTCCACTTGTAGATCTTCTTGTCTCTGAAATGTGGTAACAAGTCGAGTAAGTTCACACTTCAGCCTTGAAACAACTCAATGGAAATCTTTGTCTATCACAAGAAGGAAAATAGTTGAAACCCAGACTTCCTGGCATCTGACTAGAGACATGGAATATCCAGAATGTCTCAGCAAATTTAAAGTTTTTGGTTCTTCACTAACTAAACCCTTTACTTTATATGTATTAAGTCAAAATGTAAAAAAACCCCAAACCAACCAACAACAACAAAAAAAAACCCCACCGCCAACCCCCCCAAAAAACAAAAACAAAAAACCAAAAAAACAACACCCTCCCCAAAAAAAAAACAACAACAAAACCCCAAACATTTCATTTATAGATGGTAGTATTCATATTCCTTTGAAAAATCTCTTAATGCCACCAGGCAATCCAACTCCTCTAGTTTTTGTGAGACCCTATAATAGAAAATTTGTCTTGCCTTGCCTCATTGCTTTTTGGTTGGCTGATTGGTTTTGTCTTGGCCTTTCTCTGTTCATGGTATTTTCCTCCTTAATCCTCCTAAGATTTAGGATTAGAACTCAATCCCTGAACTAGGTTCAGAAGTTTCCTGAATTAATCTGTTGTTGCTTGAATCCCTGAATTGGGTTCTATTTTATTATGGAATGCTTAGGAATTACTGAAACTTCAGTGGAGACTGTCAACGAGAAGCTGGAAGTCCACGGATTAATTATATACTGTAGTCTCTTTCACTTGGTTTTACTTCTGTACCATTGCCTGGGGGACATATCTCTTAGATTGTCTGGCAGCAGCCTCATTATTAACAGAAATGGGCCATAACTTCTTCAAATAAAATCTTTTCATTGATCTTAAAAGAGAAATTTTAACTTTGAGCACTTTATTTGGTTTCATAGCTATCTTTTTTTGTCATTGTAATGCTGGGACCCTGAGGTCTACTCTGCAAGGTTAGACCATTTTGTGCTGTGCGTTGTTAGGACTTGCAGGTCAAATACTCTTGGGTCAGGAGCTACACAGCTGTGAAACTCAAAAACAACCACAAATATTGAAGTTTAAGTGGATGGCATTTGTCCCCAGAAGTCACTTAACGTAAAAGTACCCAATGCCATTTTGATTCTGGAGGGAGCAGCTTTCAGATACCTTTCATAAAAACCCCAAACAGTTCCAATATTTAACCTACAGTCACTACAGCTTAGGACCACAGACAATTTTAGATGTGCAGCTTACATCCAGATCTTCTTGAGATCAAGAAAGAAAAAGGACACTCAAATAAGGCCCAGTGGCTAATTTCAAAAAGGCAATCAGAAGGTTCAAAATTTTTTGTTGATACCTGATCCACAATAATCACCAAAAGCTACCAGCTGGCATTTTCTGGCCATGGGAATGGCTGTAGAGATGCTAACTCTACTAGCCCCAGCACCAAGAGCAACCTTCTGTCTAATTAAATCCCTTTTAAGTTTAAGGAACACAAACATTCACTTTGTATTTTGTGAGACTATCTGGATTTTTTTAAAAATAAAAATTAGTGTAATATAAATTTGCATTTTTTAAAAAATTATTTGTAGGAAAAGACTGTCCCAAGAATAAAACAATTACCGAAAAAATTTTGGATACTGTATGTAACAGTTTTGAGTAATATTATGTAACATTCAGCTGAAAGATTGTCACAAGATGCAATGATAAGTGTGATGTAAGAAGAATAGGATTTGGTAGGATAGGAAAGAGTAGAGTAAGATAAACAGCACAGGTATCAGTGAATGCCCTGAAAGAACATACTCATCCTGAGGCTGAAATCTATATTCACATGGGTTAGTGGAATAGCAATATGTATTCTACATAATTGCATTTATTCGAAAAGCCTTGCATTTCTGAAGAGTGTGTAAATTGCTGTAGGTTATTCAGAGATTTGGGGTTATTCCATCTGTCTTATCAGTTCTTAATTTTGCCCTTACTTATTTCCCCACTAATTTTTGTCTCTGATGCTTCACATTAGGAGGTCTTCGTCTTCACTGCCATTGACTTTTGTAATAGTTCATTCCCTGTAGTGTAAACTGTACTTATGGGAATGCACCATCATTTTGGACATTCCTCCTATAATATGGAGAAATCAAATCAAATATACCAGGATATTTTTATATTGGGTATTCTCACTAAGACATTTAAGAAAGGAAGTGAAAGCCGAGTTGAAAGATCTTTAGTGGCTTGACGCAGAGGCTGCTGACACAGGTGCCCCACAGCACAGTGTGTGTGCCTTTGCTGCATAAACATGGATCAGCAGTCAGAGGCATCAAAGGCTGGCTTTGACTTATTCCTCTATAAACAGTTATTTCTCACTAGGTTATTGCAGGTCACTCATATTATAATTTGAATTTCAGATTTCTGTGGACCAAAAGTGATCTACAGACCTGTAGGATCTACAGAATCAATGGATATTACAGACATGTTTAATAAAGGAAAAATTGTATCAATGCATGGAAAACTAGGAAAAAATATCAGTTTCCTGCACAGATTTAAGATTTATTGTTTCAACTAATGTCTGTATGAAGAGAATAGACATATATGTATAATTTCTCCAATGACTTTCAAACTGTTGTGCTGAATTTCACGGGGAGATAGAGGACATAGATACACAATTTTCTAACAGGTTTGAAGTTGAAAAGTTGACTAGGAAAAAAAAAAAGCAGGGGGACCAGTAAAGGACAGACTAGTATGAGCACATTCTCATTTACAGTAGGCACGCCACCATTGAGATAGGTGTTTTGGCTGTTTCAGGCAAGGGAAAAGGATTGATCAGAGCTTAGTTTGTTAGCAAATTCAGCTATAATTCATCTTTAATAATTCAGGCTTTGCTTTTTCTTCTGGTCCTAGAACTGTTTGTTATATTTTTATTTTTGGGTCCTGTGCCTGCCATAAATCTGGGGCTGTTTTTCAAGCACTGACAGTGATATATTGGTATGACTATGTTGGCTCCCAGAGGTGGGACTGTAGACATGCTAAACAAACTGGGTTGGTGTTCCCCTTTAAAAAAAAAAAAAAAAAAAAGGGTTATCATCATTACATTCATCTGTGGTCAGAGTCCATGAACATGGTTTACTCTTGACCAGAGAAGCTCTGAAAAAGATCATTTTTGCTGGGTTTCAAATAGTGTGCTCCAGTTTAATTTCTCCCTGATGATCTAACTTAAGCAATATCAAAATTTTCTGTACAACATGGGACTGGACTGGATCTCCTGGGCAGACTATAAAAGAAGTCTTTTCCTTTCAAGACTTTTTCTCTGTTTCAGCAGAAGTGGGAGAGCAGTTTCCAAGAATAAAAGTAAGACAATTGGAGGAGGCCAGAGAAAGGTGAGATGCCTGGGCAGGAAGAAGAGAAAATAAGAGACCGGGAAAGTGGTGAGAGAGGGAGTGGCTGGGAGGACCAAAGGATAGGGGCATACATTTGTTTCTCTTTTGCCGGAAAACACTTGCAAAGGCCACTATCCAAGCACCTTTCTTGGTTCATACAGGATAGAGACACATGGCTACTTTTTGGCCAGGGAGATTTTATATCAAGGCGGCTCTGTAGGATGCTACTTCAATTCTACCTACCCTGATAGTGATTTTTGAAGACAGCCTGAATTTTGGAGTTTGTACACCTAACCTTGTTGTCTTATCATAATATATGTGAGTTAATAGAGATATATGATTAAAGGAAAAATGCCAAAACCAAAGCCTAAGTATAAACAATGCAGCTGGAATGAACCCCAAACTAAGAGATGGACGAGGTTGTTGCTACCCGCTTGTCTCCCTCTTCTCTACCCATGGCAGCATAAAATGTGAGGTTTTCCTCAACTGGTACAGATTTCTTTGCTGTCAAGGCTAATGGAAAATGGAAACTCAAGGGCAGCTTTTTTGGTTGCACCTGCTGTGTAAATAGACCAACCATTTAAATATGACTAAAGAAAGGCTTTTCATCCACCATGATGACTTATTAAATTGTGAAATGTGGGATTAGATAAAAGGAGGAGCAGAAATGGTTATGAATGCTGCTTAAATTTTGATAGTGATGCTCTCAAGTAAGGCTAGGACACGGAGGTTTTGAGCTCTACAGTGAGAAAACTTGGACTGAAACAATTTCAAATCTCCTTCTCCAGATCCCTTTACATCTTCCCTTCTCTGTGATAATACACGCTCTCTGATCTCCCTTCAAGCTATAAGCACACAGATTGCTAAAACCATCTTTTTTTCCCTTTTGACCCGATTATGACGCTTCCAGCTTTGAAACATTATTTATGCTGTCTTCTCCTCTCCATTCTTTTCTTCTCTGTGCCATCTCCTTCAAAGACCCACACAATTCTTTTTCCTTATTTAATCCCTCTGACATGCTTCCAAATGCTCTTAGTCCTTTGCAAGTTCTTCCCGATCTTTTCTGACAGCTTAGATGAGAGTTGGCTCGTATAGTTCCAATTATTTGCAAAATTTTTCATAGTGTTTGGAGATCAGGTCTGTCTGAGCAGAGAAAATGTCTCTCATTGCATAATCTCTTATGGAAGATTTTTCTAAAGCTTCCCCTGAACCTCTTTAGTTCAGAACAAAGAAAAATATGGAAACAAAATGGGAACATTTGTGAGTTCTTATGCTGATGGTGGAAAGTCTGGGAAGCAGCCTATTGAAGTGAGATGGAGTCCTGAAATCCACACAAACATTGCCTTTACCTGCAATGTGTCCTTTGAGGTTTTTTATCATTGGCCTAAGGTCTGTTTTAAACGATCAAGTGCCAAAATTATCATCCCACATTTACTTCATCTCATGCTGACCATCTAGGGGAAAGGTTTCTTCTAATATGAAAACAAAGCATGGTTGATAATGGTACTTGAGAGAAGGAATATGGTCAGATATCAAGTAAAACTGGGATAGCTGTTTCTTCCAGAAACTCCTTCCTTTCAAACGATTAGGTGCACTGTGGATGCAGTGGTGTTATACCTTCTAATATAATGGAGATTTAAAAAAACAAATCAAAAACAGGGAGAAAAGTTTTTTGAACAGGAATTGAAGTTTATCTATGCATTACCACGGCTGTTCCTCTTTCTCCTGGCCAAACATGGGATGCAGGGCTTTAAGGGACCAGTTCCACAGGCACACATCTAGCCAGGTAGAAGGAGTGTCCCTCAGTCACTGAGCTGCACCCCAGCATTTTCACTCCAAGTTATGTCATACCTGATTGAGTCCCTTCAGCTCCGTGGCTCTGCAGGGAAGACAAATGTTTAAGGAATTACAGCAAGCTGAGCTCCCCAGACACACATACTCTCAAAGTATGCCTGCTTCTATAAACTCAGAAAGCTTTGATTAATAGGAATAGCACTAGACTTTAAGGCACACTTTATTTCATTGATGAACTTTGAGGTGTCTCCTGCAGTAACAGTTTTGTAAACTGTAATCGTTAACATCGCTTATTCAGGATTTACAGGAGTGACTAACGTTGCCTATTTTTTCAGCCTGCTACAGGGATAAATAACTGATGTTGAAGAAGCAAATCAGGATCTCTGTGGGGAAAAAAAAAAAGAAAGANATCTCTGTGGGGAAAAAAAAAAGAAAGAAAAAAAAAGAATTGTGTGTGGGTTTCGAAACCAGCAAATCATTTTTCTGAGGTGCCTGTAAAAGTACATGGTGTGATGTGACTGTTTTATAAAAGAGGGAAGGGTGATGTGTGGGCTCCATTACATAATATTATTGCAGAGCTTGAACGGTGAAGGGGCACAATGGAAAAGGGATATCATGGAAATCAATTTGCAAAAATTAGTGTTTGTTCTAAACCTCCTCCATAACAGGATTAACTGCCAAGGAAATTAAAAATTATGTAAGAGGAATAGCTGAAGAGATAATCCAGGATGATCCAAAGGATTTTGCAGATATCTTTGCAATGTTAACAATCTTGTCATTAAATCTAGCAGTTTAATGAGCTACATTCTTCATTGGTACAAGTACAGTTCCATGTACACACTGAATGGGTTTTTTATTTTGACACAGATCTAAGCTCGATACACTTGTTTTAGAGTATCGTGTTGTGCATCAGTACATGTATATTTAGCAGGGCACTCCTGTTGAAGGCAGTATATCTGTGATGATTAAAAAGCCCAGGATGTGGTTCATAAACCATTATTTTCAGGGATGTCTGAAACAAGTGCTTGAAATCCTGCTTTGTACCTGCAGTGATGTATAGCACTGGCTTGTATCTGCAGTTTCATCTGTCTCTTGGTGTTTGGTGCTGTCAGGTGTTTTGACACATTCTGTTTTTATTGGCTGAAAAATAATGTAATAGTAAATAAGAATAGAATGAGCCAGTTGCCTTCACAAGAAAAACACTTTAGGAAAGGTGCTGCAATTCCCTTGATGATTAAATTGTGCCTCTTGAATTTGCATAAGTATCCTTGTGAAGCTACATGACTGTATGAATGCAGTGAAGAAAATTTGGGACCATCTGCATCTCACAGGCCACACCAGGAGCAGCCTGTGACAAAAGCTGACTCTTGAGTAGTTTCTTATCCTGTACTCTGTTACTGTGAATGTGCTGCAGTAAGAATGTGTTACAAAAGTCAATGAGTGATTGCTGCCCTTCCCTCTCCTGCCTTTTGCTCTCTTTTTATTCCTTACTGCTCCTGGGGCTTTCTTGAAGCACATTGAGCGCAGTCCTTAGCAACTCTCCTTGAAGTTTGTTGCTCCAATCAATCTCTTCTTCCCGTGAATAATCCCAACTTTCTTTCCTAAATTATTAATTTTTCCTTCACTTTGGGCTTCCCTTGCTTCAGCCAGGTCTCTTTGCAACACAGCACACGTCCCTTCCTCTGAATGTGAAGTGTGCAGATCAACTCAATGTTTTATGATGTCCTAATTACTGTACTCACAGGTTACTGGGTTACAGCAGTACGCCAGAGGGTCAATGAACCTTTTAAGTTAAATGAGGAGATGTATCTTCATGGGACCTAATTAGAAGGTGAAGTTAATAAAGACAGAAGGGAAAAAAGCCGGTAAGAAAGTCAGATACCTTCAAAAGCTGTTGAAATAATTTGTCTATTGGGCTCTTTTTTAGGACTAGCTGGGCTTTGCCAAAGGATATAGTGTGAGGATCTTTTTTGAGAGCCTGATGATGAGGGCTGGAAGTTCCCAAGTGGCAGTTCCCTGGGGAAGCCAAGGATCTACACCTGCACATCCTTGCGACACGTCCTAACAGAAGAGACAGCAGGAGCCAGAGGAACAGCAAGGAACTTGAGTGCCTGCTTCCATGATGTTGGAAAGCTAAGCAGAGGATGGGGAAGCAGCAGCAGTAGTTTCCTGATGCTTCCTGCTTTAATGCTATTTGAGAAGCCTGTGCCAGAGAAGGTGAGTCTACTGGAAGCAGAGACAACTTCCAGGGCAAATAAATGAGAAAAGCTCCTGTTGGAGAGCACAGAGACTGTTAGACCATAGACTTTTACTGCTGCTGTATATAACGGGACCCCTACATCTTTATGGAGACATTCTGCTGAGATTTTGAAGCATTATTCTGGAGCACTGGGAAAAATAATTGCTCCAAGACTCAGTATTTCTGAATCATTCAATTACAGT
This sequence comes from Cyanoderma ruficeps, assembly GCA_008694505.1. Taxonomy (NCBI): domain Eukaryota; kingdom Metazoa; phylum Chordata; class Aves; order Passeriformes; family Timaliidae; genus Cyanoderma; species Cyanoderma ruficeps. The sequence goes on along the minus strand of VZDJ01007754.1, from coordinate 37,750,086 downwards.
GTTGTTTTTAATAATCATACATGGAATGAAAATAGATGTGTCTCCCCACACAGCCTTGGGCAGAAAAAGTCATGATGAGTTTGGAATGGTGGTTGTTGACACCTCTGAATTGTATTTGAAAGTGAAATTGCACTGCACTGATTTCCTTCATTATTACTGATTCAATACTAAGAATAGAAATCTAATATTCTTATTATTCTGTTCATGTTCCTCACAGGAGTTTATGTAAGCAGGTCCCCATATATATGTGTAGAAACCTATTGAATTCTGTGTGAACTAAGTATTGAGATGTATTTTTTTTTTTCCACAAATGCAACTTGCTTGAAAGGAAAGACTCTGGCTTTGACTTGCACACATAAATCTCATTTCCCACTTTATATATGTTCACTTACTCCTCAGATTCTTTCACCCCTTCATCAGCCGTGTGAAGTTAGATCCTCTCTGGACCCTAAACAGAGAGAGGATTGCTGATCAGTATGTAAAACATAACTACTCCTCAGTATTTGGGTATTTGCTAAGCACAAATATAATCTTTTATATTTATTAAATTATTTGTATAAGATTTTTTTCTGTGGTTTTTGCTGTCATTTTAGATTTGGGCTTTTTTGTAGAGAGAATGAGAATTAATAAAACTTCTGTGATTTAATTTTCATCACTTTTTGGCCCAAGAGACATTCTTTTTGTGACATTTATCTCTGAGAGGAATTCTCACCTGTTGTGTCTTTGAGGGCCAGGTATAATAAAAGGATTCTCTAGGAAGGTTCATGGCACTGTCTGCCAGGCTGGGTAAGCAATATTGTTCCTGCTTAGAAGGTAGAAGAGCCTTCTACCTTGATGCTTTGCAGGTATGGGCTCCTTGCTCAGTTGGGTCACTCATGGAAAGAGCAGCAACACAAGGCTCTGGGAATGTCAGATGGACCTGTAGCCTTCAGATAATCACAGAATCATACAGTGGTTTGGGGTGGGGGGCACCTCAAACACCACGTGGCTCCAGCCCCCTGCCATGAGCGGGGACACTTGCCACAGGACCAGGTTTCTCAGAGCCACATCCAGCCTACCCTGGAGCACCTCCAGTGATGGGACAAAACTCTGGGTGCTCAAGGACATACTGAAAAGCTGTGCAGTCTATAGGCACCAGCACTACCATAAATTTGGGCAGTGCTGCTAGAGGTGGCTCATCCCAGGTGGCCTCCTGGCAGCAGTACTTTGTTGACTCCTGTTGGCAAGCAAGGAGTGCAGAGAGGAGCATGCCAGCCGAATTTCCTTGTTACTTGTGTGCCTCAGGGTGTTGCTTTGAAAAAGCAATTCCCTGTCTGAACTAAGGAGCAGTTTTGAACTCACAGTGGATGGAAGTCAAATTACAAAGGTCAATATTGAAAGCAAGAATTTTGTTTATAATGTGGATGAAATATTCAGAATCACACAGAGAAGTGTCTGGGCAGCCAAATTTGCCTGATAGATCTGGAGTTATCTTAGGTGAATGACACTGCCTTAAAGTAGCTGATGACAGGGATGTGCAAGTAGATGCTCAGGCATTGTGTTTTTTTCTTGTGTGTTTGTGTGGTTTGGGTTTTTTGGTTTTGATTTTGTTTTGGTTTGGTTTTTTCTTTGTTTTATTTTGTTTTTTGTTGCGAAGGAGTAGGAGAGATTTCAGCAAGTATTTTATTCTCATGAAATAGAATTCAGATTTCAGATCCTGTGTATGATTGAACCTTTTCTAATGGAGCTGAAGCATTTTGGCTCACCTGCAGAGATGTCATCATCCAGCAGAACAGCAAACAGAGCAGGTGGGAATGACTGTTTACAGAAAATTAAAATAAATCTAGATCTATAAGATTTGTCTTTCAGCAAGATGTTTGAGATATCCACATTTTTGGGAAAGCGTAGGGAAATGGTAAAATGAAAATGAGGATGACTGAGTAAATTATGCCAGCCTTCCCTGGAAAAGGGGATGATCCCTGTGGATGTTACATGTGTCAGTGTTCTTGAAGCAGCCTGTCATCATGGATGAAAGCAATTCCTATTCAGGAGATGCAAAAACCTTCTGGAAATCTAAAAGAAAGAAGCTAAGTTTATTTTACAATTGTAATGGATGGGAAAGAATTTGGGTAAACATTGTAAAAAAAGCAATTGCTTCTTGTGTGTGGAAGTGACCTATGGTAGCAAAATACTCAGCTGAAGAGTAGAGTCAGAAGAAGCACAGAGTTACTTCCTATAATAGTTCTTGGTAGATTTGATTATATATATATATATTATATTGCTGAAATATAAGTTATAAGCTATATATACTGTTTATAAGCCTTGCACAGTTGAGATGTCTGTGCTGTTTCGTATTTTTTTTCCTTTGCTTTTGCTAGGCTTTTACCAGTCTTCTGCACAATAAAACTTTTACACAGTTCACAAGGCTGTACTTATCACCCATTCTCTGCTAAAGCAAAGGCCCTATCCTCATTGGAGTTTTTTCCAGTTGTTGCTGTAGCTTCACAAAAGTTGTTATTTGTATTACATTTGTAAAATGTTAAAAGCTGAACTTCCATTTATTGGGGAATAATGTGTAACAGTTTCTGTATCTTCAATGAATTAAAAAAAATTCATTGAAGCACTGAATGGGACCACTAAGATGAAAAGTGTTCTTATTTTGAAGTTTTCTGGTCCATTCATTTCTGTGGACCTTCAGTCCCTGCACAAACACAGACGATTCCTCAGAAGCTTTTCCCTTTAAGCTGTCAGTGTTCATGTTGCCTGTACAATATTCTTGGGGCATACATTTTCCCATACATTAATAACCCCATTTTCTTAATAAAGCAGGGCCAGCACAATCATGGTTTTGTGGGTAGAGGAGAGGAAAGACTGCTTAGCAAACAGTGAATGCCAACCCACAACTGCACTGAACTCGTTGAAATGTCCCATTAGGTCGATACTGAATGTTTGGCCTTGATGAAATGGGGTGTCCCACTGCAGTGTCTGAACAGCTCCCAAGGCTAACTGGCTGCAGGGGGGAGGGTTACTACCACAGCTTTTTCAGTAGGACAGAAAGATAAGAAATGAGGGTGTCCTTTAGCATGAATGATTTGTCCTGAGAAAATTCATAGGCCAGCTGGGAATTTAGTTTACCTCAAGAGCCAGTCTGGTGTTTTAGTGGAAAGACCAGGAATATTCCAATTGTCCAGTCAGAGGAATAAAATGGAGGTAATATCAAATATAGATACTAATACAAACCTTCCAGAGTAATTCTAAGCAAAATCTCTTAATTCTGTTCCACAAGTCCACTTTTCCAAGTTGCAGAGTTTTCTGTCCCTATGTCAAATGGCCCTAACAATATGTGGGCTGATGGTCTGATATCAAAATAAATTCCACTGGTTAATTATCAGTTAATCACTTAAAGGTCTTTAAAAAATGCACTAATGAAGTTGCTCTCATTAGAAATATAAGGATATTGCATCACTGGGATTTCCAAAGTCCCATAACTTTCCATCCTCTTAGTCAAATGAGGAGCTCCTTTAAATTCCCCTGCTAGGGTTACTCAAGACACTTCACTGAAATGTGCCCTCTGTTTCAAGCTAGAGGCAAATTAGTGCCAAATTATGTGCTTTCCTGAGCTTAGCTGATGGGTAATATTTCAAAATATAATTTTGAAGAAACCCTAATTGTCACAACAGTTCTTTTTTTGGTAAACAGAAAAAGTTCCACGTTTTTGTTGGTGCTTTATTTTCAGGCAAGGTGTGCTATCGAAATGCACAAGAGGAAATTAAATGCCCGTGATTTAGTAAAATGTTCACTTAAGGAACCAGCAGTTTTGCTTATTAGCACATTCTAGCAATTAGAATGTTTCTGGGTTTCAATTAAGACAGTATATGCTTGTTCCATACACCTGGATTTTCTCAATTTTAATGTCTCTTGTTCTCTCTTTTGAGATAAACTCAATACTTGGGTAATTCCATATATTTTTTTTTAATTTTGTTTTGTGGTTTTTTGTTTGTTTTGGGGTCTTTTTGGTTTGTTTTTGTGGTTTTTTTGGGGGGGTGGTTTTTGTTGTTGGGTTTTTGTTTGTTTGTTTTGTTGTTGTTGTTTTTTCTTAATTTTGGCAGCATTTCTCTAAGCTCCAGTCAAATGGAAAGCATTGCTGTGCTATAACATGCAGGATTAGGACACTCCTTAGAAAGCCAGGTTTTGCAGGTTTATGACGAGGAGAGGAAATAAATTATAAAAGAGAAAATAAGGAGAAAAAGCAAAAGATTATTTTCTTCTCTTTGGAGATTGTATGTTTCTGTGGTTTTCTTGTTTGGGCAAGAATATCAAATCACCATTACAAATTCTAAAGGCACTGAAATTACGTGAAATTGGACAATTTCATCTTTACACCTGCAGTGAAAATGGTCACATGAATACCTTTGTTGGCCTCAGCTCCCTGGAGCCTCTGGCTGTGCTCAGGCCGCTGCTGTGAATCACAGTTCCTCAGACTGTGACCCACAGTCCCTCCCTGCAGAGCTGTTCACTCCTGGGCAAACAGCACCCATGGGAGTCTCGAGGGATGGCTCTTCCTAGAAATTGGGCCAAAGATTTACTAGCAGGTTGGTTTGTATCATCTGCTCTGAGTCTGTATGTCGGATATTTTCCTGGTGGAAAATTCTGCCTTATCTCTATCGCCTCCAACAGCAAACAGGAAAACAATGATTTTTGAGCAATCTTCAGATTTCGCTATGAATAAGCATAGCTGCAAAAACCAACTGACTTTAGTTATCACCAGCAGAGCTAAAACAAGGTGGAAACAGAATTATGTGACTTGGCCATGATCACATGAAAGCCAAGAGGGCAACCATTGAATCCACAAAACTTGAAGGTCCTGCCTGCACAAACCCTCAGCTGGGTCAAAAAGCTGGAGTTCATCTGATGCTGCCTCTAGCAAGATGCATGGAAAGTTATTTTGTAATTGTACAGTTCCTACTTTGTCTTGAGAGAGTAAAAAAACCCCACAAAGCCCAGAAACCTGAATAAAACAGGGAAACACTTTATTCTTTCCTGTTTTCCTTCTTTTTCTTTTCCTCTTCCTTTTCCTTTAATTTTCCATTTCCTTTGTTTGTTTCAGATCAGGAAGCCTATGGAGTATTTACAGTCTATTTATTAGCAGGAGTTATCCCCCATCTCCACTAATACATTCAGTGAAGGCAAGTTTGCATCATTTCTGCCAAGGGATTCTATATTAGACAGAGGATAATGTTAAACTTTATAGATGTCAGTGATCATTTCCAGTGGGAATTTACTACATTGGCTTGATTTTGTGTTTCTGAGACTCTCATTACAGCTGTGCCAGGCTGTATATGGCAGTTCTGGAATAGGAAAAGGCTCAGTGGGGATTTCAGTGCTCCCAGCTCAATGGTTTTTGTTAACAAAAAATAAAAGCAAAGACAGCAATCAGAGATGAGTTTAGAGAGCTGCAAGGAGTCTAACAGGGAATACACACGATGGGGATGATTTCAGCTGGCTTGTTTCCCCCTCTGGAAGTCCTGCTGCTGCCTGAGAATGCAGGTGTGGATGGCAATGGGGCAGAGCTGGAGGCAGGCAGGGGAGGAGGAGGAGGAGGAGAGGAAAGCACTGCCAGCAGGGTCTGCACAAGGATTAGGACCACCAGCTAAGGATAAATCTTAAAAGAGGTCTAAGGAAATCTTATGCCTTTAATTACCAATGTCTTGTGAAGGAGTTCTCCTAAAGGAAACACTCAGGTTGTCAAGTTTAAACAGAGGGACAGCTGGACACTTTTTGGAGGGCAGTGGAGGAAAATCCTGGCTGCCTATATTTTGGGAGCATGAGTCAAATGCCTGATTCCCCAGATATATGTGTAGCACTCTCCTCTTTAAACTTTAAATTACACTGAATGGAAATTAGGCATAGCTGAAGGGGACAGAAGAATAAATTCTCCCCTCTGTAAGGAACTGCTTGGTACAAGTACTAACTGAGGAAGAGAGGGTCCTAGGCCCCTTCCCAGGATTATAGCTCCTCTTGTTTGCAACCTACAATGACTCTTTGGTGTAAAATACAGCCAGTTTAAGGGCCAGATGCAGGGTTCTATTTCTCAGGAATGTGCCCAGTCTTAACCATCAGGTGAACAAACCATGAAATAAATACGACTGAGCAGAGAGGTTTCTTTAACCAGCTTTGTTATCCACAGGCTTCAGTAGTTTTAAGTATTCTCCAGAATGAACCACTAGAAGTCAATTTTGTGCATTCCTAACATTTAAATTGTCTTTGTGATAACCATGGTGACCATTACAGCTAAAAAAACCCCTCAAGTGGGGAAAATTCACACATGTTTTAAATTAACAAATGGAAAGTAGAATGGGAAAATGTGGTTAAAAGAGCCTAAAAAAGATCACTGTTACTGCTCATGATCACTGTGGTGTTTAATACAATCTTCATTCTTGGCTTTTCTTTATAACTATATACTTCTATGCATTCAAGCTAACTTCAATGCATTCAAGCTAATTTTCTGCTAGTATGTCAGAATAGCAGAGTAATTTTTGTAGTCTGCCTTCTTTAACTGATCGCAGAGTAATTTTTGTAATTTGCTTTTTTTAACTGAAAAAATCCAGATATAGTTTAATAAAGAGGCTCCAATTTCTGATCTGATTCCTGTGCAAGAGCCCAGACTCTCAAGGCTACAGAATGAGATATGTTTAGTTCCACAGGGCTTTCAAAGGGTGAGGGGGCAGACAGATGCCTACATATACTTCAGTCCTGGCACAAAGAAAGTTCAAGTGGTTGTAAGGAGATTTATGCTTTACCGGAGTAGGTTTTAATTTAGAGACCTGCCAATGTAGGTACACATTGATGAGTGTAAATCAAAACAGCCAAGCAGGCTAAGTACTTAACTTTTGTAATTTGTATGGAAGTTAGGTGCCTACCATATTAAGCCAAGTTAATAAATGTCCCTAGCTGCTACCTGTGCCTTGAGCTGTCCAACGTGCCTGTGCACTTAGAGTTTCAGCCCTACACATTCAAATCACCCATGAAAACAAGATTTGATCAAGGCTGCAAACTCAGGCCATGCTGCACAGTATTTACCATGGAAATGACCAATAAAATTAGGGGCATTGCCACTGAAGTTAAAATATTTTGTGTAGCTCTAGATTTAAGCTACTGTTTCAGATGATTTTGGCAGAAATGACTCACTAGAAATCCATGCCAGTGACTATGGAGGGATCAGCCTGGTGGTTCTGGCAAGACCTCACAATTACTGTTCTGCAAGAAGGAGCTTTTCTCCCCAGCAAGTCTTTTGACCACAGCTGGCTCGGAGGAAATCAGAGCCAGGACTTGGAAGAGAGACTACAATTTGTGCATTTCTGAGTCCCCCAAGAGAGGCATTGGCAAAGGCTGGATGTAGGCAAAAAGAGAGAAGCAGAAGAGCTGAATTTAAATACTTTACCAGCAGGCTATTGTCTTTAAAATATTCATGGCTTTCTTTCATTAAAATTTTCCAACTTCTAATTAGAATTGGATGGGTGAGTTCTGTAAGAATGATTTTGGCATAAAAGCTGTTTCTCCATCAGCATGTTACCACATGGGAGTTGCATAAGTCTCCATTATCTCGTGTGATGTGGACTCACCAGGCTCAACAATAAGATCATTTGGCCTCTGAATAAGGCAGAGTACCATGAAGGAGAAAGACAGTTTGGGACTGAATTGACGTTTAACTAGTATCTGAGGAATATTCAATAAACCAGAAATAATTTATTCTTTCTTTAAAGTTCTCTGAAATCTCTGGAAATTCTCTGTCACCGCAAAACCTTTCAACATTCTCCATCGTATTTTCTCAGTCTTTTTGTTCAGCAGCAACTGAAGAAACTCTTTTCACTACAGTATTAAAACCAGATTTGAATAACCCCTAGGATTCTAATATTTTACAAGCTCCTGAATCACTGAAGAAAACCCCTTCCCCACCCAGACTGAGTACTGAAAGCCTGCCCTGTGCTGTGAGCTCTTCTGGTGCCATGCAAAGGGAGAGCCCTGAGCAAGTGGCTCAGTGGCCCCAGCTGGGAACACGTCAGTTCAGGGTCAACAATAGCACTGCTTTCTCTGCTTTTGCTGCAAATGAACCACAAGAATTTTGTTACTGAATAGCTGCATGAGGAAAATGTTGTTAACTCTTGTTTGGTTGACAAATCCCATAAAATTTAAGGTCAGGAGAAGTGTGTCACAAATGCAGACCCTGGAGTGAGAATATAGGCCAGCTGAAGAAGCAACCTTTCATCTCTTACGTAGAACTTTAACTTTTTAAAAAATATTTGAATAGAACTATTCTAGATAAAGTTGTTATATGATCATAATTTACCTGAAAAGTCTAATTGCACATTCAAGATAATTGCACTCAGACATGTGGAGCAATTGTATAAATGGTTTAAATATTTTTTTTCAGGTAATGAAGAGGCTAAAAAAAAATCACAAATTATTTTTATAAATTATGAGCATAAAAGAAGATGAATGTGTATAATATATTCCCTAGAAATTGTTTCATTCTACCCAACACTATATCTTCCCTTCCATTTGTAAGTGGTGGTGAAAAATATTGAATGGAAACCTTTGCAGAAGTGTTTCACTGGAAATGAGATTAAGGCAAAGTCACCAAATGGAAATTGAAATAGACCCTCCTTTATATCTGTTTCTTTGCAGCACAATTACATTTTAGTAATTTTGTTTAGCATGTTTTTAATATATTCCTCATTTGAGGCCTGCTGAATAATTTCATGGGAACAACTGTGTTGTTACTGGAAGAAATTTCTTGTCATTGCAAACAGCGGGAAAACACAGTTATTAAAAACTGATAAAATATTGGTATTTTTACTGCAAAATAACTAGTAGCTATTATTGGCACTGCTTAGAATTCATTTAATTTACTTTGTTTTCAATTAGGGTTGTGCATACAGAGAAGTTTGCTTAGGGTTTTGCTGCTAGCTGAATGGAAGCGGAATAAGAGATACAGCACTTCAATGCAGTATCTATGGGAAAAACACCACACATTCCTGCTGGAGCCAGTAAAACTGTCTGTGGCTAAGGCTGCTTAGTATTTGCCATTAGCTCTATTTTCTTTGCTTTATCACTACATAGAACTGCTCAAGCTGAAATTTGCCATGCTTCCCTTTGCCTTGGGTAAGGTTTTTTGAAATATTTCAACTGTAATTCCTCAGCTGTTCCAAAGAATGAGTTTAGGAAGAATAAGTAACATATAAGTGGTTTCTGCTTCTCTTGGGCAGTGTGCTAAAGACAAGCAGAGGGCTAAAATTCAGGGAGTGTTGCCTGCAAGGAAACATTATTATTCATTACCCTCTGCCAGGAGAGCTCATGGTAGTTGATCTGTATCTCTGGAGTCCACATCAGGATCTATAGGATTTGGTGAGGATAGAGGTGCACCTTTGCATGGCCCAACAGACAGGGGGTAGGGACCCAGATGCCCCTGGAAATTCAGATGTACTGAGATAAAAGGGGCTGGCAGGAGAAGAGGAGGGAGGCCAGGGAGACCTTACCTTCCTCCCCCATATACAATGACAGGGCAGTGGGGATCTCCATCTGTCCACCATGTGTCTAGGGAAGTCACCAGTGTGGCTTTCTGGCCAAGGTGCCACATGGTGGCACTGGGTTCCCATGATCACTCAGGAATGCTGTTAGAAGCAGAAAATTGCTTTAACAAGTCAACCAGAACAAAGAGTTTGGGTATCCCCAGCACAGTGATTTCAGCTGCTGCATAAATACAACCCAAGCCTGCAGAGCCCCAGGCAGGCGCTGGTTTCCTGGGGCTGGTGCCACAGCTCTTCACACCAGGATGCCCAGGGCTTGGAGTGAGTCACTGGCCCTGGAAATCATTGGTATTCACACTTGTTCATTGGCATCCTTCTTGAAAGCTGCTGCAGAAATTCCTGGCAAAACTCCCTTCAGCAGCAAGAAGTTGTTTTTGCCTGACCTTTGCTCCTGGCACAGAGCCTGCCTGGATGACACAGAGGTTGGAGGTCAGAGCATCCTGGCCTCTGTTCCTGCCCAGAGATCACTCCTTGGATGAGGTCCCAGCATGATGATGGTGGAGGCATTTTTACTCCTTCTCTGACCTTTTAACATAACCAGTGGTGAGACAAGGTCTGGCTAATGGTCAGTCTCTGGAAAAAAACATCCTCAGGTCCAGTTTCTCTAACCATCTTAAAACAAGCATGTTCCTCTGTGTCTTTGCTTTTTCTTAACACAGTGTAAGTAAGGCAGTGAAGTGCTCAGGGAGGATCCAGAGAAAGTTCTTCCACTGCTTATTGCTACTGCTGATGAAAGTAAGAGTTTTTTGTCTGTCTCTCAAGAAGCTGAGGGCTCATACTTTTTTGACAGATGGATAATGGAAGACACTGCAGAAAGCCAACTCTGACATGGTTAGGGATATGACCTGATGCCAGTTAGCTTGTTAAGCTCACTGCTTTTCAGAATAAATTTGTCAAAGTTGTATTTGCACTGGAGTTGTTTATAACCTTTCCAGGATGAAGGAAAAAAAACCCCATGAATTCAGTCTAACAAAGAGTTGTGTAAATCACTGGCAAGGCATGATCTGTTTCTCCTGTCTGATAGTTTGTCCACCCCACCAGTAATGACCCTGGCCAATTTTCTTGTTGACCCAGGAGTCATCCAAACTATTAAAGTTCTATTCATGTCACATCTTGGGACTTGGTGTCATTTCACTTCCATAAAAATGCTTTGTTCCTTTGCAGCACAGCCAAGGAATGTTCTTAGAGAGTCTAAGGGCTAATTCACATGCGCCTTTAATTACCTCTTTATTTTTTGAATTTAACTAATTACTTTAAGCAAAAGATACATCATACTACTCATCCTCAGAGTTCAGGCTATTTCTACAATTAAAGATGATATTTCTGCAATTAAAATTTACTTTTAAATCTGGCCTAGTGTGTTTTTCATTTTCACTTTATAATTTCCTTCTCTAAAGAATTTTCTTGTCTGTGAATGAAGAAAGACCTTTGTGCAAAACTGAACAGTAGTTTTATCATTACCTTACTTTTGCTTTCTTGGAACAAAAACCTCATTTCATATTGTTGCCCTTTTTTTCTACCCATTTCATTACTGCAGCATAATTTCAAACTGATTTGTAAAATTATCTAGCCTCTATATTGCTGTTGTGATGAATCTCAACCTAGCACAGGAGGTCTGTGTTCAGAAATATCTCAAGCTGGTGTAAGCTGAAGTCTGACAAATTTTTCTCCAGTTGCACAGTATGTTACCAGCACACACCCATTCTGTGACAGAGTCACAAGACTTGGCAGCGTTTCTTATCCCTATTTTAGGGTTTTCAGAGGGACCATGCTTTCTGCATCTCACCTGCAGCCCATCATTTGCAACTTCGAGCATGGCAGTAGATGCCATATGAGATACCCTGGATCCGGTCTGATCTGACTGAAACTGAGGGCTTCCTTCTCATTCCCTGGCACCAAGAAAGCAAAGCCCAGCCAGCACCTCTTTGCATCATCCTGACACCTGGGCAGACATTTGTACTGATGTAGCTGAAATCCAGATGGATTTCTGGCTGAGGGGGATAATTAAATATTGTCTCTATAGCAGGGGTGTAGATGAAAAAAAAATTATTTCTAATATCTTGGATAATGAAGGCTAAATCCATCTGTGTCCACAACTGGATGGAAAAGAATGGAGAGATTTACCCACCTCCCTAGAATCAGAGAACCAGCTTCTTGCATTACACAAATAAAATAGTTTGTTTGCTAATCATATGCTGATTCAAGTGATTTCTATTTGGTACAGTTTAATAATAGCATGATCTGATAATTGCTAGAATTTAATTTATTTCAGTCTGCATCTGCATGTTCCACAGGTGGTAATCAGTGGTCTTTCTCTTTCTCTGTCCCAAGGGAGACAGTGACCTTATCACTCCTTCCTTGCTAAAATCCTGCTCTGTTCCCCAGGTACCAATTGCGTTTCCTTTCAGATTTGTCTAATTGATGGATGGAATTAAACTAAATTCAGAGCAATTGCTCTCAACCTTTAAATAGCAGCTGGGCTGTGGCTTCTATTTCAGACTTGAAGAGGAGCCAGTGTTCCCAAAGGAAAGCCTGTTGTGCCAAAAGCCTGCCTGCTTTGCCCAAGGACTGGGTTTGCTTTTTCCCCAGAAGCCTTGCTTTGCACAAACACTCAGACTACTGGGGATACAACACTGCCCCTTTAGAGCTTCTACCATTCTAGACAAAATCTGCTTCACATTGATGCATACTAAGAAAAACGTTTTCTGAAGACTGCAGTCTCCTGGATGCTAGCCAAAACTGCCTGTGTCCTATCAGTATGCTGCACCACATACTACAAGCTTCAAACAAGACTAATATATAAAGTCAACACAAATTATTATATTAAGTTCATAGCATCAGTTTAATTAATAAAAGAATATCAACAGTTTAATATTAAAACAGCTTTACCTATTTTATGCTTTAAAATCAGTCTGCCTCCAGAGAGTGAGGTAGGATTTCACTCTGTGGGTTTGCAGGAACTTGGTTCAGATTAACCTGATACCATAATATGCCCATTAAAGCCAATAAATTTATTTCTTGTACCACAGTAGCTGTATTGAAGGGAATACAGGGATGATACTTCAATAATCAAAATAATGAACTTTTTGAAGTCATGCTATGTCACTGTATTGCATGAAGATGCAGTTCCCATTACAGACTCATGGATACTTCCAGTATCTGAATCATACAGGGAGGTATTGCCTTGAGAATATCAATTATCCAGATGCAGGAGAAGCTTAGAATACTTAAGGAAAGGAGAAAAATATATGACATTCCAATATTGCTTGTTATGCACAGCATTCAAAACTTGATGTTTATCACTCCCTTTAGTGTTTGGAAAGGAAACAAAGCCTCTTTTGGGCCCTCCTCTAAGTAAATACGTGTTTCCTTTTGTAAGATGCCTCCTGCAAGGTCAGGATTAGCTTTTGCCATAGTCCCTCAATTTTATTATATGAGGGGGTTATATCTCAGGGATTTTTTTGGGGGGAGGGGGAAAGAATAAATCCTTATTGTTACATTCAAGAATGGAGAGAAAATAATTCGAGGAAGATTGTAAAAGCTCAGAAACCTTAATAAGTTAATGTTGGAAACATCCTTCAGTTAGCGCTAGACTTCAGAATTACAATTTAAAAGGCAAATACATCTATTGTCTGCACCATTTGACTTTTTGCTGAGGTATATCTGCTTTGAGATGGTAAAGTCAAAAGCAGAGCTGATTGTACTCGTCTTTCACTTACTTTCCTTAAAAAGATAACAGGAACTCAGACTTTCATGTTGTGGGGCTGTTTTAAAAGAAGTGTCACCTACCTCAATTGAAAGACTCTGTCTGCCCTTTGAGAGCCCTTCTAATAATAGATGCTGAGGTGTCCTTGAGCTTTGAAGCAAATGCTGTTATCCAGTTCAATATATTGTACATTGTAGATGACTGTTTTATCTTTTCATCCAAAAGCACATTTTCAGCTTTTGGTCACAGGTTAACTTTAATTACATTACCCCTTCTAAAGATGGAGGCTCTGTAAGCAACTAAAAAAGTATCATTCATTTACAAGTACACAAGCAATGAATTTTTTCCTTTTCAAAGTGACTTTATTTCCAAGAAATGCATTCTTATTTTCCAGTATTGTGTTCATTGATCATGGGCTTCACAAGAGCTCTTTGATCACAGTGATGGAGCTACTGTTTTGTACTTGCTGAATGGATTTTATCAATGTCTTGCCTTAAGAGTTCTTAGTTACGTACTTCTTTGATGTGGTAGTTTAAACAAACTCTTTGTTGTCTTGGTTATTTTCTCTGTGTTTTGGAATATGTAATTCTGTGAATGCGGGAATTGTCAGGAGGAAACACAAGTCCTAGGAAAAAAGCCAAATTCACAAACATATAATAAAGAATTATTTAAACATAACTATAAAACAGGTTAAAAAGGTCTGTAAACAGAAGTGATATTGGTCAGGCTTTCCAGCATTAATGATCTTCTTTCAGTCTGATCAGAAGGAGAAATCTTTCGACTAAGTGGGGTGGAGAATATTTGTTCTAAATTTAACTTGATTATGTTGTTCAATTAGTTAGTAACTACTGGATTCCTGGAGTATATAGGTGGCCTCACAATCTTGAGGACTGAAAGTCTGGTTTCACTCTTTGATTTTCACATAAAGCCATTAATCACCACTCTTTTCTCTTACACCAGCATCATCCCCCTAGACCCTGCAATGAAAATCAACAGGGATAACGTAGCAATTAACAGCTCCCATGGGCTGACCCAATTGCCTCCACAAACCAGCCATCAACCACAGGTCACCAAAAAGTGAAGAGCCAGGCCCTTGGGTGCTGCTGTGAGTGCTCTTTGCAGAGTACTTGTGGCCCCACCTTGCTGGTGAAAAGGGTCCTCCTTGCAGGGAGGACATTCCTCTGAGGTGAGAAATTAAAATGCTTTTTCCAAGAGCTATGGTAATGCCTGTACTGCTCCCTGCACACTTTCCTCACTTACATTCTTGGACCATCACAGCTATAATGATGCCATTACCACTTATTTAACCTGTCAGAGTATTTTACTGAGTTCTTAAACTATCAGCCCAGAATATGGCAGTAAGTTGTGCTGATGGAGTTTATTGTTCATGAAATACACCTTCCCAATTCTAATGTGCTTGTCAGTACAATCTCCAAGAAAAGATACCAAGATTTTAAATTAAGAAATACAGAATTCCTCAGGATGTTTTAAATCTTATCCATAAGTTCCAGAGGGATGTCACTTATGCATAATGTTCCCTTTAGGAACGTAAGTTACTTTTTTATTTGATTTTAGCACTTTTGAAAAATACCTCTTAGCAGTAGAACTACTAAGACACTTAGCACTAGAACTACACAAAGCTTTATTTGCAGGTCACCTTCTTAAGTTGTTGCGAGATTATATTCAATGAATAAATTGAAGCAACTCAAACATTACAGAAGTTATCAGGAACAAAAGTGTGTTGTACAAGAGCGTTTTAGGGATGACATAACAAGATAGGCACTCTGATAGCTGCTTTGACAGATCTCCTAGTGTCAATAACCACATACAGTAAAGCGTGGTGCAGAACACCAAAGGCAGCTTATTACACATTCTCTGCTTGATCACAGATTAAATTGAATGTGAAGAAAAAACTTCAGACAAAGAAAGTTTCTTTGTGTTTCCCCAGGAAAGTGACTCATCTGAATTCTGGTGGAACTACCCCTTTCAGGATAAATTAATACCGGAGGTCTCAAAAATTCCTAAATTATTAGAGGGTTTATATATTCCACATGCATTAATTCTGCAGAGAGGTATAGGTTTCATCTTCTATGGCCACCAAACACTCAAATCTGTTACAAAAGCAATAACCATATTACTTCTCATTTGTATGTTGTTGTGTTGTGTGCATAACAGCATACAAATGAAAAATTTGAGTTTCATATCAGATAACATATACTGGATATGCACAGTGCTTAAAAAATTGCATCATCACTGCAGCTACACCTGGAGTGTTAATTTTGATTTTGTTACTGATTTATAGGAGAGAATTCCACCATTTCATTGACATAGTATGAAATCAAGTTCCACTTCTCAAATATTTCAGTGGGTTTCCCTGGCCACTGTGTTCTACTGCCCTGGACATGCAGATTGAGTGCCATTACTGTGATTGAAGTTGATAACAAGGTGAACTGCAAGTCTTTGAGGCTTTTCTCCATCTCTGGTCTATGTTTTTCCTAAGAGGAGTAGTACTCTCAGCCATTTATCTGAAATTAGTTTCTGTCACAATTTTCTTAAAGAGAAAGCAAGTAAAATGTCCCAAAGAGTGAAAACTAGGGAAAGGAACAAGCGAAAACATAACTTATGCTGCCATTTTTTTAGAGAGAAAATATAATGCCATGAGTTTATGCTCATTTTTCTTTGTGTTGCTGAATATCACGCAAGCCAAAGAATAACTACCTGGGATGTCCTTATTGATCTTGCTGACCATAGAACCATAACGTCATTTAGGCTGGAAAAGTCTTTAAAGACCACCAAGTTCACCTGTTAACCCAGCACTGTCCAGCCTACCATTAAACCATATAAATATGGATCACAAGACCTCAATACAAGACATTAAAAGCACTTTTGAGTTTGAGAACAGATTAAATTGTCTGTAAAAGCAACCAAGAAAACCTGTCATCTAAATTAAAGTATGCTAATGTGTTCTCATAGATTTGACAAGAACAAATGCACCATCATGAAAGTATCAGACACTCTTTTCTCCAGGTTATTGAGATTTCTTTTCATCTAAACAGCCCTAACTTTTTCCTCTCATGAACACAAGGAATCCAGTAGTTTGTATAAACCTGGAATTTTCTCCATTCTGTGACAGCCTCCCTTGATAATTAAATGGCAGAAATTTGAAATGAAAAATTGAAGCTGACAAATATGTTGAAAGAGAGACATGTAATCATCTTGAGGTAATATCACACTACTTTACATCCTGCAACCTTTTAATAGATACTGTTATTCTAGAAATCTTGGCTATTATTTTTCAAAATCTGCTAAAAAATCTTAGGCATTTTGTTAAGAAGCAGTAGAAACCAAAGGATGGTAGAAATGAAAAGAAACTTTTACAAAAATGGAAGTACTTTCTCCATGACACTCTAGTTTCCTGCAAGTGTCACTCCAGTTCCAGCAATTATCCTTGCTATACATTGTCATATCACACATTTGGGGACTTTTTTCAGTGCTCCTTTCATTTTGTTATATTAGGAAATATTTCTGCATGAAGAGGAAACATGGACTAGAGTCACTCTTGGAACGGTATTTTTAGTAGGTCTGAAGTATGAGGCAGTTTGTTAATGGTATCTAGAGATTATGCAGAAAGAATTTAAGTAACAAAACTAGGAATGACATTGTGAGGAACTTTGAAGCAAAGATATTGCATTTATAAGTATCCTAATAGCCTGGGCTTCATTTGGCATAGTCCCTCAAAGACTTCCATTTGGTATAGATACATTCTACTGGATCTTTTACATAAAAAACTTTGCTGGGTTCTCTGCAGATTCAGACTAGATTTCCATTCTCATTAACTACCTTCACATTTCATTTTGAGATCACAGGTTAAATACTTTCTTGGACTTCCTTAATTAAGAATAAATGCAATGTACATTCTGTGTGTATACTGCCAAATTCCCAGAGAGAACGGGGCAGTTCTCAGAGGCAAATTGGTACTTTACACACATATTAACTTCACAAACAAGACTGCTAAGAAATTGAGTCTAGTAATTTGTTGATTCCAGACTTTGACTTAACAACCTGTTGCCAAAATCTGTCTTTCCCGTTGCAGGGGAGGGGCTTCAGCATCCCCCAGACTCTCCAGCACAACCCAGCTTCCTGTGCCAGCTTCCTCAGGGAGGAAGGGGCAGGAGCAATGTGGGCACCTACAAGGCTCTGCAGGTAGAGGTGTGCTCACATCTTCTCCTCTGTCTTTGCACTGGGGCAGAGGAATTGTCTGACTTGCACAACCTGGAAATTTGTCTCTAAATGAGTGAAATCCTGGCTTACAAGGCATCTGGGCTTTTCTGTCTGGCTGCTTGAGATCTTAGTTTGATTTCCCCATGGTCAAAGATTGCCTTGTGTTGTGCCAGGCAACAGATAAGCATTCTCTACATACATTTGGGGAACACTTTGCAAAAAAATAACTGAGGAAATATTTAATAATTAAATAGACTAATTAATTGGTTAGCTTTCTTTTATCCTTTCTTTTTTTCTCCCCTCCCCCTTCTTCTTTCTCCCCTTCTTGTTCTTGTACTTCTTCTTGTACTTCTTGTATTTCTTCTTCTCCTTCTCCACCTTCTCCTTCCCCCCGCCCCTTATCTTTTATCTTTTATCTTTTAATCTTTATTTTTCTCCTGGTATATTTTTGGAAGAGACTTTTCCACTTTTTATTCTGGTCCCTAACAAGACTGATGAGTCACTGAAGCTATCAATGGGATTTTTCCAGCCACCCTCACTCTGCACACACTACACTCCAAGGTAAAGGTCTTGATGACCTCTGGAGGCCAAAATGAGAAGCTTTTGAAGTTTTTACCGAGTGTTTCTGGAAGAAAAGAGTGCTCTCCACTGCCATTAATATCTCATTACAGATAAGTTTCTATATATAGAAACTGAGGATGAAGATGAGGATGGAGGAATTGTTTTATCAAAGACCAAATGTGCCAGATATAGACAAAAGGACAGTATTTGTGGCTCTGCAAAAATGCACATTGAACACACTGTGGGGCATATTAAAGCAGCATGAAATGAAATATGATTTTTCAGGTCTTCTCATGCTCTTTCATGCTGCAGAAATTCAAGTATATTCACAAACCCTCTCTTCCAAATTTGATCTCTTACCATTATATTCATCTTATTTGGCTCTCAGACAAACCTTTATTTTAATAACTTCTTTGCTAGACAGGTTTAGGATACTATAAACATGTGATTCAGTTTGATTCCCCTTTCCTTAAACACTGTGAAAATCAGTTATAATCGATGATATATGATAAACTGTGCAGAAGTTACACTTAAATATTGAAAAAAGAAATTTCACAGCCCTAGATATTCAGATAAAACTTTGATTGAGCTAAACAGATGCTTAAATTCTATTGAAACATTTAGGACTCAACCACCCACATAAAATCATAACCATGATCTTTGCAGAATCAAAATTATAGTGGTATTTACCAAAAACTGAGTGATCCCCAGTGTCATCTCTATAATTTACTTGTTTTAAATGTCCTCTAACACTTTCAGCATTTATCCTTGTGACACTTACCTTTTGTCTTGCCAGGTTTTAGTATTTAACATTAGAGGGGAACCTTTAAGCAAGCAGCCTGATGATCTGCATGAGAAGGCTTAATATTGGTCCCATTATCCTTGCCTAGAGACCAGTTACTCCCGGTTAAATGAAGCACAGCTTGCAGAAAACCACTTAATCTGGGCTTGTGGTAATCAAATTTATTCCTCTAATGTCTTGCTCCAGTGGTCGAGGCCTGTCATTTTTTGAAGTGTGCTTTATTTCTCACCTGGCTGTGGATGACCTCAATATTCAGCTGTTGCCTCTCTATGTGCTGGTCTTTGCTAAAACTGGGTC
The DNA here is from genome assembly GCA_008694505.1 of Cyanoderma ruficeps. Taxonomy (NCBI): domain Eukaryota; kingdom Metazoa; phylum Chordata; class Aves; order Passeriformes; family Timaliidae; genus Cyanoderma; species Cyanoderma ruficeps. The sequence continues at coordinate 37,730,933 of VZDJ01007754.1, read as the reverse complement.
CTTTTGGATCTTTGTCCAGCAAGGCAATCAACTCATGTAATTTCCCAGTCCTTTCTTTGACAGGATAAACAGACTCCTTAGTTTTTCACTGTGAGAAATTTAATTAATTTTTAATTAAATTTGATTCTATTTCACATAATAATTTTCAATAATTTCAGTAATTTTTGTGATCCCAAATAGTTTCAATTTCTTTTAAAATGTAGGTACCAGAATTGTTACCTTCTGTAGCGATAGACAGTTTCTCATTTAAGATACTTAAATCTTTTAGAAGTGCTTTGTGCTGGGACAGATATTCTTTGTCTCTTTGCATGACCTGCACCGCATGTTCCAACATATACAGAATTTCTTTCAGCTCTGTTTTAACTATTTGGACTCAACTTGTAGTCTGGACTCAACTTGTGATCTGTTGAGAGCATTCTCTGCTGGTGCTCTGCCCTCATTGCTGTAGACATTATTAGATAAATTCCTGTATATAGGCTTAAGCCAAATTGTATTAGGAATGATTTTATATTTCTAGACCACAAATAGAAATGGTGAAGAGTATCACTTGGCACTAATTTTGGTGACAATCACTTAAGAGGTGTCCTCATGGATTGCCCTTTGAGATCTTAAAACAGTTTAGTGTAAGGTTATTGATATCGTAAAGTGCCAATTCCTAAACTGGGATGTGTGTGTATGTGTGTGATGATAAAAAATAAAAATACCTCTATTACATCTATTATGTTTATATAGTACAACAGTCAGACAGGAAGTAAACTCACTGAAGAATGAAATCAGGTTTGTTTTGCTGAGTCTTGTTTCGGTCAATTGTGCTCGGTGACTCGTTGGTCTGATCATTATTAATTAATTTTTATATTTGGGGTTGATGTCAGAATAGCTGTGTTCTTCAGCTGCTCACAACAGGCTGCTGGTCAGGTCTGAACATTTACTGTGTGGAATTTTGTTAAGCACTCTGAGTTGACAGTACTGAAGGTAGGTGCAGCAGTCTCACATTTCCTTGCCTAGCCCTTTTATGCTGATACTTACACAGGCAGGCAAGTTTAAAAACTGCTGGCAGGTGGAAATAACATCTTACTGTTCAGTGCCTTTTGAATAATAAAGGCATCTTGTGTCTTCATGAATATGTAAGCTATTCTGTTTCCTTCCAAAGAAAAAGAATAATATTGTTAGTTATTGAAAATTCTGCTGTTTTCCTTCATTACTTCATTCCTTCATCATGACAGCTGTGTTATCATTCTTCTTCATGACTGGTATATTTAGTATACTAAAAATTCTTTTTCTCCCAATATAGTTGTTTTAATTTCGTATCACCATTCGTGTGATATTCATGCTCAATTGTTTTTTTTCCAAAGTTTTTACCTGCTGATCTCTGTTCCATTTTCTGTGCTCCAAAAGCTTATCCTGAGTTTGCACTGAGTGCTGTCTATTCCTCCCATTTCTCTTTGCAATATTTGTTACTCAGCTTATCACCTTCATTTTGTTAGTGAACTAAAAGGAGCTTTTAGATAAAAACATTACATCTTTTCAACTGTACATCCATGGCTTTTTAATCATCTAATATAAGTTTCTAAAGAGTGCTTCTAAAGAGGAGCAAAAAAAAAAAAAAAAAAAAAAGATTGCCAGTGAGAAAAGAATCACTTCTCATAATTTCCCTCAGCTTGACAAAACTAACCCTTATTCTCTGTTTTTCCACACTGAATGTAATCAGATTGTGATTGTTGATCTCCAGGCTTTGCCAGCTTCCTCTCCACTGACTAAATTTTCTTTTTTTATAAAAGCCAGCACAACAAAGCCTGCTATAGAATTGCTTTTTGTTGGACATGTTGTTGCTGTGAGAACGTGCCATCTACTGCTTCAGGACAGTTGTGTTTTACTACAGGCTCCCTGGGTGAAACCTACAAACCCACCAACATTTCTTGCTGGTCTTTGCATTGGGAACAAGTGCTCAGACAGGGAGCTGTGCTGCTCTCCTATTGGGAATCATGGAACAGCCACTCCTGCCCATCTCCCCATCTCAGTTTCCCTGCTGAGTTTTGTTTGATGTTCATCAAATGTTGTAATTGCACATTTCTCTCAGCTGTACATTAGCAGAGCAGTTCCAGGTCTGTAATTCTGTGTCGCTGGGTGGGTCAGGAGGCTGAAATAAGCAGGCAGGGATGAGCTCTCCAGCTTGGCAAACCAGGGTCCCATGGGCTGAGGGGGAACTCAGCTGAAGTCTGATCTCCCCTCAGCGTACAGCAGCACAGAACTATTGCCACTGCTGCAAAGTCCCCTTTTGGGCTTACAACAGCAGGATATCCCAGCGTTTTCAGAAGTCCTCAGCTGAGTCTTGTTTGAACTATCTCCCCTGGACAGCAAGGTAAGGAAAAAGATTTCTCCTAACCAGAGAGGATGAATAGTAAATGGCCTCGAGCTGCTCCAGGGGAGATAAAGATTGGCTAACAGGAAAAATTTCTTCACCAAAGGAGTTGTCAAGCACTGGAACAGGTTGCCCAGGAAAGTGATGGAATCACCATCCCTGGGGATATCTATAAAACAAGCTGGTGTGGTGTTTTGGGACAGGGCTTAGTGGTGCACTTGGCAGTGCTGTGTTTACAGTTCTACCTGATGGTCTTTGAGGTCTTTTCGGTTCTAAATGATTCTATGATTCTATGAAATGGTTCGTGTCTTGCTTCCTTCTGTGGGTAGACCAAAAAACCTGCACAAGCTTAGTGTCAAACATCCATCATACTAAATGAGTAATTTTGAATTCAAAATTATTTATACATGGGGAATGAAACCAAAGGAAAAAGAGAGTAGAAAAATTCTACAAATTTTTGAATAGAAGCACTATAAGGGCATTTTTTCACAGCACTGCAAGAATCTACTCTTCAAAACCTATTTGAAAGCTCTACCACTTTGATTTGAAACAACATGGTGTGGGTTTTTTTTTTCCCTCTGATGCTTACTCATTTTGAATTACCTTTTGCTCCCTAATAAATTTAGAACACTTAAATTGAAAATAGCTATGATGCACAGCCCCCACTCAGTATCAGAAATCTGTATGCAGTTGCACCCAGTGTTTCAGTTTGCATAACTTATTTGTGACGTTATTAAATCTGCTTGCATAATAAAATTAAATGCAGTTTACATTTAGTAATGTGTCTGCTCACTTGCCTGTAATCAAAGTGACAGCTTTTCCTTTAAACAGTCAATCAAGTCTCCGGTTCTTTCTGGCTCTGTTTATTTGATTGGAGTTGAGATGTCATAAAACAGAATGGAATATTTTACAAGTTCTGATTATATGCTTTGACTTTTTTAGGGCTGCAATTTCTTTCATTCATAAAAAAGAATCTCTTGAATTATTAAAAAAAAAACCCAAAACCCTGATTTTCATTTCACAGTTGATGCTACAGTTACCAAAACCACAATCTGAATTCTAAATGCTTTTTCTCAGTCAAAACTATCTAAAAAGCCTACACATTAAGATCTTAATTGATTAGATTATAGCAACAATTTCACGAATAAGACATAGTTTTTCCAGGCTATATCCTCTGAATAGACCTGTGTTTAAAGATAAGGCAAAATGATTCTGTTACAGAACAGAATTTAGGAACTGAATGATACGTCTGCAGCTGCAATAGTAGGTGGTTATTTGAAATAAAAAATATTGCCTAACATTTTTTGTTACTCAGAAATTAGGTACATATCCTAAATATGCCTTAGTGAGGCCACGTTAGTTGTCACCAGTCACCTTCATAATTTTGATGTTTCTTAGCATATTTTCCAGACAGATTAGCTCCATGATCTTGCCAGGCACAGAGGTGAGACTGACTGGCCTGTAGTTACCCAGATCTTTCCTTTTTCCCTTTTTAAAAATGGGGGTGATGTTTCCCCTTTTCCAGCTTCTGTCAGTGAACTGCCATGACTTCTCAAATGTGGTTTACAGTGCCTTAGCAACTTCATCCACCAGTTTTCTACCCACAGATGTCTCTCATCGGGTCCCCTGGATTAGTGCACCTTCAGCTTCCTGTGATGGTCTCAAACCTGATCTCCTATGGTGGGCAGTTTTCACTCTCCCAATCCCTGCCTTTGTCTTCTGCGACTCAAGTGGTGGGACTGGAGAGCTTGCTGGTGAGGGATGAGGCAAAAAAGTCATTGAGCACCTCAGCCTTCTCCACATCCCAGATAACCAGGTCTCCTGTTTCCTACCTGAGAGGGTCCACATTCCGTACTCTTCCTTTTATCACTGATGTACCTATAGAAGCTTCTCTTCTTACCCTTGACATCCCAGGCCAGATTTAGTTCTGTCAGAGCTTTAGCTTTCCTAACCTGATTCCTGGCTGCTTGGAGAATTTCTCTGTATTCCTCCCATGCTACCTGTCCTTGCTGCCACCCTCTGTAGGCTTCGTTTCTGTGTTTGAGTTTGTCCAGGAATTCCTTGTTCATCCACACAGGCCTCACGGTGTTTTTGCCTGTCTTTGTTGGGATGCATTGCTCCTGAGCTTAGAAGAGGTGATCTTTGAACAGCAGCCATTTTCCTAGGGCTCCTCTTCCCTTCAGGGCTGGTACCTTACCAGGCAGATCCCTGAAGAGGCCAAAGTCTGCTCTCCTGAAGTCCAGGGCACTGTGTTGGCTCCAGGGTCCCCTCACTACCCTAAGGATCTCAAACTCCACCATTCCCTGGTGACTGCAGCCCAGGCTTCCCCTGAGCCTCACATTCCTCACCAGCCCCTCATTTGTGAGAGCAAGGTCCAGCACAGCACAACTCCTCTCCTCAATAGTTCTTCTGTCACTTGGAGTAAGAGGTTATCATTAGTGCATTCCAGGAACCTCCTGCTGTGTTGTGCTGCCGACAGATATTGGGGTGGCTGAAGTGCCCCTTGAGGACCAGGACTTGTGAATGGGGGACTGCTCCCACCTGTCTGTTGAGGGCTTAATCTCTTCAGAACTCCTGGTAGGGCAGCCTGTCACAGACCTCTGTTATAATGTCACCTGTCCCTGCCCTCCCTTCAGGCCTGACCCCCGAGCTCTCCATCAGCTCCTCATCCATCTGCAGGCAGGGCTCCTGGTACTGCAGATGCCCATTTACACAGATGGAGACTCCTCCTCCTGGTCTCCCTACCTGTCCTTCCTAAAATGCCTGCATCCTTCCATTTGAACACTCCTGCCCCAGGATCCATCCCACCACCTCTCTGTGATGCCAGAAGAACCACAGCCTTATAAAGGGGTGCACAACTCCAGCTCTTCTGTTTGTTCCCCGCATTTTGTGCGTTTGCAAAGAGACATTTTAGATGGACTCTCAACAGGGCAACAAAGTTGGTGAAGAGTCTGGAGAGTGAGTCGTGTGAGGAGTGGCTGAGGGAGCTGGGGGGTTAACCTGGAGAAAAGGAGGCTCAGGGGGGACCTTGTAGCTCCCTGAAAGGGAGTTTTAGCCAGGATGTTGTAGGCAGGCAGGGGTTGTTCTCCCAGGCAGCCTGTGACAGGATAAGAGGAAATGGCCACAAGCTGCAGCAGAGGAGGTTCAGATGGACATCAGGAAGGATTTCTTCACTGAAAGAGTGGTTAAACATTGGAATGGGCTGCCCAAGGTAGTGGTGGAGCCACCAATCCTGGAAGTGTTCAAGAGATGACTGGATGTAGCACTTGGTGCTATGGTTTAGTTGATAAGGTGGTGTTTGGTCAAAGGCCGGAACCCAGTGATCTGGGGGTCTTTTCCAGTGTTAATGATTTTGTGCTTCTATGATTCTCAGAGAAGCTGACTAACCGGCTGGAGTGGCTGCAGTTCCTAAGTGCTGCTCTTCAGGTGCTCTCCTGCTGACCTGTAAGTCCTCTCCAGGCTCTGGGCACTTCTTGCTCACTTTGGTATCAAGCTAGTATGATTGGGATGGACTGAGGCCTCTTCTCCCCAGAAACTGTGGTTTAAGCCTCTTCCCCAGATCAGCAACCCTATGACCAAAGATCTTCCCCTTCTCTGACAGATGGGCCCTGTCACTGCCCAGGCTTCTCAAAGATAGTCCCATTCTCCAAGCAGCTAAACTCCTGGCTGTGACACCAGCCCTGTAACCATTTGTTGATTTGCCAGATTTGCCTGTCTCTTCCAAACCCCTTCCATTTGACTTTTGGGATGATGGATGAAAAAGCTATCTGTGTTCCAGGTGCCCTCACCACTGCTCACAAGGCTGTGTAATCCTTGATGCTCTTCAAACATTCTATTTCAGATCAATCTTCAGTTTCAATTTGTAATATTTGGCTGATTGCATGAGCATCAGACATGGCTGTATTTTTATTATTTTCATCTTACCCTTTGATCTTTTCAAATATTATACACAGATACTTAATGGTCTTACTGCTACAGGCTTCATGGGATGCTACATCCAAAATACCTCTCTGGAACTGTATTCAAAATAACTGTTTGAAATACTTATGAAAGCACTGTGATTAAATTAACTTTTTGTATATAACCCGATATAACCACAAAAAAAACCCCAAAATAGGGCAAGTTTTTCAGTTCTGACTATTTTCTTGGTGTATCACTATATTGTAGTCTCAATGGACCCAGATTCAGGAAGTGATAGGTACTTTTAAGACATCATTATCTGAGGATGAAAAATGTAGATTGCAGCATTACTGAGATATGACCTCTAATAATGATAAGTAAGAATCCAAACCAATGACATACCATACACATATTGGGAATATATGTCATCTATAAATCACTTCAAATACACTTAAACTACGTGACACAAACTTTGAAAAAAGCATCAGTTTAGGATATTCTTAATGAAAATTTTAAATGGCACATATTACTAATAGGAATGATAACCCTACTAGTATGTATTTTCCTATATTTATGGGTATATGATCTGAAAAATCAGTATCTTGAAGCAGTCTTCCACAGGGAATACAAGATGGGGCAAGGAAATGTAAGAAGCATAAATTGCATTCTTTACTTCAGAATCTAATTGATTAAATTTTTATGATGGAATTAATTTTCTATTCTGAAGCTTTAGTTTCGTATAATTCCAAAGACTTAACATGACTAGAAACNAAAAAAAAAAAAAGCTGCAATAATACCAAGAGATGGAGACTTAAGTCCCTCTTACCTAACTTCAGCTACCTAAAACTAACTTCAGCTACCTAAAAGTGAGTCACCTGAGCTAAACCAGCTCTGCTCCCTGCTTAGCCAGGGACATGGACATCCCTAAGGCAGTAACCATCTTCAAGGTCCACCTGAGCACACTTTGGTCACCTTCTCTCCTCACAGCTGTGAAGACAGTCCAAGTAACTACACAGAGCTCAGATATGGGTTTTGCAGGACTATGTTTATATAAGAGAAATCTGACCCAGACATAAAGACTGGTTGATTAGTGTACTACTAATTAACTGTAACTACAGTTTTAGCAGCTGCATAAAAGTGAAAATCTTCTGAATATCTCATTGAGTATAATTAAACTCTACATTATGAATAGAACTTATTAGGAAGCCAATCTGAAATTTCAAGCCTGAAGGAACTCTTATCCCTGGCCCAGGCGTGGTGAATTCTAATAATTCTTCCACATTTTAGTATACTGTAGATATTAAAAATAATTTGCTGTGTACTTGCTTTCTGTAAGGTGAATGCAACTCATAAATGAATCGACAGCAGACATTGAATGAGTTCTATCTAAATTATTAAGTTCAAATTAATATGATCTCTAGACAAAATTTAGAACTTAGTAGGTTAAGAGGAATCATAACCCTATTAGAAAGGAAAAATAATTGTGAAGAATAGAAGAATAAACCTTTCTGTATATATCAGAAGTCTTTCAAACATTTTTGAGAAATACTGATAATTATATAGTTTTTGAATGTATGGGAAAATTAAATCATATACCAGTCCAGTTCAGTGGCTGAAGTACATTTCATTAGCTCTCCAGCCATTTATGAGATTGTTTAGCTGTTACAAACAAAATCTAACAATCTAATTTATCAAGTTCCTGTTTGTGGAAATTAAAAACAATAAAAAATTATTTGGTCTAGTGTTTTTATATCCATCCTCTTGGTGCTACCAGAGAAGGAGACATGGGAGGATGGTGGCTGTCAATGCAGAGGCACCAGCACAGTCCAGAGCTTAGCAGGGTGCTGCTCACAGGCTTGGGGGCCCTCATCCCCTGAGCTTTGCTTTGGGCTCCCCCACGGGCAGGCAGGTGAGCTGGGGAAAGCAGGTGGTGGCTGGTGACAGCAACAGTACCTTACTGGATTCATGCTGGGTTTTCATCAAACATAAACAATGCTCTTGACTCGTGGTCGTTAGGGCACTGTGAAAGCATTTGGTATTTCCCCCTGCAGTGCTGGTGCTGTAACTGCTAATAACTGACAGCAGCAATTTTGTTCCTCAGCACAGCTGGAACTTGATACAGGGTCCTTTGGACTGGTATCTCATTGCTAGTGCCTGCACATTGCAGAAAGAGAAGTTTTTATTGGATGTTTCATGGCAGTTTGACTTTAGCTGAGCTTCTTCTGGTCCTCTTATGAAGGCTGCTGAAAGTGGCTGTCTAAAACCCTTAGGAACTTTGAAGCTACTTTGCGGTGGAGCCACACTTTCAATGCTGTACATGCAAGGGACTTACGTAAGCACAGAAGAAAAAGGGAGATCCCCTCCTCACCGAAACAAGAGTAACCCTGGACACAGCCTTTTTACAATAGCTTTTTCTCAGCCTTGGAAGGCAATATAATTCAAAACTGCCAGCCAGCTTTTCCCAGTCACGAAGTTACCTGCTAATTCTCAGATTTTGAAAGTGTTTGCTCCAGATCTAAAGCAGCCCTTCAATGTGTCCCAACATGTGGCATAGTTGCCATGGGCTCCAGTACAGAGGATAAAATTATATCCTCTGACCGGTCATCTTCTGTTCTATAGCCCAGCTCTTCCATGCCCTCTGCTCCCACTCTGCTGCATTTCCAGCATGCTGAGTAGCTGGGCTGCTTCATTGTAGAAGGGGGTTCCCAAAAAGCAAAACTCTCATCAGCAGGTGCTGAAAATGTTTAGTGTACTGGGATGGCTTCGTTGCAACTGTGATTTGGATGCAACTCCTGCTTGCCTCTGCTGACCAACTGCTGGGAAAGGTCTTATCAAATTAAAAGAATAACTGTTTTCTGCCTATCTAAGATTACTTTCTACTCTACCCCCCCCCCAAGAATGTACATTTCAGTGGTGTACTGTTAGGTATTTGGTGAACCACAGCTGGACCTGTTTCGTGCAGAGAGGTGTTATTTGAAAACTGCAGAACAAGTGATTTGTTTTCTTCTGATGTCAGTGCTGACTATTGGTTGCTGAGGCCAGTGTCACTGAGAGTCTCACAAAATGTATGAGTTCACTTTTTCGTCATGAGCAAAGTCTTCCATGCCTTCCCGCCTGAAGCAGAGTGAGACTCTGGGCACCCTGGTGCTCCTGGATCACACCCTGGACAGCTGTATCTTAGCAGCAAGTCCCCTTGTTCAGGAGCAGATGCCTGGAATTGTCTCTTTCCATCCGATTCAACTACAGTTTAACTAAATAAAAATTGCTTCTGTCCTCACTGCAGCTTGGCCTGTGCCTTGGTGGTGCAGAGGAGCATCCTCTGGGAGATACTCTCTTTCTGGGGAAGGTTTGAGATCCAGGTTCTTTTTTGCTCAGTTAGTGCTCTAACTTCCATGTTAGTCTGTCAAGTGTAGGATGAATTTTGGAATGAAAATGACCCTGGTTGCTACATTTGTACTGGGCTTGATGCTATCACATGCTTCAAAGCTATCCCTCAAGGAAGGCAGATAGAACTCACACACTGCTCTGCTTCAGCTCAAGGTGGCCAAAGTTGCAGCAATTTTATAGATATGATCAGAAAATTGGAAGAGATGGGGCTAGAAATATCTCCAGGCTACATTTCCTGCACTGTTCAGGATAACTTTTGGTTTTGTAACTGGGGAGGAAAGAATTCCTGCATGTTGTCAGTATGATGCATATACCTCCTTTACAGGACATGACATGAAAATGTAGGGCCAGAAACATTTTGGAAGATGTCAATCAAATGCACACCTTCCTCAATGCTATCAAAGCATCCAAGAAAATACTTTATCTTGAATGCTTCATGGCAGGAAGAGCTGCAGGAGGCAAAAAAATGGAATTTTTTTGAAGTTACTCATGGGTTCATTTATCATAAGACAAATTTACATTTTCTCAGGGTACCCAGCCTGAGCAGTGTGCAAGACATCATTTAAATAGATCTCTGTTAGTTTTCAAAAAATTTAAACTGCTATTCCTGAGATGAAAGGTCTTATTTATAAACACAGCTTCCCACATTAAAAATGGAAATGCCAGGCCAATATGTCATATTAAATTAAGCAGCAGTAATGCTCAGACATGGCAAATCCATCTAATTTGAAGCCAATGAAGAATTATTTTAATTCCAAGCTCATTTAGATTGTCTCTAAACCAGAAATGTTTATTTTTTAAAGGGTATGAAGCACATTGCACTAATACTGCCTAACTCATTACTTGGAGGAAGATCTAAAACTTTTAGTCATTAGGCAAATGCCCACTTCTTTCTGGCCTTTTAGCTGTTTTCCAGGTTCAAATTCAAGGCAGTGATCACATTTGCATTTTTGTTGGCAGCAGATAATCATAGAAGTTATTCCACATCATTATTGATTGTTTTTATTACCTTTCATATGCAGGAGACTTCCCTGATTTTAAAATCATCTGATGATGCTCGGACTGGGATGGGCCTGTTTTATTACCATTATTTTAGTAGTAGTAGTAACTGTGGTAGTATTGTAAGAATGAAAAGCAACCTGGTTTTCCCATGTTAAATTAGAGCACAAACCCTTGCACACCATCTCTGTGTTGGCAAGGCACATAGAAGGAACGTTGGTACCACAGCATCTGTCAGAGTAGGAGCTGAAGGAAATTCAGCACAGAGGCACATTCTGTTTGACTTTATTCCCCTCAGACAAACCTTTGTTCCGGTACTTCCAATGTTTTATAAATGTCTCCTTCTCTGTCCCCAGGAAACATCTGTGTGAGGCACATCTGCCTCCTGATCTCTGGCAAACACTGTGACAAGGGGAATCATCTTGGCGTCCAGCAAGTGCCACCTCATTTGTCACCATGGTGCCTGTGCTGCTCCCACAGTTCCTTCTGTCTCACTTTCTCTGACCCTCAGGTCTGTATAAATTCATACAAAAAAGGGATTTGTCTTCACAGCTCCTACAATTCTCTTTATTTTTGAGGTTTATTTTTGAGATTGGGCTGTCTGTTCTATGTAGAAGGAAGGGCTTAAGGAGAAAGGCAGCAATGTATGACTTTATAAAATATTTTCTTTAGCTTTTTTGGTTTGTTTGACTGGTGATTCCTGCTCTTTCTGTCTCTCACGATTTACCTTCATTAAATGCTCTGACCCATGCTTAAAAAACTTCCATACAGGCCTCCTTCTTTTCTAAACATTGCATCTCTCTGCACTAAATGAAGGCAGAAAAGAAAATCTTCCCAAGCTGCAGCGTGAGGAAAGTGTGCAAGTGCAAACCCAGACAGGGGAAAGGATTAATTCAAGCCTGAAAGGTCTCTGTAAGCTGGGAAGGTGTGCTGGGGAGGTGTTCAGCACAGATAAGGGTAGGAGACCCAGGGGGACAAAGCCTGAACTTAGGGGGTTTTGGAGGATTTGTGGAAAAGATGCCAGACAAAACAGTAAATAGGGATTCAAGTGAACAATGCAGTACCTGTTAAGGCGTTATAGGGGAGCCCTGGTGCTGAGATCAGGGAAGCTGCAAAGGAGCTGAGGAGGAAAGGAGGCAGTCACAGCAGTGCCTGCAAAGAGTGGGAGCTGCTGAGACCAGGAGAAAAGTTGGGCTGGGAGTCCAGGTCCCTGATCTACCAGCAAGCAGTGGAACAAGGATTAATTGCATCAAAACTTGAAAAGTCTTGTTGTTTTCTACCACTTCAAATAGAGTCCACTATTTACACTTGAATCCACTGATGGGCATGTTTTTTTTAAAGACAGTAATGAAAAACTGATTTTTAAAATCCAAAATCTGTCTCACAAACATTTCCAAAAAATAGAAGACTTTGAAAAGGTAGTCTGATGAGATAAAAATCTTGCTGTTTATTCTCAGATTGAAGAAAAACTGTCTGGAAGCTTCATTTTCATGTTATTTTTGCATTTTACTTGGAAGCCCTTAGGGTCTCAAACAGAAGCTCTATGTAAGAGAAAATGAAAAATGTATCTGAATATATCTGTTATAAAAACAACAGGAATGCAGGAAAAAAAGAAAGGTACCTCTGGCTAAGAGAATCTGGAAAAACTGGAGGAGGAAGGCTACAGGGAGCTCTTTGAAAGGATTGGTATTGGTGTTCTCTGGAGCCCTGGGAGAGCGAGCACTATATTTCTCTGGAAGGAAACAAAGAGAATTGCAAACAGGCTTAAACATACTGTCCAGAGAGTTGTACCTGCATTTTAAGGTTTTTAACTGTCCACAAAACATAATTTTAGAAAGAGAGGAAGAGAAAGAAAATTAAAATCCTTAACTGCACAAGACTTAGTTTCAACTTTAAGTCTTTTCCTTTATTTCTCCTAATTATTATTATATAATTATTTTTTGCATTATTTCTCCTAATCTCCACAAAATACATCCCTACATATTTTGCCTATGTTTTATCTCCTAACACAAAAAAAAGAAGGATCTAATAAGTTGCAAAGGGTTTTTGTTCCAGTTTAGAATATGATTCAGGGCTCAGTATCTTCAGGTTCTCTCCAGTGTGGGTCTTCTCCCTGCTGCAGCAAAATTTTTAGGGTGAGATCTACAATCACTGTTGTCACAGCAAGCATGACTTAGAGCCAACACACCTTGCTCCAACAGCAAGACCCAAGAAAGCCTCACTCACCCGTCCTAAGGCAGCTGATAGTAGTCTCCTAGTTTTCCATAGCGAGTTCATTTACCTGGAGCTTTACTGTTGCATAGACTGACAAACGTCACCATCTTGGGTGCATTTAACTAAAAGTCCACCAACACATTTGACAGGTGCCCCCACCACAGGCTCCTGAAGAGCCTGGCTTACTTGGCAAACTCACATGATGTCTCAGCAGCACTGAAAACCTTCCATTCACTCAGAGGAAGAGTAGGACTCCGAGGAAATGGATACTTTTATTTTGCTGCAAATGCACCATCTTAGAAACCAGGTGATAAAAATTCTTATTTATCCTGGCCTTGAAAAGAGTTGAAACCTACTTCTGAAGTGTCTAATTTGCTACTGTTACAGATATGCTTCTATGGTGAAAAAGAAGCCCCACTCCTTCCTCCTCAGGTAAAAATGTTCAGGATGGAAGCTATGCTGCAGAGGAGCAGGAAAACAGAGGGGTTTGCTCTTGTATGCTTAGAACCATGAAAGCATGAAGGAGGCAATTTCTGGCCTTCAGTCCCACCTGGCAGAGGCACCTGGGTCTGGGAGACAGGAGCATATCTCCTGTTGTGGTGGTTCTGAGCCTATCTGCACATACTAGTTTGAGACAGTTCTCAGGACAATACCCACATCTGAAAGTCAGTCTCACAATTTCCAGCATCCTTCTCTTAGTTTTCCCTTTGGACTGGTTTAAGTATCTCCTTGCTTGGTAAGATGGGTGTTGTGGGTGCCATGAGAGCTCTAAGCAGGAAGGAAACACATCCCCAGCTGGGCTGGCACAGCATCACTGACTCCTGGTCTGGATCACTGGAAATTGTGGGTTTGCAGCACTGAGTATCACAGTGCTGAGGCCTTTCTTGCAACTGCTTCAAAACTGAATTCAGCAGCCATTTAGTCTTCATGAAAACATAGTAATCACAAACTTACATGCTTTTATTGCCTTCAAAAGTATTGTCATGAAACACAGTATGATGGAGTTGCATTTGCCTAGTGGTTTAACAATAAAAAAGATAATCAGGGTATCTATTATATATCTGCACTGCTATAATTTGCTTAGTGATACATCCCCTTATTGTTTGCTCAGCTTCTGTATGAGTTTAATTTCAAATTGACATTTGGTCTTTTGTCTTTTTTGTGGCAAAACAACCAGGATAGTATTTAATTACGAATTTTCTGTTTAATCTATCATTTTAAAAATAGACCAGAGTTGAGTTCTGCAGTACTTTTAAAATAAAATAATGGTTTCACAAAATCATGTTAGCTTGAAGAGAACATTCATATTGTCATGTTAGTGTTTGCTCAGTGACATAATTAGGTTCCCAAAAACTTCTATAATTTATTATCTGTGGCAAGAGAGAAGAAAGATCCCCTCCGATTATATGCCTGATAGAATAATGTTGTTAGCATTTCTGTTTCTCTCTCCAGGGGTTTAGGGTCTTTTTTTGTAGGGGATAGGAAGGAATAAAATATTCACAAAGTGGGTGAGGAAGTGATTTTACATTTTTAATAATTGTGTCCTTATATTTATCACTTCCTCAAATAAATTTCTTACAAAAACCCCCAAAAACTTTCTCAGATGCAAATGGCATTTTTCACATTTACTGTTTTCTGGGGTCCCATGTTAATGCTTTCTGGAAGCCTATTGCTCTGTTAGTAATAGATTTTCTCACTCTGCCAAGTTATCTGACACATAGTTGATAGCCAGTGATAAGCTAACATACATATATGCTAGACAGATGCTTGCATGTGATTGAATTACCATTATCTGCATTTAAACTCCTATTTGACACCCTAAAAGTACACAAGGAGAAAACAATCAACAGTTATAGAAACTGAGATACAAAAGGTTACAATGGATTCTCAGTCCAAGCTGAAAATCTTCCTGAGCTGGCAGCTAATTTTGCTTGTCTGGGTTGATAAATATGGAAATTCATCTTCCTGATTTCAGGTGACTTGAAGGGTGCCTGTGTCTTCCACGCTGTACAGTCTCAGCTGAGTTTCTCACTTGGTGGTAGCTGCTCAGATGATTTGGGGGCATGAGAAAACATATTGTCAATGACAAAAATCCATGGCTGAAAATCTTAAAGATTCTCAGAAAAATATTCCTTTGGCAATTTCCCTCAGCAACCCAAGACCCTTAAAATCACAGGTTTCATGTTTTCTACAGTCCTGGTGATCTTCACTCAGAGCTTTTCTTACCCATTCGTGTCTGCTTCTAATGCAGCCCACTTCTGGAAAATACTGCTTCTAACCATGAAAACAGCCTGTTTCTAGAAAATTCTGAGGTCTTGCTATCCCAAAAAGCACTATACTGGCTTGCTAAAAGTACTGAGACTCCCAGACCATCAAACAAAATGCTTTTTAGAAACACTGATGTGAGAGAGGCCGTAATGTGAAACATCAAAGCCTGCCCCGTCAGGTCCTTGTCTCCCTTCAGCTTTCCCACTGTACATGTCCAAGATCCACAGTTTTAAAGACACTTCTGAGGAAGCTTTAGGAGTCTTGTAATTTTCTTACTGACAATTGTTGGTCAACTGCACCAGTTATTCACAGTGTGAATTCATCAGAGAGGCTTTAAGAACACTTATATGTTTTGTGCTTCATTTTTTTATTTAAATTTGACTTGCCTTTTGTGCCTTTTTTCCCTGCCACTTTCCCTTCTGTCACTTGCCAGTGTGTAAAGCTGTTTCAATCACTCTGTGGTGTATTTATCTGTTGCAGTGATAAAAGAATACACTCTCATCCTTTCAAACTGTCATCTGCTTAAAAGAAATGTCAACAGTGCCAACATCCATGATGCTCATCGCATTCACACTTCAGGGGTACAATTAAATGGCTAGATTAAGACCCACGTGGGTCAATTCTTTCATGCATTACAGCTAAATGAAGTTGAATGTTGCAAATGGAAAATGCTTCTTACCAAGCACTTAACATAATCTCTTTCTGTTACCTTAGTCACCTGGAGAGAGCACACACCTTGCATTATCTCCCTGAAATACGTGCTGAAGGTCCAGGGAAATGTCAGCCACAAGAGCCACTGCATGGGTTTTCCTACCAGTGCACAGGGGTAATTCTCAGCACAGCTGTTCTGGGGACACCTGGGGAAGGATGGAGGTGGATTTCAGAAGTCCAGAGAGAATCACCTCAAGGTGCTGTTCTGAATCCAAAACGGGTCTCCTAATTCTCTTTCAGCAAGTGATTCATATAAAGCCCCAGAGGAGGTTGCTCCTTGACAAAATCCATGGTGCCATGTGTCACTTCTGACAGAAGAACAGCTGTCTCCATAGGCTTCATTGGGAAATGGCAGGAAATCATTTTGTGGGGATGGCAGGGTGTTCCAGCTGCTGCAGATTAGACAAGTCACCTTCAGCACACTTGGTATGCCAACCTGAACAGGCTGTAAAAAGAAAGTGGATGATGAAGCACAGCTAATTTGCAAAACACTTAACCTGTATGCAATTATCATATATAGTGCCTCTAGCAGATCAGCTCTGCCACTCTGCTCTTACAAAACAGCAGACCCGTGCTGGGGATCACCATAGGACTGTAGCTTCATGCAACTGGATTAAAAATGTAGGATGCTGTGTAATTTCCCACAAACCTGCTTATTTAATTGGTGCTGCCAGAAAAGGCAATGCTTATTTCCTGAAGAAGTTAGGGAGGCACAAAACAAAACAAAACAAAACAAAAGAGTATTTCCTTTCTAGGCAAAGGTGATTTGTGAAAATATTAAGTGTGAATGGGTAACACTGTTGGGTTTTTTTTCTGTCATTTTTGTTCACAGCAGGAACCAAAGGTCATAAACTACAGATAGAATATACTTCCTATTGCACAGCCAAGATTACTAATAGGTCAGAAACTGCAAGGGTTCAGAAAGTTCTAATGATCTGCCTTTTTGTAAATCTGTTCACTGAAGTGGCTGCTTTAAGGAAAAACAAGTGGACGACCTGAACCATAAATCAGTGTGGTTTATTTATTGTTTGGATTAAAACAAATAATAAAGAAATTTAGGTAGTAGTTCTTTTTCTGGTTTTACAGGGTGGTTAAAGACTGTGCCCTCTGGCATTTTTGCTGCACTTCTGGTTTCTCAAAATTTTCTGGTTTTCAGCTTGAGTGCTTTCTCTGTATACTAAAAGTGTGTAAGTGTGAGACACTTGTCTTAGCTCAAAATCTCCAATGTGGCAATTTTCTGAATTATGAAAGACTTGGAAACGAGCTTCAGGTCTGAATTATGTGTTTACCAGCAGAAGAAGTTTATGAGAATTATCCATTCCTTTTTTACTGCCCATCTGAACTACCTACAGGCCTTTCTTCTTTCCTGCCCATCATCAGCCGTTCTGGGAGAGCCAAGTAAATTACAGGTGCAGTTTGGGTTCTGCTGCAGTAGAAAACGTCACCCTCGTAAGTGCTGAGAAATGCCAGGAGCTGTATTAACCGACTCCTTTGCAGTCTCAAACTGAGCACCTCCCACAGTGCAGGTGATACCTATTTCCATGTTTCCCTGGAGAAAAGGGACGTATTTGCAGAGTCTGCTGTCACATGGATCTTGAGGGAACTGCAGCTCTGAGGACTGTTTCTGAGATTTCATTCACCTGCAACAAGTCTCACCATCTCCATCAAAATGAGAACTCTGTAGGGGAAATATCACACACACACACGCACGCACGCACGCACACACACACACACACACACACAAAGAGTTCTGGCTCATAATTTTTTATGCCCACTACGATCTTGACCAGGTCTTTATAAGACAGGTGCATACCTGCCCCACAGCTGAGATCTCCTCATCCCATGTGTGCAGGCAATGGGTAGTGCAGAGCTCCCTGACCAGTGGGTCTGGAGGGCTGGCCAGGTGTAGACAGGTCTGACAAACATCACAGATTTAACCAACACCCCTCAGCTCTTCAATTCACACAGGCTCCTCGTGCTTGGGGGTTGGCCTCTATTTTACATTTTTCCTATCTCGAATTCTGTTGCTCCAAGCATTTCTTTCAATGGCCTCAGACCTGACACAAGGAAAATTGTTTTCTGAACAGTGATAAAGTGATGCCCCTCAGGGAAACATGGTGATATTGCTCCTCCCTCTGCCAAAGCAGATTCTGGGCACAAGGTGTATCCGTTACACCAAAAAATAAAAACTGCTGCAGGTGGAATCACCAGAAATGTCATTTATAACAGGGAGGATAGCCTGCAGCTGTTCAGGGTTCCTGTATGAATCTTTTATTTGTTTGTTCTTGTTCCTCATTGTAGTGATGAGACACAAATATTTAAGCCTTGCAGGCTGGAGGGCCCAGGTATCATCATTAAACAGGCACGGGCAGAAGTGGCACCTGTGCCAGGTAATCACACTCGGGCTGAGCCTGGAAATCCCACCACAACTATTGAACATACAGAAGAATTTGGCAGAAGATCCTCAGGGTTTCACCAGAGGACTTTTGCTGCTTGAGCCATTTGTAACTACATTTGGCTCTGTGATACTAAAACCTCTATTCTCTCATGTATGCTTGAATGTCCATGTATTTATTTTCTTTCATAAGCTCCTTTGGCTGGCACATGACACCAAGTAAAAGAGAGGATTTTATTCATTCCCACAGCCCACAAAGGGAACCTGAAGTGACTGAACGGGTGCTTTTGTGAGAGGGTGCACTGAGCTCAAGGTCAGCTCATAAATGTCAATCCCTGATCAGAGAATGGGACCCCTGTCTGCTTCAATGTCATAAGTGTAAAAGTTTTTCTCCCCCTATTTTTTAAGCATTGCTATGTACTATTTGGTTTTATTTCTGTGATGCAGCTTATGAATTTTGGAGACTTCAAACAGAGGAAAGTTGCTCTTCTGCCAGTTTTGTGTCATGTGCCTGGCTAGACCACTTCTGTTTGGGATTAAGGATAAACCCACATGGGCTTCAGCACAGCCCTCTCTGTTGCCTGCAGCTATCTATCTTGGAGTACCAAACTGGAAAGGGCCAGTGTCTATAAATTTTATTTTGTGCTTTCCAAATCATCTTCTGGAGCACTAGGTGTAGAGAAAAGCCTCTTTGCTTGGTAAAAGGACTTATCTCTTGGTGCCTCATATTTTTTTATGAAGAGATGGGAACTGGAGATCTAATCTCTAGTCTAGCAGACGAGTATCTAGAAAAAAAAACCCAAACTGGACTGTAGTAGATCTCTAGCAGAATAGCAGATACTGTTACTGCAAACTCTCAAAAGTCCTGTCAGGCTGGCCATGACTGCTTTGCAGCCTCTCCTAGTCAGGTGGCCAGCTCAGATCCCTGATCACCACAGTGGTATTTCTTCTGGTGCTGACTTCAGTAGTTATGAACCCAGCACCACCCTGAGGGTGTTAACTGAGTGCCAGGATCAGAAAGGGTATTACAGGACTTGTATGGCAAAAGATCTCATGAGCCTCCCTCACAACAAATTGAACTGACATTAAAGAAGGTATAACCACAAGCAGGGGTAAACAAAAGTATTTGGCAGGAGAAAACATACTGGGCAGACCAAAAGTTAGCTATAAATGAGGAACGACAATCACCTGGAATAATGTATCACAAAAATGTTAAAAAGTCAAAATCAATAGGCAGCAATGGGTCAATCAGCTGATACCAGTAAAGACCACATAGGACTGGGAAAGTGATGGCTAGTGAGTATCTCTTCAATGGTTTTATCCAAAAATTGTTATTCTTTACTCTTGGCCTACTTTCTGTCACTTTCTTTCAGTCAAATAGGAAGAAGAAAAGATTTATTTTTCTTTATTTATCTCTTGTCCATGACTCCAAGAAACCTCCCAAGAGCTTTCAGTTTTGATGGGTGCAGAGCTGAGGAAACACTTCCAAGGTGTTCTGAACATGCTCTGTTCAGACTTTCAGACTTGCCATGAACTCTGACTTTCAATCTGCCATTACCTGCCTGGTGGAGTATCTCCCTGCCTGTGTTAATATTCAGATTTTATCACAGTACCACCATATAAAAATGCCATAAACATTTACACTAATTTTGGAGTCAAGAAAGGGCAATGGTAATTTGCCACTGCAATAATGTTTGTGAAGCATCCATGAAAAATGACAGGCAGGGAAATAAGAATAATTGGAGCTAATGGAGACAAAATTCCACAGTTATAAAGATATATGGCACTTTAGAAAATTGATTTAGTACCTCTAGTGGAAAGCAAAAGGGAGAGCATGTGATATCCAGTCATTCCCAATCTATTTATCGTGAGTCTTCCTGATTGAATTGGTATCAGTACAAATCAGCAAAGTAATATAACTGATACTAACAATGTTCTACTGATAAAAAGTCAGTGTGAGATCAGAATCAGTCTGAAGATACGGATTTGAGTTATCTTGCCTCATGATTCTTTGAAACACATAAAATATTACCAAGGAATTTTTAAATGTACACATGGCTTAAAGCGAGGTCTGATGTGAAGCATTTTGCACTTCTTGTATCAGGACCTTATAAACCAGAAGAGTTGCTGTAGTGTTTTCTGCAAGACAAAGAGTCACGCTTTCCAGGTTATCAATTTGTTTTCCTTTGGAAAATCTTTTACTTAGCATTCATTAAGAATCACTTGTGGTTTTGGGGTTTTCTTGAGAGGAAGCTCCCTGCACTTGATTTCCCAAGGAAAAGCTGGATTTCTTGACATGCAACAGAAACTTTGAAAATATTTAATATGGACATTGATGTTTAGGTATCTAATTTAGGCATAAACCAGAATGTAGTCTGAGAAATTACCTAATACATGTCCAGTTGATATTATATGTTGAACTCACTCTGCTTTCTGCTCCCCAGCCAGATTTTGCCAGTGCTCCCCAGCCAGATTTTTGCAAAATTCCTATCACTAGATGCCTAAAAGTAAATGTAGTTGTTTAGCTTCACATATTTGGACATTATGACTCTTTACTTTTTAACCAGTCTTTCTTAGTTTGGGTGTTGCTAAATGTTATATCATCCATAATTTGATATTTAACCTGTGATCATTGACTTAATTTATGTAACATACGGCTAAATTAGACAACTATTTCCCAAGCAGTGCTTCCCATATGGTGCAATGGCCAGGAGGTTGATAATTCAAACATTTTTTCATTGCATTGAGGCATTCCCTCTGTCAGAATAGTTCTTCAGCCTTTTGCTGAAATTCCCTGAGGAGTAAGAAGAGGATTTATTGGCTGATAATAATGGATATCATGACTGGTATCCCCTGAGCATTCAAAATCTGACACACACAACAAATTTCCTCCACTCAGAAAAAGAAAAGTGTTTTGCCTAGGCACATTCACTTTGTAACTGTGTGAATTTGGGGCATGCCCTTGTCATTTTTTGAGCAGGAGCAGAAAATGCTGTTGAGCTTGGAGTTCAACAAGAAATTTTTGCATGTGCATATCACTTCTCCCATGGAATTTTCAAAAGATTGCACTGGCCTTTGGTGATTTACAACAGGATTGTTTGATTCATTTTTCAAATGTCTCTCAGAAGATGTTTTTCTATGTTCTTCTTGCAAGTGAAATACAGCTTAGATTAGATATGCCTTACAGGGAGATTTGCATCTGTAATGGTTTATCTTCCACTTTCAGTTAGAGTAAAAACCAGTGAAAGGAAATCGGGAAGAAAGCACTGAAAAGCCACTAAGTCTGCTCCACAAGTTTAAGAGAAAAAAGATTATTCAAGGAAAATGTATATAAATCCATTAATCATGCACAACTCATACATTTTAAGACAAGACTGAGAAATAACTGCTGTTAAAAAGTAAAGCTTTCAAATAAAACAAACTCCAGTGAGTATACTGTTCTTAAGATGCAACCTTTTAACGTATTCAAAATCTTCATCTAGATATAATGCCATTTTCTTGGAATTACAGTGTTAACTTGCANAAAATAAAATAAAATAAAATAAAATTGTCTAGGGACAATAACTGCAATGACATCAATTTTTTTTTTCAATTTTGGGAGGGTTTTTTTGCTCTGAGAAATTTTCTTCTTTTCACAAAAGTAGAAGCTGATTAGTAATAGCATCAGAGTATTCTATTGTCCTGATTCACCCCACTTTATTATATATAGGTGTCATGCCACACTTTGAATTGAATCACCTGCTCCTCATCCAGACATGCAGACATCCATTTGGAGTTTTTATAGTCAGTGGATGGGGGCCTACAGTTTGATAAACAGAAGCTTCTTTTTAGTATTTAAAACAAGACTCTTTCATCAGAAAACTATTCACCATAGTGCTGAAACTGTGAAGCAGTGATGACAGAATCACTTCAGCTGGGAAAGACCTCTGAGATCATTGAGACCCTCTGCTAGAGTGCATTCCATTGGGCTTGGTGGTCTCCAAGTTTTGTCTGAGATGTGCAGCACATTTGTACACTGGACTACCTCAGCCTTGGATCTGCAAACCATTATCTTCTGGCCTATGGCACACTTCCGGGCATGGCACAGCATGGTCACAAGCATTACAAAGTAGTGATCCCTTACTCTCAGTGGGAATGTCATCTCTGCCATCAGTCTCTTGACATGAACTGAAGGCTCATTGAATGGTTGGGTGACTGACCTTTCAACACTACACTGGTTCATGGCAGTCTTACAAACACATGCTGAGTTGTGCCCCTAGCTGATGTGCAAGCCAGTCTACATGGTCAAAAGAGAGAAACATATCTCAGATGAAAGACAGTAAGCCAAGAACAGAAAAATAGTGATTTTCATGACTTCTCTGTTTTAGCTTGCAGCATGAGCCTGCCTAGTAACCTGAAATTATTGGCCCATCTTTGCTCTTGATCTTTGGTTGCCCTTTAGAGATGCTCACATTTAGACCTGGCCAGCATCTAGCACAGGGTGTGGGGACATACATTCATGCAGCACATGGATGCACCTGTGGAATTTGTATGCACGTTGTATCTATTATATCTATTCTGTATGTTTTATTTGGGTATACATACACACACACATATATATGTATATGTATATATATGTATATGTATATAATGTGTGGATACCCCCTGTGCAACTTGAGGATGGTGGTCTGTCTTGAACCCTGCCCTTTCTGTTCATCTTCATAGAGCCATTCAAATGGGAAAAACAAGAGTATTCAAGGAAAATAGTATTTGTATGTCCAGAGTGGACAGGGGTCTGTACAGGCTGGATCGATGCACTAAGACCAGTTGTGTAAGATTCAACAAGGCCAAGTGCCAGGTCCTGCCCTTGCGTCACAACAGCCCCAGGCAATGCTCCAGGTTTGGGGAAGAGTAGATGGAAAGGTGTCCAATGGAGAAGGACCTGAGGGTGCTGATCGACTGCCGGCTGAGCCAGTGTGTGTGCCCAGGGGGCCAGGAAGGCCAATGGCACCTGGCCTGGATCAGGAATAGTGTGCCCAGCAGGACCAGGGCAGGGATTGTCTGCTGTACTCAGCACTGGTGATGCTGCTCCTCAAATCCCATGTCAAGTTCTGGCCTTCTCATAACAGGAAGGACCTTGAGAAGCTGGAGCGTGTCCAGAGAAGGGCAGCAGAGCTGGGGAAGGGTCAGGAGCACAGGTCTGATGAAGAGCAGCTGAGGGAGCTGGGGGTGTTCAGCCTGGAGGAAAGGAGGCTCAAGGGGAATACTCTCATTTTTTACAACTACCTGAAAGAAGGTTGTGGTGAGAAGGGGGTTGGTCTCTTCTCCCAAAACACAAGTAATAGAACAAGAGGAAACAGCCTCACTTTATGCTAGGGAAGGTTTGGCTTGGATATTAGGAAAAAATATCTTCATGGAAAGGGTTGCCAACCATCAAAATAGGCTGCCCAGGGAAATGGTTGAGTCACCATCCCTGGTGGTATTTAAAAGATAAGTAAATGTGGCACTTCAAGACATGGTTTCATGGTGGACTTGGCATTGTTAATTGTTGGACTCAACGATTTTAGAGATGTTTCTCCATCCTAAATTATTCTGTGATTCTATTAGCGGGAGGCAGCTTTTGAATACTTCCCACTACCTCAATATTCCTCCTATCCTTTCCTCTCAGTTTTGGTAAGAAACTATAGAATATAACATTACAAGTCTGCAAATACCTACTCAGAATCTTTTTAAACTTCCCTAATAAGATAACTATTGCTCCAGTGTTATAATTAGCTGATTTTCCTCCTTAGGACATCTGTGCTGATGGAGGACATTGTTCTTTGCATTAGCACTTTTGAGCAATACCCAAACAATGTCTTTCCATTAAGACTCTACTGCCCCAAATCCAATTCTTTCCCAGAAAATTATAGGATTTTAGAGGAGAAACATAGGTCAGTAGGTGATTTAAAATCCATTCATGCAACTTGAACTGTATGGAAACTTAAAAATCAATAAATTAATGGCATTCAAAGGTCAATTTTTAAACAGAAATTGGTATTAACCTATTCCTATGGTCATTGTCTGTGCATACAAGAAAGAATAAAAAGTACAATAGCACTTGAAAAATGAAAATGCTTATCTCTTTATGTAATGCAAATGTAATAACTTACCCAAAATGATTGATTAGCATGATGCAGCCCAGAGTGGGTGTCTAATAGATGATGGATATACAAAATTCAAAACTGAGAACAATTTTCATGTTCATTTAACTCTTTCTTAAAGTGGTTAAAATGACTATTAAAAACTAAATCGGGGGAATTGTCAGGAATTGGTTGAATGATGCTCACTCAGTGCAGATTATCTGTCACTGGGCTACAGGTTATTTGTCGAACTAATGATCTAAAACATGAGCTAATCAAAAATAATATAAACCCAAAAGTGATCATAAAAGAAGCTGATAGGAGTATGACAGACAAACTACTCTGTGGGAACAAAATAAGCATGACCAATGTGTACTAGGCATCAAGGGGAGTTGGCAGCACAATTTGTCATAGGATTTCTGTTTCTCACAGATATTCATAATTAATGGTAAGCCATTTTCTGCTCCTTGAGTGTCTGGATAGCAAGTAAAAGCTCAGACAAAATCTTCAAATTAAATAGAATTGGATTTAGCCACTACAAATCAGGTTTAAGAGGATCTAATCATTATTGCTGTGTTCCTGTTACAGCTGGTGATGCTGATGGTACTGAAGCAGTAGAAGTGCCAGTAGGGTACAGCAGGCACATAAACCAACAGAAGAAAACAATCACTTCTCTAAGCTTTCCATTGCATGTCCCATAAACCAACAACCTGCTGCTACTGCCTCCCTGTCTCCATGTGCCCATCCAAGGAGGCTGGTATGGCCACTCTGAAATGTAGGAGTGGTAGGGTTTCCTTTGGCTCAGGAAAGAGGCAGCCAAGGATAAGGACTGAGGTCTCAGGAGCAGACAGACCGACACCATTTCAGAATCAGAATCAGAGTCAGAATCAGAATCAATCAGAATCAGAATCAGAATCAGAATCATTAGGTTAGAAGACACCTCCAGGATCATCAAGTCCAACCCAGCCCTAACCTCAACTAAACCATGGCACCAAGTGCCACATCTAGTCTTTTCTTCAACATATTTCTGTAATAGGGTAAAGTCTTCCACATCCTTCTTATGCCTGAGGTCAGGCACTGCAGGCTTGGGGATCTTAGGACACCCAAAGATGAGGTTAGATCCATGGTGACCTTGGGTCTAAAGGTTCCAGACAGATACGGCTCAAGGCCCAGTGCATATATTCATGTCAGAAAAAAAGTAAATAAATGGCATGTCAGAGTAGCTTAGGAGACTGAAAATCACTGTTTTCCTTTATTTGAGTGAGTTCTTGATAAACTAGGTGAGCCCTAGTGACCAATAATATTCAGAGGGTACTTGCAAATTACTCTGTTGAATGGATCTGTTAATGCGTAATTGAGCAGATCAATTATCTTTTCTAGTTTGACCTTTTGTGGAAAAAATTGTCTATTTTTACATGGATATTTTGTTTGGTTTTTTTTCATAAAATTTCTCAAAGCTGATCATAAATCCTGTTTTAGCTGGTTGCAGAAAGAACATAAAATGTCCATTTCATCTGGGAAAACAGCACTAGACAATAACTTTAGGGGGCGTAGGGAGAAAAAATAAAAATAAATATTTCAATAGCATTTGAACATCACTTTCACAGCTTTTACACTATAAATTTTCTTTTGTTTTTTTTTTCAATCATGCTTATGTCATCACTTTGAAAAGGATCTCAATAAATATTGTAGCTTATTATTTGATTTTCGAAGGCAAGACTCAAAAAATTCTCTGTCAGATGAGGTTCTTAACTGGCAGAAAAGATAGATAGCAATAGATTTCTAAAAGCAATTGATCTAATACTATTTGCTTAAAATAATAGCATTACATGAAATAAAATGTAACCTTTTGTAAATGGATAGTTAAACTGGCTCAATGGTACATATCAAATTACAGGAATAACAGAAAAAAATCACCTCCCAAAGGGGTTCCTTACAGCCAAATCACCCAAAGACCTGCTTTTAGCTTGGTGCTTTTTAATATTCTCACCTATGACATGATGGAAAGTATGAATCATTGCTGGTACTGACTGCACGAACATTAACAAATTGGGAAATAATTACAAGCAGAAGCCAATTCTACAGGATGATTTGTATCTATTATTTTGGGTCCACATAGGGTGAAATCTTCCATAAAGATGAGTTGAAAGCCTAGGGAAACATCTCCTAGACTTCAAAACTCGGTATCAAAGCCATAGAAAAGCTGTGAGGACTTGAATAAATCTGTGTTAAAATAAGACTGTATTTTGTGCAGTAAATATGGTTGGAATATACACTGAGCAATAAGGGGAAAACACAATTCTGAATAATTGCCCATGAGTGAACATATTCTGTTTTAATCCACTGAATGACAGAGACATCCTGTGAAGAACTGGTTTGTCCCTTTACCATGACTTTATGTTTTAAACCTACCATGTATGGTAAATTATGAAAGAGTTAATATGTGCATATCCTCATGAATAAGGCTGGCTAACAAAGCTTAAAAATATTAATTAATCACAAATGTATGTACCAATCTCATGGGCTAGTATGTTTCAGTAGTCTACTTTACTAAACTGGAGGTATAGATCCAAATCTGATATATGAAGTTCATTATTTTTTACTGTCATGCATAAAACATTTTGGTCTTTTACTCACAAGAAGGAAACCACTGCATTTAACATAAATAAGCGGCCTTGGCATGCTAAGCAAATCAGTCATGGACATTACATCCACTGAAAATTACTGGCTGAATTAGTAGGTGGATATTTGCAACAATGGTATTGATTCAGGCAAAGTATGTCTAGTTTCTAACCGATTCATTAGTCAACAACTGTGATGAAAATGTAAACTCTATAAATAAAAATAATATCTAATAGAATATTTGCAGACTTCTTTTGGCACCCAGACTCCTGCTTCTTCAGTAGGGATAAGTTGTTTTTACTGAAGCAATAAAACATATCATAACCAATTTCGAATTATGAGGAAGCAAAAGCTATGCTGAGGTTTCAAGGAGAGAGAACAAAAAAGAATTACCTAAGCCCCTTTAACAGGAGCAAAATAAAGGTGCTAATGTTGAAAGATTTGATTCACCTTTATTTTTTAGATAAATATTGCATTTAAAGTTTTCTTCATGGACTTCTATCGTCAGAAAAAAAGATGAATAAGCTGATCAAGCAGAAGAAGCAACCTTAATTGAATTTGAATGAATTTCAGGAGCAGGTTATAAAGAAACAAATAGAAATATGCCAAGAAGTTAAGTTGATAGACTTAGGTTATCTCTTCGTGTTGTTTTGTGTGTCCAAAGTATACAAGATATTTGAAATGTATCATTCATAGCATGATCTGGGCTGATAATTTTTTTATCTTTCTCTGTCCCGCTCCTAGAGAAACATCTAGAGTAAAAAGTGTTTGCATTTGTTCAACACCAAAGATGCTTTTATACTAGGCAGCACAGAGGAAAGTAAATAGATTAAACTCCAGAGAGAAAGAGGCATGGATTTATAGAAAGCAGCACAGAATTCATCAGTTTGCTTTGAAACCTCACATCATTAAAAAAAATGAGGCAACATGTACCTCTGTTACTAATTCACACTTACAAACTACCATGCTATTCCAAAATGGTTCCTTGTGCTATGTGGCTTGATATTGATACTGCTGATGGGAGTCATAAGAANGGCAAACCACCAAACCACCAAAAAAACAACCAAAAATGCTTTACTTCCTCCAGCTCCCAAAAGGAGGGAGATAAGGACAATATTTTCCTTATGACTGTCAAATGCAAAAAAAACTCTCAAAGCAACCTGGCTGAAAACCAAAAAAGAACCAACCAGACCCAAACCTACACCAAACATATGTGCATGAGTGGGGTTAGTGCCACTGTGTCACAAATGCCTCTGCCCAAGGGAGAAGAATGGGAAGTCTCAGAGATGTGCAGGCCGTGTCCCTGAAAAGTTCTCAGGCTATTGGTAAAAGCTCAGTTAGAAAGTTTGTCCTCATATTGGGTTTGAAATCTGACATTATATAAATTTTTACTGCTCATTGTCAGCTTTGCTAGGTGTCATTCATGAAGGAGGGCAGAGAAAACTGCCCCTGGCAAGTGTTGCCTGGGGAAAGCAAAAGGATGTGTTGGAACAGAAGCACTAGGAATTGAAAAGGCAAATACAAGTGGATCATCATCGAAGAGTTTGACTAGGGGACATCACTGAGCTCCATAAATGCCATTAAAAATTTAGCTCAAAGTATCTAAACCACTTTAAAATGGCCCATAGCCACTTGAGATCTAGACTGAGGGACTTTTGTGGTTTTGGAATGATGTTACAATCACATCCTGGAAGCAAGCTTAAGCCAACCAGCCTAGTAAGCAAGGGCTTAGAAAATCTGTATGGAATGAAATCGCTCACAGACGAAAACACGAACACACATTAGGACAAGGAAGTGCTTCAGTGTCATTGCCATGCAGGTCTGTTCAGCTCCTTAGACAAGCACTGCTGTGTGTATGTTTTCTTCCTCTCCACTGTATGCATCAAAATTGGGTTAAAGCATCATGTTTTGACAAACAAGCTCAGCAGAACAGGAAATTATTGCCCTCTGTACAACATTAAATTACTGACATCAGATGCTGTAAACACTGCAGTGCCACAATAAATCTACCAGCACCAGGTAGTGGGGATGGTTTTAATCCTTACTAAACTAGAGAGAAAGAGCTCAACTCTTTAATAGTAAGAGAAATGTGAGAGGTACATCATAAGATAGGTATATTTATGAAATTTCAGGAGGCAAGGATTAGAAAATTCATCTCAGATTTTCTATTCTTTGTCCTCTTTGCCCTTTTTTTGGCACATTTATCTATGGCATTGGGCAGTGAAGTAAATGAACATTTGTTATGCCTGTCAGAGTTAAAATACTCTATAATAAAATGACCTATAAAACTCACCTTATCCCTTTGTATTGATCACTGTCTTTTTTTCTCTCATTGATGAACAGCATGTTAGTAAACTATTAATTTTCATCATCAAAGTATAAGCATATATAATTTTCGTTTATATATATATACATATACATGCAGGGGTATTTTGAAATATGCTCTCTGATTAAATATTACCTAGAGTTTACCTTCATATATATCCTAATTTTTATTTCCTTTGAAAATACTCTGATCCAATTTGGACTAGGGTTTGTTTGTTTGTGTGTCCTCACTCCTACTCCTCCAAAAACACCCCCAAAAATGCAAAAAAAAACCCCCACAAAACAAAACAACAACTAAAAAAAACTCCGAACCCCACAAAAAACCCAACCAAACAAAAACCCCAAAAACCCAACCAACCAAAAAGCCCAATGAATAATAATAATTAGAAGTCCCTACCCACCCACCCCCCAAAACCCCCCAAATCAGAACAAAACAAAAATAAACAAACTACAAAAACCCACCCAAAATAAACCAACAGAAAAAAAGCAACCCAGAAAAATTATGGAGAAAAACAACATGTGATATGAAATATTGTAACTTTTCTTGAAATGAACCATTACTTAATAAACTAAATTCTCTGCAGAGCAATGGCAAGTATTAAAAAATGCATGAATGCTCCACTGCTTGTATTCGATTTTGCTGTGATGTGAAATATGAAATGTGAAATACCCTTCCACTTCCCCCTGCCACTGCCCATTAGGAAGTATGGTTAAAATGCTGTTGCTGACACTCTTGTATTTGAAATATTCAGACATTTTAGAATGCAGAGAGCTATTTCCCTGAGCTCTGGAAATGCTTCTTTGTATCAGATGATATATTGCTATCACTATAGACTGCAAATTTACTTCTAAATTGTAATTTGATATTTCACTTTAATGGCAAAAAGGAAACCCCCAGTCTGGGATCAGGCAAACTCCCTGGGGCATATGCAACCAAGAAGGATTTTTCTTAAAATGGAAGACATTTGACTGCAAATTCCCCAAAGACATTAAAGTATTCATGACCAGTTCTACCACAGCATTTCCCATAGAGAGACTTTTCCACATGAAGAATATGCATAATGCAAATGTATTTGTCCTTATTGCCTGGGCCTTCCCATTTACTAAATTTAGAAGACAAGACTTACACCCTTTAGTGCAACAGAAATAATTACTGCAATTTCTGGTGTGAGTGCTTTGGTATTTTCTGTAAACTCTTCTGAATTCCTTGGATTTCTCTGCTTGATGCTTCATTTAATCAAGTTGATCACTTGGATTGTGGAAGAGCTAACAGTAGAGACAGATCCTGGCTGAAAAATATCCATCAGCCAGGTTCAAATGTGAATGCTAAGGGATTGTCAATCCTAGAAGTTGAAATCAGCCAAATTTTTCAGAAGTATGTCTCTAATACCACTTCAGGGGTCTTTTAGTACTATGGTATTTCCCTTGCTGAACAGCAAGTTTGAGGAGAAAATGCAGAATGAATATTTCACCTCCCAAGGAGCATCCACACTCAGAATTGTAAATGGCCATCACCCACCAATATAAACCAAAGCAAGCTGCCACATTATTTGCAAGATAAGAAGCAAAATATGCAGCTTGGACACTGTACAGTTCTATTAACTTGAGCTCCTGTTTCTTTGTGATGCCAGAGGCACTAAGTTTAGCAATAGCATTTCCATGCCTCTATAAGGAAAAATAGTTTACGTTTTTTTTCAAGCCTTGAAGCTTATAGTTGGAAAAAAGGACAGGGGTTTAGTGAGAGACTAAATTCTGGTCAGAGGTTATGAAGCTCAAGACAAGCCCCTTTACTTTTAAATAAGCTTCTTGGCCTGTTAAAACTTTGGAGACCTGAGGATCGCTGCAAATACACAGGTCTCAGCAGTTGTTTGATGGCATGTGACACATAGCATTGTAGCAGTGCATTTCCACACCCAATGTTTCCAAATAAGGAAAAGGGGTTTCGGTTACACCCTTGACTTTTACAGAAAAGCACCAGACCGTTCTGTGTTTCTCTCACCATGGTTGGCCCAGTGCCAGCACAGGGGCACTGGTTGAGTTTTGGAAATATTTCTCCAAACCTGTAGCTGTTACTATTGGCAGCAAACCAAATTGTCCCTCCTTGATTATTGTATACTTGACAAGGAGTACAGAGGTGCTCAAGTGCATTTTTGGGGTGTTGCAGCAGGTGTATGGGACCTGTCCCTACACTGCGTTTGGCTTTGTTCTTTGGTTTTGTATTATTTTCTTCTTTTATTAAAACCCTTTTGCTTTTTCGAGACACACTCGATGATAGTGTCTCGCAAATTATTTTAAGCCATTTTCTGTGAGGTGCTGGACTCCCTTAGAGTGTGTTGGACCCTCGTGGAGCTAAAAACACCTGGCTCAACGAGAATTCCAATGCAGCATGATATCAATACATTTTCTAGTAGGTCAGAGCTCAGAGATCATGACTGTGGTTTTAAGCATAGAATGTGTTTTTCTTTAAACCAGCAGATCAAACCATGTCCTTCCCTCCTGCCAGCACAGAGTCCCAGTGCCTGGACAGCCTCAGAACCATGTGGCACAAGTGTGGGTGCTTTGCCTGATTGCAGCTTACAGGAGTCATCCTTCCATCACCTTCAGGGAGGGTCTGATCTCTGTGATGATGGAACACCATACACGAGACACGTTTTGTCAAATTCATGACAAGTGATAAAAATCCCTGGCACAATGCATCCCTTCTTTTGTCAATGATTTTTCAGAGTCACGATATACACTGGTGGGGAAAAAATAGCATTTTGCACACATCTTTCATACCAAATGCTTGGATTCTGAAATTCATCCTGGTTACCACATAGATGCTTCTGCTCAAGCTGAGGAACAATCACTAAAGACTGTTATAGCTGCATGGACACCAAGTTTGTGCTTCCCCAGCAATTTAAGATGATGTAGCTTGACAGTGTCCCAGTACTCAGTTCCATCCTTCTCTGAACTGATGTTGAAGTTCACGTGGTGGGGTGCTGAGATGTTCAGGGGTTTCTTTTGGCTTCAGACTGAGCACTGCTTCGTTTTGCTGGGTTAATGTCTCAGCTGGATGTTCTCCTGGTCCCAGCCTGTACAGGGCAAGAGAAAAGGAAGGCAGTTCCTGGTAGCAACTGGTCTGATTTACACTGCTGTGGCCATCACCCATAGAAGGGAGGAGAGTTTTTCCCAGGTCACCATTTCAGTTGCTTCAAGTGAGCTTACACTAAACAGCAGCCAAAAGAGACATGCAGAAAACAGAAATTGAAGCACAGTGCTCCACACTGTATCCTTCGCCCTTCTTGTCACAAAATTTACTATAATTTCACACCAGCAGTTTAGACAAGACAACTGAACACAATCCAAATCAATATGCACAGCTTCCCAGGACTTTAAGTTATTAACTTTGGTGTTGCAATAAAGCAGGTTCTTCTTATTGCTGGGCTGAAATCACCATGTTTTCATCCCATTTAGGGAGTATGTAAAGAGGAATCCCAATATTGCTGTAGTCTTTGGGTTTATAGCTGATGAATTTGGGACCAATGAATTTGGGACCGATGAATTTGGGACCGCAACAGGAAACTGAAAAGAAAATGATGTAATGGGCCCACATCCCAAGTGCTCCCAGGGTTCCTTTTTCATGCTCTAGGCAGGACTTTAGGATTTCTTCCAGCATAGAAAAGCAACTGAGATTAGGCTCCATTAACTGTGTTTAAGTGTTGCTCTGTTTATTCCTCATCTCACACCAAAGATAATAAACATCAAAGTGGTAGTTTTTCAAAGAATTAAATTAACAAAAAGAAAATAAGTATATGATCTCTTGAAGGACCATAAATATCATTGACTTCCAAAGCATTTTAAAGAAATATGTGTACTTACTGTTTCTAAATCAACATAAATAAATCAGCAATACAGTAAAAATAGATTTCTTATGACATTCATTTTCCATTGTGTACTTAAGCCCTTAGGAACATTCATTTTTTGTGTTCAGACCTTGTTGGTTCTTTGCATCTCTTTTTCTAATTTCTTTAAGACCGTGTTTCCACAGACATGGAACTATTCTCCAAAAAAATGATAAATTGTCCTGTTAGAGATACTCCAAAACTCTATTCTTCATGTCTATCTATAGCATGGCAGTGCATGCTTCTTGGAAACATTAATAGTTGCATTTCATTTTACTATATAAATATTTAAAGTTTGTAATTT
Source organism: Cyanoderma ruficeps (assembly GCA_008694505.1). Lineage (NCBI taxonomy): Eukaryota > Metazoa > Chordata > Aves > Passeriformes > Timaliidae > Cyanoderma > Cyanoderma ruficeps. Next base: position 37,697,464 of record VZDJ01007754.1, on the reverse strand, counting down.
CTCTGTTGCTGACACAGCCAGTGCCAATGCAATGCCATGTTTCATTATCAGTTCCTAGTATACACATAATCTTGTCAGACTTTGCTTCCAATAAATATAGCATGATATATTTTGAATATTTGAATAGCTGAGTGCCTTCATATTGCTTTCAGCCATGACCTGCTTGCAAATTCCCAGCTAAGAAGTACAGCCACATGGAACAATAACCTGCAAGGGTTGTGCCAATATATTTTCATTAGTCATTGACACTTAGTTGGAAAAAAGAAAAATTAAACTACATCCGTGAGAAATAACTCAACTTGCCTCCTGGATCCCCACAGTGGGATGAGCCACATTCAGAACCCATATGGGTATTGTTTTAAAGTTGTATGTGCACAGTTCAAATTTAATCTGCCCATGGCCAGTCCTTCTTCAGTGATTTGACAATCTATTTCTCCACAAGAGTTTTCTTGTGTGTGAATATCCAGGAGGAGTGATCACTCTCTCAGCTATTCTGGGAAATCAGTCTCAGTTAATGGTCTCAGATTTTGAGCAGGCTGTGAATTTTCTATTATTCTGCACCTTTTTGAAAGCTGCAAGGTGTTTTATCAAAAGTGAAGATAATTTGGAGGAAGTCTCTCCTTTCATGTCAGATAAGAGAAAGTGTAATTTTAGTTAATAGGAGCACTTTGTGAGACTTCTGCTGCTGCATAAGTACATTCAGAACTCCTGAATTCCTGCGGAGTAACACAACATTGTGTGGGATGCATCCAAGCTCTAACACAGATTTTGTCTACATGTATAATTTTTTATACTTTTTTCTGAAGTTTGTAGATATACAGCAGCCCAAGCAGAATTACCCTACCGTAACTCTGACTTGGACATCATGGACCTTCATGAACATCTGCAGTTCAGTCTGACAGTTTCAGAAGACCAGGTTTACGGTGTGGGCTGCATCCAGTGGTGACTGCCTACTGCCCTGCAGCAGATGTGGTCAGCACAGACAACTCATAGAATCATAGCACAGTTTGGGTTGGAAGAGATTTTAAGAACACCTTCTCCCAAACCCCCAGCCATGGGTAGGGAGCCTTTCACTTGACCAGGTTACTGAGAGCCCCATCCAGCCTGGTCTTGAACATTCCCAGGGATGGGGATCCCACAGGTTTTCTGTGTCTCCCCATTTCACTGGCATAAATCATTTACAGCGGTTCCAGCAATTCAAGAAGATGTCCATCTGCTTCTGTATCTGAGCTACACTGTACAGTCTGCAAGCACAGAAAATATGATTCACTGGAAATATTAGAGGCCTATAAAAATGGATATTTGTAGATCTGGTCCCTCGACACTGGGGAAAGCATCTCAGGACCTGAACTGTCCCTCCAGTGTGGTTCTCCCAAATTTCTGTTTACCCACTGTGTGTCTTGGTTTACAATATTACCTGGGATGTGGAATACCCAGGCCCATATTCCACTAACTGGACTGGAGTTAAGACTGAGTTCTGTAAATTACAGTGGAGACAAAAAGTTTATTTTCTTGGGTGAAATCTCTAACTGCCAGTATCCTCTTTGCTACTGGGAGAGCTGGCACCATGACTTTGGGGGGAATCCATGGCTCTATATACACAGAAGGAAATAAATAGCTTGCCCCAGCACTGAAGAAGTCCCTCTAAGAGCAGAGATTTCTAAGCCTAATATTTAAATATATAAAGTTCTTAAGTACTTCAATCTCCTTGAGCACTGAAGTAGGAACAGGTCCAAAATGTTAGGTCTGCAGTCAAATTTACAGTGCTGAGCAATATTATATAAAACTACCTCTGCAGTTGTAGAATACAGAGTTTATTTTTTTTAATGTTATGTTGCAAAACCACACGAAGAACAGCAAAACTATAGACTATCTTACAAAAAACAAACTAGAAAGAGGAAGACACAACTTTCTACCCCACAGCTCATCAGTCAACATGCACAGATGCGTAAGAAACATTTTACCCACAGAGCTCTCTTCCACTGCTTGACCATAATTTGGTTCTTGCAGCTCACTTATTCAGTTCAGTTCCTTTCTCCTCTGAAACCAACTGGTCTTTTACAATAATAAGGGCTAGTGTACAATATGGGGGGGAAGGTAGCTGAGGGCTTAATTTCAGCCTAGACTAGCTTTTTTTGTTTTCACTTGGATATTTCAACTGGTTTAAATATTTATTGGTTATAGCATTTGATTTTCTTTTTCTTCCCAATGACACAAAGAAGAATAGACCTTTGACTTCTTTTTTTATTATTAATTCCTGTGCAGGACCTTAGGGATCTCTACATTATCTTGGATCTTGTAAACATCTGCAGTAGCATGGTGTTTATGAATGTCTGGGGCTTATTTAATGGGAAAAAAAATAATTTCTATGGTCATACAAGCTCTCCAGGTGCATTCTGAAAGGGGTAAAGGATTGACCCCTTTTAGCACATAGGAGACCATTGGTTCTGGTTATGATGATACCATAGTCAACTCTGGGGATCACAGCTGCTTGTCTTAGCATATCTAATGACATGCAGATGGGAAAGTTTACATGGAAGTCTTAATCAAAACAGAGAAAAAACCCATGAAATTTCCAGTATTAATTTGGTGGTCACACTGATACAGAGCTACTATACAGTCTGGGAATGAGCTTCTCCAGAACAGGCTTTATAGTTGCTGGAGCTGATCCAGAACCCTTTGCAGTGAATGTAGTTCCTGAATTACATGGGATTTCCTTCACTGACTTAAATGGTCTTTGGATCGGGTCCATAATGAATTATTGCCTAATATAGCCCACAACCACGATAAAATATGTTTGATAAAAATCCCAAGGAAGAAAAGAAGATAAGTTGTAAACTTCTGTGCATTGATTTCCCTTTACAAAACTCCCTTTGCCAAATAGCATTGATTCAGACTGCAACCAATCGCAGTGTGATCAAACCTGTCATTCATAAAGCCAGATCTTCTCATGACACTCTTCAAAACTTGAGTCCATTTTTCATGGGGCAGTGATAATGATGTGGTGCAATCCAGACTGTCTGCTGGAACCGATTGTGTTACAGGGCCACTCCTAGTCCTGTATGATCCCTGTAATCACCTGCAGTTAGTACACTGCAGTGAGTGTCTAAAGCTCTGAACTGAAACTATATTCACAGTCTAAAGGATCTCATTAACCAATAGATTATATCTGACCTAATTAATAGCATCTCATGTGAGAGGATGAGCTTCTCATTTCTATATTTCCTTTATGTGAGTACGAATAATGTAATTATCCACAGGATACGTAAACCTATCTGAAAACATATGAATATGGCACTCTTCTGTGATTTTAATTCACCTTGTGGAAGAGTTAAAAAACAATAAAAGGCAGAGTTAATATATTTAAGAGTAACAGAGTTAATAAATAAACAACAGCGTTTTCAGGAACTTCTAAGTTTCGGTATTTGACATTTTTCCACTCAAGTAATTCCTCCCTAATCCTAAATTGCATAGCAAGTGTACAGTTAGTTAAATCATAAAACACTGGGCTGGTCCCTGAAGTAGCCTGGCATTGTATCCACACACACAAAACTGTCATGCCTGAGGGGACCTCCCTTCGAGAGGAGAAGTCCTCACTGCTCTGAGAAGGCACTAATGGCAGGCAGGCATTAAATTACTGTCAGTAGAGTTATTTTCTTTCTCTTTGTTTCTTCCACTTCTCCCACCCAGAAGGGTCGTTTAGCCAGGAGTGGGGCTGAACAATGAGCAAGCCACTGATGCTCAGGGTGGTCTCCAGTCTCTGCTGGAAAGAACTTCCACCACCTCAGCATCTAAACAGGAAAACTCCAAGAAAGAAGGTATTTATCGTCCCAGAGGGCAACAGGTACTGTCTGGTTGATGTGAAGTGAGTCTAAACCTAGGCCTGAGGGTAAAAACAGGAAACTCTGTTCTTCAGTTGTTTCTTCTGAGCAGGAAAGGCAGATTTCCCCCCAGCCTGGCAGCTGCTGTTAGCATGCAGTGTCAGCCAGCCCTCCTGCCTGGTGTGTGTAAGAGCAGATACTGAGTGCAGCAGCTGTGAATTCAACGAGGTTGAAATGTTAAATGTTGCTGCTCTGAATATCACATTACTTCATTTCTCCCTTGGGAATGCATATCTAAAAGTGAGGAAATTTCACTTCCCATGTATGAGGCAAGAAGTCATTTTCACCTCCTCTTCACAGTGACTGAATAGGTGCAGAAAATGCAAGCTACCCTTTTAGCTCGTGAGAGCATTTTCCAGTGAGGTATATGCAGATTTTTTGCTTAAATTCAGATAGTGCCTAAGATTAAGCTTTAAAATGGCCTTCTTTCTTTATAAGTGCCCTGCATTAGTTGAATCAATTTGCAAATGGAAGTAAGTTGGTTTGTCTCCATTGCTGCTTCTGTTTAGCTGTTGATCTGAATATCAAGCAGAATTATTTTGTTCCTTGCGGACCAGCAGCACTAATAGTCATCCTCCACTTACAAGTTTGTTAAGAGAACTATTGATGGGCATGAGTCATCATAGTAGTCAGTTCTTTCCCAATTATCTGATTTGTTGCATAGGTTTTATAGAAAAAGGGGAGGGGAGGAAACAAAAGGTTAGTGGCAAACTGAAATAATAGGACACAGGCACTATGCAGTAGGTACACCAAGGGAGAAGGAATTTTACAACCCTGAATACCAAACAAAATTCAAAAAAGCACCAAGAAAGGTGATATTGAAAGTTACAAAGCTTGCATGCACTCCACTATCCCCAAGGCAGGACTGCCTCTTTGGCAGTGACAAGTTTATCATCCACTGTCAAAATCTTTGGCAGGAAACAGATAAAGCCCTAACTCTCAGTGGGAAGAAAATGGTGTGTGCAGGTATCGATCCTACCTGAAGAGATGGTCTGTTGTCTACCCTGCTTGCCAAGAAAACAGTTTCTTGTGCGCATCTAAGTATATTAAATATCTATTTACTCAATCCTAATAAATTTTAGACTTGGGATCCAAATTTAACATAAAGACAACCATAAAAAAAACTGTGTTTTTACCAACTTCCTGAAAATCAGTGGCTGGCTTAGAGAGAGAGAGAGAAGCCCTAAATGACCCCATGGATGGCAAGGCTTCAGTATGCACTGCCCACTGCCTGGGTAGCAGAGGAGCCAAGCTAGACAGGTGTGTTTGGAGGGCTCCAGTGCCCCCAAATACTCAAAGACTCAAACCCTATTCAATATTAGAGCATTTGACTTCAAATGCAAAGCTAAAGAACCCAGATTACATTACAGCTGCTGCTTGTGGAAGTAGCTACTAACTTCCATGGTTATGAAGAAAATCTTGAAATGCCTGGAGCAAAAGACTGGAGAGGTGTGACTTTTCCCATTCATCTCCATCAGCTATTAATCATGAAATCTAAAAGTGACAATTTAATTAGCAATGTTAATGATTTCACTGAGAACAGTTTTAATCAAAACATACAGTGCTTTGCTTGTCTGAAAACCTTCAGCTCCTTTATCCTTCTGCAAATCTTATTTTTGCCAAAACCCCTTTAACTTAAAAATTCTAGCACCTTCACTTTCCATAACCCACAGCCTATTTGAATCTGAAGAGAAAGTTTTATCAAGTTTTAAATCAATAGGAAGGGCCTAGAGTGACTGTGGTGGTTGCTGAATTCAATTGCATTTTGACCAGCCAATCGAGAGCACAGTAGTACATGGTCCCCTCCATGGGACAGAGAAAACTTTGGCTTCAAGGTGCTTCTCAAGGCTGTCTGTTGAGTTATTGTTAACCATCTTGCAGGCAAAGGGCCTAAAATTTCCTTTTAATGGATTTATAGTCTGTCAGTAATTTGCCTTCTTTTTTTAATCAAAAATTGTTCTTTCGTGCACACTATGCACACACATGTTCTCCCAATCATGCCTGATTAATTTTGATATATCATTCTCACAATGAAGAATTGTTTACTGGGAAAGACTTTTTGGAAAATAAAAATTACAATAATATCCCCAGGATTCTGCTTTGCCAGCTTTGGCTAAAAGGGAATCCATGAAAGAGATAGATGCATCATATTTTTCCCTAAACACTATCAAGTGTGATAATCACATCAGTCTTTCCTTTATCATGGCTCAGAAACAAATATTTACTCTAAATCCAACCTTTTCCTGTAAAAATTCAGTTATTTTCCCCTGCCAAATGGAGTATGGGAATATCAAAATTGTTAGCATTTTCCTCCCTAAAACTCAGTGCATGTGACTTCACTTGAGACAGCACCTGGTTTGTCAGCCAGGACTATATTTCCTCTCATTGAGGAGAAACTAGTGAAGTTCAAACATGAAACTACTGTTTTACTGAAACTACTCTATAAAAATATTGCCATCGGAGAAGAAAGTTAAAATGTTTTATTGTCATAGTATGTCTGTTTAAAATTAAGGAGAAATCAATGCTTATGATAACTTGAAGAACATTATGATTTTATTTGGAGTTTTTGGGAAACCATCCAAAAAGTCCTGTTTTGGAATATTTCTTCAATACGTTCTTGTTAATGAAGAGACAGTTGAGTGTCCTGGAGTTATGGGATATCAAGGAGTAATAGGGTGATATGCTCCCTTCTACTCAATAAATGACACCATTGTCAATTAGAAGCAGAATTTTTAAAAAGTGACTTCAACACACATTCCTGTGAATGAATGGTTTGCTCTCAAACTCTGGTTTGAGACTTTCCCTCACATTCAGGCAAATACAGATGAACTGCCCCATCACTTTCAGTTTTTATATGTCTCAACATCCTCGGGTCACAAAGTACTGGGAATTTCAGAAGCAAGCCAGTCAGGATTTCTACAGCAGAAAAGCAGCTTGGATCACTGAGTCTATTTTGAACAAAATCTCCAGCTTCAATTTAAAACTGTGTCTGTTTGTTTGCCAGTTAATACTTTTGGCAGGGCTCCACTGAAGCCAATATCCTCCACATCCCGAAGTCAGACCCCACATATAGTTGATGGTAACACCTCTCAACAAACTGACAGATGCATGGACCTCCTTCCTCCTTCTCTTTCATTTTGTCATTAAAAAAAAGTTATGACTACCAGTCTGTATAATTATCAGTATAAGGCTATTTACACAACCTCAGTCACTAACACTGTTTCTTACATATATGAATAACCCAGAAGAGCTCCACCAGAGCATTGTCAGAGCCAGCAGAGTCCTGCTGATTCATGCCAATTGCTAACCCCACGTTCCTCCTTCTTCTTTCTCCCCTGTCCTCCACAGGATGATAGGCATTCTGCTTATTACATCTGTTTTATGTACTAAATCCAACAAAGTACTACTTGCCCCTCTCCAAGAAATCTTTCTATCTGCAATCTACAGTTCCTGTCCCTTGTCTGGTCTTTAGTAGCCAGCCAGAGCAGACAGCAATTGGCAAAACATATCCCATGTTTTATTCAGATTTATGATTTTAAAGTCTATCACAAGTGTGAATTCCCATCTTCCCAAAGGCTGGATGCTGCCGGGGTCTTCATTACAAATGACCTGCACCATGTTCCTCTTGGTTTGTGTGCTTTCCTCCAGTCCTCCCCTCCTTTCTGTCCTCTGAACATTTGCAATTTCTTGCTATTTTCTCTAAACCAGGGGTTGCTGAGAGCTGAGAAAATACATCATGTAAAATCATCACAGTTTATTTCTCATGTGATAAAATCTTCTCTGGACACATTCAAAAAGAGCTGGATGGCCTTTTGTTCTCACCCAGCATGCCCATTCTCACTTCACTGAGGTATGTGTTAGTCTGCAGCCCACATGAGGTCTTTTTGGTCTGTAACAAGGGAGGGGTTCCTTATTCCCTGTTCCAAAGGTGTTAGTGTTGCATATAGGTAAAGCTTTATAAAATAAGGGCCTTGTTACCCTTGTAAAATCATCGCTCAGGGCTGCTACTCCCATAGAAGGGAACTATGGAAGAGTGACTCAGCTGGAATGGGGGTGGAGAGACGTGAGAAAAGGAGACTGCACCTGTGAGAAAAGAAACTGGTACCTGTGAGAATTGATTCTGTACCTGTGAGAATTATTCCACAAGGATGTGAACATCTTTAGGGAAGAAAGTCTTTGGTGAACACGTACACTAGCAACTACTAACCAATGAACTGTGTAGCAACAAGTTACTAACTAATTAAAATTAAACACGATGCTTTTAGAAAGCTATATTAATGTGAGCTGTGAACAATAAAGGGCTGCTATTGCTGCATGAAGAAAAGGTGTCTTGTGCGTCTGTAATGTGACATGTTATTAGACACCTGCATGGAACTCTCCCAGGGATCATTTTTTAAACCCTTCCCTAGAAAGGGGATTCCCAATGTTGCTACATTTGGATAGGAACTGCTGAAAGTTTAATGACTTTTGGAAGCACAAAGGGCTCTCCACCAATGCCCGTGACACAGCTAAACTCATTGCCCACATAAGTAGAGTCCCTCTGTTCCAGGGATGTTTTCAGGACTTTCCAGACAATCCAGAAATATGCACATTCAACCAGGTTGTTATTGCAAAGACTCAGTCTGGAGTGAAAGGGAGTTCCCCCCAAGGGGCCATATCTGCCAATATGGATAACATGAACTATTCATATTGCAGATTCCATTTTATTTGAGCCTTAACAGGTGCTGATGGATCCCTTCTTCCCACGGTGGGCTCAGGTGCAAGCTGTGCAAGTAAGAAGATAGAATCACTTTCAAAAATCCCCTCTAGAGACTTCACCTTCTCAGAGCATCTGCTGCATTCATTGCTAAATCAATCCATGGCCTGAAGATCATCTCTGACTGCTTAACACAACCAGGACCACAATGCGAAATTATAATGATGGCAAAAATATATTTTTTAAAAAATCCAAGCATCCCCTGAAGTCCAGGGGGTCAAGAATCCTGGCCTAATAGGAGCAATTATAGGACAAGTTCATAACATCGTGCTGTCACTTGCATTAATATTCAAGGTGGACGATGTGGATTGACAGATGCAATCAGTGACCTTGAGACAGAACCTTGTTTAGTGCAGAGAAAGCTCTGGCTGGGTTTTGTCTCTGATACCAGTCCACAGCTCCCAAGGAGCACAACCCCAACACTGTGTGCCTTGGGCTAGAACACTTCCACTGATTACCAGCTGCAATCGAAGATCTTTGTCCCCCTGCAGGGAAAGAACAGGATCAGACTCAGGAGAAAATAGATAAACAAACCCATGTAGCTGGGTGAATAATACCCCTGTTCTATTTATTGCTGATATCCAGCATACATCATTAAACCAGTGGGATCTCCTGGGGAATCTACTGAGCACTGCATGCAGATGCTATACGTGAGATTTTTTTTTTTTCCCCACTAAAATGAAGGCTGAAAAATGAGTTGATAATTAGTTTTGGTTATGTGTTCAAGACACAGAATCAAAATATAGAGTAATTTTTTCCCCCTTCCTAACAGAGCTGGGAAAAACAGCAGTGAGCATAAACAGCAGCAAGGGAAATTTAGGATAAACATAGAGTAATGTTTCCTGATGAAAAGGACAGCCAACCCTTCCACCACTGGAGGACTGTAAAGTGTAAGTTGGACAAATTGATCATGAAATCCTGCCACAAGAAAAGACAGAGAGTAAATAGTCTCTTCTATCTCTATTTTTAGATTTCTCTGAGGTTTTGGGAATCTTTCTGTTGGACTGGATTTAGCTGCTTAACAAGTTCTTCTGTGGCAAGCCACAATGCAGAATTCCAGTGAAAGTGTCAACCAGCAGGGACCATCTGGTGTGGCTGCAGAATCCAGACAAAGTTCTAGAAGTGCTAGAAGATGCCCAGGTCTTTGGGATTTAGAGCTAAGGATTGAACAAAAAAACACAGTTCCCAGGATTGCAAAACTTAACTTCTGAACCTCTGTTTTTCTAAAGAGCATCTCAATCTTTCATTCTCTACTACATGTATGTACAACTATTACATACACAAAAAATGATCAAGGTGCTTCTGAGCAGAGAAGAGAAATGGGATTTACAGAATTATTGTATTTGCACTTGTAGGAAATGCAGAGATGCTACATGGATTGCAGTGCTGGATTGAAAAGAGTATTTATTCTAAAATTATATGTCACCTGTTGTCTTATACACAGAGGACACAAAAAGAAGGACACTCACCTGTCAGCTTGAGAGCGAGAAAAAGAAGGACTTTATTTTGAGAATCCCAACTTATATAGTTTTTGGGATTTGGTCAAGGATTGGAGGACGAGAGGAACACCCCTCTGACCCCAGTGGTCAAGCCAGCAGTCCATCACAGAGAGGAATGTGAAAACAATCTACTTTGTTTATGTTTCAATGCATGAGAAGTCTCCAGTCCAAGAATGAAAACAATCAGGAGGCTGAAAATCAGGGCGACAACCTGTCCTTGATCCTGCCTTCCAAGGAAATCAATACTGTACCTGGCATTACACATGATTTCAGCTAGCTTTGACATCTAGGTATTTTTCAGCTTGTATTGAAGTCCTTCATTCACTAGTTCCAGTTTCCCCTAGGTTTTTCTGCAAAATCTTCTTTTTTGCAAGTTTTGTCATATAGAAAATTATTTTCCAATTCACATGGTAGCTTTCTGACAGCTTTTATGAAAGAACAAAAGGTGCCTTATTTCCTCCTCTATTGATAATATCACCTCAACTTCAACATGTTTCCAAACTGCTGTGCTTTGTTTTCTCTATGCTTTTAATTACAGCTCTTGTACTTTTGAAAGAGTGAGGTTTTTCTTCCCTCCCTCCTGAGAGCTGCCCTGTTCCCCTTAAAGCTTTTATCTTCTTTTCCCTTTGCTATCTCGGTATTGACAGGATCTTTATTACTATCTGATTCTGTCACGTCTCATTCTTTGATGATGCCATCTCTCTGCCTCAGGACAGTGTTTCTAGGATTACTTCTGAATCTGTCCAGGTGTTTTGGAGCAGTCATCCTCAGATCCCCAGTCACTGTGCCCCCACCATGGCACAGGCAGAGCCATCTCAGTTATGCTCCATGTGTATCAGGTGCCTCTCAAACTGCTCCAAAGAGAAAGTGAGGCTTGGATCACCTTAATTTAGCAATTAGTGTACCAGTGAGTGCCAGGAACATCCCAAGGTCCTTTGGCAGCTCTAGCTGTTAGTGACATGCCTTAACTGCAGGAGAGCAAGGACAGACTGCAGGGTGGGTTTTTGTCTCCCTGCACCCCCTTCCTTTTAGAAGCATTTTCTTGACATGCCTCCTCCCAGACAAAGTTAATCTGTTTTTCCTAACATACAGCTGCCACAGGCTGAGGTTTCCTAGGCAACATTCCTATGGAAAAGCAAACTACTGACCATTCTCACCTTGCTCTCATGAAGTCAACCTATAATTTCATTTATTATCCTTTAAAAATGTGGTTGCCACTATGCAGGTGAAAAAGAAGACAAAGTAGCCACTACTGTTTCCCAAGAACCACAAGCTGGCCTTTACACACTGCTCCCGACAGCACAGCTGTGAAAGTGCCCTTTAGGCTCATAACAATTCCTAGGAAAATTAACATCAGCTATTTTTTTTAAACAGCAATTTCCCCACGTTTTTCATTCAACTGGGGAACACTTATCAGCTAGGTGTTCTACAGCTGGGTGAACCATAACTAGTCTTCTTATTTAAACTAGCTGTGAGCCCTGGGTCAGCAGCCCCAGAGGGGGGAAATGGTCTCTGAGCTCTGTTGGAGGAGGCTCGTGCTGGTTGCTGAGGTCCAAGTCACACACCCTGAATGCTCACAGCACTGCACAAACACAGTTATTTAAGTGTTTTCCATGTCTGTCTCTGGCACACCATAAAGTTTTTTATTTTTGCAAGCTAATTCAACCCTGCCTCCCTGATAAGCATGGCATTAAACTTGATTGTTTGTTTTTTGAGGAGGAGGAAGGAAGCAGCAAGGAAAGCATTGCATGCTGACGCAATCAAGCACAGGAGAAAAAGGCAAAACCTCTCCAGCTACAGGTGGCACCTAAACAAATGCTGAACAAGGCAGTTCATCAATATGCTCACCCCGTGCTTCCTAGACTGTCTTTCTCTCAGAGTCTTAACTTGATGGACTGGTGATTGCCCGTTTTTTCTCAAGAGACACCACTAAAGCCTATCAGAGGAACTTGCCATGTCTATTCTTAGCCTCCGTATCTATTGTGGGAGAAGAGAGGTGGGGTTCTTCTGCTAGGCAAGACAGAAAAGAATCAGCTGTCTGCAAACTGATAAAAGCAAAGCTGCAATTTCCGTTTACTTTTCAGCTTCATATGTGCTGTGTTGGGCTGCTTCAGCTCCTTGTCACTGCAAGATTTGGTTTATATTAGAAAAGCTCACATTCTGGGGAGCAGCAGTTGGTAACAGGAGAGTTACCACCACTTTCTCTTTTAGAAAAATCACTCCTAAGCAAGAAATAACCCTGTCCTCACAATCACAGCAATTGTACACCAGAGGCATACAAAATAATGAAATAGGTGGCGTGTTTTAGATGGCTCGGACATGCACATGACACTAAAAAGAGACTGTTATTTTATACCAGGGAGATGTGGATTCCTTCTTTTCTGCTTTATCCTGAATGAGCTACGGGAGAACATGAGCTGCAGAGGACAAGGTGATCCCATATCAGTGATCCCCAGGGGATTTTCTGCTTCAGCCTCCACAGCCTTGAAGCCTTTGCCATCACTGTAACATTGTGCTGCTGGCTCTAAAGCAGAACAGAAGCAATTCAAGGGCCCTGGTGGCAGAATTCTCACTGCTTGTGTGAGGGAACCTGTGGGCCTCACACACAGAAGACGAGACAATATAGCTGTCTTTGCAGGTCTTGCCTATGACCCTGTGCATTCAACAATCAGGAGGAAAAACTCCCTCCCCTCCACGCTCCTGGAGGGCTGATGCAGGTCACACATGAATGAAGGCAGCTATTTCACACTTGGCTTGCAGAGGGCACAGCATGCGTGTCTGGGGAGCAGAGAGAGGAGAGAAGGAGGAGAAGGAAAGAAAACAAGGCAATGGAACTTGAATCTGCCCTTAAATCATTCACAACACCAGCTGGATGTAAATGCAATTCACTTAAGAGACTTTGTTTTTTAATGTTTGTTTGGTTTTTCTCTTTATAACTTGTCAAAGGATGCTTTTACTATTTTGGGATTTTTTCAGAATACTTAAGTTCTCTTTTGTCCTCTCCCTTCAGCTCAGTGTAGTTAAAGACTGCCTAGTTTGTCTCCAAATCCCAGGAAACCCCAGGGACTGCCCTCCAAAAGCCTTTTAAAGTTTTGAGTTCACTCACGGGGCACATTGGAAAGGAACAAACTGCATTCCTTTAGCAATGACCTCCCAAGGCATACCTGGCAGATCAAACCCTGTGTGAATTTTGAAGAGATACATCTAGCCCAGTTCATGCATGCTTATCCATGATTCTGCTGTACGAATCTTGATGCCAGTAAAAACCTAAAATTTATTCCAAGATCATCTCAGCTAACATGGAGGTGATGAGTATAATTGTTCATTCCTCTTGGTAGGCATGATTACAAACCATGACACTTCCTTGCATGAAACCAAAGCAAACTGAGTTAGTAAAAATTGCCTGTTAGAGGTGTTCTATTTAGAGACAATTGCGATTCAGGATCTTAAAACATTTCAGAGAAACAGAAAAAATATACAAGTCTTGCTGAGGAAGCAAGTTTCAAACCAAATAATCTAAAAATATTTTCAATTGTCCTTTTTTTTTTTAACATTTTATTTGGAGAGGGCACAGGAAAAATAGCTTGGGGGTGATAAAGTTATTGGCATATATTTGGCATGGATGGCACTAGGAAGGCTGACAGGTTTCTTCTTTTTAGGAACCATCTTGCACTCTTGCAGAGCCAAGAATTCCTCTTGGATCAGGCACACCCTGACTGGGATGTGTCTCTATCTCTGCAATGCTGCACTTACAGCTTAATGTATCAAAGCCAGTGCACATTAATTTTAATTCCTATGACTATGCCATGCTGTAAATTGAGGTGATTCATGAATCATTCAGCTGGAGAGGCAGCTTCCAGGAGAGGGGCGAGGCAGATGTTTGTGACAGCTAAACCTCCCCAGCTATCCCAGGTTTAACTTACCCATCTAGTGCAGAATTCTTATTTATTTTCCTACCAAAGTCCTGTTAAGACAAAATATCATTTCTCCCCTGCAGCTTATTCAGCTTCCCTTCTCCCAGGAGCTGCTCAGAGCTGTCACCTCACCCTTATTTGTCTCTAACCAGCTCCAGATGAAATGAGAAAGGAAAGCCACACAGCTTCAGCTGTAGCTTGCTGGTAAGAAACTCCTTTTTTTGGACTACAAGGGAGGAGAGCTTGTCTCAGCACTTCAGGCAATAATTCAGAGGAATAGGGACATGCAAGGGCAGGGCAGGAGAAGCTGAGTTTTCTCTGGTATCAGCAATAAATTATCCTAGAAGCCAGGAAAGAATGTGCTGTGTCTCACTTTCCCAGTCAATGAGCAGTGTACAGAAGAACTAGAATGCTTCTGGAGCCAGGAGAAGATGTGGGCTGAACATGGGACGTTGTGTTATCATCATATTGTGTGGCTCACAAGCCAGCTCCTTGTCTCTGCAAAGGAGCAGTCCTGATCCGCCTTGTAAAGATTTTATCATGAAAGAAACGTCCCTTGTGAAGTCACACTTGCTCATTTCTCTGTCTCTGAAATAAAAGGCTCTCCATGTCCCTCTGTATCTGAGGGGAGGGCAGATTCTCCCCAGGCTGTGATGCACAATGCATGACAATTCAGGCAGGGCTCCCTGGGAGCTCTCCCATCCCAGGGTAATTCAGCCCTTGCCTATCTTCTAATCCCTGAGTTGTTAAGAACAGACACCCACACAGCTCCAGCTCTGGGAAATACTTTCACCATGAGGGATCTGAGAGCTCATCAGTGGTACCAGGGTCCAGCTCCCCGGCAGATCTCTGAAGCTCAGTAGTCCAGAGTTGTCCTTGGGCCCTCCCTGGTCTCCTAAGGTTCAAGCAAATTGTGAGGCATAGATATGGACCCAAAAAGTGCCCCAAGCCCAGTGCCACAAAAGGGTATCCTACTTCCAAACAAGCACTGCAATAAAACTGGAGACTTTAAAACCAGAGAGCTGAAAAGCTGAGGGAAGCCTCAGAATTTGCCTAATTTGCATTGTATCAATTTTGTAAACACCTCAGAAGGGATATAGCTAGAAAACTTGTTTCTACCATTAGATAGCACCTGCTTTGAATAGTAATGAACAAAAAGTGAAGAAAAGGAGAAAACAATGTTCTGCAGTTGCATTATGTCTCCTGCAGTTCAATGAAACAGCTCCCTGGTTTGAGCTCATGAACATTTACTGTATGTTCATTTTATGGGCTTTGAGTAACTCTTCTCAGTTAAAGGGCTTTTTTCAGCACATATGGGCTTCCAAATATAGTGAAACCAATTTGCTTTGAAAAGCAATATATCTGCTAAAGGGCAGTTTTCTTTTCCTTTAGGTAAAGCAGAACCTTATGCATAGGAGAATCCTAAAATACAAAGCCCACTAATTGGGGGCAGGGAGAGACAGCACACTAAGACTAGTTAAAAACCTGGTGAAATACTTCGAAATCTCAAAGGATCCTGACCTCAAACACTTTGTAGCAGCTATTCCCAACTACTCAAGCTCCCTCCAGTACTTAAGCAGGAATGAGCAATCACTATTTTACTACCTATGTGTCTATTAAACAAAAAAAAAATTGTTTATACATTTGAAGCATCATTTGTAGACATTACAGAGAGAATACACTCAACAGTGATTAAAGAAAAGCAGGTGTGTCAAGAGACCTGACATGTAAAGCAATGAGACCTTGCTGCCACACCTTGTGCACTTCCCTGTTCATCCCTGCCTTCCCCCCACCTCAGGCTCTGTTCTCGTGAAGAGTTGAAGCTTCTTCTTTTTCCTCTTGCTGTGTAACTCCATTAATCTGCAAGTCAAAGCTAA
This sequence comes from Cyanoderma ruficeps, assembly GCA_008694505.1. Lineage (NCBI taxonomy): Eukaryota > Metazoa > Chordata > Aves > Passeriformes > Timaliidae > Cyanoderma > Cyanoderma ruficeps. The sequence goes on along the minus strand of VZDJ01007754.1, from coordinate 37,681,537 downwards.
AACCTGGAGTTCAGAGACTTGTAGGGTCTGGGTGCTGTGTCTGCCGGCTGAAAATACCAGGACCAAAAAACCTACAGTGTGAGAGGGGAATTACCAAGAGTTTGCCAGTGAGAAACACTGGCAGTGAGACTGCGCTGGCAGGGTGTGATACCTAAAGCTGAGCATGGTCTGTGAAGTGCAAGATGCGAACAACATGCCCAGACACTGATTGTAAGCAGTGGGAAGTCAGGTTCCAGTTCAGCTCCCCAGAGTCACATCCTGGTGCTACTTGAGACACCAAAGGGCAACCAAGACATCCACACAGGGCTGGCTGAGGTGATGTGGAGCTTAGGGAAGATCTCAGCCTCCTGATGGGAGAAAGGACATAACACCAGAATAATTTAATATAGTTTGCTGCATTTAAGTACATGAGCCTTGACTCTACTCAGTCTAGTCAGCAAGGGGGTTCACCTGTAACCAATACCAGTATTTGGCCTGGTCGATAGTCCTCCTGCATCAGTTGACTATATTGACAGTGTGGTTGTATTGAAATTATTAAGAAAAACTTCTACACTGGTAGGGTAGACAAGCATGTGAATAAGCTGCCCAAGAAAGTGGTGGAAAATAATCAAAAACGTGTAGATGTAGTGTTAGAGACATGGCTTAGTGGTGGACTTGGCAGTGCTGGGTTAATGGTTGGATTCAATGATCTTAAAGGTGTTTTCCAACATAAATGATTGGGTGAATTGCACTCTGAACGTAATTACACACAAATTCCTACCCGCCCCTGGAGTACACGCGCCTCCATTCACATGGGAATGGAGCTGTTCACTTGGCAGAGAAAGGGGGAACAGTTTGTTTGTGGGTTGCAAAAATGTACCATCAGTCCTTGTAGCTGGGAGCAACCTCTGACTATTTTTCTCCTCGAGTGACTGACTGAGTAAATCACAGGGCTAGAGAGCTCAGCTCCCCCTTTCCTGCTCTTACCCTGTGTCAGGGTGGAAACCCTAGTTTCATTATGTTGCAGCAAAAAAAGAAGTTTTGGACGTTACTCCTTACCTGGCCTCGCTGAAGCCTGGTCTCAGGTGTCTCACATTGACAATTACACAGTCAGGAGGAAAAACTGAGAACTTCTGCTGCATAAACATCCCTGTTGGAAGAGATTACCAGGACAGAGAAGGCACATATTTGCTGGTGAAGAGATTCCCTGACCAAGAAGCATGAGCAGTGCCCTACACCACAAGAGGATATAACTGTTGAGATACAGCACAACACACAAACAGGGTCCACAGAGTAATATTACACAAAAATAATATCATCTGGGAGTATTATAATTTTTTAATCATTATATTCTGAGAACCTCTCTGAGGATCTGGAAAAGCTTCTTCTCCAAACAGAGAGACATTCTGGACCTCAAATGTGCATCAAGTATTGACAAAATGACCATCCCCTCTGCAGTGGCTCAACAGCCAGGGCTTGTACCACCTTCAGTCAGGACATCAAAAAGCTCTTACATTTCAGCAACAGGCCTGTTGGCCTGAATTGCTTCCAGGACATCAGAAAGCTCTTACGTTTCAGCAACAGTTCTTGTCTTCCACAGCAGTTTGACCTACTGTCTTAGTGGAAGTATTTTTTTTACTATTCAATACCTGTCACAAAAAATCAAACTCCATATATTAACAAGAAGCTCAGAGTAAGTTAAATATCAATGGATTAATTAAAAATGATGGATAATGATTTCCAGCTAACATAGGCATTTGCAATGTTATTAAATGTTTCAATAAACAGTCCTCAAATTAATTTGTGAAGATGGTTCCTATTCTGAATGCATGCTTTGTGCCTTCCCTCCCCTGCCCCACTTCAAAGAACATTATCTGCTGCTGTTGTGTGGTGGCAAGCTCCTCTGCATATGGAAGCAGGTGCTCCCCAGTTATCACAGACTGACATTCAGCGCCCTCACTGATGTGTAGATAATGTCAGCCTGGAAAGGTGGCAGGCAGCATCTTGTCCAGCCTTCCCTGTAGCATGGGAAGATAAGCATCTCCAGCTGTCAAAATCCTTCTCCTTTCTCCTGTATGCAAAACTTACATCCCATTTGTGGCAGCTGAGGATGAGAGATATGCCCTTGGTTTAACACGCTTTGCAGTTAATCCTCTCCAAAGTGTATTTAAAGCCAACAGCAGTAACTCAGTATATTAAGGGATTTGGTCAGTGACCATATTTTAATGGCCATCAGATTGACGGTGCCCCCCTTTATATTGTAATTCTCTTGTGATACTTATGCATGCACTGCATGTACAGGCTAAAGGGCACGAGGGAGTTTTATAAATCCTGGGGCTGGAGAGAAATGCAACCCTAGCCAGGAACAAAATGTGTGCCATTTCATCAGGTTTTTGTATCATCACCTATCTCAATTTACAGAAACAAGCTGCTTATAATTACAGTGAAGAGGCTGATGCCTGATGGTTAATATTTTAAGCACTTCAAATAGCACTTGATGATATAAGCTGGAACTACTGTGCTTGCTCTAAACAGTGGCCTGTGATGGCACAATGTGATGACATGGACTGTTACAAATCTAGCAAAAACCACCTCTAGGCATAGGTACTAGGCAAGAGTAATATAATATAGATAACTAGTACTATAGCAGCATAAATAAACTGTTTTGATACTACAAAGAAATACCTTTTAATCCTGGTTTCTTTATGTTTATGTGATTGCACCGTGACTGTATTTGTCTGAAAACTGTTGAGTCAGTAGCTGATTTCAACCAGCTTTGACAGGGCTTCCAAGGGTATCCTAGTTTTGCCAGCTCTGTGAACATTGGGTATCTGAGCAGAGTTAAAAGGGACAGATTTAACACCCTGATGAGAGAAGAGGGGGAGATAAGAAAAGAAAGAAAAGATCAAAAAGAGAAAAGGAGAAAGAGAAAAGTTCTTGTCTTATTAGACATCAGCACATTTGCTGCCAGATGCAGACCTTGGTGTATCCACTGCTTGCCTTGTCCCTACTCCTGGCATCAGGAAACCCAGCCCACACACAGCAGCTAAAAAGCAGCACCTGGACTTTACACCCTGCCAAGCAGTGTTACAATCAACAGCACAAAGACACCTGAACTTACTGCTCCAGTGTTCTCTGTGCTCCACCCCAGTGCATGGACCTCCCTGGGCTGGGGAGAAACAAATGTGTGGAAAACAAGGAAGCTGGAAGAAAACACATTTGACTCCTTCAGGTTGGAGCTGATTACTTTTAGCCACTACAACAGCTTGGCACTGGTGTCTCCTGAGTATTTGTGTGCAATCAGGCTTCAACCAGGAGGACTCTGAGCAGCCCTCAGTCATGCCCCAAGGCTATAAATTCCTGGGAGCAGAGGAAGGGACAGACCCAGATATCCCACAGCCTGGTGGAGACCTTTAACTGGTAATTTATTGCACAGCAAGACAAGCCTCTGGCTGCTTTATTGATAGGAAGCTGCACAACTCCAGAGCATGTGTTGCATCCCTCTTGGAGGCAGGAATTTTCCAGCACCTGAAAAACAGACTACCTTTGGTAACTCTGCTCTTGGCACTCCAAGTCCCGCAGATCCATTCTGACACACCTTACCCTGTCTGTTCACTGCAGAAAGGATCCACAGAGGATCCACTCTGATGGATTCCTCCAGCAAGCAGTGCCTGGCACCCACTGCCCTGTGCTGACTCCATCCTGTTCAACAGGTGTAGAGTCATAGAAAGGCTTGTGCTGGAAAGGGACCTTAAAGATCAAGGTAGTGATTCTGCAGCTGAGGAACAGCCTTCCCAGGCCTGCAGACAAGCTGAGGTGGGAGAACCCTTCTAGACATGGACAAGTTCAACCCCCATCAGTCCAAGTGTGTCTAACCAGGGCTGTGTCACTTTTCCTAATGCAGCCCAGGGTGCTCTTGGACTATTTACAGGTAGGGACATTGCTGGCTCCTGTCAAAGCTGATGTCCACCAGGACCCTCTCATCCTCCTCTGCAAAGAAGCTTGTGAGTCAGACAACCCCTGGCATGTTCTGTGCCTGGGATTTTTCCTCCCCAGAGGCAGGACTTTACACTTTCTCTGGTGAAACTTCATGAGCTTCCTGACAGCCTGTTTCTCCTGCCTGTTGAGGCCCCTTGGGATGTCAACACAACTTTCCAGTGTACCTGACACTCATCCCAATTTTGTACCAGCTCTGAGCCTTATGCTTTCCCACATCCAGAGCCTACTGTGGAATGACACCGTGCCTCAGTGTGGGCTAATTGCAGTAGTGAGACTATTGCTTCAGCAGCTCCAGCCAGGACTGGGCCTTCTGTTTGGGGTGCTGTGGGCACCAAGAGGCCAGGGCAGCAATCTGGCCTATTTACTATTCCAGAAGTAAAGTTACAGTTCTAGAGAATTCACAAATGGACATCCAAGGTCTGAAATGCCTTAGATGTGGAAACAGGGAGACCATGTCCTGAGCCTTCTTTGGAACTCACCTTAAATTGTTAATATCTGCTTTGGAACTATTCGTCTGAAAATGTATTTCATCTGAACTAACTGCTGTGCAGGACTGAAACAGTGTTTTGTTGTGAGACATGCTAGATACAGCAAAAACCACATTTCTACCACCAACACAAATGTTTGACTCCCCCATCCTTATGTTTGCACAGGCTCAAGAATAAGTCATGTTTCTTATTGCTTTTTCTACTCGTAGCCACTAGAAATCAGTATAAAAGAAAAAAGAAAAAGTGGAAAAAACTCAGAATCTGAAAATGTTAGTGCAGTGCTACTAGACATATGGGTCTGTTTTTAAGGCTGGTCCATTTGACTAGTTTCATGCAAGTGAAAAGGAAGGTAAATGAAAATATAGGGGTTTTTTGGTTTGGGGGTTTTTTTTGTATTGTGACACTGATTTGCCTTTCCTCAAGTAATCGCAGGTTCTAAAATGTTGGTTTGTTTTTTTGGGGGTTTTTTTGGNGTTTTTTTGGGGTTTTTTTTTTTGTCAGAACAGAGGATTTTACATGTATTTTTATTGCAGGTGAAGTAAACAGAAACAATGGCAATATAGAATTGCAATGGTGTCTGGGGGAAAGGTAGGGAAGATGACGAATCTATAATCACACCTCTGTCAGCCTGGCTGCTCTCAGCTCAGATGGCAGGATGGTGCTCTCTAGGTATAATGGAGATCTATAAATAGCTGCATCATTATATAACCCAGCAGCAGTCTCATTCCCTTTCTAAATATAGGCTGTGCAGCAAAGGACAGTCTGGTGATGTGTTGCTCCTGATACCGATTAATAGCATGACTCACACTGCCCAGCTTATAAAAATGAAATGTGTGCCTTGGAAGCACCACACTGGATAGGGTGAATTTACACGAGGAAAAAAAAACCAACACATTAGATTTGGTTTTGTGACCAGTGAAGGAGAAATCCAAGCAATTTCATAATGCAGGGCAATATTACATTATGTGTCTCTAATCATAATGACTTCAAAGAAATGTGAAGCTGTCATTAATGAAATGTTTAAAGTCTTGTGTTCTGTTCATAAAAAAATAGTTTGTTGCCTTTGAGTAATTACTGCAAACTCATTTGGGAAGCTATAATAATCACACATTTCCTAGGTCAACATGGCTGGCATGCTTGGGATGCCATTCAAAGGTGGGCTGTGTTCACTCAGGATACACGTGCAGAGCTCCCACTATTAACCAGGCTGCACACGCTGAATGGAGAAGTTTTCTGTAAAGTATAAATATTCTTTATGTAAAGAGCTTTGAGATCAATGCAGCAAATTGCATCTAAGGCACACTTTGACCTTCAAACTTTAATTATCATAAATAGTGAGGCATGTACACCCTTGTTCAGTCATGCTGCCTGTGTGCTCCCTCACATCCAGGCTGCAATCAATATTGCCATTTCACACACAAGGATTTTGCATCCACCTTTTTGTCTGTACAGTTAGGGTGCTGTCTCTGCTGAAGCCCTTGCTGATGTCTTTATTTAATTACATGGCAAAGGTGAATGTCTAAATTGTGGCTTTAACTTTGATGAAAAGTGCTGCAGTGGATTCCCCTTATAGCTCAGGACACTGGTCTTTGATTAGGAGGGAAAGAGCCTTCTGCAGTGAATTGCAGCATCATCTTGTACCATCTTCACCAATTTGTCCAGACTTTCATGTCTTTCACTAGAAACACTTCAGTGGTCTTCCAGGAGCCTGCTTATGCAGTAAAACAGTTCTCAGCAGGACTAAAGGTCCCTTGGACAAGTGAGGCAGTTCTTGCTCACCACTGAAACACGTTCTGCTGTGTCAGGGTGAGGTTTCCTGTCTGGGAGGCCACACACATTGGATAACACAATCTGAAACTTCAGCTTCCACTTCCTTCTCAGTTACACTTTATCCACTGCTTCTTCAAACTCCGGCCCTATAGTTCAACAGCAAATCGACCATTTCCTCACCATACAATAGCCTATGGTGTTTTGCTGAGAAAAACCTTAGGTTAACAAGCACCAGAAAAGAGGGAATGTTATGCACAACTTCTTTTTTGCACAATTTCTCTGACTTTTCCCAGACTCATTTCAAGCAGTTAGGTGTTCCATTTGCACCTCCAGCAGCCACAGTGTCAGTAATTCTTAATTTGAACGATTTATCTGAGTTTCCCATCAAAACAATATTTTTCCTTCTTTCCCCTCAGGATGTAGAGCTCTGCTCCAGCTGCTTGCCTCTGACAGATTTACGGTAATAAAAAATAAAGTAAGAAAACTGTTATTTTGCTTCCAAACACAAATCTTTTGTGACAGATTAGACATGGAGGGATAACCTACCCCGCTGGAGGAGTCAGGTATTTATCTGCAGGACTGCACAGCTATATTCAACAAAGACATGGTACCAGCAGCTTGATCTTGGTCATGTGAATGACCTTAAAGCCTTTTAAAACCCAGGGAAATGCTAGAGAGACACTTAAAGGGAACTTGCACAGAAATGACAATCCTCATCAATCAGGAAGGTTCCTGCACTGAAAGCCTCAGCTCTGCTATACAGCCCTTATGATCCCCACCAGCTCCAAGGGCCCACACCCAGCTGAGGCTGGGGAACAAGGTACCAGCAGCCAGCCCACAGCTGCCTCATGTGGGATATCTCCAATCCTAAAATACAGCTCTTGGGGGCTTCCAAACCTGACAACTATCATGAACCCTAAACCTACTGTGTGGTGATGAAGAGCCGTACCCAAAGAGGAGAGCTACCATTTTGATGACAAGTCACATGCATAAAGGTTTGTGTGTCCCTAGGTATTTCTGTCTGGCTTGAATGGACATGAAGAGAGGCTGAAGATGGACAGTGAGGCAGAAGATGATTTCCCCCAGGGCCCCTTGTAAGTATGGATCTGTAAGGCATTTTTAGAGCAAATATGAACTGAGTGGACATTTTCGTGTTTATGTTAAAGTGCTGCTTGCATTTAAAATTAAAAGAGGCAGAGGAACGCATTTCAGATAGTCTTGTGGATCGTGAGTTTTCCAGGGAAAATCAGACTGCTTCTTTAGGAGCCTGCAGATCTCATGGAAAGGCTCTTGCACAGGTGTTTCCCCTGGGAATATCAAACCCCATGCAGCAAGGAAATTCAGGATGATTAGGTCTGAAAGCACATACAAAAAGTCTGATGGTAACACAATAATTAAGTCCCCAAGCAAGTACTGGGAGAGCAGGGATGCTGTTCTCTGCTCTACTCTCTACCAGAAAGCACTGGCAGGTTCTCTGACACTGGACATGTGGTGTGAGGCTACACCGCTGCCCCAGGCAGACAGCTTTGCAAGCAGGAATTAAAATCCATGTGGCTGGCATTTCCCCAGGGGCCAGCTCCTGGCACCACCCTGCCACAGCTGCTCACTTGATGCTCCTGAAGGCTCTTGGACTTGCCTCACCCTGCCTGTAAAGTTTCCAGCCATCACCATCCATACCTGCTCAGTGAATACGCTGTGACTCATTTATAGTTTATTCCCTGACTGATTGGTTTGGAATGAGAGACAAATCATGAAACCCCAGGCCTTTTATTGATAATTTGCAGATGGGGAAAATGGTTCAATACTTGGTATTGATCATTAGTTACATCCACTTACCCACAATTATAGAAAACATGGCATTTGTTGCTTGGATTGTGCAGATTAAAACCACATCTAAGGAGGAAAATATGCATCCCAGTGGCTCACTGCAAAGCATCTTGTCCTCTACAAAACAACTACAGGAGCAGGAAAGAAAAAAAAAAGTCATGTGCTGCCTTAAAAAACATGTTTGTGGTCCTGTGGAAAACAGAAAGGTCTTCATTTATTAGCTGCAAGAAAAAAGTTTAAGGTCCAGGACAGCATGGTGCTTCAAGCCTTACAAGCAAAGACTGGAATTTGTTGAATCTTCTGAGTTAATACACAAACAGCCAGGCCAGGGTAAAAAGATTTACAAAGCTAAAAAACATTTCTGGCTTAATAAAAGCTAGTTAATAAATCTGGGAACTGAATATCCATCCTGTCCATCCCTCTGTCTGAAAGAACCACATAGGCCCTGTCTGTGTCCATGTATTTCTCCAGGACCCCTCCAGGTGTGAAAGCCTCTCCCATCTCCCCCACTGCTTTTGGCATGATGTGCCATGAGTCTGCCTGACCCAAAAAACCCCCAGCACCCTCCATGCTTTGCATATCCAAAGTTAATGCAGCAGGAACCATATGCTAAAACATTCTAACCAGGCAAGAAACCTTACAAAGGTAAAACTGGAAGATTTTACCTTTTATTACCTCCATCACAGTTTGTTCAAAAGTTGGAATGGTTTAAAACCTGATGTATATTAATCCAAAAGTAATTCTAAATGGATGGTTTGCTTAGCAGCTGCTTTCTGTGATGAATCCCTTGCTAAATCTAATTTTATTCTAGCAATAACAACCAAACTTGGTGCTTCAGCCTGCATTTCATATTTGAAGGTACTACTGATATAAAAATAATACCCTGTAAGATGGTCCTACATGGTGCAGTCTATGCCTTGAAAAGACAAGAAAAAAGGAATAGCCTGGCAAAGAATTATCACCTTTATTATATAGCTGAGGAACAGAGGCACTGAGTGATTAGCTGTCTTGCTCATAATACCATTGGAAGGCTATACCCAGACCTTACAGGGGCTGGTTGTGCCAGACAATATGTTCTCACTACACTGCCATCTTTCTTCACTGATGTAAATGGCTTATTTTAAAAGTAGTTTTTCAATGGCATCAGCTTGGTTAAAGACACCCAATTTCTCATGGCTGAATCACACATTAAAACTGAATAACCCTTATTCTTCTGCTGCAGATGACTGCTGTGGACAGCTGTAGTTATAGGCACTCAGATACTACCAAAAAAGTAACATATTAATTTTGGTGGAAAAAAAAATCACTAAAATTTCATGACCTGAAGAGAACACTAAGAAAAGATCTTATTATCCTCAACTCTGTCTTATACTGTCAGGTGACAGGTGTGTGATTCTGTACAATATTGCCAGAAAAAGGCCAAAACTTAAAGCACCAGTAATATCCCTGACATACACTGGAGATGTAATAACCTGGGCCACAATGTTCAAAATCCCTCTGATTTCAGGTGACTACAGCCAGAAGTGTGCACCGTGTAGAGAGGTTGCTGTATGTTGTATCTATTGGTGTTTGCCCTTTGCTGAGGAATTTTTGTTCACTGATGTGGTCATTTCTTTCACAGAATTCTCAATTTAATGGAGCAAAATCCCCATGATAACAAAATACAACAGGGTAAATCTTCCTCTGGGCCAGCTGCTTTGTTTATATGACATGCTAACTTTTGTAGCACTTACATGTTTTATAAGAATGTGTAATTGGAAGTGTAACGTTGGGTGCAGGGATTGCAACTAAAGTGATGCTGTATTAATTACTTTCTTTTTGCCTAAGTTTCACCTGGGCTTCTAAATTTTGATGTAACAAAATAGAGAGCAGGACAAGAAAATGTGAATCACTTGACACTTCTGAGCAGCTGTTAAGGGAAGGAGTGATGACTGGCCCTAAAAATAAAGCAGTGGAAGAGCAGACCTGATACTCCAGGTGGTCTGTGCTCCTACAAAGCACCATAAAGGGTAAAGCAGCCGTGTCTCTGTATTCCCTGTTGGAACTGATCTGGAAATACACACAATCAGGCCTGATTGTGTGTTGCAGGCTGAGTTTTTCTGCCTGGAGAATGGCTCTCCCAGGGATTTCCAACTCTCTAAAGCCCTTCCACACAAGTCCATTAATTATTGTTGCTCTCCTGAGGACTCAGAGCAAAATCATCGGTGGCACTAAAGATAGTTTCAAGACTCTGCTGCTTTTCCTTGGCACCAAATTTTCCTCCTGTGCTTCTGCTTTTGCCCTCAATGTGCTCACAAGCTGCAGGGACTGTATTTAGGGTTGACGCTTCCCAGTTGACTGGCAGCAGGTGAGCACAGTAATAATGGTCTCTTCTCTCCCTGTTTTTACCCAAACTTTATTTTCTCACATTAGCAAGCTACTTCATTTGTGAAATAAAATTAGTGGCCCAGGTGCAATCTATTCCAAGTTTTCCCCAGGCAGCAAAAATTAGCAGCACCTAATCAGAATGTCAGGAGTTCTGCTAGCTAGTTTTCAGCTTCTAGCCATCACCAGGAGGAGCTGAGCCACTGCTGCCTTGTAATACAGAGCATATGGTTCCATATTCACTAGAGAGCCCAGTCAAGCAAAAAGACACTTTATCTCAGAGAGAATACATCTATGGATTCACCAAGGAGACACAAATGGGAGATAAAGCAAATGTAGAGAGGACAAAGACAAGGGAAGATGACAGAAGAATTCATCATTTCTTCCACTTTCCAAGCAGCTCTGGGAGCCAGCTGTGACCTCTTTGCAGCACTCATCACACAGCAAACAGTGATGTGTTTTAAATTATTATTCAGGCAAGAAAGGGTGTTCTAATATTGCCCTAACTTTCCCAGCCCAATTCACCTTTTGCAGCAGACATCTATGCTTTCATAAAACTGCCTTTCTTTTTCCTCTCTCACTAGTCATAATTGCGCATAAATCTTTATCACACAAGCTTGCTAATCTAGTGAGACCACTTTCTGCAATTTAAAGAGCTGAGAAACACATTACATTGTTAGTCAAAAGGGCAGGAGATAAAAGGCTTGAGATTTCTAACTTAATTTGAGATATTCTGTGCTTGTGTTGTGCGATAATGTTAAAAGTAAAATGTGGGTGGACACTGGTTTTATAGTGTCTGAACTTCTCAGGGGCTCTTCCCAACACCACTGCAATAATTCACTTACTACACAAGCCACCATGCAGACAATGACATTATGTTCCCAACCTGTGGAAGAAAACCATGACAGAACTAGTAAGGAAATGTTTTCTTTTGAGTGTGTCAAGGATTGAAGGCCAATTGATTTTTCATAGGAGTCAAAAGCAAAATGTATCTCCTCAGCATCTTGAAATCCAGGTCCTATTATACTTTTTCTTTGTAACTGTGGCAAACAGCCTGCTTTCATGGTTTCCAGAACATTGTTCTCCTATTGCAAGTCAAGTTACTTCATTATTTCTAGAGGGAAAAAATATTTTGTCTCAGACAACTGGAGAAAGATCAAAGGGCAGCACTTCTTTAAGTAGGTACATCATAAAAAACAACATAAGTGTTCACATTTACAGAAGGCTGGATTTTTAGATTAATATCCACATTTGGAAAGGAACACAGTGATCTTGTAGTAGGAGGGTAGTGCAGCTTCTTACAAGGCAATGAAGTAGGAACAAAAATTTCATACCAAAGTTTCTTCTCTTCAGATTTAATTTGTGTTTCCCGTGGTACTCGGGTCCTTCCTTTTGTGATACACTGTAATGCTTGAACCAAAGCTGTGGTGTCTGGATCTCCCCTGGAATAAAGCTAAGGCAGGTTTTCAAGCTAGAATTTCCTCCATGGGTAGTTTGCCATATGCCTTTGCTGCCTGATGCCATTTTAGATCTGACTGAAAGAAGAGAGTGCGTGTGAATTTTAATTGTAGCTAAAGCAGGAAATCACCTCCTCACTCCTTCAGTGGCCATGTGTGCTGGATGAGTACACTCCCCATTTCAGTGCCTTCTGAAAGGGTACAAGTTCAAGGTTATACTTTCTGTTATCCATTTGTTCGTTCAATATTTTCCTGTTTTCCAGCTAGGTGGCATGCCAGAGCCCATAAACCTCTTAATATTCTAGCTTTACCACACAGCTTTTACAAACAAGGTCAAACAGAACAGAAGGAAAACATATAATTAATAATTATCAAGACTTACTGCTGTGTGGGCTTTAAGTCCCTGCTCAGAAATTAGAACCAAATTATTCCAGGCTTTAAAAAAGGCAGTTAGAATATCCAGCATACCTAAATTATCTCCTCTGAGAGACTACACCAGCTCTATTAGCTCCCCATGTATTTTGCTCCATGCTAACACGTACCACATACTTTAAATCACCACAGCTGGTTCCTTCCCATTGCACTTGCCTCACCCCCCACACTCCCTGAAATACCTTTCCTGTTCCCCTTGCCTTGTCTCCTTCACTCCAGCCGCCTGTTAATGCCAGCTGATCTGGAACAGCCACACAGATTATTTAGCAAAGCAGGGAGCAAAAGGGACAATATTTCAAATATTTTTGAAATAGCTGCAAAAATAAGTAGTGCAATCCTAGTCCCTTTAGGAGTCCTCCAGGTTTGTTTCAGTCAGTGAAATGAGAGGGAACTACCAAGGAAGGTAAACCCTTATCCATGGTATTTCAAGCAACTTGATTTAAGCAGGATATAGTGGCACTCCTTTCAAAAATCTGAAAGTTATCTAGGGAATTATTGAGGATGCAAAGATTTTAAGACAGGGAGGCACAAGTATGTTACCTAGTCTGACTGCATAACCCTGGATATTGAATTTGTCTCATGTTCCCCCAGGTTATCCAGCAGTTTATTATTATGTAAAGAATTATTTTCATGGCAAACATTTACATAAAAATCTAGGACTTGTTTACTTACCAGTGAATTTCCAGAACGAAATTTACTTTGGGTTTGGAAACTGGAAAAGTTGAGTATACATCCCCATAAGGGACATTTGTACGGGATGGGCCAACACTCCCCTAGAAAAGCTCTCCCTGAGAAGTCTGTCCTCTTCTTGAAAAGTAGCCACTCTGCCTCAGATTTTATATATTCCCTCATCAAACATTGTGCATGTCCTTTCCCCAGAGAAAAGGTCTGTGGTTAGTCAAACAGTACTTCAAAGGCATCTATTTTCTCTTAGTAAAGTAATAAATTATTGACTCTTAGATTGTGACATAAACATCTTCACCTAGAAAATAATTACTTAAGTTCTTCTGACAAATAATGGAAGGAAATCAGATTAAGATCATTTATTCCATAAATAAAAAGTAGAGATTATATCCAAATATCTGTCACCAAACAAAATCTTTCTGGAACCCAGATCCATTTGTTAATTGTCTCCTCTCTGCCTGGAATGCAGCTGTTTAAGTAATTTCTGAAGTAGCATCTATGCCATTGGCAGACATCTGTGCAGAATCGGTGATGTGCAGAGAATACTCTATTTATAGAGAGGCAATCATGCCTTTCTCTCCTTCCCTCCTCCCACCCACAGCTCTTTGCACTCATATCAGGGGAGTCCCAATCATGGTATTAATTTCTTTTCAGCTGAAATGTACCCATAAAGTTTAGTCAAAAACAAATGAGTAAAGGAAAGTGAAGATCATTTTTCTTGTGCTGAAAAATATTTTTAGATACCAACCATAGAGATTTCTTAATATTAGAAAAGGGCAGGATTTGCTGAAATAGAAAGAACATAAAAATAACATTTTACAAATAGTATGGCATCTATTATTTATCATAGCAGTCTTTGGGTAAAGGCCCAAAGCAAAATATTTGACTTTGAAGATGAAAAAAAAAGTGGTGGCAACTATCACAAAACCTTTTTTGTTTTCTTTATAAATTTTCTTCGTTGAAATATAGCCTCTACCTAAAACAATCTTGCTAAAGAAAAAGAAAATAAAAGTTTTAGTTCTTTTCAAATACTCATAGAAGAAAGGAGAAACTTCTTTACAATGTTTCATAGATGAAAAAACTTTTATGAAGAGACCAGTTCTATTTAATTATCTATAGCTTTCTATGGAGTTAGGATACTCCCATTCCACAGCAAGCACACTGCATCATAAACTTATCACAGTCATTCTCATGTTCCAGCCCCAGAATAACTGAACTTGATTGAATGCTTCTTAGGAAGAGGAATAGAAAGGTTCTTGAGACACTTTGTAGTGAAACACATACTAATTATAGTATTATTTAAGAGTAAACCATTTCAAAATGTGCTTTATTTTACAGTGTGAGGGGCTATTCCATTATTAAAGATCATATATTATTCACCTACAAAGAAAATGAGTTATTACTCTAAAATGGAACACACACAGCAGGGCAGAAAACTCCAACATGACAGAGTTGTGAATGTGAAGGCATTCTAGGTAGAGACTGCTGTTTCCAGGAATCCTGTGCTTGACAGCAGGCTTTATATGGGCACAGTTTAAGTAAAATAAACCAAGCAAAACTCCTATGAAATACCTTCAACACCAAAGAAATGACTACACAGGTCCACTGTGAAGGGAATGTATAGTTTTTGTGCTTACTTTTGTCTTCAGAATTTTATTTTGCTTAATTGTCTGCATTACATAGGAGAAGAAAATTCCATATGCTGGCTTGTGTGTCTCCGTTCAGAATAGCAAAGGATCTTATGATGACTTGGAGGAAGTCAGAGTAACCTGGGGTTCTCAGGGCTTTGCTGAGCCTCAACAAAGGACATTGCATAAAATTAGCCAATTGTTTCACTATTCAACGATTCAATTTATGTCAGTGTCGTTATTTGTAATTTTTTCATAGGCACAATCTATACAAGCTGCTCCAACTTCCATTAGAAATACTTCTAAATAAAATTAGATACTTGCAAAGATCAAGAGATAGAACTGTTATTTGTGAATACCTATTCTGCAAAATATCTTAGTTCAGTTCCTGTCAAGGTTAGAGTTAGCTGTAGGCATTGTCGAGCCTGCTAACTGGAATGAGGGTCTTCCACAATTAACTGAAAATTTTTCTGCAGCACAAGTGGGGTGATCTCTTGGGTTTTCCTGGCCTAAGAGACATACCAAAACATTTAAAAATACTCTGCATTGCCATTCAAGCTCTCCTGAAAGGCAGACTGCAGCTGCCTGTTCTGTAGACTCATTTCACGTTATTCATGTCAAATGTTTTTGCCTCTCATGCAGTCAGGCTCGGTTCTGCTTCTGGGTGAGGCCAGGCTGCAGAGGCCTCTGGGCAGCCTGACCTGGTGGGGCATCCCTGGGCAGGGGCTGTGGAAGTAGGTGACCTTTAAGGTCCCTTCTTTGATTCCCAACCAATCAAGGATTCCATGATCAGTGAAACTAGGCTTGCATTGCCAATTCCACCAAGCTCCTGTATAAACCCTCAAAAAGAGAGCAATTCATTTTTTTCAAACTTGATAAACCATCCAGCAGACTGATCTGTTTTCCCCCAAGCTAAATTATCCAAGAGCCCAGCGTGACTTGACATCTTTGACGTGATACAGTCTACGTACTAAGACAAATCTAGGAACATCTTTTGAAAGTCTGAAGAGAAACCCTGGTAAACGTTCACAACTACTGCTGCTCACAGGAGAGAAAACCAGAGTCTGTCTAGATATCAGCTTATTTAAAAGCCCACATGGCAGAGCACATCGCAGAGACCGTCCTGAGTCCCAAAGCAGCACTGCCCCAGCAGAAAGAATGCCAGGAAAACATTTAGCAGAGAACAGCTTGAGGGTAAACTTTGTGTTAATTTGCTTGCCTACCTCAATCTTTTCCTTTTACTGAAGGCTTTTACAACCACTGCATTTGTCAATGTCAGACACAGATAAAATGCACAGCAGTCAGGACAGAGATTAGTGGAAAACTGGCCAAGGGTTGCTCCCTCCATTCAGTCAAGTCCTTGTGTCTTGAAGCATGACAGCTAAAATTGTTTAAAGCAGTTATGTAAAATTGAGACTGCATTTGTGTCCACTGCAGCAGCAGGTCACTCTGCCCTCTGCCCTGGCCAGGAAGGCTCATCTTCCTGGCAGGGAGCAGAGGGAACATAATTTAAATTAACTCCTTGGCTGCCCATGAAGAGCTATTCCACAGCAGGCTGCGAAAGTGCCACACCACTTCTGAAGGCAAAACCACCTGCTCATGATGAAGGACAAAAAGTCCATTTTAATGCACTGTCCACATGTGTGGTGCTCTCTGGGATCCATGTCTTTCCTCTTAAATGATGAGGCCACAGGTACACTTGAAAGCCAGAGGGCAGATAGATGAATTTGCTGTCATCCTTTTTTTTTTTTTAGTTTGTGTCAATTTTACTTTATTTTGTCAACAACCCCAAGAAGGAGTTTACTTGCTGACCTTTCTTAGATGTGTTGTTACATGTCTGAAAATCAATTTCTAGAATTATCTGTTGTCTTTTTTTTTTCTTCCCCTCCCCTGTGGCACTTTGAAATGTGTGGGCTGGGGAGAGATAAGTGATAAAGGTTTGCTGGACTGACACAAATGTAACAGGGACACAATTTATGACTCAGCTCATTCATGGTAGATTATATGCTCTTGAGATACTCGATGATTTATAGCTGATGTAAATTGTGATACTTACTGTGCCATTAGCAAAGCCATTATCTTTGTCATGAAAACTTAGAATCAATATATGTCAGCAGAGACAGAAGCAGTATTGTGAGCTTTCTGATAAAAATGAGGAGAAGCATTCTAGGATTCCATTTGACATGGGCCTTTCAGAATTCTGAGAATATCAATTTTACTAATGAAAATTCTGAAATCAGGTAATTATGTCCTTTGCAATTATTAGGTATGTGGTAATGGCCAGAGTGCATTAGCAGCCTCTCTCAAAAAAGAATTTTGCAAGTCACAACTAGGAAAACTAGCCTGTAACATGATGCTGCCAGCCATTTTCTAGATAATAACTAATAATATGTTGAAATATTACTTTTTATCATGAAAATTAATTCCCAGAATTAATTATTCTATTCTGTAATTGAAGAAAATGCATTTTTGGAGAAACGCAGTACTAATTAGAGCCAAAGAAGAGGATCAGCACCATACATTTAGGCCACTGAGAACAGGCTGGGTGTCATACTGGATATACAAGACAAACATCTGAGCTAGAGCTTTAGTGAGCAAGCCAATGACTACAGTCAGTTCACATTGAATAGTTGCACAAACTATTTGTTCAAAGTCAGTTTAAAAATCACTGTTCTTCAAGTGACAGCTCTAAAGATTTACTTCACTAAACAAGCCATCTTTTAAGATTGTTTGTTTTGTGTTTTTTAAGGAACTACTGTTTGTACAGGAGAACAGCTGAAAGAACCACCTGCCCTTCCTCAAAGGTATTGCTGAGGTCTCAGGCTGAACTGCTTTCAGACCTCTGGAGCACTGGATATAGCACTCTAGTCTAGCTCACCCTGGAAACAGTTATCAACCATGAAATGCTGATCTCAAAAGGTGCTCACGTTTCTCACTTGTAATTTGATATGAACAGCATTTACCAGGCAATGAGTCAGGATTTTCCATAAGGCACTTAATAGCTTCACAGTCATTATGTTTGCCCCCTGCATTAGTTCCTTCTCCCTGGCTCACCACATCAAACAAATCCCAAAGTGCTCTTCTGTCTACCCTTGCATCTCAAATGTTCTCAACATCCCCATACCTAGACTGGCCAACCAAAACAGTTGCTTCTGTCATTGTCTCTAATCCACCATCTTCTAGTTTCACACGGTGCTGCTATTATAGGATTAACACTGCCAGAGAGCTGGAGAGTATTCCAGGTTTGAAGAGAACTCTGCCAGTCTCCAGTCCACTTCCCACTAAAAGTAGGACCATCTAGAGCAGGTTGCCTAGGTTGCCTCCTGTTGAATTTGAGTGTTTCCTAGAATGGAGACTGCACAATTTCCGTATGCATTTGTGTCATTGTTTGACATTCCCCACACTGAAGACGGTTTTCCTACTATTTTTTTATAATTTTCCATATCCCTATTTCTGTCTGTTGTCTCTTTTCACCACACCCCTATGACCAGAGTTTGGGTCGGTCTTCTCTATACCCTCCCAATAAACAGCTATGGACAGTAATGAACTCTCCCCTTTCCCTTGTCTTCTGCTGAATAAAACAGTCCCCATGGTCTTTCCTTTATATTATGTACTCCAGCCCCATTAACATCTTAGGGCTGGAGCTGAACTTGCCCGAGAAGGTCCATATCTTTGTTATAGTGAGGAGCCCAAAACTGGATGCAGAACTTTCAGCATAACCTCATAAATGCTAAATGCACGGGAATAGTAATTTCCTTGGACCCCTTGGGTCTGGTTTTGCTAAAACTGTGCAGGAGGTGATTGGCTGCCTTTGCCACAGGGATACACTGCTCGCTGATATTTAACTTGTAGCACCAAATTGATAGCTCCCTTTTTGCAAGGTTGCCGGCTAATCACTCAGTCCCCAGCCCAGATGGTTACAGGGATTCTCCTTTCCCAGGTGCAGGATTTTGCACTTCCCTTTGCTGAACTGCATGAGGGTCCAATCAATACATTGCTCCAGCCTAGCAAGATCTCCCTCTACACAACTTGGCATCAGCTGTGAATTTTCTGAGTGGTGCACACTGTCCTGTCATCCAGGTAATTTAAAGACATAAAACAGTCCTGTCCCAAATATGAATCCTTGAAGACTATCACAGTGACCATCAACTAGATGCACATTGTCCTATTGATTAAAATCCTTGAAGACACATAGTCCAGGCAACTATCCATTCACCTTGTTGCTTATTGTCTGCTTAGCCAAGCATATCTCACCAATTTGGCTATCAAGATACTGTCAGAAACCACACCAAAGGCTTTGCTAAAGTCAAAATATTCAGCATCCACCACTCCCTCCTCACTGTGAGACATCTGTCTCGTCACAGAAGGCAATCAGTTTCATCAGGCACAATGTGCTGCTGCTAACTCCATGCTGGCTGTTCCCAATCACCCCTTTGACATTCAAGCACCGGGACTGGACCTCCAAGAGGACTTGCTCCATGAACTTTGTCATGCCCTTGCCAAGCTGCTATAGAGCAGCCACATGGTGGTGTTGGCCCACTCCTCTGGTGCTCCTAGAGACATCCCATCTGCACCATCTGGCTTCTATATGCCAAACTTGCTTGTGTGCTCCCTTACTCTGTCTTCCTCTCCTCTGGGTATTGCCACAGAGGAGACTGCAACCAGCCTCACGAGCAGGAGAGTCTGAAGGCAGTCTTGCACAGCAAAAAAGGCAAAAAGGCACTGACCACCTCCACCTTTTCTGTGTCCTTTGTCCCTCAATCTCTAGCTGTTCTTAGCAGCAGGCTCACAATTTTTCTAGTTCTCTTTTTCAATTCTGCTATAAAAGCCCTTCTTCTTGTCCTTCACCTCCCTTGCTAATTTAAACTCCAGATGTTTTTCTGGTATCTCTCTGTTTCTATATTAAAATAAATTAAACAAATTCATCCTATTGGTAGTAAGAAAAAATTTGAGGAAGAACTCACTGGAGCCATTCACACAAGGGAAATAGCCAAATGCATCTAAATATTTCAAGACTTGGAAGCAGAAACCAGACAGAAAGGGACAATTTCCAGATGTCAACCCTCCATGGAAGATTTCAAATCCTCAAAGAAAACAGCTCATAGAAAATTCATCTTATAAGAGACATCAGAGAAAGAAAAATCATTGTTCTCTTCTGTTACTGTGCAGCTCAAGTGCTTTCTCAAACTCTGAATCTTGCACTATATTTTAAACTCTCAATGCACACTAATTACCAATTGTATTTTAACATTCTGTCAGCGCATTATATCTATTTTCACTAAGAAAACTTTTGGGGTTTTTTCCCATGGCACATTAAGATAAGCACTTAATTAATTAAGCTGCCCAGAATTGAATGCAGATGATTGGGAGTGCTACCACTTCTGTCAAGTATGAAACATCATTGTTTGGAAAGATGTAAGACAGCTCCAAAAGAAAAAAACCCATGGTTGAGCACATACTCAAGGGACAAAGCACTGTTTCCTTCAAATCCTTGCTCTCTCAGGACTTCCTAGGAGAATCTTGGTGTAAACAAAATTTTGGAAAACAGTAGGTATGTCCTCTTAGTCTTCACAATGAAAGACTACAGTATTTTGAACATGCAAATATTAAAACCCTAGAAGAAGATGAAATGTGTTTTCAATCTTTTCTTTAAAGATTTTAGTTTGCTGCCAGGTATTAATTTTTCATATTTCATGTGAACTGTGCTGTTACTCATAGAGGGTTCAACATATTCACTGTCTTTGCTATGAGTAATTTTTGACATTTTGTCATTAATTATATCAGGTATGAAAATAGCAGAAAGAGAAAACTATCAGTGACTATCAGAGGGGAACTGGCCTCTTGCCTTTTTTTCAAGTAACTTTCCAGACTGAGGTTGTCACTGTAGAGCTAAGAGTAGAGTACATATCAGCTGTCTTGCCAAAATTATCTCCTCTTCCCTTTGATGGCAAATGTTTTATCTCTTTTACTTTTGAACTTTTTGCAGTGATGCATAAGGAAAGTGTTCCAGTTTCGCTTCATTTTCCACAAAACAAAGCACACACCTAGTCACACATCTGCTGCTTGGTATATTAATGCCCAGAGCCAGCCCGGCTCCTCCTTTAGTCACTGCCTTCAGGCACATTTTTCTTTCCAGGGCAGCGATCTGAGGCAGCAGGTTACAGCTTAAAATGGCAAATGGCACATTGCCTTGAAGCGGCCCATTTTTACATCCCCTCTCGCACTGCTGCACATTGCCCCCGTGAAATGCTCCTCTGGGATAATATGACTATTACCTTCTTGATTGCCCACCTCATGCATGTTTTCCTAGCTCCTGAAGCTCCTTCCCACATCAGCTTGTGAATCACCTTTCTGTTTCTCATTTCATGTGGTATTTTGGTATTGAATTTCTCAAAGAGCCAGGTGTAATTAGCTCTGTGAGGGTTCAATACCTCTGAGGGTGTCCAGCACCTCACAGAAAATGGCTTAAAGAATTAGCCAGACAGTATGGTCGAGTACGTCTTGAAAAAGTGAAAAGGTTTTAATAAAAGAAGAAAACAATGCAAAAACAGAAGAACAAAGCCACACACAGTGCAGGGACAGGTCCCACACACCTGCTACACCTTGAGAATGCATGAGAAGCCTTGTGCTCTCCCTTAAGTATTGAACAAATTAGGTGGGTTTTTTGGCAAACAGCCCAATAGAGAATAGCTACTTTTCCAAGGAACAGGTAAAGAGACCTATCAGTGTTTTTGTCTTGGCACTAAGCCAATTATTGCTAGGATCTCTTCCCTTAAAAGGTCTAGGGGTGAGTCTTAAACCTTTCCCTATGTGGAAACACCTGTTTGGGTGTGGGGTGCTTCACTACATTTTATCTTATGCCCTCTTACATTTAAACATTCAAGGGCTCTATCACAGTTTCACATCTCTGTTTTACCACACTTGAATCGTACTTCTTACATGTTGTCTGGGCACAGGGAGCAGGGCTCTTCCAGTTCCTGCACTACATAATTACAATTAGTTAATTCCTGCAAGAATTATCTGGAAATTATTTCTATATTCACATATACCTGTGTTTCTTCTAAATAGTTCCTTCTAAATAGTTGTGTTTGTTGGTGATATCCACCCTCTGCAGCAGCAGAACCAAGAAAGTCTTAGGCAGTCTTCATGTGTCCTTTGAAATCCTGGGAAATTTAACTTTGATGAGGAGACATTCAGTGTTCTTGTTCTTTCTTTTGGAGTCTACCCCACTGTCCTCTTGACACCAAGGACATTTCACTCAATCACCCCAAGAGAAGGACCTTCAATTCCACCTGATCTATCTTTGTTTCCTGAGCTGTCACCTAATATAACACAAACCCAACACACTGATCTGGAAATGCCTTAAAATGAAACTTTTCCACAGCAGGCATCAAACCCACATCAGCCATTATGGAAACCCATATTTTCATGCATGAAATCATCTCTCTCAAGATAAATCATCCCTTGGGCACTCCTTTGTCCTGGAAGCTGGTCAGGACTTTGGTGCTTTGGTGCTTGCCACTTCTGCTGCTGGTGACCTGGACGTGGTACAGGGCTGGGAGAAGGGGAACAGTCTGCCTGTGATCTCCATGCTGATGTAGGTCTTCCCCCACCCAAGTGAAGCATCCCTCTTTTGGACTTCCTTTGCTTTTGGCAAACGTAAACACTTTAACTTTGCAAACACTGGTTGACTAAAAGTTAGGCTCTGAAAAGTTTTGACAATGAGGGAGGGTTGAAAAAACTAGTTAGGGAATCATTACTATTGACAGAAAAGACAAAGGTAAATTGTGACCTAAATTTACCCATCTAACATGTAACAGAGCAAAAATGATATGTACAGGGACAGCTCTGGGGTCTGGACAGAAGGCACCAAATACTCTTTCACTTATAAAAGGAGGCAGAGAGCAAGGCAGCACATGAAGTCTCATGTCTTTCAAGGTTTCTGTGGTTGCTCACAGGAATGTACTTGAAGGCCCTTTGATCCTCTGGTGACCATGGGGTGTCTGTGTCTGCACCGTGGTGAGAGGCCCTGTGTGAGGGGGCTGTGCTGCTGGCTGAGCACCAGGCAGGGCAAGAGCAGCCAAGCCTCAGGCCTCCAGGTGGGATATGCAGAATATGGCTGCTGGGGCAGGGAAAATGTTGCTGGTGTTTTGCTTAAGGGTGTGCTAATATGCAGGGGAGAGGGTGTAGGTAGGAGGGGGTTCCTGGAAAAATCCATCCAAAAGCCTTTAGGAGTGACAAGTGGCAAATTCCCTCTACACAGATAGAGTTTTCTTTCGTGAGGAATGGTGTAGGATCATCCCCGGTTTTAGCCAGACACCAATTGCTCCTAGTGAGACAGAAAGGTGGCATTTGCAGGAGTGCAACTTCACACTCCTTCCCTTGGCTGTGCCTGCACAGCTCAACTCTAACGATGGCACTGGAGGGCTGCTTTGCAGCAGTAAGTGCAGAGGGAACAAGAGAAGAACATCAGACCCTGAAATTTAGGGGAAGACTGCAGCAAAGCAGCTAATCCCACTTGAAAGGATGGGCTCATATCCAATTACACATTTTTTTCAATCCACTGGGAAAGCCATTATACTGATGGCCGTCAGATAGGTGCAGCCACAGCAATGTTGAAAGCATTTAGGATATCTTTGATTAAATGATCTAGTGGACAAAGACTGAAATTGCTTCTCTAGGAAAATCCTAGCATGGATAGTTCTTTAATTAAAATGAGCTAATTGAGATTTTTACTTGTAATATCACATGAAAGGGAGAAAACAAAAGTGAGTGATACAAGAAAGGGAAAACACCCCTTTGTTTTCTATACCTACTGATTATAACCATACAATTTTTAAAATTTCTTTGCTTCCTTGTGTAATCATGTTGTTGAAAATTCTCTAAAGAAACAAAACAGCCGCACAGACCTCCAAAATCACACTCTTCTCTACTGCATGTGCATTGTATTCTTTTCAACAGCTTTGTTTCCAAATTATTCCTTTCCTTTCATTGCCTCTGAAAGTCTGTTACTGGATTTATTAAAAGAAAGCTGAATAAGCATGCTGAATACAGCCACAGTGATTGCCTCAACACATGTTGTTTGTGCAAGGACTTCTGTGCAGGCAGGTTTGAGCTGCCGGTTGTCACTGAACTGAGGCAGAACAAAGGAAAACTCAACTGAAAGAATGAAATTGTTCACTGAAGGAAGGTTCCATATTTTGCCCTTCTATCATACACTGAAGAGCTAAAATAATTATTAAGCTGCAGTCAGACCATGACATTTTACTTCAACCCAGGCTAGGAGGAGAATTGTTCCTATCTTGTCTCTAAAATGACCTGACACCTTTCCACTGTCTGAGGCTGGGATGAGTTTGTGCTGCCACACAGCTGCTGCTGCAAGCTGTGCCTTCCAGGGAATTAGCTCATCTGGGATGACTTGGGAAGGGGGCACCCTGCTTGCTTCCCTCTCCTGCTTGGTGGTGATTTGCTTGGCTGTAGGAGGGAGCAGGAATAAGGAGAGGCTGGTGCACAGAGCACACCTCACACATTCACTCACCGTGTGCACACACAGGACACAGGGGCATCTGCACCCCTGCACGGGAGGGAGGGGAGGGCATGAACCCTGGCAGGAGCCCCGCATGAATGCAGGAACACTGGCAGCTGGGGAGGTGGCACACCAATCCTGCCACTCTGCCAGTGCTTACACAAATCAAGGTGTCCCCAGGGCTTTAACAGACCTCTCTGGGCCCAGTCCCTTCCTCCTCCCCATTCCATCAGGGTCTTCACAGGTAGGTTTCCCTAAGGAGGCAGGAGGTTTAACTGAATGGGGCTATACCTGACACTGTAAAAAGGTGCATTGTCCCCACTGCCATTGTGGGAAGTGGTGGTAGAGCCCCTGCTGACTCCCCAGGGAAGGGGCTGAGTCACCAACACTGGAAGTATTTAAAAGACATGTGGGTGTACGGTTTAGGAACATGGTTTAGTGGTGGACTTGGCAGTGTAGATTAACCATCTTTTGCAGCCTACAGGATTCTGATTCCTCTCTGGGCAGCAGTGGGGTGCCCTGTTTCCTTCCAAGCCCTCCTTCTGTGCTGCACTCCCCATAGTGGTGAGGTTTGTTCCTTGCTCAGCCATCCAGCAATTTGAGTCATCTCAAAACAAAGGGAAAGACACAGCTGCAGGCAGAGGCAGTTCTGCGGGGCTGTAGCATTGCTGGAGTTTGCATAAGCAAGATGCAAGCGCCTGTATTACTGGCTCAGTCAGCATGATGGCTCAAGTCTTCCCACCTTTTTGATTTGCTCAAGAAATGTACTTTAATTTCTTGGTCAGGACTATAGATTTGTTTGTTTTGTCAGGCTGTACCATTTTAATGCAAGTTACACAGATGAGCAGACTTTTTCTTGCTGAGCAGCTTTATGTGCCCATGGTGAACCACCCACCTCCTCCCCAGCCACCCTGCAGCCCAAGAGCACTGACCTTGCCACGGGCACCAACAGCTTCCCTTCTCACTCCAGTAACACAAAACTTTTCTGCAACAGCACAGAGACCAAGACATTTAGGAGAGACAAAAAAACATTTATGGAGACAAAAATATTTATGACCTCAGTGTCATAAATAAGCCTACACTTAGTTTGAAGGAACATATCAAGTTTATTTTAATGATTAATAGAACCATATCTGGAAAGGGCAAGTTGAAAAAGCTACTTTGAAATTCTGAAACAGTGATAAAGTCACTCTTGAAACATTTAAAAATATGAAAATATGAAAATATGAAAATGGAGTATCTGCTAAATGAGCAAATAAAGTAAGTCCTATGTAAATGACTGAGGACAGGGCAGATTCAGAAAATACCAGAGGGTAGAAATTTCTTTCAGTCTAGAAAAAAATGCGTGTCCCAAATAGTTTTAAATCAGTAAACTTTATGTGCTATTATCCAGATGGAGTAAAATGCTGGCCCCAGAGACATGAATCACTCAATGAACCCACTGAGGTCAGAATTTTACCCTGAGACTCATTTTTTAAAAAAATAATTCACGTTTCTGACATTTTTATATACACTCACATAGCACAGACTTCATGCACTGTAGCGATATATATATAAAATCATTTATAGCACTGATTGTATGAATGCTTTGTAAAATCTTTTACTGACTTGCAACACTAAAGTTTCTAATTTCTCTTTGTTATCCAGACATTACTCCCATTTTGCTCTCTTCTCTCTAGTGCAAACCACCCCAGACCCATTCTAGCAGAATGACATGATCGCACATGTGTTGTCTGATGAAGAGCAGCCCTATTTCACAAAGCACATAAATGTTTTTGAGATGCAGCAGCACTGCATTTTTTTGCAGCACAGACCTACATAAGCACCTCTTTAGTCATTGCAAATGCCATGGTATGGAGAGTGGCTGATTCATATGATGTGTTCCTTGGTGTCAAGAGCAAAGGAGATATATAAAACTAGGAATCAGAGGCAGAATTGCAGCCTTTTTGGGTGCCCTAGACACCCAAGAGAAAGTAAATACCCCCTCAAGTCCCAGGGCTGATTGGGGTGAACTCTCAGAAGGCACAGCACTGTGACCCCCACCAAAAGACTGAGCTGTAACACACACGTGCCCCAGAAAGTTACAAAGGCAGACAGGTCTCCTGCACTCAGGCTTTTCTCCCAGCAGAAATAATCTGTCAAGTTGTAAATGATTCCCCTGACCCACCCTGGCAACTTCATTCCCTACAATAGCTTTTTATTTCTTATTGCATAGCATGGCATAAACTCGCATGTTTGTGTTTCCCTAATTGTTGTATTTGACAATGTAATTTTTTTCCTGGTTCTACCTAAATACTCTCTTAGTGTGAAGAGGATGTGACATCATATTTTTTTTAAATTTCTATACTTAACTATCTGCTACTCACATTTCAGAAGAGGACTATGCATCCTCCATATAGAACAACCTAAATGGTCATTGCTCACTGCAGCACTGGTATGTTAAATAAACTTTGATAAATTTTTTTGGTAGAAAAAGTTTAAGATCCCTTTTGAAGCCTTTCCCCAAGCTTTGTTTATCAGTTTGGACAGTAGATATGAATGTGATAAAATTTTTAGAGACATGTATTATAATGTGCATCTCAGTTCACAACCACAGTTAATATATGCAGCTGTGTATGTGTCTAACCTCATACATAAAAGTGTTCCAGCTTCGGTGCTTAGGAATTATTAAAATTATATCATTATATCTCTTTCTTTGATCACAATTTAGTGTAACACATTATCTTGATTCTCAGTAACTTCCAACTTTGATGTTATATTTAATAAAATATAATGCTGTGCTGAAGAATCCCTCGGGTATCTTTAATTTCTTTTCTTTTTTATTAATATATATTACACTGTAAATGGGATTAAATTGTCTGATTAGTGAAGCAGGCTCTCACTGCAGCAGTTAAACCCTGAATTCCTCAGGGCGTTCTATAGACATGGTTAAAGAATCTTTCCAAGGTGCTGATAAACCCATGAGAATTAAGCCTAAGATTTCTCCTGGGCTGAGGCTGGTTTCACAGTCTGACCCCAACCTTTGATTTGTTAATTCATCTTCCTGCACATAAACTTTTGCTTTTGCCCTTAGAAATGTTGTAAGGCTGCACTGTGAAGTAGGAGATAGAACTGACGCAGGTTTTTGAAGACACCCTGCCTCCCCAAACCCAAGAGCTGCATGGAGAGTGCTGCAAGGGGTTGCATCACCACAGAGCATCATCCAAAAGATGCAGCAAGACCAACATCACCCATTGTCCCCACCAGCAGAAACTGCTCCTTGATGCTCACAGACATGGTGCTGCCATGACGTGGGACAGTACCACTGCTTATGGCCACCCAAGCTGTGTCAGGAAACTTGGTCATGGCAGAGCCCAGAAAATGGAGCATTTAGGCCGGAAAAGCCCAGCTGGGGATGGATAAAGCCCCAGCCCAGCCCCAGTGCCCAAACAGCCCTTGAACAAGTGCTCGGTCACGCTGATGAAGTGCATTGTGTGCTGAGCTGAAGTTCAAACTCAGGCACGGCACAAGGAGTATCCTATCAAAAACTCCTCTGGAAAATGCTTAAAAGCAGTTGAAAAGCTGAGAGAGGGATGGACTTGGGGAAGAGGGAGGCTGACAGGCAGGCAGATCTTTTCTTGCACTCTTTCAGTGGCTTTTGGTTGAGACAGCTCTGCTCTCTGCCTTTCTGCAGCTTTTACTGCATCCAGCCCTCATCCATAACAGCTCACCAGACGTTAATTTCAATTGTCTCCAGCAGGGTAAGGAGAGCAAGTGGAGCCTATACTCTGGCTGACTATGCCTACACAACTCCATCAGAGTGGAGGTCCTTTTTAGCCTGTCAAGCAGTAAAAGTAGTCTTGAGTACCTGGGACCATGTCATTATGATCTTTATTACATCTCATTAAGACTATATATTATAGAAGTAATATTGTAGAGTTGGACAGTGCCAAGCCAAGCAGGTTTTGCCATACTGCAAGCATAGGAAAATTCTTCATCACTTTGGCTTTATTTGCTGACACAATTGTCTTTGAAACAGTCAACCCATGTACTATGCAAGTAAAAAAATTCAAATGTACAAAAGACTGACCAGTAAATAAAAATCAGATAAAAAAGTCTTAAACACAAACAACCTTTCAAATCACTATAGTTCTGCCTCCTGAGTTGTCAGACTTTTAACATTTCACTGACAGATACATGTATATATATTTATAAAAAACATTATTAGGAGATATACTTCCAAGCCTGTAATTGAATAATACTCAATGAAAAGTTATATGCAGACCCACCTGATAATTTTATAAAATAGTCAACCAATTAGTGACATGATAGTGTTCCTGCTTAAAGAATAGTGAAGTCCCACTGTGGCAGAGTTTTATAATTCAGCTGAGTTTTTGGTCTTTCAGTGCCCAGACCCACACTGGACATCATATATTTACCTAAGCAGTTTACACAGCTGAATAGCACAGCTGTCTTTTCAGAGAGCTAATTCTTCCACAATACAGAAATATTCACAGTGTATAAACTAGTGTTTTAGCATTTCAGGCTTAAACAAACAAACAAAAAAAGACTAGATTAGCTAGAATAGAAGAGGTTTCTGTATTTCTAGGACCTGAAGGAGACATGGGACAGGAGTAGAGGCTGTTTCTTTATCTCTATACGGCAGAAAAATATCTCCTCAGATTTACAAAGGTAAAAATGTTTCATTCATAGATGACCTTCCCCTCCTGGTCACTGAAAAAGAAGTGGATTACTGAGCCAACAGGAAGAAACATTTCATAATATTACTGAAAATCAAGCCAAATAACAATTTTAAACCTCTGGGAAAAGGATACATATGGTGAAGGATTTGTTGCATAGATGCAATAAGTGAACTCGAGAGCAATGCAGGAAGGCACTGCTGGCACAGACCCAGGAGGCACAATACAAAACCAAAGCACAGCCAGGTGGTCTGATAAAACAGAGGCAAGGGGCAGAGCCCTCACAAACCATCACTAATGTCTTGGCTGTCTTTGATGACAAAAGTTTTAAGAACTTTTTTAATTACCTTCTGCTTTGCTTTCCAAATGGTACCTAAGCAGCTTATGCAAAGTGAACTGTAAATTGCATGATCAACTCTTTGGTTTGAGGTAAAAAAGCAGCAGGTGAGGCAGGCCAGGGCCCTTGTGTGGACAGAGGCAAGACCTAAACCCCAGACACTGAGAACCTGAGTCAGCAGCAAGAATTTCCTGAATTAGGACACTACTGATGAACGTACCAGTCAGCAGCAAGGACTTCTGGCTTCCCCGGAAGTGTGTGGGTACCGTCTCAGCTGCCAAAATCAGGGTACAAAATCTGGTCATGCGCTCTCTTCCTCTCTCCTAATGCATCACCCCAAAACACCCAGCTCCCTACTCTCCTCCCAGCCCAGATCCTGTTCCCTGCCTGCTGCAGGAGATGCCCCAGCAAGGATGAAAGAGTTTGCAGTGTGCCATTGGAAATATGCACACCATCATGCAGAAATCCCTGGTATTAAACATGAAAGACCTGAGTCTAACAAGGAGCAGGAAGAGTGACATTTAAGGCAATAAACATCAGACATTTTAGAAAAAAATCCTATCCTGTACAGAGGAACAACTTCATAAATCACAAAATGACAGAATCTGTCCCACTGGAAAATAACCATGAGAGAGGAATTCTTGCAAATGCATCTCTGATTTGAGAGATAAAATTAGAAAACCCGAAGTTGACTGTTGTGAAATTGTTTTTGTATATTCCAGTAATTTAGAAAATTCAGATAAGTGCCTGAGTTGATGTCCTTATTTTTCTGAGAACAACAACCATATTGGTACTACCTTTAATTGGGCCAGGATGTCAACCCTGAACTTTGTGCTGTTGATCCAAAGCAGCCAACAGCAAGTCATGTCAGTGCTCGTATGAGCACAGAAATGAAGTCGGTACATACATAATTTACTAAGGAACTTTCCCCCTAGCCAGCAAACAGTATCCCTTTGCTAAAGACCCATACCTGCTTGTTTGAGGAAAAGCTCTATGAAAATACTGCCACCACTATTTATGTGAAAAATACCTCCAGGAAAAAAAACTAGTAGTGGCAATTCAAATGATAATCTGTAATCCATGGAACTCAGGAACTGAGCTGGCATGAAGGAAGAGAAAATGCTTTCCTCTTAAGAAAACTTTAACTTTTTACGGGAAAAATTGATAAAAGAATGTTCTGGTGCCAAATTACAATATTTTGTTTCGCAAAAGTGGCAACACAGCCTTGAGGACAGGAATGTCTGCTTCGTGGAAGGTAGTTTGAGATCCTGTCATTTTCTATAAATTATGTTTCCATTATGTCCCCCTCCTTTCTAAAGACACACAGGAAAATAACCCAATTTGTTTCAATTAGTAGGCTTCAGTAAACCTTCCTCCACCATGACTATTGGACAATCATAGAATCATAGAATGAGTTGGGTTGTAAGGGGCCTTAAGGATCATCTAATTCCAACCCCCTGCCATGAGCATGGACACCTCCTTGCACTTCCACCAGGTGGTTCAGAGCCCCATCCAACACGGCCTTGAACATTTCTGTTCCAGTGCCTCAGCCCACTCACAGCAAAGAACTTCCTCCCAGCATCTAATCCAAAACTACTCTCAGTTTACAGCCATTCCCCCTTGTCCTGTCACTACGTGCCCTTGTGAAAAGTCCCTCTCCATCTTTCTTGTAGACTCCCTTCATGAAGGCTGAAATTTGGTCATGCTGAAGCCTTCCCTTCTCCAGACTGACCAATCCAAATTCTCACAACCCTTCCTCATAGGAGGGGCGCTCCATCCCTCTAATCATCTTGATGGCCTCCTCTCCCTTCCCTTGACCTGCTGCCCTCAGTAATTTGGATGCAGCCCAGGACACTGTTGGTTTTTTGGGCTGCAGGTGCCTGATGCTGGGTCATGTCTAGCCTCTGACCCACCAGCACCCCCAGGGCCTTCTAGGCAAGGCTTCTCTTGGTCTGTTCATCCCCAGACTTGGTTGGTACAAGGAGTTTCCCAGACCTGGGTGCAGCCCCCTGCACTTGGTCTTGTTAAACCTCATGAGATTCCCAAGGGCCAATTCTCATCATCCAAGTCCCATTGGATGACATCCCATCCTTCAGGTGTGGCAACCACACCACTGCAAACTTGCTGAGGGTGCCTTGATCCCTTTGTCTATGTCATTAAAGAAGATATTAAATGACACTGGTGACAGTATGAACCCCTGAGGGGAACCACTTGTCACTGATCTCCATTAGGACTCTGAGCCATTGACCATCACCCTCTGGATGTGACTGTCCAACCAAGTCCTTATCCAACAGTATTTGACCAATCCTTGTAAAAAAGTTTATCTTACTAACATTTCTATACTGATAAAATAGAATTAAAGCATATTAAAAATTGTGGTTTGTATATATGTATACATACACAGAGACCAATATGGATTTGCAGTAACTAAATCAGTCTAAAGAAACTCCTTTTGAAAAAATTCCACCGTGTAAAAACAAAATAATGCAGAAGGTATAAATATATACCACTTACATAGGTACATTTCTGTCAGGAAAAAAAGAGCTGTGTGTGCATCCTGCCTCACCTCCCATCCCACCCCCCACAGTAATAGTTACGTGTTAAAGTTTTTCTGCTGTAATAAAATATCTTTTCATGAATATTCTTAAAAATCAAATTGAAAACTCAGCTGGTCTGTATTTTTACTGTATTTTTAAGTCCTCTACTTCTAAATTGCTCTTTTTATCCAGACAAGTCAAATGATGCTGGTATTCTGTTTTTCTGTCACATACTCTTACCTTAAAATCACAAGTCATTCTGCCCCATCCAGAACATGAGGGCAAACATGCACACTCCTTACAACACCATGTAAGACCCAGACACTATAAAATCCATCATTTAAAACTGGTATAGTATTTCTGGCTTAAAAAAAAATAAATGTAGATGAAGCTATCTTCAGCACAACATAAAACCATCCCCTGGGAAAAAACTGCCTACAATGTAATCCGGGGTAAACGCTACAATATTTATGAGTATTGCGGTGCTGGGAATCCCCTCTGAGGGCTGCTGATTTTCACCATATATTGATTTTTATCATAAGCTGTTCTAAAATTAGAAGAGGCCACGATCTGACAAGTACCCCTTATGATTTAGTCCTACAGTTGGATACCATGAGGTACTTTCTCAGCTTGAAACTGTTCCAAAACCAGAGGCACTAATCTGACATATTAAACTGAACTTATACAAAGTCTTGTGTCTTTACATCATGCAACATCGTTTATGGCATGCTGGGCTGTGACAGTTTAAGTTATGAAAATGCAGTATCACGCAGCAGATCAGAGCTGGCTTTATAGCAGGTCATGTATTTCTTCATCCAGAAAGAATAAATTTTGTGTGGGAGCATTCTGCATAGAACCCCTGCAGAGCAATAGATTAAAACTGGATTTTAGCATTTACATCTTGCTCAACTATAAATCAGGAATTAGAATTGATAATGGCAGTTATCCATCAACAGCAGTGCAACTGCAGATGAGCTGGAGTAGTTTTATGGTTAAAAGGAGTTAGTTTTTATTATTATACTTAAAGAAAAGCTCTTCTATTTGGAATGTTTCTAGGCTCTAAATAAGGACTGATCAGATCCATGCAGATCATCAGCATGGACGAGGAAGATGCATTTGAAGTAATAACACCTCTCCAGATTTCAGACCATCATTCTGAAGCTCTGGCAGTGGTCTTGAGCAGTTCACATTGCAGCCTGCTGCTGGCAGAAGAGCTGGAAGGGACCAGCAGCTACCAGAGGCGGCAGGACTCTGCCCCGCGGTTCATCGTGGTGTTCGCCGCGCAGTTGAAAGCTTTACGGAACTCCTCAAAGTTGCTCATGGCCCCAATTACCCTGCAAAGAGAAAAGTGATTGACATGCAGGTTGCCTTTTGTCGAACACTACAGGTCTGCAAGTGTTTCAGTGTTTTCACCTACAGGCTGAATTTTCAGGCTTTCATATAATTTTTTCCACAAATAAAATCAAAAGGTCCAGGAGCAGGGCTCCCAGTTAAAGTTAATATGAAGCAAATATTGTTCCATGCTTTGAGAAACATCTTCCTTTGCTAGAAACTGGATAAAAAACAAATGCATTTTGTGATGGTGTGTCCTTTAGAACAATTTTCTAAAGTAACCCTTGATGTAACTCCTGGCAGCACAGGTGGGAGATCAGCAGTAGCTGTGCAGGGTGGAATCCTTCTTCCAGCCCGGCCAGCTGCAGTGCAGCAGGCAGGAGGATGTAAGCACACACTGGGGTTGTGCTGGCAGTGCTTTCATGTGCCTACAGATTCTCCTAACTACACGCTCTGCCCACACACACACCCACACACACTGAGTCCCTGGGACTTTGCAGTCTCAGGGGGCAATTACAGCCTCTCGTTGGGCAGCTCAGCCTTGCACCTGTCAGCGTCTCAACTCCTTGGATATTTTGGAAATATATTTTCTGAGCCTTCTGACCTGACCAGCTCCCAAGCTCTCTTGCTTCTACCACAGGTGCTGTGATACTGAAAGAGCAGCACATCCCTGCCTGACCCAAGCTGAACAATGTGTCTGTATTCCAGACCTATGCACCTTCAGGCATAGGGGAAGAGCTTGGTCTTTGCATGCAGTCATCCTTGGCTTCTGCTTCCATGTCTGTATTATTTGATGCAGTCAGAAACTATTATTTTACCTTTTCTAGATTGCAGTTGTGCTGTTTGTTGCTTTTCCCTATGCTCTTAACCACCTTGGGATTCACTAACCTGTAACTTGAAACGGTATTAAAGAGTTTTCTGAGTTAAAAGCAGAAAAACATCTACTGCGTAATTGTATACCTTTCCTTTGTTATGCAGTGGGGAGGCATTTTTCTATATTGCAGACAATTAGCTTCTCAGTGTAGCTCAGCATGGTAGAAAATATTCTTATTACATTGATTAGATTTTATGTGAGTAAGAAAATTTGCAGTCATCTGGCACAAAAATGCCTAAAGGTCAGTTTTGTAGGGAAGATTACCAAATTAGGTTATGCTTCAAATAAGATATGCAGCTTTACGGTAAAAAAAAAATTGCAGATACATATTCAGGGATTTGAACAGCAAGAACTGGTCATGCAGAACTGCTGCTGATGTTGGTGGGAGTTCTGCCCGCCATGCCAGGGATTTCAATCTGAAATTGGCATTCAAAAATAGCAGAGACACATGCTAATACTGAAAATCTGCCAATTAAAAACAAATAAACCCAGAATTTATCCAGTGGAAAAATCTTTATGTGTGCATGCATGCCACTTTTCTACCTATGGCTTGATATTGCCACACATTAACTGAAATCAGAGTGGAGTGTCTGGATTTCATCCCATTGAATTATAGTAGAGACACCTTTCCTTGAGCAGGTCACGCTGGCCCCCCTTGGTAATCAATAGAAAGATGTACTTGCAGAGTCTAAGTAATTTAAATTTATTACCTGCTGAAAGATTATATATATATANAGATATATACATACATACATCTATATATAAACTTCTAAAATACAATTTCTTTTTTGACTGTGATAAGAAACTGGTGTGAGTAGTTTAGATGCACACACCTGTGCTCAAGGCATGTGTTGTTCATTTCTATAATTTTTACTGTTACCTTTTATAATTACTTTTTAAAGGGCTGTTTGAGATTTTTGGATAGAAAGAGCTGTCAGTGTTGGAGCTAGCTGTATTACAGTTATGCTTATAATGGTCTTGGGACATAAATGAAGCCAAGTTGGGAGAAATAGATAATTTGTTAGCCCAGCTGATATGATTTGCAAGAGGAGACAAGCACCACTGCTTTTCTTCAGTTCTGAAACAGAAGCCAGTTCTCTGTATCTCACACAAAAACTAAGAAAAAGTTTTGTCTATATTTTCTAGATCTCAAATTAATCTAAACTTCTCTGAAATTTTCTTTCATAGCCTGATGCCTTCAGGAGTTTTCCTAATAAAGATTCTATCCCTAGAGTTCCATGTATATCAACATCTCATGGGAATGTATCTATGTAATGATTCAGAATATAAATATAACTATAGGTAAATAAACCTGAGGATTTTAAAAGACAACAGATGGTTATTTTACCAAAATCTCAACAAGGGTAGAAATTATGGAAAGAATATCCCTGTAGGCTGAAGGTCAGCCTGATGCTCCTGTCCTCATTGTCATGGTATATTTTCAATGTTAAAAGGCACACAGATTTGCATATGTATTACTTTAAGCCTCACTAGCTGGTATAACACTCTTTTAGTCAATAGAAAGTGGTAGAATTCTCTAGAAGGCAAATAATCCACTGTATTGTGTGAATCTTTTTGTGGTGTTAACATCCTTTGTCTAAATAAAGAGGTATACGTATTACTTGACCAAGATCAAACACAGAATTCTTAGTTAAGTAAATGCAACCAACATGAATCCCAACAAAACCAACATGTTCTTGGTGAAGAAGCAGAAAAATAAGCTCTGACTTCCTAATTCCGATGTAGACTCTAAAACTTCCCCCCTTCCCATGGCAGGGAGTTCATGGGTGTCTGTGGCTGGAGGAGCCTGTGGGAGGCCCTTTGGCAAGGACAGACTCCTTCGCTATGGCTGGACAGCCACAGCTCCCTCAGGCAAAGTGTCACTTGAAGGCCAATGGAAGAGTTTGAACTGAACTCACAGGGCACGTTTTGCTTTGCATTGTCAATGTAATTCAAGGTCAAGAATTAGGAGCTTTTAATGAACTCAGACAGATTCAATCAAGGACCCGACTTATATTCACTGTTTTCTAAACTAGAATTGCTTAGAGAAAGAAAGTGATAGATGAGGCATTTTAGGTACTCAAGCCATGATTACAGGACATCACAGGGATCAGAATGTGTTCTGGTTCAAATGCTTTTGAAGGTAGATGCAAGCTCCTCAATTTTACAGAAGAGCATTTGTAATAGTGAAAGATAAGCTAATAAAACCAGTTCAATTTCCATCCAAACCAAGAGCACAGTCCAATTTTGTGTTTGCTCTTAACCCCCCCTCAAAACGCTATATTTCTGCACTTCTGTTCTGTAGTGATTGATTCTGTGTGTGTACTGAGGAAATACCACATTTGCACTACCTGAACTGAGGAGGGCTGTGAGCTCCAGTATATATCTGCTCCCTCGCAGATTCCGGTCTAAAGGAGTTGCATCTTACCTAATAAAATAAAAAAACCAGAAACAGGCACATTATCTGGGATGACTTTTTATGTAAAGCAAAATGTAATATCACTGTTCTTAAGATGCCTATTACTTACAGAATGCATAAAATGGAAAGACACCCTAATTTCCTACTTTGTTTCACCTTTGCCAATCTGCAGTTTTCTCTTGGAATATTCTCTTGTTTTTCAAATCCCCTAACAGATCCAGTGTCCACCCACTGTTTTGCTCTACAGACTCTTTCCCATCATCTAATCACAGTCACTTTACTAGTTCTTTTTTTTAAGTTCTCTATAATGGTAGCTAATCTTTCAGCTTGTGCTGCAGCATCTCACACCTTAATAATTACCAAACATCCTTCATGGTCTCTAAACTATGTGATGTGTATAAAAGGTACATATAACGATGCTTATCATCTCTAGAATTGCTGCTATATTACCTGACATATTTATGCCACGTTGGAATGTCAGTTTCTTTTGAAATTACACATTTTCCATATTTCCATCAGTGGTCCCCAGTTCCCTGTTCCTGGTAAGATACTTAACCCAATCATAACTGACCAAAACCAGGGTAGATGGAATATTTGCACAACTGAATAATCCCTCTTACGCTGTATCCATTGCATTAAAAATCTCCTTTAAACTGCCCCTACCATACCTAAGTCTCTACATTAAATGTACCTATCAACAAAATCCTTTAAGCCAGATTGCCCATAGGATTTCAGTGGACTTCAGTGCAATTTTGTCTGGCTCAACACAGTTCTGACTTTTTAAATAACTCTGTTGAGCATCTTGAGCTTTGTGGAAATAGATTGAGCTCAAGGGTACCTTGCATACACTTCTCTCACTGTGCATGTGTCCTCCCTGGGAGGGACCACTGGACATATGATTTCTGCACTGGTCCTGTAAGACCCCCAGATGCTTCAAAATTTTCTTGGAGAAAAACTGACACAAGGTGAAACTTAATTTAGCATAAACAATGAGAGTGGAATATTTTCTTTGTTCAGTATAGTCAAAGTGAAACAGCCATAGGCCCACAAACTGCTACACTGACTCTCACAGAGAAATTATTTTCAGCTAGGACTGGTTGCATTGAGTCTTGTTTCTTCAGTTTGGGATGATTCATTCCTTCAACTGGTGGCAAAGTTTTATAGCCTTTTACCTGACATGCAAGGAGTTTGCCTCAATTTGTTTACCCAAATAAATAATTTCTGATCCTCTCCCTTGCTCTGTGTTTTTTCTAAAAAAGTCACATCCCTTATCAAAGTTTTGTTACAGCATATTTAGTGTACAGATGGAAAAAAATAAACTAAGACTTTCTTCACTGCTGCTTAGTGTCCTTGAACAGCATACACAGTAACAAATGGTGTTAGTTAAAATTAAAGGAGGCTGAGGAGTCAATACATGCAGGAAGACCCTTTTATTGCAGGGAAGTAGAAAGAAGATAGTAAGTTGCTGTGACAACACTGTGCAAAACCAAGAATAATTTCAGCAGTTCTGGCACCATGGGTAGTTGAGGACAAAGAAGGAAAGAGAAAGAAATAATAATTGTGGGAGAAGTCTCTGCTTATACTCTGAAAAGTTTGTGTTTGGGTGATGCAGATTGTTGAAACCAAGCAAGCTCATCTCTGCACTGCATATTGTTCAGGTTAATAGATGGGGATTTGCAACACATTTGTACTACTCACATGGGCATAACTCAGAAAGAAAAGCTGGTTATGTGTGAACTCAAGGCCTGGCAGTAAAGGCTCTTCTTCTCCTCCCCTCTTTTCTGTAATCCATTTCCTGTATGCCTGATAAGAAAGAGATACTAAGTTGCCTTTCAGCAACATGAAGATAACCACAGCTATTTTTTTTCTTTTATTTTTTTAATACTATGATGTTTCAGATATTTTTCATCTACTTACCCTGAAAGCTTCTCGCAGACCTCCATTATCTGCAATGTTTTCTGCCAAAGTTCTCTTCCCTTTCACCTTGGCAGAAGGAAAGAACATCAGTCATTTGACCCACTTCTGAACTTCCTACTTGATCAACTTCAAAAAGAGGGGGGAAAGCAAAACAAGGCAAGAACAACCTCAGTGAATTTCAACCAACTTTAGTTAGGAAAACTGGGTTTCCATGTGAAAGCTGCCAGTAAACTATTTTCTGTGATGAGTTATCCTGGCTCTGGTCATAGATCTCTAGCACAAAATATAGTAGATAGAATGCACTTAAGAATCCAGTCCCTGATCTTTGAGCTGAGTGTCAGCAATTTTCCCCAAAGGACTGTTTCTATCTGGTGACATGTGAGATCCAGTAGCCTCTTAAACTTTTATCCAAAAGGCTATATTTATTTCTCTACATAACTCTTAATATACTACTGGGATGCTAAAATAACATCTAAGTCATAACATAAATAAGCAGAATTAAAAATAACTGCCAGAGACAGAATCAAAATTGGTAGTATATTCAGTGCTCTAAAAATATCTGCCAAGGAGATTCCTGTTGCTTCTCCTGTGTATTGATTCCAAGAGCAGGAGCAATAACAACAAGAATGTATTGTGGGAAACCGCACTATATAAACTTTGTGAGGAAACTGGTCTCCTGGCATTACTAAGTGCAATATCATTACAAAGAAATCCTAATTTCTGCTGGAGTAGCATTATCTCTACTCACCCAGCCTACTAAGGTCCTTATGTTACCCACTGTATTTGTAATTAAGCAGTTTTCCTCTCTCCTGTGCCTCAAATAAGCAAGATAATTGAGCACAGTTTTGAGCAGGGCTCTGAAGGTCAGTGCTGGCTGCAGCCATCAGCCCTCCTGTGCCACAGAGATCACTGGGGTTGGCAACAGGACTCAGTTTCAGGATGGCAGAAGAGGAGAAAATGGAGAAGAAGAGGTAAAAATACCAAGGGAATGGCCAGGCACTTGTGCACAGCTCCACACTCAAGGCAGAGGAACAGCCAGATTGGACTCAGGACATCTTACTTGATACCTTGGGTGCAATGTTATGGGAAAAATGGGAGCCACAGAGGAAAGTGCAACCCTTTCCTGCCAGCTCTCCCCTGCCCTCAGAGGATGGAGATGGAGGTGAGAGAGAAGCTTTTAGGACAAAAGGTGCTGGGACACCAGGGAACAGGCATGGGCACAGCTGCCTTTTCCCCTGGCCTTCCTGCTCACACGATTTACTTGCATTTCGCTTGTGGAGGAGACTGACTGACAGCATAAGATCAGAGTAACCTAACAGTGGCACAGGGCCACAGGTCATCTAAAAAGAGGAAGAATTCTTTCTGCTGATCTCAGGCAGCTCTGGATCAGGTATTTGAGACTACTCTGCACAGAGAGTTTGTGGCAGGGATCAGGGACCATGATAAGCCCTGTATTTGATGAGATTACTTCATGTGATTATTGCACTCTGAAGCAATTTCTATATCCAGTTTTTCTTTCATTAGGCTTCTTTTCTGAAGACATTTTTATTGTATACCAGATGAGAAAGAAGAATAAATAAGTTTCTTGATCCATGAAAAATATTCATACAAGGGTAAAAATCCTGCAGAGTACTGATGTAAATGACAGGCCACAATGATAATAAAAAAGGTCTTTGCTTGCACAGCTCTTCATACAAAGGCTATAAAATATGGCAGAAAATTGGAAAAATCTTCTATAATCTAAAAAGTGCTTTTGGTTATCCTGCAGACATAGAAGATATGGGATGACAAGACTGTGGGTAACAGGATCTCTCTAGTAAGCCCATCCTTGGACTTCAAAGGACGTATCTACACTGGGAGGAAATTCAGACCCACCTCAGCTCAAGAGACAGTGCAAAAGGTAAAGGGGATGGCCAAGCCAGTGGCACAGGCATGGGAAGGGCTCAGCCACATCCTTGGGGAAGGTTTTAATGATCTTATTTGAGTGGCATTTTTGTAATGATGGTTTTTGTCCTACAAATATTCAGGAATAAACCTGAGAACTTTTATTTGTAAATTATCTTATTCTGAAGTATTTCAAGTCTGAGTTGCTGGGCTTCAGTTTGGAACACAATATTGTTGCCCTGAGTTTTCTGTCTTTTGTCTTTCTGTAGAATTTTCACATGCAGCCTTGATGTAAATAATGTCTATTCTTAGAATGTTTACATACTTCTCCTGTGAGAGAAGAAATGATTGATGGTGATGCCCACCATCCAAATTGAAGGAGTGGCGACCTGTGTAGCCAATCCCTTGACCTCTGTACATATGTATAAAATACTGAAGTCAAAATAAAATTGAAGAGAGTTTTTTCTACAACAGCCATGTCCTGAGCCTCTCTCAAGTGTTCCTAAATTGGGACATGCCCAGCTTCGCCCCGCGACGCAATATGGCTCTTTTATCTCTGAGATCAGCACAAAACAAGCCTGGGAAAAGTGCTAGAATTGTTGATAAGCATTTCATGGGCCTCACTATTCTTAAAAGGCAAAGATGTATCTAGTATTTCTGCAATGTAGGTAGAGGTGATAGAATTGAGTGAGGACTGGAGTATGGGTTTTATGCTGGAAACTAAGATTAAACTCGTGTCCCAGACAACATTACTGGAATTTCAGCTATTCATTTCTGAAGGTCTGGGATGTATCCTGTTTATCCTCATTTTGGATACACATATGAATGTACACATTTTCAGGGAAGCCCATACCTCTAATAGACAATGAAACAGAAACAATTCCCTTGCACTTTCTTTCTCAATCCTTTTCAAGGAGCTACTGCTGTCATATTCCCTTGATTAAACATACAAATGGGGTCTGTGTGCACACATGGAAGAAATAGCAAGAGTTGAATCTGAAATAAAATAGGGCTTATGCATCCATTTTAATAGCTGCAATAAGTAACAGGCAGAATTGTTAAAGGAATCTTTAACATGCTATTATATTCTTTCTAAGAGTGACTGCTCAGTTTTCATTACAGACCTCATCTCCAGAAGACATTTAACATGCTTACAATAATTAGACCAGCCCTGGTGAGTGGCTTCATCCTCTTCCTCTGATTCCAAAACAATGTGATGGAGAGAAATGATTTAACCCTGTCACCAGAGTGTGGGTAGTGGTATTTGACTGGACTAATCAAACCTGACAGACAATTTTTTAACACAATTATTCACCTCAAAAAATCATTTGTTGTGAGAAATGAAGTTGGTAGCCTAATATCCCAATACGCTGGGATTTATAAAAAGAGAACTTAGAAAAAAATGCACAACAACCCAAACTCCTCATATACCACTGTTTTCAATCACTGGTGGTTTACATACATGTAAACCAGCTTGCTTCCAATAGTAATTGTTGTATTGATTAATCATGCATTTTGTTTTCTCTTTAAATCTTTCTTCAGAGTCAGTCGTCCACCAAGGGTCTAAATTTCCATTTTTGTCATACTTCCGACCTCAAAAAGGAAAGAAAGAAAACAAATGTTTTTTGCAGAGGAGAAAACTTTTACAGTTTAGGAATCTATCACCTTCACAGAAATAAGAGATTAATGTTTTCATGTAAGAGTGTGTACAAAATGGATAGCATCAGTGAGCAAAATCTTGACCCCACTTAAATCAGCAGTGAAAAGCTGGCATTCTATTTATTGTCATAATTTCCATTTGCAGAAAAAGATAGTAATGACTAATGAGTTCTATAGTACATTTTACAATTACATAGTGTAAGAGGTACTTAACTTTCTTGCAAGTATAATTGTATTTCTTATCCCCAGATCATATATATCTTTAGTTCTGAAAATGTCATGATAACTAATTTACAATTAATTCTTAACTTGATCAGGAAACAAATCCATTTCATGCAAACTTCAGAAGTTTCCATTTTTGATTTTGGAGCAAAACCAGAACATTTAAACCCTACTCATGGAAACAGCAGTGGCTTGTTTCAGCCTCACATCCCTGCTCTCTATCATTTGTAGGAGAATATTTCATCTCCATCATGACTCCAGCCAGTCAGACAGAAGACATGTTTAGACTTTTCTGGGAGTGTGTTTGGCTGCCCATGTGGATGCAGCCTTGCTCTATGATTTGATTCTTCTTTGCAACTGCAGAAGAGAGAGGTAAGGAGCAACAGAGATGTAATAGCAAGTACCGAAGATGTTTTGTTTAATTTTTTTTTCTCCTCTGTGTATTGCCTTGTTCAAGGTGACAAATTCCCTAGAGATGTATTTATGTCTATATTTGGAAGGTAAGACCCTGGCAAGAAGGAGGGGGCTGCTTAGGGAATCAAACCTTAGGTTTCTTTCTGACCAGCAGGAGACAAGTTGGAGATTAGGTGCTCACCTACACAAGGTGGGATTTTATGAAGAAAAATATCTCCATTATGGAGTGTTTGCTGACAAAAAGTGTAGTGCAGTGCAAACAGGATACCAGGATACAACATTTTCTTTTTTTTTTAAGGTATTCAATATTACACAACATAAGCAAACTCAAAATGACTCCCTGGAGGATGAGGTTCAAGTTTCTTTCTCTGTGCACCTCCCTCCTCCCCCCTCACTTTCTCTCAGGAGCCCAATTTTTAAAAGCACTTTGCTGAGACAGCCAAACCTAGGTAGTGGCAATGCCTTGCTCCAGTCAGTTTGTCAGGACAATTGGATTGACATTTTCTGATCATTTTTCCCCTTTCCCTCTTTTTTAAATTTAATTTTAATATTTTGCAACAACTTCTCTGTACCACTCTTGTTCCAATATTGTATTTTAAAACTTTTGCAATTATCTTTTGAAAAATGTCAAACCTGGAATGA
The DNA here is from genome assembly GCA_008694505.1 of Cyanoderma ruficeps. NCBI lineage: Eukaryota > Metazoa > Chordata > Aves > Passeriformes > Timaliidae > Cyanoderma > Cyanoderma ruficeps. The sequence goes on along the minus strand of VZDJ01007754.1, from coordinate 37,638,467 downwards.
AAGGTTTTCTTGGAGGTAATTTTTATCAATCAGAAATTATCCCTTTGCCCTTGCCACTGCCCCTGTTAGAACTTTCAGAATCTGTTTCTGATTTGGTTTTCATTCAAGACAAACAGAAAGAATCAAACTTGTCAGATTTCTTACCAAATAAAATCCAATTCAGACAAGCAAGATTCCATGTAAATAAACCTAATAAATACAAGTTTATCATGTTTTCACACAACTCAGCACCATTAAAAAAACCAAAACAATAAAAATGCTACAGCATGTACAAGTCAGCTTTCTAATCTGTCAACTCTGTAAATAAAAATGTTATCAAAATGCAGTCAAATACTTACCATTGCTATCAAATCCATGAGTAAACTCATGGCCAACAATCACTCCTATGGCACCATAACTTAATGACCTGTAACACGAAGAAGCAGTTTCCTCAGAAAGTGTTCAGAGTCATGAACATTAAAGGACAAAAGACCTCAGGAAAGATCATTATTGATTTAAAAACAGGGTGAGGCGGTGGGGGGTAAGGGTCGAAAAATCAGACCTACACAATTTTGACTGAAAGGTTTTGAAAGTCTTAACATTAAACTGTTGTTTAAAAGTAACATTTAATCTGAAACTTTGGAAGCATTGTGATGATTCACTCTTCCAACCAAATTCCTTATCAGCACCATATGAGCTCCAAAATGTCTCCATTAGCTGAGTGCATTCTGTATATTCTGACTGGGAACAGGACAAAGTTACAGCTGCAACTACTCTGAAAATTAGTTACAAAACAAAGACTATATTTTGTAAAGCATTAACAGATCTCAATTCAGTTTTTAAAAGAAAGGTCTTAGAATTCCCTTGCACCTGCCCTGGAATAGGACATGATAATACAGTCAGATCTAATGCACCCAGAAAAAAGAGTAAAAAGAAATACTTTGTATTCCCAATTGACAATTAATTATATCTTCCTTATTATATCCCAATAAAACTGCTTTTAGGAGAAAAAAGGATGAAAGAGAGAAAAGCTCAGGGCTTTTTTACACCAAATATTTCAGTGTATATCATGGGGGTAGATGATTTACTCAATGCATCTTTCATTTATTCAGTTGTTTTTTGTGATTTTAATTATCTCAGATATTGAGATGTTATACTTCAAAGTACCTTATAGTATTTCTAACATCTTATTGAAATAGAAGAAAGGCAGAGGGTTTTGAAATAATGTATTATTGGACCTAATGATCCACAGTGCACTAATTGCTCATCTCAGTCATGCCCAAAAAGTATTATATCATTTAATTCCCTTTGCTCCCATGAAATCCTTCACTTTGTTTTTTTATTTCCTGAATGGCACTTTCCATGTGTTAAAATCTTCCCTACTGTTTTTTAGTCCAAGTACTGTTATAAACCATCTCCAAAAAATGCAGGTTAAAATTATACATCTCAGCAATGGAAATATCATCCTTTTGTGTGACAAATTTGTAATCTTGTATAGCACACGGTGATAATTACCCCTAATAAATGCACTATGTAAGACTTGTTTTCCATATCTGAAGAAAAGGGGTTATACAGGATCTTTTGCAGCTGAAGAAGTATAAAAATAATGGCACAGAACATGTAAAGAGATCAAGAAGAAACTTATTTTTCCTCTAAGGATCTTTGTCACCATGAGTGACAGGAGAAAGAACAGGCTGGTCCTCTGGCACTCCTACATCTTTCCTTAGCTCCAGAAGATGGGGATAAGGTTGCAGTGAATTTTGGCCTTTGAACCTGTGAACTCCAGCAGTTTGTCCAGCTCAACAACATTTTTTCCAGAAATTTTTCCAGCTCTGCTTATGCTTCTCACCTCTGGGCACATTTGGACAGAGGTGGAAGGGATAGGGGCAGCCCAGCAGACAGCGTATTAAAGGGGAACTTTCTGGGACTGGGGAGGCTCAGAGAACTGTAAGGAAGCTATGAGGTCAGGTAGCTTGAAGTGTCTACTTCAGTATGCCTGGCACTGAAGAATCACAGCTGTGAATGATTTGAACATTAATTATTTTATTTCATGTATTGAGATGTAAAAAGTGATAGTTAAGCTTTGTTTTATGCAAATAGATGTAACTGTTTTTTTGGTGGTTGTTCTGGAACTGGACACTAAAATGCCACTAAATGTTAAATATTTGCTAAATCAGTTTTTCTGCAAGCACTGATGACTTTTGAATGGTTTATCTGTTCCACTGCTGTGTACTGTTTCTTCTAAGCAGACAGAAAACATCCAGAATATTTCAAGGACAAAAGCAATGTATTGTCTGATATAAACCAGCTACATTTGTTTACTAAATTTCATTTTGATACCTACTCAAGCAAAACCAATTTAAGCTAAGGTAACCTTTAAAGAAGAGAAATGAGCAAAGTATAATACTTTGAAAGAACCACAATTTTATCAGTGTGGCAAGAGGTCAGGATACAGAGAAATCTCTTCAGAAAGCAAAGCTGGAAACAGGTCTGCAATAACTGTAACAGAAAATAAGTTCACCTTAACAAAAAAGGACTTTCTTCTATCCCCAATTACCATTTACAAAGTCATCTGGCCCCTAAGAATTCTGTTGGAATACAAATTAATTTGTTCCTAAATTGAACGTGTCTTTCTACATATATTGCCAATTTTCCTGTTTACAAGGACACAATCCAGATTGGATGATGCTAAACACAAAATGATCAAAAAGTTTCCTTTTTAACAAAGATTTATTAAGGATATGTTTCACCAGTAAATGATTTTATATAACTGCAAAATAACTTTCAGAAACTGCCATCAGAAACTTTTCATGGTCTTGTCCTGTCCTAAAATAGAAACCTATCGAACTGCACAAAAGCAGTGATTTTTCAAAATTTAATGTATGTGACCTATAATTACCCTTCCTCAGCTACATTGGCACATGGGCCTGCTCAGGCAATCTCAGGCAATCACTTATGCACATGAAGATATTCTCATGCACCCTGACAGGCACAGACAAGGGCCCACTGCTAATCTTAGATATTAGCAGAAAGTGAACAATAAACTGATAATAATTGGCTTCTAAGGGTATTCACTTCTGTTCAGGAAGTGTTAGTTACCTGATTTACAATTCCTTTTAATACCTGCCATGTGCACACTGCTGCATCTACATGCTGTAGCATTGAAAGACTTCCACTTGGGTGCACTTAATTAGCAATTCCTGTGAGAAATCAGTCATCAGTTTAAGACAACAGCAACACATATGGCTCCCAAGGGTAAGAAAAAGTATTGCACAAAGCAGCACTTCTCAAAGTCAGCTCTTCCAGTGGCAAAAGTAGGAGACAGCAGGAGAGAACAACCCAAGGGCCAAATTTGCCCTACAGAAGGACAATAGCGTTTTCCTAGGTGCTACCTTTTGGTTGCCTTCAGTACTGCAGCCTTCTTCTCCATGCCTTTTTCTTTGTCTGTATGTGTCTGCAATACCTTTCCCCGGTATTCCTCAGTTCTAGGTAGATGAGGTTTCCTGGTGCAGTACTTACCTAGGATACTCTGTTCCCCAAAAGAAAGGCTTTTGAAGTTCTCCTGCTGGGAATCCTGCAATAACAAAAAGAAAAAAAAATTTTAAAAAAAAATAGGTTGATTGAATGCAGCTGAATAGCTGTCACAAGGCCCAAGAGTTTAGATTTTACAACCTCATTTGTTTGGTTTCAGAAGGTTTTTCGAGGGGAGCTTTCCCTCGGGTGGTAGAATGCAATAGAGAGGGTTGCAGAGAGGCAGCAGATATCCTGCCACACACGTCTGAGTGAATGCATGTGCTCTTGTGAAAAACACACCTCATATTTCCTATGAAGAGTACTGACTACCCTCAGTTGTGCTGACTGATCAATAGACAACACATAAGTAAAGTGCAATAAGAATTAAAATACCATTAGCTTAGTGAGGCTTCAGTGAAAGAAATATGAAAGTGATAAAATGTAAGCCTGATTCTATTTACTCTATGAAAAACAGAGGTAAATGAACATACTTAGGCACTTCTGTAAGGGAAAACTGTAGATTATTAAGGCTTTAGGGTCAGTCTAGCTACAGATATTACCTGTCTGCTTCTGGTAGACTAAGCAGTTGCCAAAAATATATCAATGGAGACACTCTGGTGAGTGATGAGCTACTTACGTTTCATTTAGGAATCAAAACTGTTGCTCAAATTCAAAGGCACAGGTTTATTTTTAATTCCAGGGTGACATTTTAATGCCAGGATACTAAAGACAGTGCAGCCGCACACGGTAGAAGTTTAACAGCCCAAAGAATTGCTAAATAAAACACACATCCATGGTCGAAGGTCTTATGTGATGGTGAAAAGTGCCCAAATGTGGAATTTACTGTCTTGTGTCACAAACTGCCATCTATAGAGCACAGGCACGCACCTGCTTAGAAGGTTTACCCACATGGTCATCACCTTGTTGAGGAAAAACATTTCCTCAAGTGGCTCACTTGTTTTCCCAGGAACTGCTGCTCAGCCCTGTGGGTATCTCTTCAAGAAATCACCTGAACACCCAGAACAATACAAAAAACATATTCATTTGATTCTAACCCTATTCAGCTTTCTGTTGATAGTTGGGTCATGGATTTCTTTATATCTGACGTAAGTTGTCAGGCAAGATCTTTGTCTTTTCCTTACAAAGTCTTTAAAAACTTACTTTCAAATGAAAAATTAAACAAAACAACAACAAAAAACCCACACAAAAAAAACCCCCCACAGTATGCTGAGTGTAACTCATGCCAAGTGAACTGGCACAAGGCACGTCCTTTTGGCCTACCCAGCTGCTTTTTTCTGTTGCTCCTCCATGGCTGCCATCATTCCCTATCTGCAAGTGGCTTATAAAAAGTGTAGGCTTCAAACTTATTTTCTGAGTGTTGTCTGGGGTTTTTTTTCTTTCTTCTCCAGATGTTGTTTTATTGTTTCAAGCACAATATCATTTTCTTTTTCCAGCACTACAAACCACAATTTTACCAATGTCAAGGACAAAGTTCTACTGATCTCACTCTGGTCGTCTCCCAGTACACAGAGATGATTATTTATTACATGTTTTAAACATTTTAAGCAGCAATGGTACACTCATACAACCTGATGAAAATTACTTGTTAGGCTAATTACTTGTTAAAAGCTGTGTTCAGAGCTGAAAATGTAGTCTTAACTGGTTCCCTCCAAACACTGAAATTCAGAAAAGATTTTGGAATGCTTAGGTTCTGCTAACTCTAAATGATCCTATTCCCACAGCAATGGATGAGAGGAGCTGTGGCCAAAATGAACAAATGAGCCCATACTGAAGGCAGTATGAACCAAAGTAGTACAGTCACCCCACAAATTATGTTTAATGATCACACAATTCTGGGTGCCTGTCACTGCACCAAGAGGCTATCAAGATCTTTTAAGGAGCTGCAATTATTTTTTCCAGGTATAAACTTGTAGTGAATTTGCACTTGTCTGCAGTAGAGGCAATATACGTTATTTACAGCAAATTAAGTGCAAATCTTCACTCAGGCTTATCCAGTTACACTAAATGTGTCTTCATAGAACATTGCTGAAACACAGTCAGCTGTGAGCTAAGCCATGACAGTTTTCACTGAACAAGTCAATGTGAATGAATGGCAGGAAGCTCCAATGCTGAATCTGTACAACAGGTTGGTTTATTTTAATTATTTTACTCAGAGTCAGGATCCATTTTAGGTTAGAGCAAAGTGCTGGTTGAAGGAGTGGTTTCTGCTCCTGGACATGTGTGAAAACACCTCAGTAGTTTGCACTAAAGGAAGCTCAGGAAGTATTTTCAGTCCAAAACAGAGTTAGAGGCCAGTAGAACATAATATACATTTCAGAAAAACTCAGGAAACTGGAATAAATTATCACCAGTAGGAGTTGCTTTGTTTTGTTTTGTTTGAGAGGTGCATGTTTTTGTGGTTTTGTTGGTTTTGTTTGTTTGTTTGTTTTAGTAAGAAAAAAAAAATCTAGCTTTGAAAGTTATTCTTGGTGAGCCAGTAAAGCAAATGGGTCCCATTTCCCAGAGGTCAGCAGCGCTGAGAGACTGTGGGTGCTTGTCCACTATTCCAACTCTAGAAGGAACACATTAAGATCTGGCAATACTTTTCATGCAACGTCTCCCTCAGGCAAGCAAAAACTACATCATCCTTGGGGGGAGCAAGGATAACAATGTCCTATACCTAGAATGTCCTTGAAATTGTAGCAGGAGATTGATCACCAGACAGTTTCTTATTTTGTGCTAATTTGAATCCCTCAATTTAGGCAATTCCCTTATGAAACCTGTTTCTTTTTTTGCTTGGCATATTGCACCTAAAAGAATTAATGACAAAACTCAGAGAGCTCATGGTAGGCTGCAGATGCAATAAATACTAATGGGATTATTTATATGCCACTGGATTTCAAGCAGGCAAAGGACAGATCGAAGGAGTAAGACAGACAGACTTCAGGGAATTTCATACCTTAAGGAATAGATACAGGCACTGGAAATGTATTTTGAGCTCACACTTGACCACAAATATAGCCTATGTTGTGCATCTTTTAAAGCTTTACCCCTCTACACAGCCCCAGAAGAGAGATACAGGCTGACAGTCTCTCTCTTTATACACTGGATTGCAAACACAGGCCCAGTGTCTACACTCAAGGCCATTGCTCACCAACAGAAAGAATATTTTGTTATCTTACACAGATCCCACGCAAATCCATCAGCCATCAAGACCTGGACTTGCAGAATGTGCTTTCACTACCATCTTACAACCCACCTAAATTTGGAGCAATGCCACTGGACCGCAGCATCATCTTGAGATGGGCACTGGTGTCATATGGCACAAGAGCACTGCTCTGTGGACAGCTGAGTTCAGGCTGTCACAGGACAGCGCTGGTACCCGAGGGCTGTGCATCTTACTGGTGGCAAGGTGGCACAGCCAGGCTAGGTCCATCCTCAAGATGGACTTTGTGCCACTCATCCCAACATGCTGGAGACCACGATCTGTTCTGATCACAGCCCCTTAAGCCCAGCAGTTCAAGGAGCTTTCATTGCACCTGACCCCAGCAGCATATTTCCACACCCAAACATATCTTTCCAAATAAGGAAAAGCCGTTCCAGTTACCCCTGACATTTAAGGAGAAACACCAGAACTTTCTGTTCTTCCCTGATTATGGTTGGCCCAGTGCCAGCACAGGGACACTGGTTAGGCTTTGGAAATGTTTCTCCAAACCTGTAGCTGTTTCTATTGGCAACAAGACAAATTAGCCCTCCTAAAACATTAAGAATTTAAGAAGGAGCACAGAGGTGCTCAAGTGCATCTTGGTGTGTCGCAGTCAGGTGTTAGATACTTCTCTGGCACCTGCACACAGTCTTTATTCTTTTGTTCTTTTGTTTCTGTACTGTTTGTTATTTTCTATTTTATTAAAAACTTTGCTTTACAAAACACACCCAAGGAGCTGCCTCAGAATATTATTAAGCCACTCTGGGAGGCTGCAGGTCAACCCTCAGACTTGATAAATCTTCACTGGGCTCATTACACTGTGGCCACCTGTGAGACTGTATCACCTGACCATCCACTGGAGTAGCTGATTCTTCAGCAGTTTGTATTTGAGCATGTTAGGGGAGACAGTGCTGAAATTGTTTTTGAGGAATAAATCATAGTCACATCTTTCTCCTCCTCCACTGAGCTAGTAATCTCAATGTGGAAAGCTGGTCAGAGAAACTGTTTCCAGGATTTACTTTATCATGTATACAGGGACTGTTGTGAGCCTGGCTAGCTTGTAATTCCCTAGATCTTCCTTCTTGAAGATAGGAGTGACATTTGCTTTCTTCCTGTCTCAGGAACCTCCCGCAGTCACCATAACCTTTCAAAGACTATGACTGGCCTCATAATGATGTTGTGAGCTTGTAGGTGCACCCTGTCAGAACCCATGGGCTCGTGTTTGCTCAATCTGTTTAAACAATCTCCAACCAACTCCTCCAGGAAGGGTAAATCTCTGTTACCAAGTATCCTTCCTCATTCAGTGTTACATTTTCCCTCAACTTGCTGCTGCTACAGCTACACTTGCAGAAACATTTCTTCACATCCCATATTCATCTCCAGGGAGACTTTTGGCTTTCCAAACCCCCGTGTCTTGGACAGCGACTGTTCAGCTTTCATTTTAATCACCTTACTGCTCTGGAATGCAGGGGCACTCCAAGCATTGGATATTTACAATTTCCAATAATGAGGTTGGTTTGTTTAAAGCAACTTCTGACAGGCCAGTGAATCCCACATTTAAGTAACACATATGGGAGACAGCTGTGCTGAACTGTGTGATATGCAGGGTACTCTGGTGCCAGTCGGTGCCCTGGCAGTTCTCAGATGGGTTCAAAAGCTCCAACTTGTTTTTTCGAGCGTTATTGAATGAATTTAGATGTAGAGTTTTAAAGTGAGAAGATATAAGCAGAAGAATAAAAAGAATAACTGCTGGTCAGTAATCAAAGAATATTGAATTCATGTAAGGAATTAAATGTGAAGACAGCTGGGGTGTTGGTTAGTTATCTAAAAACAGCCCAAAGAGCAGGATATATTTGTTTGAAATGTTCCACAGACTTCTATTTGGACAACTGAATCTCATTCCATGTCCTGTTTGATGTCCTCTTCGGGGTCTAGCTGCCAGTCTCAATGGCAAGGTGCTCCTGCAAGTTTTATCTCAGATAAAACACATGAGAAACCCTTTCAGACGCTGTGGAGCACCCCAGACATCTTTGAGCATCCCTGTCTAGGTGACACAGACCAAAGTGTCTGTCGTTACACAGACCTTATTTCAAGTTTATCTTGTGGACAAAGAGGATAGAAAACAAATTGTGTAAGGACAGAAAATATCAATTGTGTAAGGCACTGTAACTCTTCCATGCAATGCATGAATACAAAGCTTAATTTTATGAAGAAGTCAGTGAATAAATTCATTAAAGAGATACAAGGAAGTAATGGTCCTAAAGCAGAGGATTCTGCAGCCTCTGCTTCAATTCTTGGCTCAGTTTCTGCTTCAGCTGACAAAGAGGCTCTTTTCTACTCATGAAAAAGAGAGAGCCTGGTGTTTACCAACCTCAGCGGGGCAACATGAGGAGAAACATGATGTGGTTTGTGAGGTGCCAAGGAATACTGTCTGCTAAGGGAGTAGGAAATGTGAAAATATCTGTTTTACAAGAAACTTTAATCTTTATTTTATGAGGAAAAAGCCTCAGTGGATTCCCCAGGGTAAGGGGATTGGGGGTAGGGGGAGAAGAACAAAGGACAAGTTCTTCTGTTTTATACGTTCATAGATAAGAGTTTTAGGAAGAAAAAAATAAAGAATGGAGGTAAGGATCATGCACCATGATTAAATAAAAGAGAATAGTGGTCTTTAGTAAACACAGAAAATTGAAAATGAGAGCTCACTTAAGACACTTAAAGCTTACTTAATAACAGGGCTCAGAAAGTGTTCAGTCCACATCTGTTATGTTCATTAACTGCCAGGAAACTAATGGCACACTTGAAACTACTGCATCAATAGCCTTCCAAATAGTCCAGTTCTTTACAGAAGAGAAAATGCCCCTATGCACATTCCCCTTATCCTGCCCTGGCCACGGCACCAGGTGCTGTGTGCCAGCACTTCCCTGGCTCCTGGCAAGATAAAAGTTCTCCCCTGCAACTCACAGTATCAGTGAGCTGCCAGCGTCAGTATCTGCGTGATGCTTCCTGTAAAGATGATACTTACTGGCTAATATGAGCTCTCATCTGGGGTTTTCTCCATGGATGCTAATGTGAATGCAATTTTTAAATTCTGTTTTAGATTATATCTGCTTCCTGTAACATGTATTGAGGCCACTCTCTAAAGAGGCCTCTTGACTTTCACTAGAGAACTGCAGTAGCACAAATGACCTAGAAGGAGCATGGATATAAACTTACAGAGATAATATCAACATTAATTATCCAGTACATCTATTCAAGCTAACACCTCATGAGTGCATTGCTTATATTTGCCTCAGTTCACTGTAAATCTCCCTTTCATTACTGTTCACAGCCCACAAATGTGACTATTTTTATATATTCTCGAGGCATACATATTTACACTTTGAAAAAAAACCCTAAACACACCAAATGTCTGATGAACAGTTCCCTCTTATCCTTAACGTATTCAAAGGCCAATATTTTAGTGCTGTAATGAAATAAAACATTTTCTGGAACAGAAGTATGCTAGCATACTTTGATCATCACTTGTATCTATTTTCAGCACATATTTGTTGACTGCTCTAGAGTGCATTAAAATAAATCCTTTAGGAATGTGTTTTTGGTGTTCCAATTATGATAATTAAAAAGATAGTATTCATGCTGCTTAGATGATATGAAGTGTACTTAGATACACATTTTGAGACTCTAAAGGCAATGACACATACCTGTTGTCCTTGTTAAGTGCGTATAATTAAAGGGGAAATTGACAAGCAAATGCACAGAAAATTGAAACATTATCCAAACTAGGATTAAAAAAATATTAACAACCATTATAAACATGCATAGTGGTTCATCTAAGACACTTTGAATTATGGAAAAAGAGGAAATAAATAAATAGAACTCACATACAGAGAACATCAGGAGTAAACTTATATAATATAAAGATAAATTTTATGTAACACATCTTTTAACTCTGCTCTTTGCGGCACATCTCGCCTTATTGCAGCTATTTATTTCTCCTTTGGAGTTATCAACAGAATCATTGGTCATTCAAACTATCAATAGTATCAATAGTAATGAAAATGAAACAAAGCAACAATGAATACAAAAGTGCACTAGAAGACAGCAAAATTTGTACATGTGCATCTGCAAGATTTGCTATATTCTCCCAAATCTAATCATTTTTTAAATCATCTAGTTTATATTTTCTATTAATTTTCTCTTTTAGTGAAACAAGACCTTTTCTTCCAAGTAAATGAGTAGTGAAGTTGAAAACACTAACAGCCTGCCTGTATATGAAAATCACATGGACTTGCATGGATATTCCAATATTATGTCAGTGATACAGATTATAGAGAGAGAAGAATTCATGATCCTTCCATCAGGAGTGCCAGAGACCTCTCTATTCTCTGAACACAAAAGCAAAAGCAGCTGCCTAAAGCTCAGAAGAGATCAGGATGTCAGCACTCCCCTTCCCTTGTGCAGGTACCTGATGATCACTCCTTTTCAGAATCCATGGGTCAAGGCACTGATGTCTCTTTTTCTCTAATTTTTTTCAAAAAGCATCCAGTGTCTAATCAAGTTTGGAGTTGCTATGGTTTTGTTGATATCATCACACAGTACATTTCCATTTCCAAACTAATGGTCCTAATTTTTAAAATCAAATTTTGGAACTGGGGATTTTCCAATTCCTGTAGAAACTACTTTGCATAATCAAATTCTATTATGCATTTTTAAATTCTTATTTCTCAAATTCTTCTTAGTAAACTCACTTACAAAGAGCAAAAATAGATGGGCCTTGAAGACACTAAAGACCAGTTTGCTCACTGAAGAGCAGAGGCACTCAAGAAGATGAAGAGAATTTCTGGTCCATTCACTCATTTACAGGATTGATCAGTAGTAGATGTGAAGAGAAAGTGTCAGGCAACTACCTGTTCCTCCCCAGCATTAATGGGAAATCAGTAGTGATGTGTCAAATGTTTATCAGCAACTTCTACCAGAGAATGTTTCTCCTACATCACAGAGGGCCTCTTGCCCCATAAAAACACACCATCCAGCAGTGGAA